>JAWNOI010000192.1:1200000-1947090 GCA_035046045.1 Zaprionus bogoriensis | reverse complement strand
AAGTAAGGTGCCTGTTAACATTACGAAGAATGTTTGATTTTCAACTTTTGGATGCCACGCCCACCGCCCCCAAACTATTGCATTTTAAGAAAAGTAGGGAAATAACAAAACATTTTTTTTACCACTCTTGTAGCTTACCATAGTACAGATCTACCCCATAAATTTCAATCCGATCGGACAATAAACAAAGAAGTTATAGGCGCGAGAAGTTTCCCTTACATCAGCAGAGGCCCGACGCCGACGCCGACGCCGACTGCGCAGGCACAGTCGTCGCGTAGTCAGCGTTCAGTCGGCATGTGCCATTTGCGTCCATGCATGTGTATTATTTGACTTAGAAAATATGCGATGCGTTGTTTTTAGTTCGACGAATAAAAGTAATTAATATTAAAATATATCTTACTGGATGTTGCAAAAAAAATAAAAAAAATCAGTTGTGTTTGGCATTCGAACCTGGGACTCAATGTCACGGAGCCGACAACTCTCACACCAAGCTACCGACGGCAATCAAATTGCCGGTTACAAATTTCGTTCTAATATCTCAGTTGAGGCGCATTGTCTGTTTCTAGTAAATACATACAATGTTTGTGTTTATGTATGCATGTTTTAAGCGCGAAAATTTTTTCATACAGTAGAAGCTCGGCGTCAATGCTTGCGCCGCGCACGCACAGTCGCCGTGCAGTCGGCATGTGCTATTAGCGTCAATGTGTATCTAATTTCGGAAATATGCGATGCGTTGTTAACTTACTTAACTTAACTTACTGTCGAGTGCACTCGACTGTAGTTTTCTTTAATTTTTATACCATTTACCCATTGAAAATGGGTAAAAAATGGTATATTAACTTTGTGAAAATGTATGTAACATGCAGAAGAAGGCGTGGCAGACCAGACAAAGTATATATTACAATCCGTTCGGACAATAAATAAAGAAGTTAAAGTTGTGGGCGCTTAGAATTTTCAACTAAAATGTTGAACTGACGCAGCAGAGGGCCGGCATCAATAAAAATCTCATTTGCCGATCGCACTGTGTAACTGTGTGTGGTCGTGATGGTTGGCTTGCAAGTTTCAAATGCAGGGGGTCGCGGGTTCGAATCCCGCGCTGGACGATTTTTTTTATTATTTTTAAATAATTTTGCACTGTACCGAAAAATATAGTATGATATTTTTAATCAAATTGACGAACATAGATGATGCAAAAAAAATAAGAAAAACCAATAATTTGTTCTTAGCAATACAGAAGGAAGCCTGTGTTGGGAATCGAAACTGAAAATTAAAGTTATGATGCAAAAAAAAAAAAATAATTGTTTGTTCTTTAGCCCGCTGGGAATCGAACCGGGTACATAAAGTTACCAAGCCGACAACTATCACACCACACCACCGACGGCAATCAAAATGCCGGTTACAAATTTCGACCTAATATCTCAGTTGAGGCACATTGTTTGTTCCTAGTAAATACATATGAATGTATGTATTTATGTATAGTTATGTATGTATTTATGTATAATATATATGTATGTATGGGACGTGCAACCCAATGCGCACTAAGGAAACATATTGTTAATAAATGTATATTTATATTTAATTGCATTAATATACATTTATGGTATAATTCAATATTAAATTTTATTATCTTCGTGATTATATTTAAATGTCAACATATATCGATATCAGCGCATATCGATAAGTCGAACAACGTCTCTAAGGCTGCTCAATATAATCACTTTTTAGCTTGCGATTGGCGTGTGCGGTTGTGATTATTTCGTCGATACCGATTTTCGATTTTCATTAAATTAAATTATTTTTATTAATTTTCACTATTTAACTTTTAAATATTGTCTCTGAAAATAATTCGCGAATGTTGTCCGCTTTGATTTTATTAAAATTGTGAACAAAATTATATTATCGACAAAATTATTTACCGCGCATAATTTTGGCCGTGTGTGTGTGTGTGATAGTGTTAGTGCTTTTTAGGAACTTTGTGTATACGCATCTATACATACATGTATGTATGTGAAATTGCGCTCTTTTGCGTGCAGTTTTGTCAAAATACGTTACATGTGACGTATGAGTACATATGCACTTGCGCTTTGTATGTGAAATTAAATGACTGCAGTGTGTACGATTAAAGTGAATATCGGTATCGGTTCGTGCCGCGAAGCGAATAAGAATTAAAATAGATTAATAAATTATTATTCATTGGTGCTGCTGAAATCGCAAGTAACAAATTTATATTTATATATTATTATTTCATATTTAAATATATAAATAATATTGATGAATGTTAATAATACATTCAAAATTATATAATACTAATAGTGTTATTTATATATAATTATATAATATAATACTATATTATATTATTACTATATCTATATTTATATATATCATATATACATATAAATATATATATTTATACATATTTATTTATATATATATATTAATTAATTAATTTTTCTTTTTATTATTAATTCATACGTATATAAATAATGCCTAGGCTTAATAGAAGCACAGCTGACAGTAGGTCTCAAAGTCGAAGACTTAGAAATCAGTTTAATAGGTCCATTGTAGAATATGTTCAGCAAGAAAGGCAGCATAATGCAGAGTTTCAACGAGAACGTAGGGAAAATGTCGAGTTGAGCCAAGCTGATAGGGTAATCGATTCAATTCGGAGGACAATTCGTCGAACGAATTCCTCAGTTAGGGTAGTAGAACAGGTTGAGAATACTTCGCGTCGTTCGAGGCGCCGACAAGACCCGATTTATCGGGCAGACGAAAGAGGACAGGATTCTGTTCGTAGGACAATTCTGCGAACGAATCCTTCAGTAAGGGCACTAGAGCAGGCTGACAACACTTTGGGTCGATCGAGGCGCCGACAAGACCCGATTTATCGGGCAGACGAAAGAGGACAGGATTCTGTTCGTAGGACAGTTCGGCGAATGAATCCTTCAGTAAGGGCACTAGAGCAGGTTGAGAATACTTCGCGTCGTTCGAGGCGCCGACAAGACCCGATTTATCGGGCAGACGAAAGAGGACAGGATTCTGTTCGTAGGACAATTCGTCGAACGAATCCTTCAGTAAGGACAGTAGAGCAGGAAGACAACACTTTGCGTCGATCGAGGCGCCGACAAGACCCGATTTATCGGGCAGATGAAAGAGGACAGGATTCTGTTCGTAGGACAATTCGGCGAACGAATCCTTCAGTAAGAACACTAGAGCAGGCTGATAACACTTTGGGTCGATCGAGGCGCCGACAAGACCCGATTTATCGGGCAGACGAAAGAGGACAGGATTCTGTTCGTAGGACAGTTCGGCGAATGAATCCTTCAGTAAGGGCACTAGAGCAGGTTGAGAATACTTCGCGTCGTTCGAGGCGCCGACAAGACCCGATTTATCGGGCAGACGAAAGAGGACAGGATTCTGTTCGTAGGACAATTCGTCGAACGAATCCTTCAGTAAGGGCAGTAGAGCAGGAAGACAACACTTTGCGTCGATCGAGGCGCCGACAAGACCCGGTTTATCGGGCAATCGAAAGAGGTCAGGATTCCGTTCGTAGAACAGTTCGCCGAACCAATCCCGTAGTTAGAGCAAGGGAACAATTAGCAAATACATCGGGTCGATCGAGGCGCCGACAAAACCCTCTTTATCGAGCAGACGAGCGCGAACAAGATGCAATTAGACGAGCTAGCCAACGACAAGACTTAGAGAGGAGAATCTTGGAGAGAGCTTTAGATAGGAGTCAAAGGTCTCAAGTCAGAGATAATCCAATTCGTAGAATTCTTGAACAGGCACGCAATACAAGTGCAAGACGAAGTGCTCGAATTCGAGCAAGACAGGAGGCTTTTGATGCAAATAGGAGCTTATCGCAGAGAGTTAGTCAGTATAGAAGTAACTCTATAAATAGAATAGCAGAGAATAGGAGAAACTCGACCCGAAACAGGATAGAACGAGCGAATACCTTGCCAGAAGATAGAGTGTCTCGGAATAGAGTCGTTAGCTTAGATGCTCTAATAGCCACATTTAATATGACAGTAAAGCAGGGTCCTGATCAGGTTTGCATTTGCTGCAAAGGTTTGTGGTTTCCGCATCAAGTGGACAAAATCTCTCGTGAGTTTATAGAGGAAAAGTGCAGTGAGGCAGATAGTGTAGATATTTTATATCTTTCCTCTATATTCCCATCTCACAACGATAGGTATAGCTTTTGTAAAACTTGCAGCCACAGCATAAAATCAGGTAAAAAACCTAAGGCTTCCATAACGAATGGCTTAGATTTCCCAGAGCTTCCCGAATGTTTGAAAGGCTTAACGCCTTTAGAAGAAAGGCTTATTTCCCCACGCCTTCCTTTCATGATAATTAAGTCTTTAGGATATGGTCGTCAAAGCGCCATTAAAGGAGCAGTAGTCAATGTCCCGATTCCAGTTGCAAATGTTGTAACTTCCCTTCCCAGGGCATTTAACGAAGCCGATGTAGTTCAGATACACCTAAAGCGTAGGATGGAATATAACCATGATTTCATGGCTGAAACCATTAGGCCTTCAAAAATTGCTGATGCAATTAGGTATTTAGTCAATACAGAGCTCTATAGGAAACACCAAGTTACTATCAATGAACAGTGGTTGTCTTCCTATTCTTCTGAGACTGTACCATTTGTTGCATCGGCAGATGATAGGGATATTGTTTCCCAATTATTAGAAAGAGCTGCTCAAGGTAATGAGCAAAATAGAATTGATGAAGAGGAAGATTTAAATCCTGGAGGTCAAGAGACTTTCATGGAAAATGTTCCAGTTGCCCCCATTACCAGGATTGCTATAGCTCCTGGAGAAGGCCAGCGACCTCTGGATATGATTGAAGATTGTGATTCAGAGGAGTTGGCCTTTCCCACAATATTTGCGGGCATTAAAAGAAAATGTAAGGAGAGTTTTACAACCATTGTAAGGTCCGAGCTTAGGAATTTCGATAGAAGAGGTTGTAGAACTGATAAATTGTTTCATAACTTTAAAAAGTTAGAAATGATTAACATTAGGAATAACACGTCAATTTGCTTAAGAAAGCACTCCGCCACTCAAGGCATTTCGGCTGCAGACGTGCAAAATCAGGAAACATTAAGAAATTTAATTCTACACGACGATGGCTATAGGGTTTTAAGAGGTATTCGCTATTCTCCTGCTCATTGGGAAGAGGAGAAGAAGAAAGTTATGGCTATGATTAGGCAAATCGGTCTTCCGACTTTTTTTATAACATTTTCCGCAGCGGAAACTCGATGGACAGAGCTTTTAGTCTTATTGTCTAAAAATGTAGACAAGCAAGACATTTCTGAAGTAGCAGCTTCAGAATTAAGTTTTAATGAAAAAGCTCGTCTCATTAGAGCAGATCCTGTGACTTGTGCCAGATATTTCGATTACCGGTACAGACAAGTTCTCAAACTAATGAAGAAAGAAGGCGGTATTTTTGGTAGTCATAGGGTTATCAAGTTTTATTGGCGAGTAGAGTTTCAGCAAAGAGGCTCACCACATGTCCATGGCATGTTTTGGTTGAAAGATGCCCCTAAGCTCGATTTACAAGATGAGTCAACATTTGAGCCTGTCAAGAGCTTTATCGATCAGTTTATTACAACTGATGTCAGCTGCCCCGATGTTGCTCCATTTTTGGAATATCAACTTCACAATCATGGGCACTCTTGCAGGCGAGAAGTTAGGTCTAAGCAAATTTGTAGATTCGGTATTCCATACCCTCCCATGCCTCAAACAGAAATTCTATTTCCATTAGGAGAAGATGCTCCAAACTTAGCAGAGCATCGTAGGAACTTTGATAAAATTCAAAATCTGTTAAATTTTTCCTTCGATCGTGAGACCGTAGATAGCTTTAGTAATTTTAATAGTTTTTTGTCCCACGATCAACTTAACTTAAGCTATGAGTGCTACGTTAATGCTCTAAGATCGAGTTTAAAGAAACCTAAAGTGTTTTTAAAGCGATCTTTTGCAGCAATCAAACTTAACGGTTACAATAAGCACCTTCTTTTGCTGCAACGAGCGAATATAGATATTCAATACATTTTAGACCCTTACGCTTGCTGCAGCTATGTCGTTAATTATATTAACAAGTCTCAGCGAGGCATTTCGCTTCTAATGCGTGAAGCAGTAGAAGAAAGTAGGAGAGGCAATGTAACTATTAAACAGAAGTTACAACATTTAGGAAACAAATTTATCTTTGGCACTGAGATTTCAGCGCAGGAAGCCGTCTACTGCTGTTTAGGTTTGCATTTGTCTGCCAGCAGTAGTGCATGTGTTTATATAAACACAGAGGTTCCTGAAAAACGGGTCAGAATGCTGAAATCTAAACAGCAACTTCAAAATCTGCCCGATGACTCTAGAGACATATTTCTCGTAGGGCTTATAGAACACTATGTTCAGCGCCCAGACGCTTTAGAGAGCTTATGCTTAGCTGATTTTGCTGCTTTTTATAGCTATAGCAAATCGGAACGTGGAATTCGCCAGGAAAACTTGGATGACGTTGACGACGAAGTGTCCAGAGCTTCTGAATCAATAGTTTATGCTCTTCGCAATGGTAGTGGCTTTGTTAAAAAGAGGCTGACGCCATGTATAATAAGATATAGAAGATTTAATATTAATATTGATAGAAAAGACTATTTTAGGGAAGTTGTAATGCTATATGCTCCATGGAGAGATGAGCATTTAGATTTAATTACAAAAGACTGTGAATTGTTTTGTAGCCACAATCAGGAGTTAGTAGAGAACAATCGCAGGAAATATAATATATTAGACGACAGGGAACTCCAAGATGCTCTGAGCCATTTAGACAGAGAACAAAATCAGGATAGCGTGGAAAATCAGGAAGTTGAAGATGATGGTTTTAGAGTTTTAGGATTGCCAGAAATAGATCCCAATTTGAATGTTTTAAATGTGAATGGTAATAATGACAATAATGACTTAGAAGATAGTAATGTCCGTTTAATTAAGCTTCCCCCCTTAGTTTCACAGGAAGACTTAGCAAACATTGTTAGATCTCTTAATTTAAAGCAGAAGTTGTATTTTACACATGTCTTGCACAATGCCAAAAACAATTCAATATATCATGAATTCGTGGGTGGTGGTGCGGGAGTCGGAAAGAGCCGACTAATTTCAGCAATCTTTCAGGCGTTGTCCGTTATGTATAATATGATGCCAGGAAGTGACCCCACGTGTATAAAAATCCTTCTTTGCGCCCCAACTGGAAAAGCAGCATTTGGAATTAGTGGTTCAACTCTGCATTCCATGTTTTCACTTCCTATTAACCAATCCCGTGCATCGCCCTTAAGGGCCTTAAGTCATGACTTAGTTAATACTTTGCATTCAAGGTTGATAAACCTTAAAGTTATTATTATTGATGAAATATCAATGGTTAGTTCTCTTATGTTTGCTTATCTAGACTCCCGATTAAAGCAGATTTTCAAAAATACTAATCCATTTGGTGGTGTTTCTGTCATCGTTTTCGGTGATCTAAGACAGTTACAGCCAGTAGGTGGTGGTTGGATCTTTGATCCAAACTTCAGCGATCCCTATCATGAAATATTTGGTAGTTATCTCTGGGATCTTTTTAAGTATTTTGAGCTCACAGAGATAATGCGTCAGCGGGATGACCAACTATTTGCATCTGCTTTAAATAATATGGCATCGGGTTGCATGACAGCCGATGATATTAGCCTTTTCCGATCAAGGGTTTGCGAACCATCAGAAGTGCCCGATGATGCAATTCATGTGTTCTGCAGCAACAAAGAGGTAGACGCTTTCAACACACTGAAACTTAACTCAATTTCTACGGAGCAATTTTTTTCCACCGCTCAGGATTTTATTAAAGCTGGCCATTTAGATTCGGCTAGAAAGCAAAGGATTTTAGAAGAAGTAAAGGGGTTTAAAACGTCTGCTACACAGGGACTTTGCATGTCCCTGATCCTTAAAACTACTGCCAAGTACATGATGACGGTTAATGTAGATACCGGAGATGGTTTAGTAAACGGAGCATCAGGTATACTTATGCAGATAGATTTCGATGCATCCAACAGTCCCAATGTTCTATGGATGCAATTTTCCGAAGAAAGTGTAGGAGTTCTTGCGCGTTCAAAATGTATGCATAGTACAGAAACTTCATGGACTCCAATTCAGAAAATTGTAAGAAATTTTCAATATAGTAATAACGCGCAAGTTAGCATTGACCGTAGGCAGTTTCCGATTGTACCTGCTGAAGGTATCACTATTCACAAAAGTCAGGGAGCAACTTACAGCAAGGTGGTAGTCCATGCTCATTCCAGAATGCAGAGAGCTGCATTATACGTCGCTTGTAGTAGAGCAACTAATGCGTTAGGTCTTTATATTATTGGAACTTTCGTTCCCCCTAGACCTCCACTAAGTAATGATAAGGTGAAAGCCCAATTGGAGAAATTGCGGACTGAAAAACTACTGGTAACTCATTACGATTATTTAGTCGACAGTTCCGCCTTAGACATTATTTTCCATAATACTCAGAGCCTGAATATGCATCTTGACGATGTTCAATCAGATAGGCTGATGCTTCAGTCATCGGTATTATGCTTTGTGGAGACATCCATATCGAGTGAAAATGTCGAAATTCCAGGGTTCACAATTGTTGTCCGACTTGAAGCAATAAGGCCTTTAACAGGCATACTAGTCTATGTTAGAAATGAGCTTGTAGGTAAAGTTTCGCAATGCTCAAGTGGTAGAAAAATGATTGGTTCAGTAGTTTTTGAGTTCGGCATATTTAGGTATAATGCCATAAGTTTTATTATAATTTATAAAAGTCCGAATTATTGTTCGACAACATTTAAAACAGAATTTGAGGATCTTCTTGGGCAATATGAATGTTTAGGGTCGAATTTAATTATTCTAGGAGATTTCAACTTATGCTTAAAAAGTTTTAATAGGTGTAGGGAGATATACAATTCCTTGATAAGCAAAGGATATAGAAGCTTGATAGATTTGAAAACGTCCACTACCAATATGGACACACATATTGATTGGGCGTTCTCAAATATAGATTTTAATAGAATTAGTGCTAAAACTTTTGAGCTAGTTCATAGCCATCATAATGGAATCTCTGTTAGTGTTGAGGAGAGCAGAGATTAGGCAGCCCTAGATAGGTTTTTCATTTAAGTAGGTTGTGTTGAGGTTAGTAAGATTAGGTCTTGATTAGCTTTTTGAGTAGGTGGATAGGTATTTATATGTATATATGTAAATATATATAAATATTTTAAGTAATTAAAAAATAATAAGTTATGAACAGTAAGCTAATTACCCGGCCATTGAAAATGAGCGAAAAGGGTATATTAATTTATAACTTTTAATTTTTTTTGCCATTGAAGGCAAGTTTTATTAAACCATTTTATTATTTATTATTTTCTTGGGGAACTATGGAACCGATATTGATCAGTTCTAGTCGACTCGTAGGTCACCAAATCTCTGTTTTGGAGAATTGACCCCATTAATATATTAATGGCCTCCCCGTGGTGTTCCCTGGGTACCGATCATCGGATCGGGAGCAAATTCGAGCGGCGTAAATTATTGCTGTATATATAAAATATTATTTATTATTATATATATATTGAGGCATACAGGGTATTTTACATTCAAAGCGCTTGATTATAAAGTTTTTAACTAGATTTAATTTGTATTATTTCTTCGAATAGGGTAAATGGTATCTTACAGTCGCGCGCGCTCGACTGTAGCTTTCCCTACTTGTTTTTTTTTAATTTTCGTTTCGTTTTTCCGTTCAAATTATACAACATTTATCATCAATTATCGCAGTGTTGTGTTGGCTCAGAAATGTTTGTACTCTGCTATGTGACGCACGCGAGGCAGGTGTGCGTGTGTGTGTGTGAGTGTGGTGTGTGTGTGTGTGTGTGAGGCGACATCGTGTCATGAAATTGAATAAGCAAATGACGTGCTGAATGCCAGTTGAAATAGTTCTTTTTTTAACTCGCCAGCCGCTGTCCCTGCCCCTGCCCCTGCCCCTGTCCCTGTGTGGCATTCACCTCCGCGAGCCAAAACCGCAAAACGCAGTTTAAACACACAGACACGCGCACAGACTTGCTGTGTCCATATAGCAACTATAGCCTGCATGCATTTATGTGACATTTTATGCCAAAATGTAGACAATTGTCAAACAACAACAACAACAACAACAACAACGACAACGACAACGCAACGCTCAAACACCCCTTTTTTGCGGCACTTGAGTGCGAGTGCGAGTAAAAGTCCATACATTCTCGTGCCGGCAAAATAGACAGATAGCTGAGCGATTGTGCATATGCATTCACATGTCTGTCCGTCTGTCTGTCCGTCCGTCTGCCCGTCTGTTTGTCTATATAGCTGTATATATGCGAGGCACATGCTAAACGAATGTTGACAAACAATTATTATTTTATTATTATTTGTTTGTCTGGCTGTAGCCAGGCCTGGCCTGGTCTGGTCTGCTCTGGCCCTCTCTTCTGCGGCTCTATCTAGCTGTCTGTCTGTCTGTCTGTCTGTCCGCCTGTCAGTCAGTTCGCATGACTTTGCTACACGGCTCCGCAATTCAGTGTCAGTTGTCGTCAGGCCGTCTGCCCTGCCTCGTCCAATCTCTCTCGCTCTCTCTCTCTCTCTCTCTCTCTCTCTGTCTATTTATCGCGCACTGTCGCTCTATCTGTTGTTTGTTTGTTTGCCTAACTGCTTTTGTAATACGAATCGTTGTTGTATTTGTTTGTATAGTTGATTATTTTTTATTAATATTTCTATCATTGTTTGAACAAATTTTTCACATGCAATGCGAACCGCAGAACGCTCCTCGCTCAAGTGAGGTTTGCCCATTTCTCTATGGCTAAAATTAGCCCAAATCAACATGTGAGTAACCAGAGCAGAGCGAAGTGTGGCAGAGGGCGTGGCGGGGGCAGAGGAGCGCAACAAAGTTGGCAAATATAAATAAACAAACTTTGACAGTTGGAAATCAAGCCAGAGTTTCTATGCTGCTACTGTTATTGTTACTGTTACTCTCTGTCCGTCTGTCTGTCCGTCTATCCGTCCGTCTGTCTGTCCGTCCCTCTGGCCACACTAATTGTGGGCAAAATTTTAATGAAGTTTTCAACTGTTTGTCTGTTGCATGGCCGCTTTGCCAGCCAAATGACAGTCATTTGTTGTTGACATAGCAGGTTGCCATATGACGGACAGACAGGCGGACAGACAGTCGGACAGCTTGAAGAGGCTAGACAGAGACAGAGAGTCATACAATCGCATTTCTCGAGTTTTCCCATTAGATCATCTATCATTTTGGCCGTAGCTGGAGGAGCACATAATACGCATGCATATGCATAATCTCACAAATTGATTCTATGGGCCGGCACACAGTTTCCCAACTCAGGCGTATCTAATAACTTAATTCGTTTCGTGGAAACGCATTGAATATCACACAGGCATTTTCCTGCTGCGCATCGGGCGAGATAGACAAACTTCGGGCGTATCTAAACACAGAAATCTAAAGCTTAATGGCTCATTAAAACCAAAAAGAGAGGCAAAAAGGCAGCAGCAAGTGGGGCACACTGACACACACACACTGACACAGACACACACACAGCTGTGTGTATCTCTGTGTTTTGATTACAAATTTATTGCTGGTAATATGAATAAAAATGAAAATGAAAATTCTTTATATCTCGCCACTCGAGTGAGACTCAACTGCAGCCAACAACTCTCGGCTCTAGGCTCTAGGCTGCTAATTATGCATGCCACATATGCGCAGGCAACGAGCCACAAGCTAGCGCTATGCCACTCTCTATGGCTATAGCTATAACTATATCTCTGTCGCACTGCATTAGAAATGGCAGCAGGCAAGCGTTGGAAGCGTTGGAAGCGGCTTATGCAATGCGAAAAAATAGAAAGGAATTATAATAATAATGCAGCAACAAAATAATGAAAAATACAAACAGCAGCAGCAACAACAATCACAACAACAGCACTGAGCACGCAGTTGGCCTACGAAATGAGCAACATTCGCATCGTGTGAATTTCAATTAAAACGCTTGCAACTGCAACTGGCAACTGCAACTGGCAGCCGGAGTAACAGTAGCTGCAACAGCAACAGCAACAGTTAGACGCACTCGCTCGGCCAGCCGGAGTCATGAGCTTACTGCTAATTAAATGCAGCATATGCTGCTAATTAAATTTATGTGCCCCCGTCGCACACACACACACACACACACACACACACACACACTCGCACGGCACAGCTCTGATTATCAAAAATTATTTATGCAAAATCTGACAGGAAATAGCTGCAAGCAGCCGACAGGCAACTGCCAACTGGCGATGCATGGCTGATAAAGACAGAGCCCCGGCCAACAACAACAACAACAACAACAACAACTGCAACTGCAACTGCGGCTAATTGAATTGTACATAGTTTTTGGCTGCATATGTAATTATGCTATAGCACAACTAACTGACTTGCTGTTGTTGATTGTTATTGTTATTGGCCAAGTTGTTGCTGTTGCTGTTGCTGCGCTTTTGGGGTGCATATTATGGCCATGGCTAATAAGCAGCCTGTTGCTCACTTGCCCGCTTGATGACTGTACTTCAAGTGTTTGCCTGCCTGTCTGTCTGTCTGCCTGCCTGCCTGCCTGCCTGTCTGTTCTTTTGTTTGTTTGCATTAGACAACTTCGCATAATATCTAAATTAAGCTCTTAGCTAAGTACAGTAATCTGTGTACCAGCTACATAACCGCATTATCACAGCACTTGGCTGCAGTTCAAGCCAAGGATAGATTTGTTGGCCTGGCTGAGGCCCAGTTTACTGCAAGCAAAATAAAGCACAACAATTTGACATATCTTGTACTATAGTTATCCAACAGATACCCATTAAAAGCTATTTATATTTCTGTTGCTTCTCTCCTACAATATATACTTTTATACTTTGCGCAAAAAGTAAGTAAAAGAATTAATTTAATGTATGAAAAATACTTAGTTATTTTTTTAAGTAAATTTTATGCCCTTTAAAGTGTTTTCCTACCAATGAAATACACTTATGCCAAGAGTTTTTCCACTCCCTTTCCGTTATAGTCATCAGATAAATTAGTAAAAATGCAAAAATGGTCGTTTGGTAAAATCAAGCGTACATAAAAACTTATAACGACATTGACATGAAATTTGGCCCAGATGTCACTGACAATCCACCCAACTTAAGAAAAAAAGAACTAGTCCGATATGTTAGGCCCACGAAGTTAAAATGAAAATGAACATTTCTTTTTGCCCACAGTAATACTTTTTCATAAAGTTCTTCATGTGAATTGACTTGATATCGCTGTCAATGTATTAGAAAGTCATATCTTTCAAAGTTTTTTTGCTTACATCAAAATCATTCTATATTCTTTCAATCAATTTAATTATTTACTACTCTGCAGTCACTCACATTGTTTCTCCATTTAAATCTTCAATAAAATATCAGTGCAAATTCATAAATTTTCTATATTCAACTCTTTACTTTGTCGTTTTGCTAGAAAAACATATTTCTGTCACAATATTATTGCAATATTATTAATTTTATATATTATATTTTTTACATAACTCTTTCTAAATGCTATAAATCAATTTCAAATATTCTAATGAAATGTATCTATAGCTATTTTATAGCTTTATGCTCTTCCGGCACTTCTGCAGTTTTTTACATAGTTTCTTGGCCTAAATCTTGCGCTCAATGAGATTTCGCCTGCATTTTCTATGAATGACGAATCCCACACACGAAAGACTCACCACGCACAGCGCGTAGTGTAGTGTATGTGTGTATACTGCGACAATGTAAGGCAGACACTTGCACTATGCGCATAATCAAGCAAAAACAGAGCAAAAAGGAGCAGCAGCAGTGGCAGCAAAAAGAGGAACACGTAGATGAGTTTATGGTGCCAAGGCAAGGAGCAGCAGAGCAAGTGACTCAGCAACGAAGAAGCGCTGGGCAGGGAGGGGGCAGGGGCAGGGGCAGGGGCAGAATCGTGCTGCTGATGTCTTTATACCTATGTGTCCACTGGTCACTGTCGGCTGTTGCTGTGTGTGTGTGTGTGTGTGTTTAATTCATTAAATTAAAATTAATGTTTATTTACGCGCAATTTTACAGCGTGTCTGAAATGTAGCGTTGCCTGCTGCTGCCGCTGCTGCTGCTGCTGTTGGCCAAAAGTTTTGCCAAGCAAGCATAAATTAAAATATATTACAAGCAACAAAAACAACTGCAGGCCGAAGAGTCGCTGCGGGCATTTAAAATTAGCAGCAACAACATTATTATTATTATTATTATTATTATTGTTATTATTAGCAGCATGCGCAGTACAAGCGCAGCAGTTGTAGCTGCATCTGTATCTGGCAGATACATTCGCCGCGCTTATCTGCACACTGCAAATCTCACATTTGCTTTTCACTTCGCTTTTAGCTGCTGCTGCTGCTGCTGCTGCTGCTGTGCTGCTGCCTTTGCCATTTTGCGTAATTTAATTAGTATTCTGTGGCCAGAAATGCGATATTGTTTATGGCTCGGCATCTGCACTGACATTGATTGACAGCGAATAGTATAATTTCAGTAGTCTGTGCAGCATATGCCTGTCTCTCGCTCTCTCTCTAGGTTTAAACTGGTTTAGTGTCTCGCTTTTGGGCCATTTAATCAGTGGGAAAACATGCGCTCGTAATACTGCGATTGTGATCTACAGTTAAAATCAATTTGGGATCACACATAGCCCCGTTCGCTGTCCGTAGAGTTTGTCGCGCACAGCTGCAGGCTAGACGAGTGTATCTAACGTATCTAAGGTAGTATCTACCCGTGCAACTAAATACGTTTGAAGCACTATAATTAAATGATCGCTGGCCGGCGATAGGAAATTAAAAACGTTTTAACAGCGATACAAACTGATAAGAACGCGGCCAAACAGCGCCCAAAACTAACAAAAAGAGCGGCAACAACAACAACTCGAGGGAAACATGTGTGTAACAAGCGCGACAACAGCACTAAATACATATTTGACGATTAGTGCCATTATGTGCTTTTATTTGTGTGTAGCTGTAGCTGTCTCTGTAGCTGTGTCTGTAGCTGTGTGTATCTGTGTGCCTGTGTGTGTGCCATTAGAAATGCCAATTGAACGTAATACGTCAAATGTTTAGTCAAATTATTTTTAATGAAATGTTATGTCATTAGACGAGAGCGAGAGAGAGAGAGAGCGCCCGGGAGAGCGAGATAGAAACAGCGATAGCGCTGCTCGCCTGCAAAGGGGCACGTCTGCCCGACTTAGGGTTGCCAACCATACTGTTAAAAACAGTATTATACTGTCTTTCACTACATTATACTTTTTACTGTTAAATAAAAAAAATATATATTAAATACTGTTTTCAGCGTAAGAATTCTATGCTGTTTTTGACTGCATAATACTATTTACTGTTGAACAAAAAAAATATATATAAAATAATGTTGTCAGCGTAAGAATTCTATGCTGTTTTTGACTGCATTATACTTTTTACTGTTGAACAAAAAAATATATATATAAAATACTGTTTTCAGTGTAAGAATTCTTAATACTATAAGTATAAGTATATATTTTTACTGAAGAAAGTGTTGTAAGCAACTCATAAAATTGTAGCTTTTCTACTCTCTGTTCCGGCCTCCTCTGCATTTATTGAGCGAGTTTTGACAGTGACGACTGCAAAGTAGCAAATAGAAATAAATATATAAATTTATAAATAAATATATAAATTTAATAAAAATTAGATCCTGACATATTCTAATTTTAATTTTAATTGTAGAGAAGCATATAATATTTTTTAAAAATTATTGTAAATTAATAAATTGTGCGTAAAGCTCTAAAAAATATGCGTTTAAATTATAGAATACATGAAATACTGTTAATTTTTCTAAAGTACTGTTTAAAATTCTTATCAGTGCGAAATATAAATTTTTTCTTGTAAATAAAAGTTGGCAACCCTAGCCCGAGGTCAACGCTGTCTGCGATTAGTGCGCAGCTCCCGCGCTGCCTGCCCCCGCGCTGCAGCAGGCTGTCTCTCTCGCTCTCTCTGTCGCTCTCTATCGCACTTGCGGCTTTTGTTAATTCAACTAAAAGTGCATTTAGTATTGCGACTATTAACTTAATTGCGCGCAGTGTCTCTCTCTCTCTCTCTCTCTCTCTCTCTCACACGCTGCCATAATTATGCTGCTGTGTGACACGCAGCAGCAGGCGCCTCATCATCATTAGGCCAAGTGGCAAGCGTCCTGTGGCTGTTCAAGCCAGCACTCGCCTTTGATTAGTTTGCTGTGTGTAGGAATTTAATTAGGCTGCAATTATGCAGAACTAAATCACAAGATTTACGCGCAGCTCAACACGCTGATAGAGCAGTCGCATAACTCTTTGACTGCCCACGCAGACACAGACAGAGAGAGAGACAGACAGGCAGACAGACAGGCAGACAGACAGACAGGCCTGTGCTGTAAAAGTCGAGCGAGCACTCAGCAAGAACTCAACACTTGCCACGTTTTATTGCATTTAGCAACAGTTAGTTACATTTTACAATCAAAGTGGCTGCCCCCTGCCCCATGTCCCCCCTGCCAGCACTTGCCGCAATTTAACAGTAACGCTGAGGCACTGCCTCTGACTCTGATTCCAAGCAGGAATGTGAAATGTGAACTGACTGCAGCTCCGTCTGCGCGCAGCGCTCACTTTACTTAAGCAAACAGATTTTTATCATCGCGTCGCGTCGCGTCGTTTTATGGCTATCATCAAAAACTAATAAAAACTCAATGCGTTCTTTATTTGCAGGCGACCGCAGCAAGAGTCGCGACAGCAGCAGCAGCAACAACAAGTTGCATGGCCAGCAACATGTTGCACTCGTGCACTCGTCCAGGCCATTTGCATGCAAATATCGGCAGCAGTGCGGCTGAGGTTTAGGACTTGGCCAGAAGCAGTAGGCCCAGCAGCAGCTGGCCTGCATTTCATAATTAGATATGAAACATGCGCGTATGTAGAACTTGTAAATTTGCAAATTGCGCGCTCTCCCTCTCTCTCTCTCTGTCTCACTCTCTCACTCACTCTGCAGCTTTCTCCTGCCTTTTTGCCCGCCAGCGCTGCGTGAATTTGCATTTACACGAACGCGCCCCAAACTCGAGCTCGAACTCGAGCTCGCTTAATGGAGCCAAGAAGTTCAATGCAGCTGCCGCTGCCCCGCCCCCTGCCGCTGCCCCTGCCCCTGCCCGGCTGCCACACTCGACTGCCTCTTTCAATTGACTTTCAATTGCAAAACAAACACAGCAGAGCAAAAAAAAAAAGAAAGACAAAAAGCAGCTGAATTTATTTTCAATTTTCGAGTTGCTGCTGGGTATACTATATGATATGATATGTTGATTCCCAAGTGCTCTCACTTATGAGTCTGCGTGTGTGTGTGTGTGGCAGGCCTTTGATTGACATGCTCATGTCTGCCTTGCCCGCTGCTCCAAATGCTTTGGCTTGCAAGTGTTTGTTTTGCAATGTTTCCATTCGGATTTCGCGCTAAAGATTCGCATTGAAATTGAAATTGAAAATAAAATTAAAATTTGTTAATATTGCACTTGGCAGCGCGTTAGCGTTGAGTGTGCACACACGCCTATGCTTATTTCCAGGCGAACAAAGAGGTGTGTGTGTGAGTTGCCAAAAAATGCGCTTGCTCAAGTGCCAATAAATAACAGAGAGAGAGAGAGGGAGGAGAGAGAGAGAGAGAGAGAGAAGAGAGAGAGAAATAGAGAGAGAGAGAGAGAGAGGGAGAGAGAGAGGGAGGAGAGAGAGGGAAAGAGAGAGAGAGAGAAAGAGAGACAGAGAGAGATATATAAAGAGATAGAGGGAGAGAGAGAGAGAGAGAGAGAAAGAGAGACAGAGAGAGATATATAAAGAGATAGAGGGAGAGAGAGAGAGAGAGAGAAAGAGAGACAGAGAGAGATAGATAAAGAGATAGGGAGAGAGAGAGGGAGAGAGAGAGAGAGAGAGGGAGAGAGAGAGGGAGAGAGAGAGGGAGAGAGAGGGGGAGAGAGAGGGAGGAGAGAGAGGAGGAGAAAGAGGGAGGAGAAAGAGGGAGGAGAAAGAGGGAGGAGAAAGAGGGAGGAGAGAGAGGAGGAAAGAGAGGAGGAGAAAGAGGGGGGGAGAGAGAGAGGGATAGAGAGAGAGAGAAGTAGGAGGAGAGGGAGGAGGAGAGAGAGGAGGAGAAAAAGGGAGGGAGAAAGAGAGAGATAGATAGAGAGATAAAGAGAGATAGATAGAGAGATAGAGAGAGATAGATAGAGAGAGGGAGGAGAGAGAGAGAGAGATAGAGAAAGTGGGAGAGAGGAAATGGGAGGTAGCTGATAGTGCTGAGTCTCACTTTCGGCTAGTGTCATTGCAGCATAATGGCAAAGCAAACGGACAGAGACAGGCAGAGGGACAGGGGCATGGCTGGCAGCTATTTACGGGCCCAAACACGCAATTAGGCATAAATCATTTTTATGAGACGTTTCCCTTGAACAGCTACAACAACTACAAGTACAACAACAGAATATTAAACAGTCACGCAAGGCACAAATCGAACGAGCGAACGAGCGAACGGACAGAAAAAAAAATCCATAAACAAGACATGGCGAGAAAAGGATAACGATAAGGTCAAGGCGACTGCGCTGCTCCCGCCAGCAGACATTCACGCATGTGTGCGAGCATGTGTGTGTGTGTGTGTGTGTGTGTGTGGAAAATGACAAGCTAATGGCACAGAGCGTAATCAATAGGCCATAGAGCGCAGAGTGCTGCCAGCGGAAGCCGGCGCCAACTGTCAGAGGGCGAAAGTTGCGCATTCGTAGAAAAAAAGGCAAGTGTGTGTGCGAGTGTGTGTGCCATGTGTGATAGCCACCCTCACAGTGTGCACACACACTCAGTACACATGTGTGTGTGTGTGTTTGTACTTTTCTGGGTAGTTCATAACTTTTGTGACTTTTGCCCGCGGCTGCTTGTGGTGGTTTCTTGGCCCAGAGCGAAGGACTCCGACTACGACTGCGACTTGGACTGCCATGTTTGTGTTGGCCTCACACACACCCTCACACTCTTGTAGGCGTGCCCTGCAGCCGTCTCGTTCGCTCACGAAAACTGTGTCAAAAACTTGGCAAAGAACTTGCCAACTGCCACACACACACACACACACACACAGAGAGAGAAGTTATATATAGGCATAGCGCCCATAGTGTAACGTAGTCATCGTCTTGGTATATTTTTAGCCTGACGGGGAGAGAGAGAACGGCCCTGCTTTAATCTTATCAGCACAGGCCGCGCTACACCCATCGCTCTGTAATCGCTGCCGATGAGCAATCGGCGAACCTTGCGAAATTTTTGACATCATTTTAACGACAGACGGCAACGACTGATACGGACACAGATACGGACACAGATACAGCTACAGCTACGGCTAGAGCAACAGCTATAGATACAGATACAGCTAGAGCTACGGCTACAGCTACAACTGGCTGCACTCAGCGCTGATAAGACGGACAGGGAAACGGACAAGAAGCCCACAGCCAGATCGAGGGAAATATACGACTTATCTGCATTGTACAAGGCATTAGCTTGCCGTCGCGTAGGATTTATGTCGTAGGTTCCATTGAAATTCATGAGTGATCAACAAGAATTATATACGAAATGAAAAACATAATGGCCAAGCGTGAATTTCCTAAAACAAAATTTCAAAAACGGGGAAAAAATAAAGAAGTTTGTGTATGCAACCAGCAAATACTCTAGGCATATTCGAAATTCTTAAAAAAAATTCGTTGAGTATGCGCTTGAATTGCTCTTCCCATATGCAGTTGCGTTCAATCAAAATTTGAGCTAATTTATCATCATGAAGTTCGATGGAACTTCGCTTAGCTACCCAGCTGCACTCCCTGCTGCTGGGTATTATCCCAAACGGGGCGTGCTTCGAGCAATGAGAATGTGTGGCCGTTGCGGCTTTTGCTGTTGCTTTTGGCTTTGGCTGCACCTACGCGTCGTCGCCCAAGATTTATATGTATAGTATATGTAGATGTATATGTATGGGGGAAACAGACGCACTCACACACGTAACGACGCCCTACACTTGGGCGTATAAAACAAATTATAATTTATTAATTTTTTCGTTTTGGAGTTTCTTCTGTTCGAAAGACACATTTGACAACAACACAGGCATATTAAATGTGAAATACCAAAAAAAAAAACAAAAAAAAAAAAACAAGAAAAAAAATAGATATATATTATTAATAATAATAGTAAATGGAAACCTGTCCATAGATTATGAAAGGAACTGTTGAAGTATGAAACGATGTATGCGACGCTAGATGGTAGATGGTCTATGGTCTATGGTGTATGGTTTAGGCATAATCATAAATCTAGCGGGGCCCCGCGTCAAGGTGTGCGCTGAAGTGTCAGCCATAAATTTCAAATTTATGTTCATCTTTTCGGTCAAAGTCAAAGCACAAAGAAAATGCTCGCTATATAGAGAGAGGTTTAGCTTTTTTTCACGTTTTTTTGGTTGCTCAATTTTGGTTTTTCGTTGTTTTTTTTTTCACTCTTTTCTGCTTGCCATAAAATCGTATAATTTCAATTAAATACTGCCCCATGACAATTACGTCATGCCCGACGACGGCTGACACATTGGCCCGCTTTTGGCGTTAATTTCTTTGGATCCGAAAACCTCCTGACCCGCCACAGTGCTCGCTCCACTGTGACTTGGCAAAATTGCCGCTAATCGTTCTCTTGTTTGAGTTGACATCTCGCATTTGTCTTTATCTTTTCTTTTTTTTTTTTTTTTGGTACATTTCTGACACACATTTCCCCCACTACACGGAGTAGGAAACGATTCTTAAGCACAACAACTGTACGAGCTTAAAGCTGTCTCTGAGTAGCTTTAATGTGCTTTTGATTTGCTGGCAGTGTGGGAAAACGTACAACTGCATGTTGGAGGCTATCCGATTCAACTCATTGTATGGGAAAACAAACGAATTTGGGATTTGTAAAACTCTTTCGTTTAGTTTAAACTGTTGCTGGGCCCTAGTTTCCAGTTAGCTGCAACAGTTTTACTGTTGCATAAGCACAGTAACAAACCAAGCCATCAGAGAGACCAATTCTCACACAATCAGCCCAGCTATCCACGCAAATGGCTCATTAAACCTCACAGACAAAAAGTAAAAAGCCAAAAAAAAAGCCAAAAAAACAACAAAACAGAAATACACAAAATAAAAGTTGACCTTCAAAAACGCACAGAAATCAAACAACAATTACAAAAACAACAAAGCGACTCAACCAAGCGAAAATCAAACCCAAAACACGCATAGTACATGTAGCTGTATCTGTATCTGTAGCTGTAGCTGTATCTGTATCTGTATCTGTTTGCATGTAGATGTTCGCTTAGAAACAGGTTGTTGTTGCTCTTGTGTGAGTTTTTGTGTTATTGTTAACATTTATTTCATTATGCTTTTTTTAGAGCCAAAAAGTTGAGTTGTGCTACGCAAACTTTCGCACACACACGCTCACACACACAAAGCAGCCGAAATTGGCGCGCAAAGATAACTCAAATATAGAAAGCAACAGCAACAACAATAAAAACAGCAACGCCAAGAAATAAATAAATAAATGACAGCAGAATTTTGCGATTGCACTTCAAAAGTTGCAAAATAAATTTTGAATACTTTCCGTACAATCTCAACCATAAAATCTTGCACCGCGCTGTGAGTGTCATCGAGTGTCTGTCTGTGTGTGTGTGTGTGTGTGTGTGTGTGTGTGATGTCATCGAGCTGAGCTGGAGCTTATCGTGAGAGCAAGAAATGACTAAGGTTCGTTTGTTGCGCCTCTGCTGTAACGATTACCGAGCAACAACAGCGAAAACTCTCTTAAGCGGACAGCGATTGTAGCTCGTTTCAAAAAGTTATTTGCTTCAGAGCGTTTAAAATATTTGAGAAAGGATTGATAAGCTATATGGGAACAGAAAGTATCCATCTGCGAGTGCTGTCCGCTTGTGTAACTTGTCCGCAAAGAAATAGTAATAGTAGAGAGTTGTCCGTAAAAAGATTTTTCACTGTAAAACTATTAATATCAATGCGACTGCTCCACATTAGAAAGGATGTCCGCTTAAGAGAGCTTAAATAGTTCGAAAAATCATGGAATAACAATGAAAAAGTAGTGTAGTGTTCGTTGAAGAGCATTAGTTGCCTATGCGAGTAGTCCGTAAAGAAAATGTTCACTGCAAAAGTGTATAGTAAGGGTATTCCTTTAAGAGTGAGCATCAGATGCTCGAAAAACCATTGAAAAACATTAATTGAACGTGTAGTGTCCGTTGTTCGTCAATGAGAAGTGTCCGCACAGAGAATTTTCACTGTAAATCAATCTCACAGCCATTGCTGTACGATTGAAAGGTTGTTCGCTTAAAAGAGACAGCACTAGATGTTCGATCATCCATTAACTATCAATGTTAGAGAAGTAGACTTTCTGTTGTCCGTTTCTGAGAAGTGTACGCACTGTAAACCAATATCAAAGCGATTTCCTACGTGTGAAAGGTTGTCCGCTTAAGAGAGAGAGCTTTAAATGTTCGAAAAATCATTAAAGAACAATGTTAGAGAAGTGTAATGTCCGTTTTCCGTGAATGAGAAGTGTCCGCATAGAGAGTTTTCACTGTAAATCAATCACACAGTCATTGCTATTTGTTTGAAAGTTTGTCCGCTTAAGAGAGAGAGAGAGAGCTTTAAATCTTCGAAAAACCATTGAAGAACAATGGTAGCGAAGTCTTGTGTCCGCTGTCCGCTTATGGCAGGTGTCCGTAAAGATTATTTTCAGCGCAAACACCCAATCTCTTGTACCCTAAGAGCGCGATAACAAAGCCAGCGACCGCTGCAGCGTACACGTGCCGAATCCGCTAATGAATGGACTCCAAATACGATGAAAAAGCCAACGGCTTTGAGGTGTTAATCGACGGCGGTGCGCGGCACTGCGCACAGGCCTCTCCGGCCTGCGCCAGTGAAAAAGGCGTCAACAAATTTTTAGACTCGACGCGCCAAATTCTAATCATAAATGGATGTTATTTCTGCCCTGTTGTTGCTGTTGTTGTTGTTGCCACTTTAAAAGTCGTGTGCGTGCGTTTTACGGTAAATAACAGAGAAATATCTGAGAGTGAGCCTAGCTGTGTGTGTGTGTGTGTGCCTGTGTGTGTGCGTGAAAATACACTTGAGGCGTGCTACTGTGCTGTGCTTGCTGTACGTCTGCTTGTCCGTCTGTCTGTCTGCGTGTGTTTGTTTGCTTCGCTGTGCGTCTGTCTGTCTGTCTGCCTGCCTGTCTGTGTAGTGTACGCACTGCTGCCGGCTGTACGCCGACTGCGCTGCTCGCGTCGCATAGGCCTACGTCGCGCGTAAACAGATCATCGAACTCCCTTAGAGAGTTGCTGTTGTTGTTGTTGTTGCTGTATGTCTTGTGGCAGTGTTGTAAAGCGTTTGCTGGCCTTGAAACGTTTCTGCGCTTCACTATTCCATTTTCGTTAATTAAAAGCAGCAGTTTTTTCTGTTATTAATTGAGTTGGCAACGCGTGCGACGCCCACGCAGCAGCGCCGACAGCGGCGACTGCAGCGCGCAGAGCAGCAACTTCGCTGCGAGACCCGAAAACAGCTTTCACCGTTTGCCTTCGCTTGCGTCATATTTGCGTTTGCGTGCGCGACAAAGCTACAAAACACACGAAGCGGCTGCATCGGCACGCAGAGGGCAACAACCACCACCGAACGACGGCAGCAGCGGCAGCGCAGCAGCGACAGCAATAACAGAGACAGCAGCAGCAGCAGCAGCAGCAGCAGAGGCAGCGCCGCAGCAGCACAGCACGCCAAGCAAGAGGAAACAGCAACGTGCGCAGCGGCAGCGCAGCAGCAGCGGGCAAGCAGCCAACCAGCGGCGGCAGCGACAAACCGACATGCTGCCTTCGACTTCGGGTTTTGTCGCTTTGCCGCCTCAGTCGCTCGTCGACAGCGAACGTGTTCAGTTGTGTTAACGGTAAAGCATGCGCTGCCCGCTGCTCGCTGCTTGCTGTGCGCTGCGCTGCCGTCGCCGCTTGTTGTTGTTGTTTAACTTGAATTTCTTGATCGTTCGCTCATTCGTTCGTTTGTTCGTACGTTCGTGTGGGTGTGTTGGTGTGTGTCGGTTCGTCTGCAAGTATTTGTGTGTGTGTGTGTGTGCGACTGTGTGTTTGCGTATGCGCTTGCCTGCGCCTGTGTGTGAGTTGCACTTGTAGCGCTGCTGCTGCCGTCGACTGCGAATGGGGGGCCCGATGGCGCTGGCGCTGCCGCTGACGTTGCCGTCGCAGTCGCTGCCGTCGCAGTCGCTGCCGTCGCAGTCGCTGCCGTTGCTGCTGCTTACGTGCTCAAGTGAACGTTAACGTTTTCTAATCTGACGATTATCGATTGATAGCAAGAGCAGAGCAGCAGCAACAGCAGCAGCCGCAGTCGCAGTCGCAGCCGCAGCAGTAGATAAGCAGCAACGTCTCGACTGCAGCAGCAGCACACATACACATACAGACTGGCACTCGCACATGCCGATCCGCGACCGCGACTGCGACTGAGACGCCGCCGCGCAGCCGCAGTCGACGCCGCGCGCGCAGCGACTGCCCGTTGCCGAGCTGTTCTCTGCAATACTTTGTTGCGTATTTCTCAGTTCGCTGCTGGAGCTGCCCCGAAACACACTAACAACTCGCTACGCGCTGCCGACGTGACGCCGTTCGCACGTTCTCAAATACTTCTCGTGCTGCAAGCTCAAAGATACAACGAAATCGCATCGAACCGGGCGCAAAAATATATTCAAAGCGAATTAAAACAAATAAATTTCGAAATAAACGAAAACTAAACTAAAATCAACTGAAAAATACAGAGAAATATAACGAAATAAAAAACCAAACGATTTATCTCAATTAAAAACTTTAATGTTTTGCCATAAAAACTCAAAATTGAACGATTAAAAATCGTATAGCCATAAAAGATACGCCAATAAAACGCTATGGAAACTTTCCGCAAAAAAAAAAAAAAAAAACCGAAACATAAATTTATTGAAATTAACCCTGTAAACTGAAGTCAACAAGAAGTTGCCGAAGTTCCCGAAGCTCCCAAAGAGCACAGCGCAAAACACACTGCAAAAAAATCAAGCAGCACCAGCAAATTCCCCACATTACACACACAAATCCCACAAAAAAAAAAAAAGAAAAAAAATTATAAAAATAAGCAAAGCAGAAAGCAGCAGAAACCTTCAGGTTTTCTCAAAGCTCCGAATTGTGACTTGTTGTGGTTCTTCTTGTTGTTGTTGTTGATGTTGATGTTGATGTTATTGTTGTGTTGTTTTCGTTGTGGTGCTCGCTGGGGCAGCTGAGAAAGAAAAAAAAACAAAAAAAAAAGAGGCAACGCTTTGCCGTCGCCGCGAGCAGAAGAGCGAAGAATTTGAAAATATGCTACCTGGTTTTTGCCATCAGCGAGGTATAGAGTTCCTACTGTCAATTTAAATACTCGTAGGAACTTCATACCGTGCTCTTGGAAGACCAAAAAACAACACAAAAAAAAAAAAAAAAAAAACAAAAAAACAGCCAAATACGCTTACGTATACCCTACGTGCCAAACAAGTGCGCCTAGAATGCTGGCAACTATGCGGAACTATTTGAAAGTAATGCTAGAACGGTGTGAAGTGGTCAAAACTAGTGCTAACATCAAATTCAAAAAATGCCAATAAGTTAAACCCAGCGCTAGCTTCACTCACTTGGCTTTCTAAACCCGGACTAAGTAAGTATGAGTATAAATTGAAGACAATTAATCAATTAGGAGCACACTCTCTTGCTGCCCCTCGAAATTGATGGATTACATTATCTGCTCTATGGCCGGGAACTTGTTCGCATTGAAACTCTCTCGTAAGTGCACACATTAAGCCCTACGCTCGGCGCGGCAACAACAACGGCAAACAGTTACCAGTTAACAGTTAATGGAAAATCTTGATTAACAAGAGAATTGTATAATTACACTCGACGGTCGCCGCATTCCTCCGAGCAGGAGAACAAGCTGCCTGCAACCTAATGAGAAATTTATGTAACGAGTTTTTTCCTCGCTCTAGTCTTTTCTCAGTTCTCAGTTCTCTGCTGCTCTCTCTGTTCCCATATGCTATAAATTTGATAGGTCTAATTGGGTTGATCTGCGTCTTAGATACTCTAGCTAAATTGCCTGGGAGTACTGTTTAGCTAGGTAATCAATCGAGCCGCGAGCGAGTGCTTACCTAAACATCTATATGTAGCAAAAGTTTTGAAAATAATATATGGCATAGTTTGTTCTGAGTGTTAGATAATCTTTAGATATATAATCTATAGAACAGAGCTTCGATATATAATATCAAGCAGCAAAGTCTTGGCGGCAAATTTCAAACTCGCTTTATAATTAAGAGAAGTTTTCATTTCCTATATCTTTTTTTTTATTAAATAACAATTTCAAATTATGCGCTTTACAAATTTGATAATTCTACTCATTTTTTGAAAGCGGAAGCGTCTTCTTTAACTCGGCAAAATTTAAATTTTTTTAAAACTATAATTTCAAATCTTTCGCCTTAAAATTTATATAATTGTTCTCATTATTTGAAAGCGGTAAAATCTTGTTTGATTCAGCAAAATTTAAATTTTTTTAAAACTATAATTTCAAATTTGATAATTCTTTTCATTTTTTGAGATCGCCAAAGTATTCTGCGAAATTTCTATTTTTTTAAAACTATAATTTCAAAGCATTCGCTTTGTAAATTTTATAATCTTCTCGTATTTTTTAAAGCGGCAAATTTAGAAAAATTTAAATTCATATAACTTACATTTTTAAAGTACAATTTCAAGTTATTCCCTCAAAAACTTCAAAAACACTGCTTATTATTTGAAAACTTAATTTCCATTGAGTTTTATACGTTTCATTAATGCAGTAGGTTTGATCTGAATATTAGATTTCTATAAAAAAAAAATATTCCAAGCTGTAAAATGCCAAAATGTTCACTGCTATAAAGTTTTGTGCTGCTGGCAAACAGTAATATGCAAACTGAATCTTTCTAAAGTCGAACTATCTTGTATAGAACTGAACAATCTCAATGTTATATCGTTGTTTTTATTATTTTTTTCATCGTGACTGTCCAACAACAATTTCCAAACTTTACGTTCTCGGCGTAGTTCCATTCTTTCCATTCCAAAGGCCTTCGAATGTTGCAATGTCAAAAACCTTTCGGCAAAACGAAACGTTCGCAGGCAGGCAGGCAGGCAGCTTGACAAAATGAGAAAAACAAGAAAAATAAAAAATAAATTGTAGCATATAAGAAAAATGCTGCTAAAATTGCTGTGTGCCAGCAAAGTCGACGTCGACGTCGAAGCCGAAGCCCGAGCTGAAGCTGAGGCTGAAGTTGACTTTCGAAAAGTGCAGCGCGGCGTCAAAG
Organism: Zaprionus bogoriensis; assembly: GCA_035046045.1. NCBI lineage: Eukaryota > Metazoa > Arthropoda > Insecta > Diptera > Drosophilidae > Zaprionus > Zaprionus bogoriensis. The sequence continues at coordinate 1,919,628 of JAWNOI010000192.1, read as the reverse complement.
CCCAAGCGCAGCGCAGAGCAGCGCAGTTCGAGTTAATGGCCCAACAATAAAAGTGCAGAACTGGAGGCGCAACCCAGGGCAGCCCATGCAGCAGCAGCAGCAGCAGCTTGCAACTGCTTGCAACAAGCAGCGGCAGCAACATCATCATCAAGTGCCTGCCAGACAGCAGAGTCGCCAGCAATTGCTCACGCACATTTTTTGCAGCTTTCGGGTTTAAAGTGCGAGGCGATAGGATATGCACAGCCCGACGACGCCGCCAGTATCTCGCAGCACACATGTGCCCCGTTGCCAGACCAAAAAAAAAAAGAGGAAAAAAAAAACAAGCAAAAGATATGCATTTTATAGATACGCCGCGGGCAGGCAGGCTGGACAAGCAGCTGCTGCTGCTGCTGCGAGCTGATAGCAGCGAGCAAAATGCATACAAGTTTATTTGTGTGCCCTGCCGATAAGCAGGGATTCAAATATAAGTAGCGGGCAGGCACACACAGATACTCACACTCACAGTCAGACGCGCAATCGCCGCCTTTTTTATCAGACTGGTAAAAATACTCGAGCGCGCGGCAAGAAGCAAGAACAAGAATTAACTATGTATATTTGCTTTATCGCAATTGGAATTGCTTTCGTTGTGACTCCGAAAATGTTGCCATGTTGCCATGTTGCCGCCTGCAATTTGCCCCGTCAGCAACAGCAGCAGCAGCAAAAATAATAACAATTTCAGCGCGTTTCTTTTGCTTGAATTTTGCTCGATTTTTATGCTCATTTCTGCTGTCAGTGGCAACTGCAACTGCAACTGGACAAGCGACTTGCACTTGGGGCACACTACAGTTCGTGTTGTCCATTTCAACGCTTTAAATTCCTGCGGTTGTCGTTACACTCGGTGGTGCTGCTGCCGCTGCCGCTGCTGCTGCAGCAGTTAATTTAATTTCAGCTCATAAATCAAAACTGTGCCGCGCAAAATGTTTGCTTTTGACGCGTCGTTTTTGTCGCGCCAGCCTCACAGCAGAGACAATTTTTCCCCCAGTTTCCTTTTTTTTTTTTTGGACAGCGCAGAGCTGGAGACAGTCAGCCGGAACTGGAGCGGGAACTGGAACTGCAACTGGAACTGCCACTGCCACTGGGGGCTGGAGCTGTTAACTTAGTCAACTTTACAGCCGCTTGACGTTTGACAAACAATGGAAACAGCTGGCAGCTGCCTTTTTGGCCAAAATTGAAAGTACATAAAAATGTTAAGAATTGCAGTTGTAATTTATGCAAAAAAAAATATATACATATACAAATAGATATAAATAAAAATATATATATTTTTATATAAATATACATAAATGAAAATACATAAAAATGTAAGAATTGCAGTTGTAATTTATGCAAAAAAAATTATATATATAAATAAATATAAAAGGAAGTACATACAAATGTTAAGAATTGCAATTGTTTTTTATTAAAAAGATAAGATTGTATATATATAAATAAATATAAATGAAAGTACATAAAAATGTTGACGATTGGAATTTATTAAAAAAATATATATGTACATAAATAATTATAAATTAAAGTACTTAAACATATTAGGAATTGCAATTTAATTTATGCAAATAAAAATAAATACATTTATTTATAAATAAATATAAATGAAAATACATAGAAATGCTAACAACTGCCATTGTAATTTGTTAAAAAAATATATATATATTCATAAATAAATATAAATGAAAGTACATAAAAATTTTAAGAATTGAAATAGTTATTTATGAAAAATAAATGTATATAAATATATATAAGTAAATAGAAGTACATACAAATTTTAAGAATTGTAATTGTAATTTATAAAAAAAAAATATTTATATATATATAAATAAACTAAATTAAACTAAACTGAAGAGTAGTGCGTCTGTCTAAACGGTTCTACTGGCATTAGTCGAGCAGGCGCGTCCTGCCTGGAAAACTCTGTTATCTAGAGCCAAAGAGAGGGGAGAAAGGGCGGCAGACAGGCACTAATTGCATGGCAACAGCACAGCAGAGCAAGCAGCGAAAAGTAATTGATCTGGGTCCCTGGCCCAGCCCACATACATACATATATGTCTCTAGCTGCGGCCCAGCCCCAGCCCCAGCGCCAGTGCCAGTACCAGGCCCATCGCCCAAGCCCGAAGCTTGACGCTTGAAGCGCACTTGAGAGCGTGACAGTAAATAGTAAGCTAAATGACAACTACTGGATAGATAGCTGGACACACAGCAGTATTTGCTGGGTGTGTTCTGATGCCAAAATGTTAACCCTACAGTGCACAATGGCAGCTCAAGATCGAGACTGCGACTGCGACTGCGACTGCGACTGGCACTGGAAGTATACTATAATTCAGACTCGATGCTCGTAACTCGTTAAATGTTAATCGTTGACACGACCACGAAATGCTGACTAAGTCAGGGGGGGGGGGGGGGGTAAGAGAGGGGGTGCTGTAACCGGCAAGTGGACAGCAGTGAGTCTCGCCCGAAGGCTCAAAGCCGTCGGCAAACTTCTATAAAGCAAACAGACTGCGGTAAATATACTTAATATGTGCTTATAACTAGGCATAAATGCTAAACATGCTGACAAGCGGCAATTTCGATGCCCTGCAGCAGTGCTGCTGCACTATGGCAATTTGTTGGCGAATGCGAATAACCAATTGCAGCCATGATGAAAAATCATAGCCTGTAACTGTCTTAGCTCATATAACGCGCAACGCGATGCTCTAAGCCAATCTAATAAAGAGCATCCCACATAGAGCCGCATTCCGTTCCATGGTTTTCGCTACGTCTCTCTAGTTTCTCTAGAAACCTCCGCCAGCTCGAGGCCCTGCCCAGTTTCAGCACAAATGCTGACCCATATCAGCGCAAAATATGCTAATTACTTTGGAGTGGCAGTGCCCAGGGGCGGGGGCGGGGGGAGTGAGAGCTGGAGCTTACTGCCAGTTAGTTGGACGAGTCGACGGTCAAGGCCGGGTTGTGCGGGACACCCAGAGCGGCGTATGTACATAATGCCAAGTTTATAGAGCTCGTAAATTGGCCATAAATCAGCCACGTGAATATCGAGTGATTCAGCGGCAGCGCTGGCGATGTGTATAGTATTTCGATGTCGATTTCGATACCAATACCGATACCGATACCTATACCGATTTCCCTGCTGCTGCCAAGTCCAAGTCGTGCCGCCGCACACACGGAGATATTTTCATGTAATTAACGCTGACGTCAGACAACGATGGCAATTACAGCTTTATACTACAAGAATCAATTTTCAATCGATTAAATTTTGCCAGCAGTTACATGCGAGTAAGCGCAAGTATCTACACTTACGTCGCGTATATGCCATATGTTTATACAGTATTTAGTATATAGTATATATAGTCGAGAGTTCGCCTGGGGCAACTTGCCGGTTGTCACGTCGGAAGTTGACTCAGCGTTCCGACTTCAACTGCACAGTGTATAGAATGTCAGGGGAGAACTGAGTTAGATACGAGATGGGGGGATGGGCGGGGGGCAGCGGTGGGCGGCCAGTCACGCCTACATGTGGGCCAAACAAATCATTTAAGTCATTTGTAATTCATTAAAGTGAATTAATGCCGAAAGCTGGCAACATTGTAGCACAGCGCACAGATACGCCCGAGTATCTTGTATCTTGTATCTGCTGGTCGTACTATTTCACTGTCGGATTTGCCCAGGGAGCCGGCAAAAGCCGCGCTCAAGCTCTCTGCTACTCTGCATTGTTTGGCATCGCCGGCCTAAGCCGATTTCAGCGCCAGATACGAGAACTATATCAGGCGAAATATACTGCCGGGCTGCCGGGCTGAGAGGGGGTAGGGGGGCCGGCACAACAATGCGCAGCATACTACATATACATATGTTATATGGCTAACGGTCGGCAGCAGCGTCGGTGACATAAGCTTTGATGGATTTGGACATAAATATGAGCTGGAATTTTGTGCCAAGTTAGCTTATCAGGCCGGGGCCAACGATCGGTCCGATCGCTGCGATTGGATTGGATTGGCAGCCAAACTGACGACGACGACAGTGCCAGAGACTGAGGCGGAGACTGACGACCACTTGGCAGGTCAGAAAATAAAACCACACGCTACGCGTTGCCGCTCTGCGTTTGGGCCGAGTCGCAGCTCGAGCCTAGACGCGCGGCCTGCTCACAATTTATGCTAATCCGTGCGCCATAATTTGTTGTTTTTTTTTTTTTTTTTTGTATATATATTTTTTTTGGTTTTTTGTTTTCTTTATTTTTCTCTCGGCCAGGCTGAAGAGATTTTTTCAAAGCGCTTTTTCTCTGCTTCCCCTGCGCCACCTTTGTGTTTTTGCTCTTGGCGGGCAGAGCGCGTGTTGCGCATTTCCAAGCAGGCTTCGTTCGAATAGTTGTCGGCCCATTTGGGTTAAATGATTAATTTACATAAATATTTTTATGATTTACCAAGGCGGCAGCAGCAACAACAACAACGGCAACAAGAGTCCAACATTGGCAACACGAAAATAACAGCAACTGCTGGCCAGCTGCCAGTCTTATGCAATCGGCCAAGTTTGCGCCCCTTTTTGGCTACGTGCCGCTGCCTCTGGCCTGGCCCGGCCCGGCCCGGCCTGGCCTGGAAAGGGAACTAGTTCAAGCAACTGTAAACGCAATTGGCTAAACGCTCGCCGTGTCATCAACCTTTTGACAACGTTCTTTGTTCCGCGCTGAGCTGAGCTGAGCTCAGGCAACAGATGACAGGCTGCCACAGTGCACAGGACGTGCAACACATGACTCTGCTGCATGTTGCAAATGCCAATGAACTCGCATTCCTCAACCAGGAAGCAGAGTGTAGCTGCAGCTACTGCTGCTGCTCCTCCTGCCTCTGCCCAGCAACAGGTGTCAGCAGTTGCTGCAACTATCTGCAGTCTGCAGTCTTATCAAACAGTTTCATTAGCAACTTATGGAGTCTGCCCACGCGCCTCTCCGCGTCTGACTACACTATAAATATTGGGATTACCTACATACCAGGCAAGTGCCTAGTAAAGTTAATATTAAATGTGCATAAATATTTTAGAAGCTGCTTGGCAAATTTGCCATTGACTACAAATATTTTGAATACTGAGATATTGCTATTTACATTTGCATATTTATATAGTAAAAAATATTATTATATATGAAAAAACTTATTTATTATGTAATTAAATATTTTTATAAATTAAGCAACTAATTTACTAGTATAGCGTAGTAATATTTGTAAGCAACTTATTTATTAGTATATAGTAATAATTTATTCATCAATTAGAAAACTTATTTATTAGTAGTTATAATATATTTATATATTAAGCCCTAAATTATTGGTATATAGTAATAATAATAATAATAATAATAATATAGTAATATTAGTGTATCGTTATAATATTTTTATGAATTTAGCAGCTTATTTATTAATAACTTTGCTTGTTAAATTTAGTTTAGTTTAGCTCCGTATTTATGCACTGCGGGCAACTGGGGGACCTGCGCGACTTGGCCCAAAGGCCCTGAGGCGTTTCAGTTGCCCCACCTTGTCCAAAGAAGCCCCGCCCGAAACTGGCTGCTGCTTTCGTTGTTGCTGTTGCTGCTGTTGTTGCTGCTGCCAGTTAATCTTCAGTTACTCAACCCTTTTTATGCAAATGCGGCTTTCAAGCAATTTAGAAAAAATACGAGTGAAAAATATACACAAGAACAACAATAAGAACAGCGGCAACAACAGCAACAGCAACATCAACACGAAGCTGTATAAATTTATACATATGTGAAGTGTGCATACACACACACACATGTGCTTATATATATATATATTTATAAGTTCATATGTGAGACTTGTAGATAAATTTGCATATTTCAGTCGTTCATAATCCAAGTCTTTCCTTAAGTTGAAGTCTTGCTCTTTCCCTGTCCCGCTCGCTCTCTGAACCGGGACTACAACTGCGGGCAAGCAGCCAGCGAGAACACCAAACAACAACCCCAACAACAACAGCAACACCGACAACAACAACATTAGACCCGCGTCACTTGCGAGGCGTCGAACCATTTGAAATGCCACACCTAACTACAATTTTGTATAGTCTTTTTTTTGCGCCTACTACCAAGTTTGTCGTTTATTTTTTGTATTTTGTATTTTTTATTTTTCGTTTTCGTTTTCCATATCTCCAGTTAGTTTTTCTACTCTAGGGCGTCACTGGGCCTCTTCGGCAAATTTATGTGGCAGCGAGCGCTCCCCTCGACGCTGGTAATTAGCATTTTTGTCGCGTATTTAATTTGATTTTATTGAATTTCATATAAAATTGTCAACTTGCTGAACCACTTAGATCTTCGACTGGATATACACACACACACTCGCTAGTAAATCCATCTATATGTAGATATAGTCGGGTCGGTTTTCTCTTAATGGTTCCAGTTTTGCTAGGTTCCTGCACGTGTCGCGGCACCTAAAGTGTCTATAGACTCGCACGAGCTGTAAGAGTTTTCCCCAGATTGTAGGGTATATATATCATATATGTTGGGTTCTTCTCTGCTTTGATATGATGTAGTGCCGCCTGTCGACATCATCGCGCTTGTCATAAAAAATGCGCACAATTTCGTTGTTAATGTTTAATTAATTTTGTTGCGTCAACTCTGATCGCAATCTATGCAGATTCTCGCATGGGGCCAGCCATAAAGTAAGTCTGTATCTTCCTTTTGTGCAGTCGAGACTCGGGAGAGTCTATATGGTATACGATATATATGAGCTCTGTCGGACAGGCGTGTGTATATCTGGTATATGCCATACACTACAGCCCATACATTTGCCACAGACACAAAGCCATACTAATTAATTGTTCAATCAGATAACATTTTACTATGAAGACATTTAAAAAATTGATATTTAAATAAAATAAATTTCAAGTATTATACAAAAACAAAAAAAAAAAAGAACTGCAAGCATGATTCGTTGTCTTTTTTTATTTTTGTTGTTGAACTGTTTGTTAATTAATTTTATTTATGGCTGGCGTTGTGCTAAACAAAATGAGCTTGGCTAATTTGGTGATCCGTTTGGGGTCTCTGCTCGCATGGGAACAGCAATCACATGGTCAAGAGAGAAAGAGCGGGATAGGTAGAGAGATTGAGAGAGAGGAAGGAAGCAGCAGCTTGCTTTGAATCTTGATTTCGAATGTGAAAAGATTGTGGGCAATAAATTTCAAGAGATTAAAGATACACCATTATTTCGAATACGCTGAGAATTTCGAAAAAGGTGACTAGTTGAAGAAACCGATAATGTACGGCATCATAGAGCCGAAATAAACCGTTGTTGTCCGCTTCCAATCGAAAATAAGTTGTGGCGAGATTTATTGCACTGTCAATGCGACGCGATTGATCTGCCTGCATGCGATATGTCTTGAGATATATATCTGACAGCGATAAGAACTTGAAACTTGGATAAGCAGCAGCAAGCACGATAGACTATGAAGATATATCCGCTTCGCGCAGACCAGTCCCATAATTTTCAAAGACCTCGCTTGAGGGCTTTGCGCAGCATCGTATAATCTCAATTAGCAGGTCTTCTTCGGTTGCGTTTCTGCTGCTGCTTCTGCCTCCCTGCCCGGTGCCAACTCCTGCTTTTCTCTGAAGGCGGAAGATTTGGCAGCAGAACGCACTAAATCACCGCGCTGCGCGCCGCATAGAAACAACATGAAAACAAAATGAGCACTTCAACAAAATTTTGCAAGCACGCAAAAAAACCACATCGAAATTATGAACAAAAAAAAAAACAAAAACAAAAAAAAAACGACAGCGAAACAAACGCAAACATTATTCATTTAAACGTCTATAAAAACGGCGGAAAAAATATGTTCGAATTATATAAAATAAAAAAGAAATAATATTATTCACACACATACAATGTATGCAGCGGAGAGGCGGACAAGCGGACAGCCGGACAGCCGGACAGTCGGACAAGCTGACAAGGGAGCTGCTTAAATAAAGAATCAGCTTTAAAGCAAACTGATTATAAATTATGACGCTGCCAGCTGACAGACAAGTGTTTAGATTCATACATTTATGATTTATGGTAATGTGTGTGTGTGTGAGTCGGACAATATAGAAATTTATGTGTATATATAGCATATAGCCTATAACTTTGCGCATTAAATTCCGCAAATTGGCGCATAGTTTTTGCTTGCTGTGTGTGTGAATTTGATTGCACACTTACCACACTTAATCAACGCAGTAGAAAACTGTATTTATAAAAAAAAAAAAAACGTAGACATCAATCATAAAAAAATTAGTCATTTTGGGTCTTTCGGTGGCGCGTTCAAGGCATTCGCCTTGGCAGCGCTTCGAAGTTTGCCAAACTTTTCAGACAGCCCCCGCGCGCACAGTTTCAGCTGCCGACACGAGTACTTTGGCAGACATACACACATACATATATATGGTATATATAAATATATATATAGCTCTATAATGTATATTTAATAGACCGATTTTACAAGCCGGCGACAAATGAGACGCTGAAATCGCGAAGGTCAAGTCCAAATTGCTCGACGAGGAAGCAGCAACAAATGAGTGGAAATGAGTGGCAACTGATAATGATGGGAGAGTGGAAAACGCGTATACAAATCGAAAATAAGAGGGGGAAGGGGAGGGTAGAGATATATACACCTGCAATATAATATATTACTCATTTCCGGGAAGTTGTCCGGCCTCAAATCGCAGTTTTCCCCCCGCCGGCGCTCTGCTGCCTCCCAGTGGAATATTACGGAATTTCGTTCGGTCCAATAATCCAGGCGTTTTCTGTTTATGACACTCTTTATTGAACATGTCGCCTGCTTCTTCTTGCGCAACGTGCAAGAATTCCGCCCGGGAAGCTGCAGCTGTTTGCTTCTGTTCACATGTATTTATGATATTTATAATATTGTATTTTGCAAAACTCATAAAAACATTTCACCAAAAAAAAAAAAAAATATATCGAGCAAATTAAGAAAAAACTTGCGACGGCTGCTGCTGATAAGCAGGCAAATTTTTCATTTTGCCTTTGGCTTTGGTTCTGCTTAAATAATAATATAGTAATAATAATCAAAGTGATTTACGAGCCAGAGGTCAATGCTGTGGCGTTCATAAATGTTTCGCAATTCGCAAATGCCGTATTTTATTTCGCGAATTTGCAAGAGACAAAAAGTTGATTTATACGCGCTGACTGTGTGCCAAGTGAACGGGGAGAGTCTAAAAAATAATCCAACAGAAAGATGGAAAAACTTTGGATCCCCAGCTCTATGATTGCACCTGTCCCCAGTTCGCGAGTGAATTCCAATCCACATGACTTTGCATTTGCCGCATTTTCTAGCTAATTAAAATGGCCAAATCCATTTAGCAATCGGCCGAGAAAGCTGCCCTATTTGCCATCGCAATCGCAATCGCAATCGGCCGGACCAAGGGCTTCCGCGCATTCGCATTTGGTTGCCCCTAAGCTGATTAGCGGGGACAGGGACAGGGACAGGGGACAGGGGACAGAGGACAGTGGCAAATTCCAATGGACAGCGCAAAGTGGTTCGATGAAATGAATTCCACACGACAGGCCATCCTCAACGCACTGACGGACTGACTGAGGGACTGACAATGTTATCATATCAATAAAGCCGAGCGGCAACAACGCTCTGAAAATAGAACTTGCAACATTGTTGCAAATTACACTTAATTGCGGTCGCGCGATGCAGATTAACGAAGCGTTCAGCACAAGTTAATGTCAGGCAGAGGGGAAGAGAGGGAGGGAGGGGAATAGAGAAAGACACACACAGGAAGAGTGGCAAGTGCTGTCCATTATCACATAACAAATGAAGTGGTTTTAAGCCATAAAGTTGCATGGTATGTGCCGGGTATTTAGCCGTCAGGCTGCTGTGTTCTGTTTTGTTATTAAATATCCTAATTAATTAATTCCAATTTTATGCTTTGAAATTATAAAGTTTCCTTTATATATCTGCTTAGATAAACAAATTTATCATTTTAATGTAGTCAAGCTGTAGCCAAGCATAAAAACTTTGTAACTGCTAAAAGGAAAACTATATTATATTGAAAACTAATGCATATTCTTAATATCTAAATATATTAATTTTACAATGAAACGCTGTAGCTAAACATATAAAATAAAGATTTTTAAGAGATAAACTAATTTTTTAAGCCATTGCAATGTCTAAAAGGAAAACTATATATTATTTAAATTAAGTAAATATAATTTCGAATACTTATTAATCTTATCGCAAAAATAATATTGTATTTTCTTAATCATGATTTTAACAAGATAGAAGATAGATAGAGTGAAGATTTTAAGTGGAGAAACTAAAACCTCAAACATTGTATATGCTCAAAACACAATATATTAAATTAAAATCTTATAAATATGATTTTCTATATGCAGAAAATATTTTGTAATTTATATTAAGCTATATAAAATTCAAATCTAATAAATATTCTTTTTAATAAAAATAATAATATAATAATTTATTGATTTTCATTTACAAACCATTATTTCAACTTGAAACACTATAGCACTATAGACTATAGAGACCATAGAAGATCTTTAGTAAAGAAACTACATTTTCAAAACAAAGTATCTGGTCAGAAGAAAACTATTTTAATTATTTATATTATATAGTTCTATTATATTATATTTTGAAAAATGCTTTTTAATATTTACTTTGAAAATATTCATTGATTTTAATTTTCAAACCATTATGTCAAGCAGAAACACCTTCATTATACTTTGACTAGCATAGGTAAGCAACAGGCTAAACTAAATTTTCTAAGTTGCTTTCTATCCCAATCAAAACTGTATTGTATTTAATCTAGCGTATTAACTAATCTAAATCTTATCAGCCGGCACACTCAATGGGCTCGTTGAAAACTGTCGATGACTTGACTTCTGGGAACTGTAGTGCTCGCTCTCTGCACTATACACACAGTTTTCTGGGGAAACGCTGCTGTATTATCTGGCGTGTAAGTGCGCGTATTATTAGCTGCGGGAGAGCAGTGAAACAACTCAATCTTAGCCCGAAAATCTATTGGCCCCGCCGAATGCTGTTACAAATTTCCAGTGTAATTTTCCCCCAAGTGCATGGTACCTAGAACCGGTTGCATATCATGTGTGTGTGTGCAAACACACACACACACACACACACACACAGAGACATGCATGCGCTATCTGGGAGTGAAGCCCGCTTATTAACACTTGATAGATTGCTGGCTGAGGGCATGGGCACCGTTATTTGCACATTACTTTTCGTTTTAACAACACCCAAAACATTTAAGCCAAAATAAACATGTCGAGCGTCATAAAAACAGAACGACACGGACATGGACATGGACACACGTACGGCACTCGCGCCCAGGCAAACAGGCATGCAACACACACACACACACACACGCATAGAGTTCTGCTCGCCTAGTTGAAACTGCAATTGGAACTGGAGCTGGAGCTGGAACTGGAGTCTCGGGCGGGTGATCGCGCGAGCCTAGAAATTTGCAACTAGTCATTTTCGCGCATGTTTCATATTTTTATACCATTTACCCATTGAAAATGGGTAAAAAATGGTATATTAACTTTGTGCAAATGTATGTAACAGGCAGAAGGAGGCGTGGCAGACCATACAAAGTATATATATTCTTGATCAGCATCAATAGCCGAGTCGATTTGGTCATGTCCGTCTGTCTGTCCGTCTGTCCGTCTGTCCGTCTGTCCGTCTGTCCGTCTGTCCGTCTGTCCGTCTGTCCGTCTGTATGAACACACAGATCTCAGCTATTAAAAGAGCTAGAGGCACCAGACTTGGTGGGAGTGTGCGTGTATTCAATACACACAAGAAGTTTATTTCAAACTTGATGTGCCACGCCCACCGCCTCCGCAAATCGATAAATGCGTATTTCGATTTTTTCCAAATAATTCAATAACGAAATGAGATAAACGCACCAAATTTGGTAGGAGGGTGTCTTGCAACATTATGCAGAAGTTGGATTTTAGAATTTTGGATGCCACGCCCACCGCCTCTAAAAAACACATTTTTATAGTTTAAAAGAAAACTAGAAAAGCTAGAAGCGCCAAATTTGAAAGTAAGGTGCCTGGTAACATTACGAAGAATTTTTGATTTTCAACTTTTGGATGCCACGCCCACCGCCCCCAAACTATTGAATTTTAAGAAAAGTAGGGAAATAACAAAACATTTTTTTTAACACTCTTGTAGCTTACCATAGTACAGATCTACCCTATAAATTTCAATCCGATCGGACAATAAACAAAGAAGTTATAGGAGTTTGAATCTTCCATATAAAGTTGTGGGCGCTTAGAATTCCAACTAGAATGTTGAACTGACGCAGCAGAGGGCCGGCATCAATAAAAGTCTCATTTGCCGATCGCTCCGCGTAACTGTGTGTGGTCTAGATGGTTGCATGCAAGATTCGGGTGCGTGTGGTCGCGGGTTCGAATCCAGCAACGAGCAATTTTTTTTTTTTTTTTGCCGATCGCACTGCGTAACTGTGTGTGGTCTTGATGGTTGGCTCGCAAGTTTCTGATGCGTGAGGTCGCGGGTTCGAATCCTGCGCTGGGCAATTTTTTTTTTTTTTAATAATTTTGCGCTATATGAAAAGTATATTATGCAAAAAAAAAAAAAAATAAAAACAAAAACTTTTTCTAAGCAATACAAAAAAATGAAGACTGCGCTGGGATTCGAACCGGGGACATTTAGTTATAGAGCTGACAACTCTCACAACAAATCACTGAAGCACATGGTCTGTTCGTAGGCGCGAGAAGTTTTGCATACAGCAGCAGAGACGGAGCAGAGGCTCGGCTTCAATGCTTGCGCCGACTGCGCACGCACAATCGGCGTGCAGTCGACATGTGCCATTAGCGTCAATGCATGTGTATTTAATTTCGGAAATATGCGATGCGTTGTTATTAATTCGAATAAAAGTAATTAATATTAAGAATTATTTTTAGCAGACAAAGGTAAATTATAACTTACTGTCGAGTGCACTCGACTGTAGCTTTCTTCAATTTTTATTTTTTAATAACAAAGAAGTTATAGGAGTTCGAATTCCCCATACAAAGTTATGGGCGCTAGCGATTCCTAACCAAAACGTTAAATCGACGCAGTAGAGGGCCCGCGTCAATAAAAGCCTAATTTGCCGATCGCATGGCGTAAGCTTGTGTGGTCTAGTGGTTAGAGGTCCGACTCGTAAGTTACAAAGTTCGTGAGAGTTCTTGGGTTCGAATCTGGCGCGGGGCGATTTTTATTTCTTAATGTAAATTGCTTTTTTTTTATTTTATTTATTTTATTTTGTATTATTTCTTCGAATAGGGTAAATGGTATCTTACAGTCGCGCGCGCTCGACTGTAGCTTTCCTTACTTGTTAGTGCTGTTGTTGTTGTTTTTGTTGTTGTTGCTGTTGTTTGTGTTTGTATTTGTGTTAGTGTTGCTGCTGTTTGTATTTGTGTTTGAGTTGTTGTGCTTGGCTGTGTGTGTGTGCAGTGTGTGTTGCTGCCTGCTGTCGTCATCACAATGTGTGCATTACTGCAGGCCTTGTTGTTGCTCGTGTTGCTCGTGTTGTTGTTGTTGCTGCTGCTGCTGCTCTTGTCACGCCCCGTTTTGCCCGTGGCTCTTGTGGTTTAAGTTCACTGTTCGCGCAATTTTCAAATCAATTTTGTTTACTTTTTATGTGCAACAGCGACACACGCACAGCCACTTTTCTCCCCAACTGCAACTGCAACTGCAATTGCTGTCTGCCAGCCAGGCCTGTGTATGTGTGTGTGCGTGCGTGTGTGTGCGTGTGTGTTCGTGTGTTTGCCTGCCCGTGAGTTTAACAACATTTTTATGGTTTGGCACACACCCTAAGCCAAAAGACAACAACAAAGTCGTCAAATGTTTGCCAAAGTGCATCGGCAGGCGACTGCAGCAGTCGGACAGACGAGCAGACAGACAGACAGGCAGCAGGCAGAAGCGCTGTAACTGTAAATGAAACATTTCATAATTTTCGCTACATATTCCGTGATAATCGCATGTAATTGCGCTTTATCTGCACCTTTCATCCGGACATGTGAGCAAACAACGCCCTTAGCCCGGCCCGTACCGCTGGCCAACCCCTTTTGGCCGACCACAGCGCGCACCAAGTGCTAACCGTTACCAGCTTGAGCCCGGCCAAGTGACAGTCGACAGTTTTTTTTTTTTTTTTTTTTTTCGGACCGGGCGCGCGCTTCAATGGGCTTCGACTCTTTGGCCATGTCCAGCGATTTGCTGCCAGCGATAGCAAATTATGCGCACAAACGGTACATTTTCCACACACACACACACACACACACACGCTTACAACAATAACGCAATTTGCAAGAGAGTTGGCTCAATTCGGTAACTGGACACAAGTTGGCAGTGCGGCAACGTGGCCAACAGGCAACCCCTGCGACTTGTAAATTGCATTAAAATGTGGCGACGGGCTAAGCTAATGCATTTTTCACAACATGCACAGCACCTGTGTGTGAGTCAGTGAGTGTGCCTGTGCGTGTGTCTGTATGTGTGTGTGTGTGTGTGCGCGTTGTTGTGATAACAACTCACGCGATTATCAATTTGACACCCAAACACTGTGTCGTTCGTTGGCCGCTGACTCGACTGAGTGAATGAGTGAATGACTGTGAGTATGAGCATGAGTACGAGTATGAGTGTACTCGCACTCGATCACGACAACGGGCCAGCTACAACAATGGCCAAGTTGTCGGCGTGTGGACTACTGCAGCGCAGCAGGCCTTTGGGAGGGGCAGAGGGAGTAACCATTAGTCAGAGCGGGAGGAGCTAGTATAGTCATTATACAGGTAGAATGCAAGGTATTACTGTAGGTTAGGATTAGTGCACTAGAAGCTGAGCGATTGTTATCAGAAGCTTTTCTAGTCTTACCTATCCTGAGATATATAGATACATATCTATTAAATAAATTAAACTCTTATAGTATTTAATATTTAAACTATTTTAAAATTTTCTCGAGTACGGCTGCTCTAATTTGCTTTGCTAAAAAATTATTTCCAACTCTAGGTAAATATTTCTATGTATCAGTAAAACCTTTTAGAATCATAGTTTAAATATCTCCCTCCATTCCTTAACAAAACAATCTGCACAATACTTTATTTTCCATTTCCATGGAATTTTTATTTGTTGATTTTATTATCCTGTAGCATTTAATATTAAGCTTAGTTTTTAAATTTTCTCGAGCAACAACTGTTGATTGCTAAAGGTATACAAATATTATTAATTTTATTATTATAGTTTTTATCGTTATTATTATTATTATTATTATTATTATTATTATCATTATTATTATTATTATTATTATTATTATTATTATTATTATTATTATTATTATTATTATTATTATTATTATTATTATTATTATTATTATTATTATTATTATTATTATTATTATTATTATTCTCATTATTATTATTATTATTATTATTATTATTATTATTATTATTATTATTTTCATTATTATTATTATTATTATTTTATTAGAAATATGCTAATATGATTTAAAAAAAAACCTTCCAAGTCTTGAGAATTTGTCCTACGCATCAGTTAAGGGTCTTAGAATCCAATAAATTGTATTCCCTTCAAATCAGAGCAAGTTTTTGCCTACTTAGCAAAACTATCTGCACAAAATTCTCTTTACCATTTCCATGGAATTTTTAATTATTCTACAGTCTACTTATGTTGTCGTCTCAACTTATGGGAATTCCCTGAGTAGTTTCATATCTGCACACTGATCTATAGCTAACATTATTTCAATTTTGAGCTATCAGAAACGCGCTGTGGCATTTTCTATATGAGTATAATAAATTTAGAAAATAATTGCGTTGCTTATCGCTCAAAAAAAAAAAAAAAATAAAAATACAAAATACAAAAACGAGTGAAACTGGAAACTGCTGGAAGCAGACAAAAGCAACTAATTAGAATGATGGATCATGTACATCTCTTATCGCACCTCGAACTGCAGCTAACTGAATCCCCAGCATTATAATTATTAAAGACATCTGCTTGGTATTCAATGCGACTCTTTACCTTAAACCAACAGCAACAGCAACAACAACAACGCTGACAACGACGACAACAACTTCGACAACTTTTTCTCATCTGCATAATTTGATGAAGAAATTTGTTAAAAGCATTTTCATCGCTTCAAATAGAAAATGTAGCAGGCGACAGCGCGACAGCTACAACTGCAACACTAACAAAACTAACAACAGCAACAGCAACAATAAAAGCAGCAGCAGCAGCAGGTTTAATTATGCTGTCACATCGGCCTTAAAGAGACTTTCATCTTTCACCAGAGAAAAATTTCGAATATACTTTTAATCGCTTGATTACATGCGACATGACAGCTTTAAGGGGGCAGGGAGCAGCACGAAGAGAGAGTGAGAGAGAGGGGAACGGGGGGACAAGAGCAGAAATGATGTGGCAATGCTCGAGTGGCATTCAAATGCGTTTTTCAACAACAACAACTTGAGAAGTATTACGACACAATCATTCCCACGAGCGAGCGAGCGTTTGCTCTCAGCTGCTGCTGCTGCTGCTTCTTCTTGCGCTTTCAGTGTTGACTAATGACGCGCAAAGGCGTCTCTCACTCTCTCGCCTGGCCACTGCCATTGCGCATTAAATTCACTTGGCTTATTCAAATGAATAGCTATGAGTGCAGTTAAGCCCTTCGCATCGATTCGAAACGAAACGAAATTGAATGCGAGAGGCTGGCCATAAAGGATTAAGTCCGGGCGAGCAGTTTGCGCAGGCGCTTACAGCTGATGACATTTAGGAGGGCAAGCAATGAATGGTATAATAAAGAATGCATAAAAGCCAGCAAAAACAAAAGGCGGCCATGCTGCGGCCAACCGCAGAGTTATTATTTAAATGTGCATTACACACACACACACACACCTAGAGAAATTAACACACAGATGGAAAAATCGACAGTTGGTTGCTGCGCGTATTCCCAGTGCCTGCTCCTGCTCGCAACGTACCCTGTCCGTACCCCGTCCTCGAGCCGTCGGGCTGCCCCTGCTTCCTCGTCCCTCATACGACATGTTGTCAGCGCCAGAGCAACCCTTTCTCTGGCTGCTGGTGTCCTCGCTGCGGCGGCGTCATAATTAATAAGAGAAATCCCTTTTCAATTTGACGGAGTGCATTTGTCATTGCATTTAATTTGCAGAGTGTACGTTGGGGAAGCCAGCAGGAGCAAGAGAGAGCTACGAGGAAGTCCGGAAGTTGTTGCCGGCGTGGATCGCGTCTGGTGTCAAGTAGGGGCTGGTCCGTCCTGTAACCGTTTTGCTGTTCACACGAAACATATTTAAATGCATTTCGCTTGAGTGGGCAGCAAAGAGAGAGAGAGAGAAAACAGGAGAGAAAGGGGTAGAGAGAGAGATAGAGCTAGTAAGAGTTTAAGTATTGCGTTAATTGATTTTCAGTGCGCTGCAGCAGTTCAAACAGTTGGCTAATAGCTAGGGTTGCCAACCATACGGATAAAAACAGTATTAAACTGTTTTTGACTGCTTTATATTTTTTACTGTTGAAAAAAAGAAAGTATACAAAATACTGTTTTTAGCGTACAAATTCCTAACATATATAAATATATAAATTTAATAAAAAATTAGCTCCTTATATCTTTTAAATTTAATTTGCATTGTGGAGAAGCACATGATATTTTTAAAAATGATTCTAAATTAATAAATTGTGCGAAAAGCTCTAAAAATATGTATTTTAATTAACGAATAAATGAAGTACTGTTTATTTTCCCAAAATACTGTATACATTTTTATCACTTTTCTTGTAAAAAAAAGTTGGCAACTCCACTAAAAATTATTGCAAATTAATAAATTGTGCGAAAAGCACAACAAAAAATATGTATATAAATTAACGAATAAATTAAGTACTGTTTTTTTTCCTAAAATACTGTTTACAATTTTTATCAGCTCGAAATATACTTTTTTGCTTGTAAAAAAAGTTGGCAGCCCTACCAATAGCAGGCAGTCGCAGCAGCACGCACAGTTGGCTAAGAGCAGAGCCTTTGCGAGATCGTCGCATTTGGCTGGCAATTAGCTGAGCTCATCTCGTTTGCCGTTTCAGCTGGCGTTTGGCTTGCACCCGAAAAGTGTTTAATGTTGCATTAGCCCAAGGGCAATGCCAATCACTTGGCCCACGCCCGCCACTAGCGCCACACACACACACACAGACGTAGTTAGAAAGCCTTTTGGCGGAATCGGATGCAGGCAGTCGAGAAGCCGTTGAACGCGTCTCGCTGGGGCCATGTTGTTTGTATTTTAAATTGGCAGCGCGCTTAGCACATCCGCCAGCAGCATGCGCGGATGTGCACACACACACACACAGTTACACATACACACACACACATGTGTGAGAGCTGCACGAATCGCGCTTACGGGCCAATAATTGATTGCCTTACCGTTAGGCAGCTGCTCGAAATGCGCAGCAGGCAGCAGGTGAGCAGGTGAGCAGAGGCAGCAAACTCCCCTCCCCCCACCCCGTTCACTCTCTGGCTCGTTTCAGCCAGCAGTGGAGCAGCGGCCACTTTGCACAGATGAGATTTTCAATTTGGCTAGGGCCGCCCCGAATGTTTGCGTATTAAATTTGCATGGAAATCTGTCTATATTGACCGAGAATGGCCAATGCAAATGTTTGCCGGGCCAAATGAATGGCCGAGAACGAAGATACAGCCGTCTGCTGCCAGTTGCTGCTGCTGCCAGTTGCTGCTGCTGCCAGTTGCTGCTGCTGCTGCTGGTGGTCAGTCAACGGCCGACGGCGGACATTGCACCCGGCATCGATGATGTCTCGATGTCTCTTTGGGCATTTTTAATACGCGTTTGCATTTGCGTTTGCCAAATGTTATCAGTGGAACGACAGCGGCTAGCAGTACCCACTGCCAGCTCACGCTGCCCCCATGCCCGGCCCAAGCCCAAGCCCAAGCCCACGGCCAACAGCCTGGCGGCAGCGCAGTGCAATGGACCCCGTAGTGCTGCTGCCATGGGCGATTGTTGTTATCGATGAGCCTACGCTATCAGCTGCGTACAGTTGAGTCCATGTACATGTCCATTGGCCAGTGCCCAGAGTGTGTGTACACACACACACACACACACACACTCACACTCGCATTCGCAGTGGTAATTGTGACTGCGCTCTGCACTTAGAGCGAATGCAAAAGCAAACATTTTACTTGAGTAACATTTGTTGTGTGTTCAGCTCTTTTTTTCCCCAGTTGCCACGACTATGCTGTGTGTTCGTGTGTGTGTGGAGAGAGATTTGCATAGAGGAGAGCGGGCGCAGAGCATGTCATCAAGCATCAGACTTTGCACAAACAGTTGCAAATTGATTATTTGCCGCTGCAAATTAAAAGTAAGGCAGATCGTATGTGGTATATACTAACGCATATATACCATACAGCATACCATATACCATATATGGCAATCAAGCAGGCCTGGCCACAACTTTAAACTATTTCTCGTTGCGTCTGCTGCTCGCTAGCTTCAGTAATATTCAAATTCTGCTCTTACACTGCTCTTACACACCTCTTACACTTTTTCGAAATACTCACAGTATATTTGTAAGGTTGATACGCCTTTTTTTGTACAAGAGAACGGCCACAGTTTGAATAAAAAAAAATAGTACCTTTACACATTAGTAATTGTCTAAATTCAAAACAAACCTACTACTACTACTACTACTATGTGGATATTTCGACTACGTAGCGAGATTACAAACTATTGTTCTACGGAGCTCAAGAGTTGGACACGAGAGCCGAAGCGATGGGAGAATCTGGGAAAGGGAATGATTGGTGTGTTAGCCAAGTTGCCGACGCGTAATGTGAGTGTTAACATAGTTAACATATAATATATATATTATAAATATATTTGTATTTATTTAATTTTTATATATTTATATATATTATAAATATATTTTTATTTATTTAATTTTTATATATTTATAAAATTATATAATTATATAATTATATATATTATAAATATATTTGTATTTATTTAATTTTTATGTTTTTTAATATTTATATTATTATATATATTGTAAATATATTTGTATTTATTTAATTTTTATATTCTTATGTATTTATATATTTAGACATATATTTATATATTTTATGTTTTCAGAACTGCCAGCCGGAATTTGTGCGCCTCTTCGCCAGTGCGCCCAGCGATCTGTGATGGAGAGTGTAATATGCGTCAAATTTTTTTCGAATTTGAATAAAAAAAATATTTATATGCCCCCCGCATGCATTTGTCTAAATGCCATTGGCAACCGACTGCTTGCGTAAGCGTATGTGTAACTATTAGTTGGCTCTTTAGCAACAGCTGCAAGTGCCGCCTTATCTGGCAGCATTTTTCATCGATCTACGCCGTAAAACAATAGGGAAAGAGTCGCGGGCCGCTCATTCGCTTCCTCGTTGACCCCGGCACATGAACCCCAACACGTGCTTATCAATATTGCGGTTCGCATTGTTCGTCACACATTTGACAATTGCCCGCGAGTGGGCGTGCGAGCGAGAGAGCAGACAGCGACAGACAGAGACCGACAGAGGGCTGAAGACATTAGCACCATATTTATTCATTTTAATTTCTATTTATTTAAATTGATGACTTAATGGCAAGCTGAAACGATTTCATTGTTGTCACAATTGCAATCATTAAACAGAACTAACAATGAGGAATTACAGCAACAAAAACAACAACAACAACGACGGCAGCTGCCGCCGCAGGGAGTCTCGCCTCGTCCTCTGATAAGCGCATTTTGTAATTGAGCCAACAACAACAACAACAAAAGCAGCAAGGCTAATAATTGAATAGCGCCAACATTTTCATTGGCCAAAGTGGCGCGCACTTGGGCAAGCGGGCCCAAACAGCATCCTAACAAAAGCCGCAACAAAACGAAACAAAACAAAACAAAACGCAGCACAACGCAACGCAACGCAACGCAACCGAATAAACAAGTCAACAATAAATCAACAATGAAATTTGTTTTCGGTAAATGCATCAAATACAATTGGCTTAATTTTGCGTCATATACGATATGATGATGATGATGATATTCTGTGGCGGCAGCCGGGCACAAACACAGGCAAACAAACGCACGCACACAGACACAAACATTTGCATTGAGTCGTTGTTGAATGAAATATTTATGGCATAAAGTATACACTGCCTTGCAAAAGTCTGTGGACGGTCGCATAATGCGCTCTATAAGATGAACTTTAGAACCTAAATTTCTATTCCATACTTTCGCTTTCAATCGTTTATTTTAGTGATTAATAATAGAGTAGTTAATAGACTTTAATTGATATGTCAAATAAGATTTTATTATGGAATATATTTTTTATACCTTTTCAATCATTTATTTTAATTGTTAATAATATGTAAAAATTATTTGATATGTGAAATGAACTGTATATTTATACTCTACTTGCTATAGTTTTTTTCATAATTAATCTACTATATAGTTATAGAAGACATTTATTATATACTACCTCAAACAGAACACTTGCTAAAAGACTTTAAGAATAAAATTTTCTATATAATTATGTGAGATACATATTTATTATTTCCTTTCCACAACAGAAAACTTGTAAAAAAAAATTAATAAATATTTAGTTTAGACTTTTTTATAATACAATTTTTTATATAATTATAAAAGACATTTAAATCCTACCTAAAAAGAAAACTCGCTTAGAGATTTTAATAATAACATTTTCTGTATAATTATAAACGATTTTTATTATTTCCTACACAAAACAGAAAACTTATTAAAATATTTGCTAAGAGTTTTTTTTATAAAAAAAATGTTCTTTATAATTATAGAAAATATTTATTATCTTCTACCAAAAACACCAAATTTGTCCATATATATCTATATTTAAAATATTGTATATTTGCAGTATGCTATTTCTATTTTAATTTAATAACCAACCCATATATTATCTGGCAAATTTGTTTGAAACAATTTTGAATTATAAACTTGAGCCTTCGCATGGTCTTTAAATATGTAATTAGTTAAAGCTTAAAGTAATTAACTAACTTCTCTCTTAAATACAAGTCAAGTATTAAAACTTTTAAAGTATTTCGCACGCTGACTGCAAATTTCTGTTGGCATGTGCAATTCCTGCGAAAATATTTCTAAATTTAGCGTTATAACCGCACAATTTTGCGATGAGCAATTAAATTTTGCGTACACAAGCAGCAGCGGCAGGGAGTAAGGCAGAGAGAGAGAGAGAGAGAGAGAGAGAGAGAGGTTGGGAGGGGAAGTAGGAGGCTGGGCGTTGTTTGGGGCTGAGGGCAAGCGTTGCCAGCGCATTCGAGTGCCACAAACCAAAAACGCAGCAGCACAAATCAAGCAGCCCTCGGCCTGAAGTACCACAACAGCTACAGCCCTGCGCTGCGCTGGCTTCCAGCCTACCCGCCTCCCTGCCCCTCCTGCCTACGCCTCTGCCGACAAGGGGTTAACCCCAAAAACAACAGAGGCGATGAGTGTCTAACGGACAATTGGACGAGGCGGTTGAGGCGGACGGGGCAGGGTGCAATTCAATTACATGTTTGTGGCAGGCCGCAATGCTCAATAATGCAGTTAATATTGACGGCGAGTTGTGGGCGGAGTCAGGGGGCTGAGGCGGGCGGGTATCGGGCCAGGAATAATGCTGCGTGGGAGTTGGCAAGTTTGACAAGGTTGATGAAATGGCGGCGACGTCGGCATGGCATGGCGTCTCTCTATCTTCGTCGACTGCCTGTGCGCCTGTCTGTCTGTCTGTCTGTCTGGCTGTCTGTCTGTCTGTCTGCAACACGGTCTGCTGCATCTAATTCAATTTTCAAAACCCAAAATTCTGTTGACCAAACTGCGTTGATGCGCTGGCCGGAAGGGGTTGCTGCTGAGCGAAGAGTTCGGTTTGCTCTAGACCAAAGTGTTTATAAGTTTTTAGCCAATGTTGTTGTTGCCATTGTTGCTGTTGCTGTTGTGGCTGCTGCGGCTGTGGCCGTGTCCATGCTGTGGTCCGAAATGGAATTTTGTTAGCTAATTGAATTTCAGTTGCAACTCATTTGCCATGCACAGGCCGAAACGCTGGCAGCGTGAGGCGTGGACGGGGTTTGGCTTTTGGCCATTTAATTGCTGTTTTAATTTGGCCAGCAACAACTGTTGTTGCTGAAGGCAGCACAAAGCAACAGCGTTTAAAATCGCATAAACTTGATTAATGCAAGAAAACACCTACACCAAAATCACAGAATCACACAAAAAAAAGGAAATATAATCAATTCTGCGGGGCGCACAGCATAACAACAACAACAACAGCAACAACAACAACAACAGCAGCAACAGCTTGTTCAATTCGCATTTTTTGTTGTTCTCTCTCTCTTTCAATACTAATTGTTGCCGGCGCAGACAAAAACACTTCAATTTCGATAGAGTATCAAATTGCTTTGTGCACATTTCAGTAAATTGCCTTTTAATATACTCTGGTATTATGTCATTATGTGCTCGCCGATTTGTAATTATAAATATTAGAATTTTATCGACAGATATTTAAGGCATTAATCAACAAGTTTCCAAACAAATCCCCAATTGATTGGTCCAACTTTGGTATGAGTAGCTTGTCGTTTCTCTTCAGTCTGTATATAAATTGACGGAAGTATTAACTATTCTGTTAAAAGTTACGCATACTATATTTGTCTTTATATCTCAAAGATTTTTAATCTCATAAAAGCCGTAATTTATTTTTTATGAGCCTCAACAAATTGTAAATTATTGTTGAGTTCAAATGAAAGATTATTTTCTACCCAAAACAGCTAACTTGTTAAAATATTTTTTAAAATTCTGCTACGATTTTTTGTTACAAAATTTTGTATACAGTTAAATAATATATTTTTTATCTGTTTCAAATTTTCTATATAAATATGAGAGATATTTTTTTTTTTCCTATCCAAAATAAAAAAACTTGTAAAAATATTTGGTATAATATAATTTATTTTTTATAATAAAACTTTCTATATAAATATAGAAAGTATTTATTATGTTCTAACAGAAAACCTGTTAAAAGTATTATTTATATTTAGTATCTCCTTCACTAAACAAAAAACTTGTTAAGAGTATATATAAATGATAAAATTTTCTATATAATTATGAAAGATATTTCGTATTTCCTATCCCAAACAGAAAACTTTAAAAAATTTTTGTTATAATATTTTAATAATAAAACTCTATATTATTATAGAAAATATTAAGTATAATAAACTTTTCCATAAGGGACATATATTTTATCATGAATATATATCTATCTTTCTATATTTGATATATTTTATCTGCAGTATGATATTTCTGTTTTAATTTAAGAATTAACAATTGTTTTATTTAAACAAATTCTTTAAAAAAGGGTTGAGAAGTTCAAATGAGTTTAGCATGCATTTTCCGATATTTTTCATTGTAAATACCGGCCAGTTCTTATGTTCTCTGTGTCCGACATCTCAATCAAACTGCTTTAATTTTATTTGCAATTCTATATTCCATATTTCATGCTACTCGCTGACCTGTGGATTATGGCTCTAAGCTTCGGATTATTTTCCACACGTTTCAGAAAAACTATAAACGGTTTTTTAAGCACTTCAAGCCAGACCCCGCTGAACCCTCACACTCCCACTGAACCACAAAGTAATAACTTAGTTGGATTGTTTGCATGTTTGGCAAGAAGAAGTAGAAAAATGTATGGAAAAAAAAAACTGTTGTATTTTTCCATTCTAATCCAATGGCACAATTACCCATGCGAGCTAGACGTAATACGTGTATAATAAAATATATATATATATAGGTACGTAACGCTCGTACTCCTACAATTTCGGCTTCGGTTTTGGTTTTGGTTTTGGTTCTTGTGCGCTGTGCTGAGCTTTTGGCCATGTTTTGCTCAGGCAAAAAAAAATTGATTTAAATACGCGTGACATGCGCCTGACTTTTGCACTCGGCGCGCGCCGCCAAAAACAACAACAAAATCGAAAGCAACAGCCACACACACACACCGCACACACACACACACACACACGCCTTGGAGTCAGGCCGTCATCAAAGCTGGGTTTCGCCCTCTTTTCGCTTTAGTTGCTGGTTGTTTTGTTGTGCACACTCCCGTGTGCGCCGTGTGATTATTTTGCTTTTATTTTCTTATTTTATTCCATTTTTCGCTCTCTTTCTATCTCGCTGTGTGTGTTTTTTTTTTTTTTCTGGGGCTCGCGCTGTGCGAATGATTCATGCTGTGATTTCCTGCACAGCCTCAGTTTTGGCTTTGGCTTTGGCCAGCCAAGGCAACAAGAGCAACAACAACGCGGTCGCGTCATGTCATAGTCACGTCAAGTCTGTTGTTGTTGTTGTTGTTGCTGCTGCTGCTGCTTGCTGTTGCTGCTGCTGCTGCTGCCCGCTTGGGCATTATTATGTGCAATTGCCCGTTTGCTGTGGCCGTTCTAGTTGCTATTGCTATTGCTGATTGCCATTGTCTGCCGAAAAAGCAGCAGAAAAATAAACGTATAAAAGCGTCGTTCGCAGCAGCAGCAACAATCGCAGCCGCAGCAACAGCGGCAGCAGCAGCAGCAGTCACAGCAGCAATCGCTCCGTGTACGTCGCTGTCTGATTGTGTTGCTCGCTTTGATTGAAGCCTTTCACTCCATGCAAGGCAATTGTCGTTGCGATTGTTGTTGTTGTTGTTGTTGCTGTCTGCTTTTCGTTTTGTAGTTTTATTATTGAAATTACCAGCAGAGGCAGCAGCAGCAGCAGCAGCAGTAAAAATAACAGCGTCAGTTCTGGAGCTACTAAACATAACTTAACGTCTATGAAACAATTAACGAAATGCACTAGCAACAGCAGCAGCAACTGCAGCAGCAACTGCAGCAGCAACAGCAACAGAAATGATGTCAATATAATGGCAAAATAATGGCATAGCTGCTCTCTGTCTCGTAGTGCCAGCAGAACTCGAAGCTATTGATGACGCTGATTGCGGACTGGCAGCAAGATGTTGCTGCTGCTGCTGTTGCTGCTGCCGCTTTGACGTCTCAAAATGATTGCAACGAATTACACAGCAACAGCAACAGCTAGAGCTAGAGCTGGAGCTGGAGCTGCAGTTGCGGCAACTGTGGCAACTGCAACCTTTCATAAAAACAATGCCATGCTGACAACGAATCAATGTAACTACCACGCTGCGGCGCATCGGGCTCCAAAGCGGCAGTTAGCAGCAAGAGGCAGCAAAACACAGCATAAACAGAGAACAGACTGAACAAAAAAAAATAAAAAAAAAATAAAAAAAAAAGAAAAACTACAGACGGCGCATTAAACATGCATCCTGTCTGTGCCAAGGTTGCTCTCGGGCTCGGGCTCGGGCTCTAGCACTAGCGCTGGCCTGGCTCGGAGTCGGGCCCGCTTGGCCTAGCCACCAACGCCGACGCGAAGAAGCAGGTGTTACCAACAATTACTTTGCACACGGCTGGCTGACTGCCTGCTCCCTCGCAGATGAAGACAAAAAGCAATGTTGCCCATGTTGCTGCTGCTGCCGGTGCTGCTGCTGTTGCTGTTGCTGTTGCTGATGCAACGCCAGTTGTTTACAACTAGACGACGACGACGACGACGACGACGACTTGCATAGGCAGGCAGGCGGGCAGGCTTTGTGGAGACTTCGTCTGCGTCTGGCGGATGCTGGCGCATATTAAGCGCAAACTATTAAAAATAAATCATGACACAGTATCAAGATCAACAGCGAAGCAGCAGCAGCAGCAGCAGCAGCAGACTCGGATGTGCATGTTGCTTGCCTAGTTGTTGCTGCTGTTGTTGTTGCTGTTGCTGTTGCTGTTGCTGTTGCTCTTGCTGTTCGAGTGGCAGCCGTGGCATGAAAAACAAGCGCCGTGTGGCGCTTTGCATGCAGCAGCAGCGGCAGCAGCATTGACCAGTGCAGCGAGCGAGCGGCCAGTCGAGCTGTAGGAGTTGCCAATAATGTCATTGTGTTGCAATTGCAACTGCCATGCTCGAACAGCAACAACAACAACAACAACGGCAACAACAACAACTATGTGGAGCAGTTGTTAAGGACAAACAAAGGGACAAATGATTGCCGCTTACGGGCAACATGTGGCATGCTGCAGGCTGCCGTTGCTACCACTGCGTAGATAGCTGACCATGATATTGTTCTAGCAGCAGCTGAGTCAAGGTTGCAGTCTGATTAAACAACAACACTAAAGATCTGATTGGATGATAGGCGAATTGATTTAAGTTGCACGCCCACAGCCAAAGCAATTGCAGCAGTAGATGTTGCTGCTGTTGCAGCAACTGTTGCTCATTACGAGCAGTCTGCTCTTGATACTGTGCTAGTGTATTTATAGGGTATTTGCGAAAAGGGGTTGCATTGTTTATGCTGCTGCTGATGTTATAATTAAGTATTTTTGGCTGACAGCAACTGTTGCTCAGGCAATTTCTTATTATCACTGTTAATTGCTGTTGCCAATATTAGCTTAGTTTGGACTGTTGCCAACTGAAAATCCTTATAAAGCTGCTTCAAACACTTCTTTCTGCATTAACAGGGTATCTCTGAGTTCCATTTCCCCCACAGCCAACAGCCACAGCCCCAGCAACTTGCTGCTGGTACATACAACTGCTGCGATTGCCTGCAACTGTTGCCCATTTCACCAGACTGCTTGCTAGGGTATAACTACCAGCTTAAGTACCTCTCTCTGCACTTACAGGGTATCTTTGAAAAT
This sequence comes from Zaprionus bogoriensis, assembly GCA_035046045.1. Classification (NCBI taxonomy): domain Eukaryota; kingdom Metazoa; phylum Arthropoda; class Insecta; order Diptera; family Drosophilidae; genus Zaprionus; species Zaprionus bogoriensis. The sequence continues at coordinate 1,891,846 of JAWNOI010000192.1, read as the reverse complement.
GGCTGTCCCCTCAAGCGTTCACTCCTTCGCCTGCTAATGACACAGATAGCCGGATATTAGCGTCACATTTAACAGTTTTGGCTGCCAGCAACATGTTGCCGCTGCATATCCGGCAACAACAACAATAAGAACGTCGGCATTTAACTGCCAAATCAGCGTTACTTATTGCCAATACGAACGGCAACAGCAACAGCAACAGTTGTTAATAGTTGCAGCCGTGCAGCAGTAGCAACAGCAACAGCAAGCGAACTGGCAGCAACATGCAACAGGCTGCTGCTGCTGCTGCTACTGTCGTGCCTTGGACATTTTTAGCTGGACACAACAAAGAATTTATGGTTTCCCTATTACGGCTTTGACATGTATTGGTAGAATTATTTTTAGATTTATTGATTACGCGCGCTCGTCGCGTTCCAGGCATTGGCCAAGGCAATTGTTGCTGCTGCTGTTGCTGCCGATGTTGCTGCCGCTACTGCTGTTGCTGCTGTTGCTGCTTGTAATCGCTTGGCTCTATTAAAAACAACAAAACGTTTATGCCTTGTGGCGCTCTCTCGACGGATGTGTGGGCCGCCGTGGAACACTGAGCACCACATCAACATTATTTCAGATTGCTCTGGGTTCTGGTTGCTGTTGCTGTTGCTGATGTTGCTGTTGTGCCTGTCCACGCAGTTGCGTGGTTGCTACCGTGAGCCACTTACTCTTTGAGCGGGACTGTCAGTCTTTTAATATGGCAAGGGCAGCTGGAGCAGCTGGCGGCAGAACTGGCCCAAGGACCGGTCCGGAGGCAAACAAATTTGCTGGCGTCGAGCGCGCGGCGAGTGCATTGATAAGCAGCCAAAGATCTTACATTAGCCAGGGACAGTTAATGTCCAACAAAGAGCTTTACAAAGTTTTACGATCTCAATTAAATGTCAAATGAAATGCCAGAAAATTGCTATTTATGCGACAGACAGACAGGCGGACAGACGGACAGACAGACGGACAGAGAGACCTGCAGATAGATCGACAATACGACAAACCGACTGACTGCACGTTAATTTCTAGGCAAATAAAATCAAATGCGCATACAAACGGGAAATGCGATTACGAGACAGAGAGAGATATAGTGAGCGAGAGAGAGAGAGAGGGAGGTAGGGAGGGAGCATGAAGTGGGTACAGGTCGAAGCTTACGGGTTGCCCGTGTACGCTTAATATCACATTTTGATCATGACAATTTCTTTGCCATGTTTATGCAACTGGTTGCGTTCAATTGACAATCGTCGACGCGGCGGAACGACGCGGCTCTGAAATTCGATATTTATGCAGCAGGTTTTTGCATTTTATGCTTATCAAAATTGCTGAGGCCATATTAAGTTACACGCAGGTTGTATGCGGGCCCCGAACCGGGCCGATCGCTCGCTCCAACTGCACCAAATGCATGACAATTAAACGAGGGACAGAGCAGAGCAGAGCAGAGTGGACAGTGGCTGGACGGCGGTACAGCGGGACAGGCATAGGTCAATCCTTAAATTGTTTGCCGCTGCACGATGCGCCAGCTCTGCTGCTCTCCTCTCAGCTCTCTCTCTCTTCCAGGCTGCCCTGCTGGGGTGTGTCCGAGACACACAATGTTTACTTTACAATTCAATTGAAAGTTATTCAACTCACGAACTACTTAAGATCCGCGCTGAAAGAAGCGACGCGACTCTGGGAAAGCGCATGCAATAGCAACAACAACAACAGCAGCAGTTGCTGCTGCAGCAACAGCAACACTAACTGCAACTGCAACTGCAGCGCGCATATTGCACACGTACCAAGCTGCTGCTGCTGCTGTTCAGCTGCAGTGGCAGTGGCAGTTGCAGCCTGGGGCAGCAACAGTTGCCGTTGCCGTTGCCGTTGCCGTTGCAGTAGCAGCCGGCCAGTCAGCCTGTATCTGTGTTGATCATTTGTAAAGCGTTATACGACAGATATGTCGGTGCAGGCAGTCAAGTCGGGCCAAACGAGCCACACAATGCTATATTTGGTCGCTCGAATCCCTTGTTCAGTTTGCTCGCAGCGAAATATATGGAGAAATTACTATCGATTACCGGGAAGATCTAATTGAAAATCCAACTGCTTCTTCAGTATATATCGATAATTATCTGTGACAGTTGCAGTCTACTTGTGGCCAGCATCTTGAGCAACGATAATAATCTCTGACAGTTGAAGTTGTCGTTTATGGTTGAAATATGATGAGAAACCGAGAAATTATTATCGATTACCGTGCAGTTCTAATTGAAATTCTATGCAGCGTCTATCGGTATATATCGATAATTGTGTTTGACAGCCGGAGGCAGCGTCAATTTTAATTTGGAAATGTGATGATATATTGACAAAATTACTATCGATTACCCGAAGGTTGCACTGGCAAATCCAAGGACAAAACAAAATTGTTAAGCACATGAATTATTGATTAAAATATTTGACAGTCGAAGTTTTTTCATATAGTGAAATATGATCGGATATCGAAAAAATATCATCGATTAACGATTAAGATTTAATTAAAAGCTCTAAAAATTTGTTTAGCAGAATAATAATAATAATAATAATATCCATAATAGCCTGTGACAATTGAAGATAAAATTGTCAGCTTAATCTAACTTATATAATAGAATATATTTAGATATAAATAAATTACTAGTATATGCAAAATATTACTTTATATTGCTAACTATATTTTGCAGTCGTTTTCATTAAATTATTTAATATTTTTTATTGGGTTTAAAATTTTAGTATATTCTTTTTTATTGTGAATTTATTTTAGTAAAGTTAATAGAAAATAAAATTTCTATCTTATGTTTTCAAAACATATGCTTATTCAAGCTCATTAACTAATTTAATAAATTATCTCATCATTTATTAATAATAGGATTAATTTTAGACTTCTGCAATAAATCGATAATTATCTCCGATTAAATGTATTAAAAAATGAGGAAATATTGATAAAAAAAAAATATTGATTATCGAAAAGCTTAAACTGTAGAATATCCGCTTCCCTTAAGTTACCAGATTGTCAATATACTCCTTCGACCTTAGGGTATACTAATGCTGTCGACGACGCCAGCAACATGACAATCGATTTGTGCTGCTCTGTATGCGATTGTTGCGGCTACTTACGTGCCAATGCAAAGGTTCAAAAGGGCTTCAAATGCTTGTACGACTCTTGTACGGACTCGCAGCAGACACACAAACACACACAGACAGACAGACAGACAGTCACATGCTTGGCCGATCTATAGACGAAGTTAGAGAAAAACCAGATAGAGATAGAAACAAAACTATAGAGAAACCGCGCTCTGATCTTTCGGCTGGCCCCGTTTGTGCTCGGTTGTGCCAGTGCCTGTTGCTGTTGCTGTTGCAGTTGCTGTTGCTGTCCATCAGATGCATACGAAATTTTTGCAGATACTTGAAAAGAGTCAAAACACAACCCAACTAGGAAATGGCAGCAGAAGCTAGCCAAGGAATTTAGTTGCAGCAACAAATGGTCTCGAGACTGTGTGGCAAGTCTGCGAGTCTAGTCTAGTCTGCAGTTAGTTCGGCGCTCGGGTTAGCGTTTGCGTTCGCGTTCGGTTTTACAGTTTGCCGCAGCGAAATGTCATTGTATGATAATGAGCAGCGGCAGCAGCAGCAGCAGCAGCGGCAGCGGCGGCTCTCGACCAAGTCCAAGTCAGATGCAGCTGAATGAATGATAAAATATACTTTAAATGGTCGTTTCGACTGTTGTCTGTCTCCAGCCAGCTAGCGGTTTCTCCTCCGCTCAGATAGCGACCACTTTAACTGGTTCACATCATTTCACAAAGTAGCTCGCACAGACTCCGACTCCGACGCCGACTCCAACTCCGACTCCGACTCCGACTCCAACTGCAACTCTGACTCCCGACTGCGACTTGAGTCAGTCCAACAGATTGTCAGCTTTAGATGCAACAGATCTTTGTTTGTTTGTCAAACGTTTTGGGGTTAAAGCAAAGTTCAGTTTGGGTCGATGTCGACGGCGTTTCCCAACTCCCTGCCCTCGCGATGCGGCGCGTGTTGCCAACTGCAACTGCAACTGATGCTGCTGCTGCTTCGGCTGCTTGAACTGTGGCCCAAGCGCTTGTCAGTCTGAGAGATACTGCTAAAGTAGCTCTCTGTTGGCCTACTACATAATTTGGCAGCAGGCCTGCAGTTGCAGTCGGCCAAAGTGAGTGATTGGCAATGCGGAGACGACCTAACAAGATGCCAGATAGCGCCAGTGGCAGTCTTGCAGGCAACCATTCAGTCTTTCCGACTCTAAACAAAGCATCGCTGTCAGATTGCATTGCCAATAAACTCTTGCCTGATTATAATTTCCTACTGTTGCCCCTTTTTCCTCTGCCCGCTCCCAGCTGCACTTTATGGACAACTAATTATCATTGAGTACCTGTTGTATGGCCTAACGGCACCCGAGATCAAAGTACCGCCTGCACCGCCCAGTGGCCAGTGGCCAGTGGCCAGTGGGGAGATCCCACCTCTCGCCGGTTAATGAAAAACAACTTCGTACATAAATTTAACGACCCACCAAATGCCGCCCAGCAGAAATATTCTAATTTTGCAGTCGACTCGAAACTGGGAATAAATATATGTTTAATTATACGCTGCCAGTGGGTAGCTCAGTTAGCTTACTTCGTTTGCGACTTGGAAAGAGCAGTAGAATTAAGTGCAGAGACTATAGACTTGAGCAAATTAGTTCTTTTGGGATTTTAAGTTTCTTAGGATATTTCTTTAAATAAAGTTTTTTTTTTCGATATAGTTTTTCAATCGCCCTTTTATTTTTCTACTATTTTTATGCTTTATGCATGCAGCTTTAAATTCAAAAAAAAAAAAAATTAAAAAAGTATCTATAACTAACTATAACTATTTCTCAGGAGTTTACCGTCAGTATCTTTTTATTATAGTAGCGTTTTCCAACTTCGCTCTATTTTCTCTCTTTGTCCTATATGTTTGGCTATACTCTACTAATTATTTTTTAAGTTACCCACATACGCTTAAAATTTGAGGCAAGAAGGAATCCAACATTTCTATTTAAAGTACAATATCCTTAAGCATCTACATATTTTTTAATAAACAAGATAAGCATCTTGAACCTAGCAATTTATTGCAAGTATTTTGTAGGTTTACTCATACTTCGTGACTATCTCTGATTTTGCCCTTTATCCACCTATATTTTGAAATATACAAGATCCCTAAGCATCATGAACTTATCAAGTTATTGCAAGTATTTTGGAGGTTTACTCATACTTCGTGACGTTCTCTGCCTATATTTTTAAATATACCAGATCTTCCAGCAACTTGAATCTAGCAAGTGATTGCAACTATCTTGGAAGTGTACTCACACTTCGTCGTGTTCTCTGCCTTTGCCTTCCTCAGCTTTTATTTCTAAAAATACTCTACCAGCGTAAAAGTAAGGTATTAGAGTACGCTTGCAGATAGCAGACTCATATATTCTGTATTAATATTATATTTCCTTGCTTTCAGTATTCTGCAGAGTATTCAAACTTCGTGCTGCACTCTCACATTGCTTGCCGCTCCTCCCTGGCCTGTTGGAGTTAGTTGCTCGAAGCGCGTCTGTGTCCGAGGCCAAAGTACTCACATTCGACTGGAACAAGGAATGGGAATGGCACTGCGTTCCTGCTCTGCAGGGCAGGAGGGAAGTACACAAGTCGCACGGGCAGGGGCAGGGGCAGGGGCATGTGGACTTGTGGAGCGGGCAGCGTGTAACGGGGCTGTGGCCAGTTAGTTTGTATGAAAATTGAATTCTAAACAGGTCTCACCGCCCGCCAACGCCTCCGTCTGTCCCGCGTGCTCCCTTGCCGTTTGCCTGCTGCAACATCGCTCATTGTGCGCTGAAGCACGCACAGCTAAAGCAGCAGCAGCAAGAACAACAACAGCAACAGCAACAACTCTGACATACAATCGCACATTTGGCGTTATAAAGTAGCAGCGTGACCAAATCAGATAAGAAAGTTGACACATTTTCACCATATATTTTGACATTTGACATTCCGCATTAGACGCGGCCCGCTGGTCAGCAGCGTCGGCCCGCTGGCCCGCTGGCCCTTCGTCCCGCTGCGCCTCTACAGGCCTTGGGCATGACATGAGCGCTGTGCGCTCGCTGCTCAGGGCCCTGGTTGGGATTTCGCATGTTGCCTGCCATGATGAGGGTTGACCGTACCGACCCTAGCGCTGGCACGGAGAAGGGGCCTGTAGGCCTGTACTGGGCCTAAAACACGCTGCTGCCCCGTCGCGCTGCAAAGGTTACTGAACCTGCAATTAAACGCAACGCAACGCAAGGCAACACAACACAACGCACGACGCACGCCCACACACAGAAGCCCGAAACACTTCAAGTAGGAGCAGCAGAAGCCGGCGATGACTTCAGATGCGGGTGGACGAGCGCTGCTCTGCTGCTCTGCTGCTCTGATCCCGACACTACAATCCCTGCTGACTAATGAATTCTACAAATTACATTATTTCATTTGTTGATGCTGCGCCTAATTGCTGACAAATGTTGCATTTTGTTGCCGCTCTTGTCAATTTTAGACAATGACATTTTATGGCCTATTAAAAATTATTGTAATGCGCCGCGCTGCCAGCCAATGTCAATGACATGTGTAAATACACGTACAGCCAGTGTGTGTATGTGTGTGTGTGTGTGTCTTTTATGAAAGTGTTGAGAGCCTTTACAGTCGACTTACGATTCCATAGACCGACCCCACTGTCGCTATGTTATCAGCTTCAGTTGGCAATTTAAATTTTGATTGGTGTGTCATCGTTAAAATGGTAAATTCAGTTTTACGACTTCGACAACATGCTGGAAGCACTATGACGAGCCCCAAATGCACTACCAAAATGTTGGGCGACGTCGTGAGCTATAAATAACTGAAGTTTCTATGTTGATTTTTTCTTTTTTTTTATCAAAATGAGTTTAAATTTGGTGTATTTCTGGAAAATGTCACAATTAGTTTATGGCTTATAGATAATTTTAATTATTGCCAAAAATATCAACAGAAATTGCAAATATACAATTATATTGCTTTGAAATAGTCATATGACATAATAAATGTTTTTTTTTTCAATCTGTCTAATTTTTCCTTTTATTTATATTTACTTATTTGTATATTTTGTATATTTATTTGCATTTATTTATTTATATATTTTATTTATTTATATTATTTATTTTTTCTTTTTCTATATGACTGCTTTAGTAGTATATATTTATATTCTTACCAAATAATTATCATATTGCAAAAATATAAAACATTAAGTTTCGTTAACGCTTAAGAAAATTCTTAGAACTCTTCTGCTTTGCTCATAGATAGCTTTTATCTGATTGCTACTAATTAAATCAGATAAAAGTTCGAAAACTTAGAAAAATATTGCTTTTTTTGCTTGGAATAAATCGAAACTTGTCTTAAGTTGGAAGTTGCAAATAAAGCAAGGTTGAATAAGAACAATAATTGTTGATAAATAACTCCAACATTAGCAAATCACATAATAAATGAAGATCTGCAGTGAATAATATGCTGTAATCAACTGAGACTTGATTAAGATCGGTGACTTATTAGAAATAGCGAGCTTGATCTGAGATAAATTTAATCTGATCTAAACTAATTAAATGAGATAATGTAGATCGACATTGAATAATGTTCTCTGCTGTATCTGGTTTCTTTCGCATATTCATCTGCCATATATACACTCATTTATTAGTTTGTGCTATGACATTTATTGCCGCCAGCTCATTTGCATAGCCAACGTACCCCACATCGCTCACAGTGTTAGGGCATTTAAAGGGGTCAGCGTAAGCGTCGCTGTCGGCGCTAATGCTGACGCCTTATTAATGTGGCTGCCGACTGTTTGGGGGGTCAGCGAGTGTTGCCCAAAGAGGCGCACAGAGAGGCGTGGCGTGGGCATGTGGCGCTGATAGAGACCAATGAAACTGAGTGGCGCCTAATTGCTGGGCCGGGCTCTGTGCGTTGTTGTTGTTGCTGTTGTTGTTGTCTGTGCCTCATGTGGCACTAATTTGTAAATTGTTGCCGTAATCGCAATATGCTTTGCTGCTTATTAATTTGTATGAGGGTGGCAGCAGGCACAACCAAGACGACGACGCCGACTTCTGTGTGTATTTTTAATTAGGCCGATAATTGATTAAGGCCAGCTGAAACGGAGTCTGCGGAGTGGGTTAACTTTTCGGGGCAATTAGATTGAAAGATTTATGCCGCAGCACATGTACTTGGCAATAGAGTGACTGTGCCTCTCTCCCTCTTACCTACACTCTGTCTCTCTCTCTCTCGCTGTCTCTATAACCTACTGCCAGCCAGACGCTCGTAGGGTACGACCAGCTGCAGCCACGCATAACCGGCATAGACTCAAAATTATGGTATTGCAAAATATGACACAAAAGGCGAGTCGTACGTAGAAACCGGGAACGGGTGCAACGGGGCAACTGGGAGCAACTGGGAGCAACTGGCAGCAGGGCTGGGCCGGTGCTTTGCCTGCGACTGCCATCAGTCATGGCGGGCTGGCAAGCGGAAGTGCGTAGCATGTTCATTAGAAATGCAAACGCACCTTTTTATGCCCCGCCGTTGTTGCAGCAGTTGCACCAGTCTCTGCCTGGTCCCCCCCACCCCGCCTTGCTCCCTGTCAGTTTCATTCGAGTAGTTTACATAGCAATTGCTGCCGACTGGCAGCGAGCGAGGGTTGCCGTCCAATGACTTCGGCAAAGCTCCGGGCAACGCCCACAAATTATATGTCTAAATATTTGCCCGCCACTTTTGGCAGCTCGCAATCAGCGTGGCCAAGTGGCAGATTGTTGGTCTATTTCCATGATTGTCAGATTGGCTAACGCCCCTACCCTGCCCCTGCCTGCTGTTGGATTTCAATCCTCGATTTCCTCAATACAAAAACAAAGCAGGCAGCAGCTACTGTTAATTGCATATTTGTCTAGGGTCCCAGGGAGCAGGTCGAGCAGCAACTGTTGCTGCTGTCGCTGCTGCTGTTGCTGCTAAGTAGCAACAGCCCAAGTTGGGGCCGACGTTGCGATTGCAGCGAACGCGTGGAAATTGCAAAACTAATTAGAGCCTTGGCGTGTTGTTGTTGCTGACGCTAGAAATTGCTGGTTTTATACGCAGCAACAGCAGCAGCAGTAGCAGTTGCAGTGCAGCCTGCCCGCTTGCCGCAAAATGTTGCACGTTGAATAATTGCACTTCCGCTTGATAATGCATTGTTGGATTTTATAAATATTTTCCATGCTAGCATGCCGCATTCGCCGCCGCCGTTGATTGCCCAAGCGACTGGCTGCCTGGCTGCCTGGCTGACTAGCCTGGCCAAGAGAAGAGGTCAGTTCCGTGGCCGGCTGGCAGCAGAGAAGCTCGCGTAGACTCCACTTGCCACTTGACAGGTGAAACTGTTGCCCAGCTGTGTGCAACAGCAGCAGCAGCAGCAGCAGCAGCAGGTGGCAAGAGAGCAGCAGACAGAGAGAGAGAGAGAGAGCAACTGCAGTGTCATGCCGGCGGTATCCTTGTGAGCAGCACTGCGATTAGAAGTAGCTTGTTTCGTCTGATGTCATAACTGGCGGCTGCCTTTCGTGGGCAGACTTCGCACATACCTCGCTTTTTACAACATAATTGCGGGTTTCCCTGCCCTGACGAGCCCCGTAATTACACAAGCCTATTTGAGTGCGAATATGAGTGCGAGTGCGAGTGCCAGTGCAAGTACTCACTAAGTCCAACTCGCACTCGCACTTGCATATTCACATAATCATGCTCATTCATATGCCGCAGCTGCAGCGCGCGCTGTGCGTTGCGCCACGCCCATTAAATACATGCAGCACGCATCTAATTATGCATAGCGCTGTTGCAGTTGCAGTTGCAGTTGCTGTTGGAGTCAAAGTTGGCGGTGAGTTGCAGTGCTTGGCATTATCGCGCTGCATGCAAATATCGCGCGTTTCCCCCGCCATTGACCCTGCAAATGACTTCTTCGCTGCGGTTTCATGCAACTTGTGGGCGGTACGCAGCCGACACGCCCAGCCGCTGCAGACTGTTTGCTTAGCCATCAGCTGTTGGCAGAGCCATGTTATCTGCCTCGCTTGCTGGCCAAGTGTTGCGCATAACAGACGCACTGGCTAATGGCATACGACACGTACGTGCCAATAGCCATTTGTATCTATTTGTCATGCCGCTGAACCTGCCCCAGCTGCTGCCCCCCCACCTCCCTCCCCCCTGCCACAACTAGCTTCACTTTGATTTAATTAACGTTACATTGACCAATTTCGGTGCCATACAAAAACGGCCATAGAAAGAGAGAGAGAGAGAGAGGGAGAGAGAGAGAGGGGTAGAAGAGGCAGGCAGGCGTGCAGAGGGGAGGGCAGCTACCACCAATGCAGTCATTACCATCATTAAGGCAATATCATTTTCAGGCCTCTCCGGTCTCGCTCTCGCTATGGCCGCAACGCGCGCGCATTTCCCAGAAACGCATTAGCCCCGCTCCAATATGGTCTAATAATTCATGCCACATAATATAATTATGGTCCGGTGCGCGCAGCAGCTCCATGCCAGACGGTATGGCACGGCCATGGCCGCAACTGGTCCACAGCCAGAGACGAGTCCGAGCTGGAGCTGGAGCTGAAGCTAGAGCTGTAGCTGGAGCTGGAGCTGTGGCTGGAGCTACTGTATCGCAAATATGATTGATATCTGTGCGCTGCAGGCAACGCGCATTCATCTTCACTTAGTTATGTCAGTCAGTTAAGGCAGCAGCCGGACAGCGGACAGCGGACACAAGGCGAACGCAAAATGGAGCACATGTCTGGAAATGATGATGAAATGCGCACATTTTCTAGGAATTTCGTGGCAGCAGCAAGAGCAGCAAACGATCGAGACGCGCTTTGTATTGCCAATGGACCAATGAAGCACTCTCTGACCATCCGAGTCCGACTCCAACTCCAACTCCAACTCCAACTGCAACTCCAACCAAGTTGGAGTCTCTCGAGTCTCGGGACCATCTCGGCATCGGCTGCATTTACTATGCAGCTCATTCCGTTTGCCCAAGTTGGTCAGCGTCGTCGTCAGCGGGCCATAATGAGTCTGGCCAGTTGGTCAGACCAACCCGCCCGCCTCCGGTCGCGAATAGTGCTCCAGCTCGAGCTGTTGCCTGTCAGCTGTTGACAGCCGTGGCATGTCAACATGCTAAAATGTAAAACATTCAGCGAGGCATTGATTAAAATTGTTCTTCTGCTCCGGCAACGGCAACGGCAACAAAAAGCGAATCATTTAAGCGATCCACTTAACCCGATGTCAAATTGGCCGCAGCATTGCGACAGCTTTCACACGTGCCAGATATATGGCAGTTTAGTTGGTCTTTACAGGAAAAGCTTTTGTATTGCTATAGAATAATGCGCCGTCAAAATATCTTACAGCTTTGCCCTTTCTATTTGTATTTAGCTGTCATATGTGCCAGATATCTGGCAAGTCTTTGAAAGAGATTCTATCCTCTTTCTTTTTATTTTAAGAACCTCAAATACTTCTCATATCTTTCAGTATCGCCTTGTGAGTAATTCTTCTCTAGTCATATTTAGTATTGACCTATGCCAAATATATGGCAAGTTCTTTTAATAATTTAATAGATTAATTACATAAAACTGCCTCCCATATATCTGCTTTTCTGTTTCTCCTTTCTTTTCTTTTCTGTTAATTTTCTACTTTTAAAACGGCAGTTAATATATTTCAATTTACAAGAATGCTGAGAGATCAGGCACCTTTCACTGCTGTATATATGGCAACTTCTATGAAAGAAATTATTTTCTATCACTCTCTATATAATTCTACCCCTCTCTATTTCTAATTATCTTCCTCTATTACCTTTTTTTGGTATATTCAAGTCTCAAGAATAAGAAAAAATCAGGCATTTATTTAAAAAGTATTAAATTATCATATACATGTGTCAGATATATAGTATGACGAGTTGCTTGAAAGAAAATCTTTTTTTGATCTCTGTTTCTACTTTTGACTCTCTTTCTGTCTATGTCTTGATGTATATTTTCTTCTCTACATATCTTTATCTCTCTTTTTCCTCTCCACTCTTCCACACGCTTAACTACTTAAAATACTCGTCGTATATCTCAGCCCATTTTCGCCTCGTGAGTAATCACGTGCCCATCTCTAGCCAACTCTAGCCGTATCTAGCTAAACTTTAAGTCGATTCAATTGGGCCGCAGGGCGCGTCTGCTCTGCTCTGCTCTGCTCTGCCATGGTCTCTGGTCTAGCCGCATGTGCAGCATATGCAAAAACCAAAACTGTAGCCTGCCACTGTGGACGGACAGACGGACAGACGGGCAGACGAACAGACGGACAGACAGGCGCTGGAATGGTCCATTGCTCCAGTGCAGTGCAGCATTCGACGGCCATTCGATGGCCATTAATATGCGCTCTAAGTGATGTGAATTACAGTAATTTCAGCTGCAGCGCTTTGATGGCCATTCAGGCCGGACCAAAACCGAACCGAACTGCGGCCCAGGCCGACTCTTTGTGACGGCGACTGTGGTGCCTTTGGCAGGCGGCAGCAGGCGGTAGCCGGTAGCCGATAGCCGTGCTAGCCGTAATTGAAACCTCTTTAGTGTGGCTAAATGCCATGCCATACCAAGCGAGCGGGAGCGAGAGAGCGAGGCACATCCTCAGTCCCGGCCCCAGCCCCAGCCCCGGCCCCGGCAACAGCCTCATCTCTCGCTCGCATCGCTTTCAAGTGCGCTATGAGCCATCATTTTTTGCATAGTTCTTGGCACGTTTTTGTTTCCGTTTTGTTTCAAGTCTGCGCTGCACTGCGATCCGATGCGATCGCCCAGCCAAACTTGGTAGCTCGCTGCGCGCTTGGCTGCAATTTGGCCCCCCGGCCTCGAGCACAGTTTGTGTGGCCAGACGCGAGGCGAGTCGCAGTCGCAGTCGCAGTCGCAGTCGCAGCCCCATTGATCTGCAATGAATTATGCATGCCGAGATTGGCAGACTCGGATAGCCGGATAGCCGGATAGTTGGACAGTTGGACAGTTGTATAGTTGGACACTGGGATGGAATAATCGAGCATAATCGGATGGCCAGTCGCCCGGTTGGGGGAGTTTGCTTTGGCTCGGGTGCGATTTATGGCGCGGCAGATCGCATGCAATGCATATATAATCATGATTATAATATATTATAAAGCAAATGTGTATATTACACGGCGCCTGAGCAAATTGTTGTCGAGCAGCAGCCGGGGCAGGGGAGGTTCGCATAGTTGTTTACCAGGCTGTTCCGTTATTTTGCAATTACAATGCAATTACAATAAAAGGAAGTGAAGTGCATTTAAGCGTGCGTTGCAATCCCTCCTGCTGCACCAGCCCACACACACACACACTCACACACACACACACACACCCCCCTGCTGCCGGCCAGTTGAGCATTGCACATCCGGTCGGTGGTTGGTTTAACTTTTTAAAACTTGGCTAACAGCAGCAGCAGCAGCAGCAACAACAACGATTGCTGTTAACTTTTGTGCCTGATGCGTTAATACGTTAATAAAGTGAGTAAATTGCGGCTTGTGCTTATCGCGCCGGCCTAGCCTGGTCGGGCCTGGCTGGGCCTGGCTTGGCCTATCGAGGACGCCCCCTGCCCGCCCCAAGGCCCAGTCGAGGCCGGCAAGGCAGGCGGCAGGCAGGCAGTCGACCAACCCGACAGCCGGAATTAATAGAGCGTGTTAACCGTTGTGCAAATTATAAACATAATTAATATGATGGCCCATACGAGCAGTGTGGCTCAATCCCCCCCACCCCCTCTCTCTGTCTCTGCCGCTTCCTCACACTCTCCATTTCCATGCTCAAGTCCAAGTCGCACTTCGAGATTCATTTTCGCGATTATGTTTGCTTTTGGCTTGAGGTTGTTGTCGTCGTTGCTGCCGTTGCGTTGTTTGTTTGTTGCTTTGACTACTTTGGCTTGTTAGCTGATTGATTTGCGCTTTGTTTGCCGTTTGGACATGACCAGAACGGGACATCAATTAGTAATGCCTGGCAGACACAATTATGCATATTGGGTCTGAGTTGACGCGCGTTGAGTTCGGGCCAGTCGGAATGCGGCCTAAGCCACCAAAGTGTAAGCTGGCTTATATGGCCGGCTATCACATCATTAATTGGCAGCTCCTCGATAAGGACAAAGTCGCTTTATAAGCGTGAAATTCAATATGCCACAAGCATACGAAATCATTTGCGATCTTATCAGCGCGCTGTGCGCATAGCTAAGCGATTTTACCTATGGCTGGCAGGCCACATATCAAATATAGTAGTTGGTAGGGTTAAGGAAGGGTTTTAAAAGTGTTAAACAATTGGCGGAATTTTCTTTATCATACGGTTGGATTTTTGGGGACATTTTTACCATACGAAAGAGTTTCAATATAAAGAAACTAAGGTAACTTAACAAAAGAATTTTTTATAAAAATAAAAAAATATTAATAAAAATTCGTAGCAAATATTTTCGCTATAAAAGTTAAGGCAGATATTGCATTAGCTCTTACAAAAATACTTTAATTCTTAAATTAATTATTTATTAAAATTACTTTAATTCTTAATTAATTATAATTAAATTAAACAGGTTTAAGCTGAGGCAAAGCATGAAAAATATGCTGTATATTTAAAATTACATATCAGAGAAATTATCACTTTAACTAAGATAAGCAACAGTTTGAGTTGAGTTAAAGTATGAAAAGTATCCTCAATCATTCAATCATAATTTCGGCTGCATTCTCAATCAGTTTAGCTGCACAGCCAGACAAATGTCAATGGCATGAGGCACCTGTCAGTCTGTGCGCAGAGCAGAGCAACTTCATCCGCGTTGTTTGCTTTCCCACACTCATCACCATCAACGCCAACATGTAGTGGCATTCAAAGCCATTTCAAAGTGCAGCAAAAAACCTTTACAAATTAATGCTAAAGTCAGCCAGAGACAGAGAGTGCAAGAGAGAGAGAGAGAGAGAGAGAGAGAGAGAGAGAGAGAGGGAGCGAGGGGTAGAGACAGAGACACGTCCAGAAAATTATATTTACACCACTTACATATGAAATTAGTTTGTACAACTGCAGCAGGCGGACAGCAGACGGACAAGCCAGCTGGACAAGTGCTCGGCTGCAGCATCGCAATGGCAATTGGCAGCGCAATTGGCTATTGGCAACCCCACAAAAGCATTTGCTTGCCTGCCTGCTGCCTGCCTGCTGCCTGCCTGCTGCCTGCCTCTGCCTGCCTGCCACGTTGACTTATATAAATACATTAAGTCACAAATCACAATTCTACGACGCTTGAAATGAGCAAACGGAAGGCATACATTTTAAATGTGTGTGTGTGTGTGCACGGAAGGCCAAACAGGACAGCGATGCAGCTGGGAGTGGGGGCAGCAAATAGCCCGCGGGCAGGCGACTCTCCAGCTATCGAGCCAATGCCAATCAATGCGAACCTGCCTCCGTATGCTCAAAGTGGCCGGCCAGACGTGAACGAACCTGCACAGTGGACATAGTAGATACGAGAGTGGAGAGTGCACAGTGGCGCGGGGCGAGTGTGGACAGTGGACAGTGGAGAGGCAACGCGAATGCTAACGCGAACGCGAACGCGTTGTCGCATGTTTGTTGTCGCCAAGTGTATGTGGCACTGAGGCAAGCAGCGTGCAACTGCGACCCCGACTGCGACTATGGCATGGGGCAGTCTTCCGCATGGGCGCACCTCCCTGTGCCGCCGCCCACCTGCCACAGCAGACTGTGGCCAGTTGGAATAGCAACCTGTCTGTGTGGATGGCCAGCCGGCTGGCTGGCTGGCTGGCTGGCTGACTGGCTGGCCGAGTGCCTGGCCGGCTGGCAGGTTCGCCGCCTTGCGTGAGATTGGATATCAATCTTTTTGCAATTTGGTATGCAATTTAAAATTCATGAAACACATTCCTTTGACTCAAAAGATGCAGGCAAATGTGTGAGCAGCAGCAGCAGCAGCATCAGCAGGCTGTCTCCCTGCTCCTGCTCCTCCTCCTGCTCCTCCTGCTCTTCCCACACAATGCACACACACTGCCGGCTCAAATTGCCGTTTGCATTATTTATTTGCCTCCATTGATGAGTCTCTGCCCCTGGCTCTGGCTCTGGCTCTGGCGCTGTCTCTGGCTGCTGCCAGTGTGGCCAGTGTGTGCGGTTGCCACTCAGTGGTTGTCGCTGCGGCTGAGTATCTGCTCTCGGTAACCGTTAGTTGTTTAAAATATTACGAACAAAAACAAGAAAGAAAAAGTTTCGCCTGTATTCAAACTGAAATCTGCTGCTGCTTCCCCTCCAGCCCAATGCCAATCTTCCGCTATTAGTTTAATGTGTTGTTTATTGTTAGTCCATGGCCACCGCTGTGTCCACCCCTGCGCCTGCCACTGGCCATGCCCCTGCCCCTGCCCCTGCCCCCGCCCCGCCTGCTGCATGTCTCTCGTGCCTCGTGTGTTTTGGTGCGTCTGAATGGCACTCCATGGCCATTATGTTGAGTAGTTTCACAAATACGTTTGCCCTGCTTCCCTGCTTCCCCTCCCTGACCACCACTCGTTGTGGTTGTGTCTGTGTGCGCCTGATTGGTCAGGGTATGCCTGACCGGCCCAAACTGGACGCGGAGCGTGGCAACAATTCAATGGCCCTGGCGCTGCTGCCGGCGCTCGACCCACTCCCAGCACGCCAGCAACGCCAGCAACGCCAACTCGCTCTTATTTCGTTCAATTGCGTTTGTCAAACCCAAATGCATTTTAATGCCAATAATGCCACCGACAGAGTCGCCCAGCCAGTCCAGGACAGCGCACTGCGGACAGCGGACAGCGGACAGCGGACAACGGACTGAGAATGGAGGCGGATGGAGGACAGGAACTGAGCGCGGTTTTCCTTGTAAATTTTCATATGAAAATTGATAGCGAACAAAAGCTTTTAAAGTGAGACGACACACTGTGGAAAAACAAATTGAATAAGTGGATGCTATAATAACAGTTTCCTGTTTATCGGGGCAGCTGGAGAGAGGAATCATTTTGAAAGATATTCAATTAATTACAGCACAGCAGGAGCAAAGCAGAGTGCGAGCAGCGTTTTTAATTTTTAATCAAATTCGTAATTAATTGAGCATTATGTATGAGAAGTAGTATAAGAATAATATAAGATAAATATAATTTAATAAAATATAATAAATATATAAGAACAATAAAATTTAAATAATAGAGAAATATATATGATATTAAAGTGAGAATATTAAATATATATATAGATATATATGAACATATATAGATATATGAACAAATTTATAACTTATATTAGAGCCTTGTATGATAAATGCGAGATAAATAGCATACTGAAAGAATTTTGATAGGCAATGTAGGAATTTTATATAAGTATTATATATTATCAATAAATGAAAAAAATAAAATACATATACATATATATTACACGTATATATATTATATATGCATTTTTTACTAATACCAAAATTATAAATGAATAAATATTATGCAGAGATATTACACATATGTAGAAATTTATAAAAAAAACAAGTAGGGAAAGCTACAGTCGAGCGCGCGCGACTGTAAGATACCATTTACCCTATTCGAAGAAATAATACAAATTAAATCTAGTTAAAAACTTTATAATCAAGCGCTTTGAATGTAAAATACCCTGTATGCCTCAATATATATATAATAATAAATAATATTTTATATATACAGCAATAATTTACGCCGCTCGAATTTGCTCCCGATCCGATGATCGGTACCCAGGGAACACCACGGGGAGGCCATTAATATATTAATGGGGTCAATTCTCCAAAACAGAGATTTGGTGACCTACGAGTCGACTAGAACTGATCAATATCGGTTCCATAGTTCCCCAAGAAAATAATAAATAATAAAATGGTTTAATAAAACTTGCCTTCAATGGCAAAAAAAATTAAAAGTTATAAATTAATATACCCTTTTCGCTCATTTTCAATGGCCGGGTAATTAGCTTACTGTTCATAACTTATTATTTTTTAATTACTTAAAATATTTATATATATTTACATATATACATATAAATACCTATCCACCTACTCAAAAAGCTAATCAAGACCTAATCTTACTAACCTCAACACAACCTACTTAAATGAAAAACCTATCTAGGGCTGCCTAATCTCTGCTCTCCTCAACACTAACAGAGATTCCATTATGATGGCTATGAACTAGCTCAAAAGTTTTAGCACTAATTCTATTAAAATCTATATTTGAGAACGCCCAATCAATATGTGTGTCCATATTGGTAGTGGACGTTTTCAAATCTATCAAGCTTCTATATCCTTTGCTTATCAAGGAATTGTATATCTCCCTACACCTATTAAAACTTTTTAAGCATAAGTTGAAATCTCCTAGAATAATTAAATTCGACCCTAAACATTCATATTGCCCAAGAAGATCCTCAAATTCTGTTTTAAATGTTGTCGAACAATAATTCGGACTTTTATAAATTATAATAAAACTTATGGCATTATACCTAAATATGCCGAACTCAAAAACTACTGAACCAATCATTTTTCTACCACTTGAGCATTGCGAAACTTTACCTACAAGCTCATTTCTAACATAGACTAGTATGCCTGTTAAAGGCCTTATTGCTTCAAGTCGGACAACAATTGTGAACCCTGGAATTTCGACATTTTCACTCGATATGGATGTCTCCACAAAGCATAATACCGATGACTGAAGCATCAGCCTATCTGATTGAACATCGTCAAGATGCATATTCAGGCTCTGAGTATTATGGAAAATAATGTCTAAGGCGGAACTGTCGACTAAATAATCGTAATGAGTTACCAGTAGTTTTTCAGTCCGCAATTTCTCCAATTGGGCTTTCACCTTATCATTACTTAGTGGAGGTCTAGGGGGAACGAAAGTTCCAATAATATAAAGACCTAACGCATTAGTTGCTCTACTACAAGCGACGTATAATGCAGCTCTCTGCATTCTGGAATGAGCATGGACTACCACCTTGCTGTAAGTTGCTCCCTGACTTTTGTGAATAGTGATACCTTCAGCAGGTACAATCGGAAACTGCCTACGGTCAATGCTAACTTGCGCGTTATTACTATATTGAAAATTTCTTACAATTTTCTGAATTGGAGTCCATGAAGTTTCTGTACTATGCATACATTTTGAACGCGCAAGAACTCCTACACTTTCTTCGGAAAATTGCATCCATAGAACATTGGGACTGTTGGATGCATCGAAATCTATCTGCATAAGTATACCTGATGCTCCGTTTACTAAACCATCTCCGGTATCTACATTAACCGTCATCATGTACTTGGCAGTAGTTTTAAGGATCAGGGACATGCAAAGTCCCTGTGTAGCAGACGTTTTAAACCCCTTTACTTCTTCTAAAATCCTTTGCTTTCTAGCCGAATCTAAATGGCCAGCTTTAATAAAATCCTGAGCGGTGGAAAAAAATTGCTCCGTAGAAATTGAGTTAAGTTTCAGTGTGTTGAAAGCGTCTACCTCTTTGTTGCTGCAGAACACATGAATTGCATCATCGGGCACTTCTGATGGTTCGCAAACCCTTGATCGGAAAAGGCTAATATCATCGGCTGTCATGCAACCCGATGCCATATTATTTAAAGCAGATGCAAATAGTTGGTCATCCCGCTGACGCATTATCTCTGTGAGCTCAAAATACTTAAAAAGATCCCAGAGATAACTACCAAATATTTCATGATAGGGATCGCTGAAGTTTGGATCAAAGATCCAACCACCACCTACTGGCTGTAACTGTCTTAGATCACCGAAAACGATGACAGAAACACCACCAAATGGATTAGTATTTTTGAAAATCTGCTTTAATCGGGAGTCTAGATAAGCAAACATAAGAGAACTAACCATTGATATTTCATCAATAATAATAACTTTAAGGTTTATCAACCTTGAATGCAAAGTATTAACTAAGTCATGACTTAAGGCCCTTAAGGGCGATGCACGGGATTGGTTAATAGGAAGTGAAAACATGGAATGCAGAGTTGAACCACTAATTCCAAATGCTGCTTTTCCAGTTGGGGCGCAAAGAAGGATTTTTATACACGTGGGGTCACTTCCTGGCATCATATTATACATAACGGACAACGCCTGAAAGATTGCTGAAATTAGTCGGCTCTTTCCGACTCCCGCACCACCACCCACGAATTCATGATATATTGAATTGTTTTTGGCATTGTGCAAGACATGTGTAAAATACAACTTCTGCTTTAAATTAAGAGATCTAACAATGTTTGCTAAGTCTTCCTGTGAAACTAAGGGGGGAAGCTTAATTAAACGGACATTACTATCTTCTAAGTCATTATTGTCATTATTACCATTCACATTTAAAACATTCAAATTGGGATCTATTTCTGGCAATCCTAAAACTCTAAAACCATCATCTTCAACTTCCTGATTTTCCACGCTATCCTGATTTTGTTCTCTGTCTAAATGGCTCAGAGCATCTTGGAGTTCCCTGTCGTCTAATATATTATATTTCCTGCGATTGTTCTCTACTAACTCCTGATTGTGGCTACAAAACAATTCACAGTCTTTTGTAATTAAATCTAAATGCTCATCTCTCCATGGAGCATATAGCATTACAACTTCCCTAAAATAGTCTTTTCTATCAATATTAATATTAAATCTTCTATATCTTATTATACATGGCGTCAGCCTCTTTTTAACAAAGCCACTACCATTGCGAAGAGCATAAACTATTGATTCAGAAGCTCTGGACACTTCGTCGTCAACGTCATCCAAGTTTTCCTGGCGAATTCCACGTTCCGATTTGCTATAGCTATAAAAAGCAGCAAAATCAGCTAAGCATAAGCTCTCTAAAGCGTCTGGGCGCTGAACATAGTGTTCTATAAGCCCTACGAGAAATATGTCTCTAGAGTCATCGGGCAGATTTTGAAGTTGCTGTTTAGATTTCAGCATTCTGACCCGTTTTTCAGGAACCTCTGTGTTTATATAAACACATGCACTACTGCTGGCAGACAAATGCAAACCTAAACAGCAGTAGACGGCTTCCTGCGCTGAAATCTCAGTGCCAAAGATAAATTTGTTTCCTAAATGTTGTAACTTCTGTTTAATAGTTACATTGCCTCTCCTACTTTCTTCTACTGCTTCACGCATTAGAAGCGAAATGCCTCGCTGAGACTTGTTAATATAATTAACGACATAGCTGCAGCAAGCGTAAGGGTCTAAAATGTATTGAATATCTATATTCGCTCGTTGCAGCAAAAGAAGGTGCTTATTGTAACCGTTAAGTTTGATTGCTGCAAAAGATCGCTTTAAAAACACTTTAGGTTTCTTTAAACTCGATCTTAGAGCATTAACGTAGCACTCATAGCTTAAGTTAAGTTGATCGTGGGACAAAAAACTATTAAAATTACTAAAGCTATCTACGGTCTCACGATCGAAGGAAAAATTTAACAGATTTTGAATTTTATCAAAGTTCCTACGATGCTCTGCTAAGTTTGGAGCATCTTCTCCTAATGGAAATAGAATTTCTGTTTGAGGCATGGGAGGGTATGGAATACCGAATCTACAAATTTGCTTAGACCTAACTTCTCGCCTGCAAGAGTGCCCATGATTGTGAAGTTGATATTCCAAAAATGGAGCAACATCGGGGCAGCTGACATCAGTTGTAATAAACTGATCGATAAAGCTCTTGACAGGCTCAAATGTTGACTCATCTTGTAAATCGAGCTTAGGGGCATCTTTCAACCAAAACATGCCATGGACATGTGGTGAGCCTCTTTGCTGAAACTCTACTCGCCAATAAAACTTGATAACCCTATGACTACCAAAAATACCGCCTTCTTTCTTCATTAGTTTGAGAACTTGTCTGTACCGGTAATCGAAATATCTGGCACAAGTCACAGGATCTGCTCTAATGAGACGAGCTTTTTCATTAAAACTTAATTCTGAAGCTGCTACTTCAGAAATGTCTTGCTTGTCTACATTTTTAGACAATAAGACTAAAAGCTCTGTCCATCGAGTTTCCGCTGCGGAAAATGTTATAAAAAAAGTCGGAAGACCGATTTGCCTAATCATAGCCATAACTTTCTTCTTCTCCTCTTCCCAATGAGCAGGAGAATAGCGAATACCTCTTAAAACCCTATAGCCATCGTCGTGTAGAATTAAATTTCTTAATGTTTCCTGATTTTGCACGTCTGCAGCCGAAATGCCTTGAGTGGCGGAGTGCTTTCTTAAGCAAATTGACGTGTTATTCCTAATGTTAATCATTTCTAACTTTTTAAAGTTATGAAACAATTTATCAGTTCTACAACCTCTTCTATCGAAATTCCTAAGCTCGGACCTTACAATGGTTGTAAAACTCTCCTTACATTTTCTTTTAATGCCCGCAAATATTGTGGGAAAGGCCAACTCCTCTGAATCACAATCTTCAATCATATCCAGAGGTCGCTGGCCTTCTCCAGGAGCTATAGCAATCCTGGTAATGGGGGCAACTGGAACATTTTCCATGAAAGTCTCTTGACCTCCAGGATTTAAATCTTCCTCTTCATCAATTCTATTTTGCTCATTACCTTGAGCAGCTCTTTCTAATAATTGGGAAACAATATCCCTATCATCTGCCGATGCAACAAATGGTACAGTCTCAGAAGAATAGGAAGACAACCACTGTTCATTGATAGTAACTTGGTGTTTCCTATAGAGCTCTGTATTGACTAAATACCTAATTGCATCAGCAATTTTTGAAGGCCTAATGGTTTCAGCCATGAAATCATGGTTATATTCCATCCTACGCTTTAGGTGTATCTGAACTACATCGGCTTCGTTAAATGCCCTGGGAAGGGAAGTTACAACATTTGCAACTGGAATCGGGACATTGACTACTGCTCCTTTAATGGCGCTTTGACGACCATATCCTAAAGACTTAATTATCATGAAAGGAAGGCGTGGGGAAATAAGCCTTTCTTCTAAAGGCGTTAAGCCTTTCAAACATTCGGGAAGCTCTGGGAAATCTAAGCCATTCGTTATGGAAGCCTTAGGTTTTTTACCTGATTTTATGCTGTGGCTGCAAGTTTTACAAAAGCTATACCTATCGTTGTGAGATGGGAATATAGAGGAAAGATATAAAATATCTACACTATCTGCCTCACTGCACTTTTCCTCTATAAACTCACGAGAGATTTTGTCCACTTGATGCGGAAACCACAAACCTTTGCAGCAAATGCAAACCTGATCAGGACCCTGCTTTACTGTCATATTAAATGTGGCTATTAGAGCATCTAAGCTAACGACTCTATTCCGAGACACTCTATCTTCTGGCAAGGTATTCGCTCGTTCTATCCTGTTTCGGGTCGAGTTTCTCCTATTCTCTGCTATTCTATTTATAGAGTTACTTCTATACTGACTAACTCTCTGCGATAAGCTCCTATTTGCATCAAAAGCCTCCTGTCTTGCTCGAATTCGAGCACTTCGTCTTGCACTTGTATTGCGTGCCTGTTCAAGAATTCTACGAATTGGATTATCTCTGACTTGAGACCTTTGACTCCTATCTAAAGCTCTCTCCAAGATTCTCCTCTCTAAGTCTTGTCGTTGGCTAGCTCGTCTAATTGCATCTTGTTCGCGCTCGTCTGCTCGATAAAGAGGGTTTTGTCGGCGCCTCGATCGACCCGATGTATTTGCTAATTGTTCCCTTGCTCTAACTACGGGATTGGTTCGGCGAACTGTTCTACGAACGGAATCCTGACCTCTTTCGATTGCCCGATAAACCGGGTCTTGTCGGCGCCTCGATCGACGCAAAGTGTTGTCTTCCTGCTCTACTGCCCTTACTGAAGGATTCGTTCGACGAATTGTCCTACGAACAGAATCCTGTCCTCTTTCGTCTGCCCGATAAATCGGGTCTTGTCGGCGCCTCGAACGACGCGAAGTATTCTCAACCTGCTCTAGTGCCCTTACTGAAGGATTCATTCGCCGAACTGTCCTACGAACAGAATCCTGTCCTCTTTCGTCTGCCCGATAAATCGGGTCTTGTCGGCGCCTCGATCGACCCAAAGTGTTATCAGCCTGCTCTAGTGTTCTTACTGAAGGATTCGTTCGCCGAATTGTCCTACGAACAGAATCCTGTCCTCTTTCATCTGCCCGATAAATCGGGTCTTGTCGGCGCCTCGATCGACGCAAAGTGTTGTCTTCCTGCTCTACTGTCCTTACTGAAGGATTCGTTCGACGAATTGTCCTACGAACAGAATCCTGTCCTCTTTCGTCTGCCCGATAAATCGGGTCTTGTCGGCGCCTCGAACGACGCGAAGTATTCTCAACCTGCTCTAGTGCCCTTACTGAAGGATTCATTCGCCGAACTGTCCTACGAACAGAATCCTGTCCTCTTTCGTCTGCCCGATAAATCGGGTCTTGTCGGCGCCTCGATCGACCCAAAGTGTTGTCAGCCTGCTCTAGTGCCCTTACTGAAGGATTCGTTCGCAGAATTGTCCTACGAACAGAATCCTGTCCTCTTTCGTCTGCCCGATAAATCGGGTCTTGTCGGCGCCTCGAACGACGCGAAGTATTCTCAACCTGTTCTACTACCCTAACTGAGGAATTCGTTCGACGAATTGTCCTCCGAATTGAATCGATTACCCTATCAGCTTGGCTCAACTCGACATTTTCCCTACGTTCTCGTTGAAACTCTGCATTATGCTGCCTTTCTTGCTGAACATATTCTACAATGGACCTATTAAACTGATTTCTAAGTCTTCGACTTTGAGACCTACTGTCAGCTGTGCTTCTATTAAGCCTAGGCATTATTTATATACGTATGAATTAATAATAAAAAGAAAAATTAATTAATTAATATATATATATAAATAAATATGTATAAATATATATATTTATATGTATATATGATATATATAAATATAGATATAGTAATAATATAATATAGTATTATATTATATAATTATATATAAATAACACTATTAGTATTATATAATTTTGAATGTATTATTAACATTCATCAATATTATTTATATATTTAAATATGAAATAATAATATATAAATATAAATTTGTTACTTGCGATTTCAGCAGCACCAATGAATAATAATTTATTAATCTATTTTAATTCTTATTCGCTTCGCGGCACGAACCGATACCGATATTCACTTTAATCGTACACACTGCAGTCATTTAATTTCACATACAAAGCGCAAGTGCATATGTACTCATACGTCACATGTAACGTATTTTGACAAAACTGCACGCAAAAGAGCGCAATTTCACATACATACATGTATGTATAGATGCGTATACACAAAGTTCCTAAAAAGCACTAACACTATCACACACACACACACGGCCAAAATTATGCGCGGTAAATAATTTTGTCGATAATATAATTTTGTTCACAATTTTAATAAAATCAAAGCGGACAACATTCGCGAATTATTTTCAGAGACAATATTTAAAAGTTAAATAGTGAAAATTAATAAAAATAATTTAATTTAATGAAAATCGAAAATCGGTATCGACGAAATAATCACAACCGCACACGCCAATCGCAAGCTAAAAAGTGATTATATTGAGCAGCCTTAGAGACGTTGTTCGACTTATCGATATGCGCTGATATCGATATATGTTGACATTTAAATATAATCACGAAGATAATAAAATTTAATATTGAATTATACCATAAATGTATATTAATGCAATTAAATATAAATATACATTTATTAACAATATGTTTCCTTAGTGCGCATTGGGTTGCACGTCCCATACATACATATATATTATACATAAATACATACATAACTATACATAAATACATACATTCATATGTATTTACTAGGAACAAACAATGTGCCTCAACTGAGATATTAGGTCGAAATTTGTAACCGGCATTTTGATTGCCGTCGGTGGTGTGGTGTGATAGTTGTCGGCTTGGTAACTTTATGTACCCGGTTCGATTCCCAGCGGGCTAAAGAACAAACAATTATTTTTTTTTTTTTTGCATCATAACTTTAATTTTCAGTTTCGATTCCCAACACAGGCTTCCTTCTGTATTGCTAAGAACAAATTATTGGTTTTTCTTATTTTTTTTGCATCATCTATGTTCGTCAATTTGATTAAAAATATCATACTATATTTTTCGGTACAGTGCAAAATTATTTAAAAATAATAAAAAAAATCGTCCAGCGCGGGATTCGAACCCGCGACCCCCTGCATTTGAAACTTGCAAGCCAACCATCACGACCACACACAGTTACACAGTGCGATCGGCAAATGAGATTTTTATTGATGCCGGCCCTCTGCTGCGTCAGTTCAACATTTTAGTTGAAAATTCTAAGCGCCCACAACTTTAACTTCTTTATTTATTGTCCGAACGGATTGTAATATATACTTTGTCTGGTCTGCCACGCCTTCTTCTGCATGTTACATACATTTTCACAAAGTTAATATACCATTTTTTACCCATTTTCAATGGGTAAATGGTATAAAAATTAAAGAAAACTACAGTCGAGTGCACTCGACAGTAAGTTAAGTTAAGTAAGTTAACAACGCATCGCATATTTCCGAAATTAGATACACATTGACGCTAATAGCACATGCCGACTGCACGGCGACTGTGCGTGCGCGGCGCAAGCATTGACGCCGAGCTTCTACTGTATGAAAAAATTTTCGCGCTTAAAACATGCATACATAAACACAAACATTGTATGTATTTACTAGAAACAGACAATGCGCCTCAACTGAGATATTAGAACGAAATTTGTAACCGGCAATTTGATTGCCGTCGGTAGCTTGGTGTGAGAGTTGTCGGCTCCGTGACATTGAGTCCCAGGTTCGAATGCCAAACACAACTGATTTTTTTTATTTTTTTTGCAACATCCAGTAAGATATATTTTAATATTAATTACTTTTATTCGTCGAACTAAAAACAACGCATCGCATATTTTCTAAGTCAAATAATACACATGCATGGACGCAAATGGCACATGCCGACTGAACGCTGACTACGCGACGACTGTGCCTGCGCAGTCGGCGTCGGCGTCGGCGTCGGGCCTCTGCTGATGTAAGGGAAACTTCTCGCGCCTATAACTTCTTTGTTTATTGTCCGATCGGATTGAAATTTATGGGGTAGATCTGTACTATGGTAAGCTACAAGAGTGGTAAAAAAAATGTTTTGTTATTTCCCTACTTTTCTTAAAATGCAATAGTTTGGGGGCGGTGGGCGTGGCATCCAAAAGTTGAAAATCAAACATTCTTCGTAATGTTAACAGGCACCTTACTTTCAAATTTGGCGCTTCTAGCTTTTCTAGTGTTCTTTTAAACTATAAAAATGTGTTTTTTAGAGGCGGTGGGCGTGGCATCCAAAATTCTAAAATCCAACTTCTGCATAATGTTGCAAGACACCCTCCTACCAAATTTGGTGCGTTTATCTCTTTTCGTTATTGAATTATTTGGAAAAAATCGAAATACGCATTTATCGATTTGCGGAGGCGGTGGGCGTGGCACATCAAGTTTGAAATAAACTTCTTGTGTGTATTGAATACACGCACACTCCCACCAAGTCTGGTGCCTCTAGCTCTTTTAATAGCTGAGATCTGTGTGTTCATACAGACGGACAGACGGACAGACGGACAGACGGACAGACGGACAGACGGACAGACGGACAGACGGACAGACAGACGGACATGACCAAATCGACTCGGCTATTGATGCTGATCAAGAATATATATACTTTGTATGGTCTGCCACGCCTCCTTCTGCCTGTTACATACATTTGCACAAAGTTAATATACCATTTTTTACCCATTTTCAATGGGTAAATGGTATAAATATATATCAGAATATGTGAATTTAAAATTAACTCCAAAAATATATGAAAACAAATAAAATAGATATATTGCACATATATATGTATATAAATTACATATATTACAGTCATGCTTTTCACACGAACTAAGCAAATCTTGTCTAGCCTTCACCCCAAGCTCTGTTTACATTTGTCTATCTTCGAGATAAGATCTTCCCCCGCCTGACAGCGAGTTTCTAGCTGCGCGTTCTCAATATAAAAATGCTCTCATCCCCATGGAATCTGGCTTGTTATTCACAGTAGTTATTTATGCAGCCTTCTAATGCAATTTTAAACTTTGCCCATTACAGATTCGTACAGCCGTCAGGTGCTTTACCAATTTCACCAGCTTATTAGATTATAGTACACCCTCGAGCGGTGCGCATTAATCCGGCGGAACACGCTAACCTCGAGGAATAGGGGCACAAGAACGAGCCCAAGAGCCCGTTATTACCACGCGGACATGTGAACGTTGCATGTTGCACACAGCAACAACAACAACAGCAACAACAACAACGACAATAGGTAATGTTCAAACAACAATAACTTGCAAACATTCCGCTTATCTCTGAGCCATGTCGACTTCTTCGAGTGGGGAGTGGGCAACCGGGGTGGGGAGGACCGGGGGAATAGCTCGAATAGAGTTCTCCACCCATGCAAAACTTGGCAAGTTTTCGACGGATTAAGCTGATTAATTTGTCGCGATAAGAATGCGGCGCCTACAACGCGTCCTGGCAGCGGGGCGGAGCGGGGCGTGGGCGGTGGCAGCAAGTCTCGTAGCTAATCCATGCGGTTCGAAGGGTAAACAAAAATATGTTATGCCGTTAGTCGGCGGCCCAGTCTGGCCATATCCAGAGTGCAGCTAGTGTTGGTAACAAAAAACTTAAGTTTCCTGTCTGCCAACTTCATTGTTGTTGTTTTGTTTTTCTTCTTGTTTTGTTTTTTTTTTTTCTGGCTGTGCCCGCCTGCTGCAGCACGACTTCTCTTACTTCTCTCGCCGAAAAATGTGTGTACTGCTTTTGTATAAAATTTCAAATTCACTTAGCATCAAATTACGTGCATGTCGGCCAGAGAGGGACAGCGCGAGTGAGCGAGAGCGAGCAACTGGTTGAGAGTCGAGCAAAGCGTAAAGTGGGCGGCATAGGTGCCAATTAAAAGCGTTTCGAATTACGCAGAAAATATCATAATTCCATGGAACTAACATGAATTTAGGCAGAGCAATGTTTACCACAGACCCGAACCCGATTGTAATGCGATATTTTCGCTTTGCCAAATGACCGCAAAGCAACAAAGCCCAAGCCCAAGCCCAAGCTCAAGCCCAAGTCAAAGACCAAGAGCAAGATCAAGCCAAGATCAAGACGAGCCGAGAGCCAGCGGACGAAGACCGACGAAGTCAGTCGAGTGCATGCGCTTCGTATATAAACAAAAAATTAATAAGCCGCCAGGCTGGAGACTCTCTTCCTACTCGCTCTCTTGGGTGTCTAGAGAGAATTGCAGTGAGAAACGATCGCACTAGGCGATCGAGAGTCAATCGAGTCGATTTGCCTTATACTTTATAGACTGGAAAATCTCTCTGTCCCTATCTCCATATAATTTTTTCTTTGCTGTTCTCTTCTGTCTCTTTTCTAGTGAGAATTTTCTGCGATCACTTGATAATGGAGAGTCTCTCTGTCTCTCTCTCCATATCACTCTTTCTTTACTGCTCTCTTCCGTCTCTTTCTCTCTGGATGTCTAGCTCGATATCCTAGTGAGAAACTAGTGCGATCACTAGATGATCGCGTATATTTAATGTACGGTCATCATTCTTATTCTCTCTCCCTCTCTCTCTCTCTCTCTCTCTCTCTCTCTCTCTCTCTCTCTCTCTCTCTCTCTCTCTCTCTCTATGCTTATCCTAAGCGAACATTGAGCATCTACGTAGATCGAGAGTTGATCTTCAGGCCCATAAACAGACTGAATGCTCTCTCTCTTTCTATTCTATATTCCATCTCTGATTGCTCAGCTGGGAATTACAGTGAGTGGATCTGATCGATTTAGAAATTAGTTTCCAAGCAGAACACTTTTCCATCCTTACCTCTCTTTCTCCTTTGCTGAAGAAATCTTAGTTTGATCGAGAGTCGATCGTCGACTTTCTAGCTACATAACAGGCTGAAGACTCTCTCTCTCCCTCTCTTCACACTGCTCTCGTCGCTTGTCAATCTAGGAATCGTATTGAGCATCTTTTTCGATCGAGAGTCGATCGAATCTATTTTCAAACCACTTTACATCTTCTCTCTCTCTTCCTCTCTCTATCTCTTTCGCTGGCGTTTTACATGCATATCTAGCAGTGAGAATTTAGCTCGATCGCGTCGATTTCCAGGCCACTTTACATGCACTCAACACGTTTTTGGGGCTGGTGCCGGGCGTCATTTACATGAATCTGCGAGTCGCCTTCCTCGTTGTGCTGCCGCTGCAACAGCAACAGAGCAACAGCAACAGAGCAACAGCAACAGAGCAACAGCCACATCAACATCAGCAACAACATGCAACATGCGGCATACAACATGTTTACATTTTTGCACTAATTTAATTTTTCTGCCAATACTCGTCGATGTTGCTGCCGTTGGCTTAAATTGCTGTTGAGTTAATTTAAATTGGTATTTGATTATATTTGGCTCACGTTGCGCATTGCACATGGCGCGTTGCCGCGTTGCACGTCGCCGCGTTCCGCCTGCCCGCTTATGGCCAACTCAATTAAGTGCAATCAACGGATTAGTGAGATTTTTGCATTCAATTGCATTATGCGGCTAACCAAATATTTTCGAAACTTGGCCACTTTTGTGCTTAACCCGAAACGCCTCCCAAGACGAGAGCGTGTCTGCCCCCTGGTCTGCTGCATAGCTGAAGATCGGTAGCAGCAGCAGCAGCAGCAGCAGGGGCAGCACATAGGTGGCACATAGTCTCGGACCATGTCTGGCAGCATGTTTTTGGCTCTGGCCCATTGCATGTCAAATGCAAATTAATTTTGGCACTTAAACAAAAGGATTTGACTCCTAATCCCTGGCTATAAATGGCATGTGTGCACATACCTGCCACATAAATACCCTGCCACAGTCGCTGTGCTAGTGTGTGCGACAGTCTCTGTGTGTGTATGTGTGTGTTTGTGTGTGCGGCTTAAGCTAAAATAATGAAATTTTCTAACAAAGCAACACCTTTCCTTGGCTTCAGTCTGACACAGGCGGCAATTTGTGCAGACTGAAAGACATGAGAAAACTTCGAGAGCGAGAGAGAGAGAGAGGAGGGGAGAGACAGGTGGAGCGGAAAGACTTATTGCCTGCATATTGTGCCGAATAACATGGACTAGTCTAGTCGCTGTGGCAATTGAACTTTATGTTGAACATAAACTTGTCGAATTTTAGCTGCAAATCATACTCAGTTGAAAGTAGACTACCTAGAAGAAAGCACTGAAGAGGCTTATGAAAATTAATGAGCAGACTAAGCTCTCAGATGGCTTTGTTTAATAAGCGTATATGAGAGTTTACTTAAACTTAAAGCTGTTTTTTTAATAGAAATTTCATCAGAATAATATAATAATAATATAATATAAATACCAAAATTTTAAGACATAGTAAAAAATTTTAAAATTTTAAGTTAAAACTTCATAAAAAAAAAAATACCTAAAAAATTGAAAAAATATGCTTGCTTAAATACTCACGATAATTATTTTCAATTGAAGAATACTTCCTGTTTCTGTATATCAGATATAAACAAGAGAAAAAAATAAAATTTTAAATAGTAATAAAATAGTTAGTGCATAAATAAGGAAAATATATAGTAAAATATATATGTAAAGAATAATAATAAAATATTTAATGAAAATATATAGTAAAATATATATGTAAATACGTAATAATAATAAAATATTTAATGCATAAATTTAAAAAATACATATTAGAATAAAATGCAAAAAGTACACCAACTAATCGCTTTTAGCAGCACAAGCTGCCCACACAAATCGAGTAACTCTTGCCAGCGTAGCGCAAACGTTTTTTTTTCTTATTTTTAATTTTTTAGGGCGTTTGCACAGTGCTCAAAAAGAACTGCCAAAACGCCAGCGAAAATCCGCTCAAAAGAAAAAGCCCCCGCGGCGTGCACATATGGAGTAGGCTAGGGGCACTCACTAGTTACTGCAATTAGAGAAATTATTTGAGTGGGCGCGTCGAAGGAGAACACATGGGAACAGGCTCCAGCTAAGGATTAAGTTCGAAGGAGTAAATGCAGTCGAGTTATTAATGCGGTCCTCGGGGCCATTGAGCGAGCGAAATGAAAAGTGTCATAACAATCACAGCTGTGTGTGTGCTGCAGGATGCGCCTCGCTCGCTTTTAATGACTCACTAAATTATTCATACGCCGTGGATGCCGGCAAGTGAGCGGGCGAGCGAGCGAGCGAGTGAAAAGCGTTTTGTTTCGAGCACGCCAAGCACGCTGAAAGTAAACAAGGCGCAATGAATTTTCCAGCCAGCCAAACAAAATGAAAAGTCAACAAACTTGGCAGCAGTATGAGCCTGAATGTGTTAGGTGGAAGGGGGGGAGGGGAGGGGAGTGAGATGGTTAGATGGAAGGAGCCTAGCTGTCGCATATGAATATGCAATGAATATGAATGCAGTGCCAAGATGTTCGACGTGGTGCGAGAGCGGGTAGCTGTGTGTGTATGTGTGTGAGTGTGTGCGAGTGTTTGTTATTTCGGGCTAGCGCTAAAGTCACTTTCTACCCTCGGCCAAATAGAGGGATCACATGACTTGATTGCTTGCACAGTCGCCATAGAACATCGGCAGACATGGAATATGCCATCAACAACAATCGCTGTCTGACGTATTAATATGAAACGCTTTTGAGCACGTAGCAACACTTATGGCACACACACACACACACAGGCAGCATTACATGCTGCAAGTGCCCCCAGTGCCGGGGCCCAGTCTCTGGCCCGGTCACAGTCCCAATCCCAGACCCTGCTCGAGCCTGTGACGGTGACTGTGTGCCTCCGCCTGGGATATCACAACACTCATGCGATGACAATAGAGAGAGAGAGCGGACAGGCAGGCAGGCAGCACTAGATGAGCAGCGAGAGCAGGACAGAGTACGAGCATAAGAGTAAGAGAGAGGAAGCTGGCGTCATGCGTGCTTGCTGGCAGCCATTCAAGCGCCTTGCCCATACAATTCCATTACCAAAATGATGATGATGATGATGATGTATCATGCATGAAGCATAAATTCATTTTCAAGTGCTGCTGCCTCTCAGAGCCAGAAGCTGCGTCATCAGCAGCAGGAGGCAACGCCAGCACTCAGCCTACGTCCGCCCGGTTATCCTTTTTACACTCTCTGTGTGTCTCTCTCTGTGTGTGTGTGTGTGTGTGTGTGTGCATTTTTCGCTTTTCTCTCGCTTTTTTTTTGCAATATTTTTTTTGTCTTTTACTCTCGAGCCTACACTTCATTTGGCTTGCAGCAGCAGCGGCAGCGGCAGCAGCGCATCACAGCGCAGCGTTGCATTTATTGGTTGAAGTGTTTTTCTTGGGGCCCTTCTCTTCTGCCTCTCCTCCATCTCCCCACCTCTCTTTGGGACACCGAGTGCCTACACTCGTCTGCTCGTATGCTCATTATCAAGTAGCGTGCAGTTTCTTGACTGATTGCAGTGATGCGGCAGCTCGGCCCGAGAGCTTGCTAATTAGCAAAAAGGGCAAAATAAGCGAGCGGAGCTTGTGTAGAAAGCAGCTCAGCTCAGCACACAGGGTTGAATAGAAAGCACAGCAAATACTGAAGACCAAGCAGGAGACGGAGTAGATGTACAAGATGTGGAGGAGATTTTAAAGACGAGTTCGGGCTTGGCTTGATAATATGCAACTGAGCGGGAATCACTTAAAGCTTTTGTTAGCCCGTTAAAATGCCGGATCGTTGCGAGAGTTATTATTTTATTATTATTTCTATAAGTATTATGTGTATTATTGCTATACTAATACTGATATTATTTTATTATTAATTTTTCTACATTTTTTTTTTCGAAATATTAAAGTTATTATCTTGTTATTTAATTATTATAATAATTTTGGTATACGTTTTATATATTTATTTTTACTATTTTTATTATTACTTAATATCATTTTCTTAATTTAATTATTTTGTCTTAATTATTTTTTTTAAAATAATATTTTTAATAGTTTTAATATATTATTTTTAATATTCATATTCATATATATTAGCGTTTTTAATATTTTATATTTAAATTTTTTTAGTGTTTTTATGTTTTGAAAAGTTTTTTTGTACTTTCTTTTTATTACTTTTTGCATATTTAATTATATTAATTTATTATTTATTATTAGTTCATTGTTTTTAATAATTTACTATTATCTCATTGCCGTTAATGGTATTCCATTTCGATAAGCTCTGCTGGCGCTGTCTATGGATTAATGCAACTACACACACTCACACGCACACACATATAGCTTTTCCATAAATAACTCAGCCAGAATTGAGTCATTTGACACTTGCGCGTTTGATTGTACTTAAACGTTGCAATTATGAAATCTCTGCATTGACACAGTTATCTCTGCGCCAGTGTGTGTGCGTATGTGTATGTGTGTGTGTGTGTGTGGTAAGATATATATGCAATTTATCGCACTGTTTATAAAGTTATAAAAAAAAGAATGCAAAAGGAAAAAACATGACTAACGAAATATGGTAATAAATGCCATTGGCATTTAAAATGTTATTAAAAAGTCGAGCCGTCGAGCCGTCGAGCCGTCGAGCACATAAATTGCCAGGCTGCAAATAGCAATCGATAAATAAATACGTATGCACAGCGATATATATATATATGTATATATTATTGTATATATATATACATATATTTTATAAAGTCTGGGCTAAAGTAGCATGCGCGCATTGGGGTATGACGTCAATTGAGTGCCAGAACAACAACAGCAGCGTCAAGCAGCTGCCAAAATACCACAAGAGTTGCAACAACAACAACAACAGCAACAACAGGCACTTGCAGCACTTGCAATTTGTTTGTTGTTGTTGCTGTAAGAATTAAAAACCAGAAACAACTTCTAAAAACAACTTTCATTTCGAGCACAGCGAGTAAGCGATACCACCACAGCGCCACTACAAGCCAAGTCAATACCCCGCAATACCCCGCACACACACACACACACACGCACACACACAGTTCCGATGGAAACCCCAAAAGAATGCGCGCAATTTTCCAAAGGGAAAACTGGGAAAAGCCGCGCCAGAAACAGGCAGCAAGCCCGGCCAGGGCAAGGCTTGTAATTAAGCCCGAAGTCGCATAATTAAATTAACTTCTTATTGACTTGGGGGCCCCCGCTGCATGGTACCTAATAAGTGGAACTGGTCACTGATCTGGATTAGCAGCAACAACAACAACAACAACAACAATAACGACAGCCGGAGCGACAGTAACAACAGCAAGCTGTTGCCGTCAACACAATCACCACACACAGCGAGCCGAGCCAGAGCCAGAGCCAAAGCCAAAGCCAGAGCCGGGCCAGAGTCAGAGTCAGAGTCAGAGCCAGAGTCGGAGTAGATGGGGGGGAGTAAGGGTATATAGGAAATGTTGTGGGGACACCAGCGCTGTACCAAAGCGTGACAGGCATGAATTAACAATTTGAATTAATGTCAGTTACTCATGGCATAGCTGCTGCTCTGCTCTGCTCTGCTCTACTCTGCTCTGAGCTGCTCCGATTGAGTGATGGTAGGCGGCAAGGGGGAGCCACGGGGGGTTGAGCCAGCTGAGTAGTGAGTGGCTGGCGAGTGGGCGCCTAGTTGCACTTACTAATTTCTGGCTCTCCAACGCTGGCATTGATCTTTGCGTCTGGCCACAAAATGAAAGGAAAAGTAAGTTACGAGACTTTGTCAAGTAACTTGGCCAAGCGGCAGGGGGGAAAGGTAATTGCAGTTGGCCACAGCAAAAGGGAAAGGGAAAGGTGTGCGTGTGTGTCTGTGTGTGTGTGTCTGTGTTTGTGTATGCGCGGCATATTTCTTTATTTGCCTGACCAAGTGTCAAAAATGTGTGGCGCACCAAGAAGCCTTTCCTGCCTCTCCTGCCTCTCCCTGCTGCCCGCTGTGTCGGCTGAGCTGGCGCCAAATTAACCGGAAATGTCACAATGGGCGACGTGCGGCCCGCTGCCCGTTTGGAAATTATACAATTTTG
The DNA here is from genome assembly GCA_035046045.1 of Zaprionus bogoriensis. NCBI lineage: Eukaryota > Metazoa > Arthropoda > Insecta > Diptera > Drosophilidae > Zaprionus > Zaprionus bogoriensis. The sequence goes on along the minus strand of JAWNOI010000192.1, from coordinate 1,855,767 downwards.
TCACGTGACATGCATTAGAAACACACAAATACACACGCACACTCACACACACACAGCGTGAGACGTGCCCAACGTAGTTCCAGGCAGAAAAGCCGAGAAAAACGGCAAACAGAAAACAAGGGAAAACAACAAACGATTAAAGGCCGACAAGCGGGAATTAATAAACTAGTATAAACGGCCGATAAATGCGCTATATAATCAGCCAAAGCGCCAGATTATAGCCAGCAGCAGTAGCTTTATATATATATATAAATATATATATATATTGCTCTTGGCTTCTTGGAACTGCTTTAGCCCCAAGAACTTGCTGCAGTTAATGAACTCTTTGGCGGCGCACCCTACAGTGAAATAGCCTGGCTTAAATAAGCTCCCTCTCTCCCTCTCTCTCTCTCTCGCTCTCTCTCTCTCTGTTTGGGCCATAATTACAGGGCACATAAAAAGGTAGCCGCCCTTGCCGGCGAGTGTGAACATGTCAAGCCGGCTAAATGTCAACTGAGCACGCGAAATTCCGCTGTACAACTTTCACTAGCCCAAGTGGCAACTGTTAAGTATATGCTGCAAATACAACTGAAAATACTTGGCTTAATGTCGAGTGGCATGTGGCAGCGTCCGGGCGTCCAAGCGACGCCAAAGTCAATGTCCCGCTGTCGCAAGAAGCCGCAAAAGCGCGAGAGAATATTGGCGAAATGCAAAACCCGCTTTGAAGTCTCGGCCAAACTCGTAGCGGGCCAAAAGCGATTTGCCAATTCGCATGAAAAACTGAAAACTGTTTGAAGTGGCGTAGTTTGTCGCCTCTTAACGCACTTTCTCGTGCACCAAGAGTTGGTAAGAAGACGGTGGAGCGGGGGTAGGGGGGTGGTTAAAGCCAGGCAGGAAGAAGCCTCGCTTGCTCTCACTCTCTCTCTCACTCTACCCTAGCTGCAAGATGGCGGAAATGCTTAAATATCAAAGGCAAAAAGCCGCGCACACATGCTTAACCTGGAGGCAGCAGGCAGGGGGAGAGAGAGAGAGAGAGACGGCCAGATAGACTTGCATATCACATGTGTGGGGTGTGCTGTCTGCATGTGTGAGTGTGTGTCATTTTGCCCTGCTTTTTCGGGGGTTGCTTGCCTCGTGTGTGTGTGCGTGTGTGTGTGTGTGTGAGGGGGCGACACTTTCACTTTTCTTCGCGCCAAACTTTTTGTGTGCTGCTCACATTGATTTTTTTTTCGGCTTGTTTTCCGCTGTGATTGGAAGTGCTGGCCAGCAGCGCTAGAGAGTCGTGGGTGGGGGGGAGCAGCAGACCCCAGCAGACCCTCTCTGCTTGCCTTGAGGCTAGACGCGTCTGTATCAAAGCAGATTTGACAAAGGTTTGACTCCGGACTTCAAAAAAGCAGCCAAATAAAACGACAAACGCGTTGACAATCGAAACTGCCGCCGGCCAAAGGGAAGGGTACAAAGAGCGCCAGATAAACTCAAGCTGCAAATGGAATTGAAAGAGACTGCAGACGGATAGGGTACAGAGGCCGGCATAAGTCTCGAGCTGGTATCAGAGCTGACTTAAAATCACAGATTAGAAGGCCGCTATAAGTCTGGAGCTGCAGCTGAAATCGCACTGCAGACGTGCAGGGTACAAAGAGAACTGTAACTCTAGAGCTCAACTTGGAACAGACTCAAAAGTTTTGAGCTGGAACTGGAACAGAAGAAGATGGCAGGGATACAAAATTAGCTCAGTCTGAATATTGGAACTGAAATCGCAGACGGAATGGCTTTAAATGCATAGCCTGGAACTGGAGCTGGAATTGGAATTGGAGAAGGGAAGGTTAGAACAACAGGCTTAAAATCTAAAATTATAGCTAAAAGTGAAGCAGATTCAGACAAGAAGAGTATAGTAATTTCCTTAAAACTGAAACTAGAACTGAAACTGGAACCAACTAAAGACTAATAGTCTGGCAAGGCTCTGATAGCTATAAAAATGCAAAGTATAAGAACGGAAAGGTATACAAATCTGTCTTCAATCCGAAATTATAGCTAAAATTGTAACAGACTGCAGAAAGAAAGGGTATAACGAGAACTGGAACCGACTGACAGTGCTCTGAAAGCTGTAAAAAGGCAAATATGAAAACTGAAAGGGTAAAAAATCAGCTTTTTAAATATTGAATTGCAAAAGTATACAGAAAGAAAGGGCGTTTCCATTAATCTGGACCTAGAACTAGAACTGGAACCGACTGAATATTCACAGTCTGACAGTGCTCTGAAAGCTATAAAAATGCAGGTATGAAAATGTGAAGGGTATACAGAACTGCTTTCAACCCGAAATCTGCTAAAATTGCAACAGACTGCAGACAAAAAGGGTATAACTGGAACTGGAACCGGAACCGGCTGCAGACTCACAGGCTGACAGTGCTCTGAAAGCTATAAAAATGCAAAGTATGCTTTATAACTCATCGCTCCTCGCCCCCTTTCTCACGCTCTCTCCCTTTCTCTCTCTCTCTCTCTCTCTCTCTCTCGGCACTTGTAGCTAACTTTTCACATAATTCCAGCGAGTTTTGATAAATGATCGCCACACATTTAATTGCACTGCAAGTCTAGACTGAAGAAACGAAGCGGCGATATAATAAATCTCTGCCACAATGCTAAGATCTGAAATTAATTTTTTAATTATATGAAGCGGCGCCTAAGCGGACCGCTACCGCTACCGCTAACGCTACCGGAACCTGAAACCCGCTAAACCGAATCTCAAGGTCAGGCCGACTTGAAGAGCAGAGCAGACATCAATTGTGTTTGTTGTCTATTGGAACCGTTAGTGTAGTGTAGTAACTCATCGCGATCTCGAGCTGCTTGCCAGCTCAGAACTAAGTCATGCTTATTTCTATATCATTTTAAGCGTCGCATCAAAATCAAATTAGTTCCGAGCGATGATTTTCTTAACGTGTGTGAGTGTGTGCGTGTGTGTGTGGCGCTTCATGCTCGCTGATTTCCAGCTAATTTTGTGTAGCATTTCAAAAAATTGACGCCACACACAATGGCGAGTAATTATAATGCGATGTGGCGCATTTATCGTCGCGATCAGCACACACACACACACACACATCCGTTCGATGCGCTGTGGCAAGGTCTTGTAATTAGCTAGCTAATTTACATACTCAACAAACTGAACTGCGCTGAACTGAACGAGAACACATCCTTAGAGCGAGGGGCTCTGACTCACACACTGACTGACTGTACCTAATCGACTGGCCGCTGCTGTGTGTGGCTGAGGCTGAGGCCAACGCAGCGGCAGCAGCAAGAAAAATTTCTCAAGAAAATTTACCGCAAATAGTTGTGCGCCAAAGTAGGCGCAGAAAAATGCGACGACGTTGCCTGAGTTGGCCTATCAGCCAAGTGGCATCATCGTCAGCAGCATAACGATCTTCCCCATCATCATCATCATCATCATGCTCATCGCCAAGTGGAAGTAGGCAACGAGCCATTGAGGCCGACTTGGCTTGCCTTGCCTTGGCTTGGCTTGTCTTGGCGTGGCGTGGCGTGGCGTGGTCACGTCAGGGCCATGAACTTGGCCATCGTTGCTGACCATCAGCAGAAATGCCGGACGTGGCCACGAGAGCCTGCCGCAAGAGTCTTAGCCAGTCCGCCTGGCCGCCTGGCCCGATTGTCAATGATAAAGAGTCGTGGCCAACAAGTGGCGCGTCGTCCTCATTTGCATCGCCAGCGTGGAAATTCCTGTAATGCTTGAACGAGACGAACCCAAAACCGAACGAACCGAACGCCCGCCCGCCCACACATGACATGACACGTTCCCCATCTGCTCAATCGCTCCCTCCCTCCACTCTCTCTCCCCCACTCACTCTCTCTTCTACTGCTCAGGCCCTGTGGCCATGTGGCTGACTGGCTTTTGTTGTCATTTGCCGGCTGTTTTTGTGCATTTGCTGCAAATGGTCAAATTATTTCCTTTTCCGTATTTCTTTGCACGGCTTTTGGCTCGCTTTTCCCGCTCGTTTCTAGCTTCTTTTTTCTTGAAATGTAATTTTTTGTTCTTTTTATACCGTTCACTTAAACAAAATGGTATATACATTTTGTGAAAAAGGTATCGCAGGTAATTACATAATTTAATACTTTCTCGAAATTAAATATTTTGTTTTTTTTTTTAGACCGTTCATATAAACAAAATGGTATATACATTTTGTGAAAAAGTAGTATTAGCTATATAGCTAAATTCATACCTTAATATGATACATTTTTTTATAAATATTTATATATATTTTTTATTTTTTATTGGTATTTATTTTTATAAATATTTATAGCTAAATCGATCTGTCCTGCAAAAATAATTAATAATTGGCTTTAAGCTCGCATATTAAGTAATGAAGTATAAAGTAAAGTAGTAGCCAACTTAATTGCTGATGGCAACAAATAATTTCAGCCAGATCGAGCTATAAATACAGATAAAACTAAAATAACTTCAGGTATCTGGTTTACCTCATTTCTATTGACTCTTCTGAATTTTGTAAACCTATTTGAATATTTTGTTTAATTTTTAGCGAGATTTTTCCAACTGCAAGGTAAATAACAGTCGAGTCTGTTGTACTGCAGCTTACTGTGCTTGTTTCTGCTGCTTTTTTTGCAGTATTTTTGCAAAGCATTCACGCGCACGAAAGGATTTCTTGTAATTTGGCTGAGACTTGCAGGAGCAGCTGGAAAGGGTTCTCAGCCAGAGCAGTCTCAGCGCTGATGAAAGGGATTTGCGGCTGCTGGCGTCGCAGTCGACTGCGCTGCTGCCGCCGCCACTGCTGCTGCTGCTTTTTGGCGACTTTGCATTTTTATTTGTAATGCTTTTTGCTGCTGGGTTTTGGTTTGGTTTTGGCGGGTTAGCAGCGTCGGCTTTTGTTTTAGCTGCGAGTGCACATAAAAACACGCACATGCATGTATGCGAGTGCTTGTGCTTGCATTTGTATTTGTATATGCATTTGTATTAGTGTGTGTGTGTGTGTGTGTGTATGTGTTTGCATGTGCAGCACAGCACGCGGCAGATTGAATCCATTCGTGGCACTCGCCACGTTCAATGCGAATGGCTGCCCCCCTTGGCCCTCTCCCGATGCTGCAGCTGAACTCCTGCTGCATATGCATTATGCACACTCATTACCCGCACCGCCATTCGCCATTATCCTTGTGCGCTCGTTCACTTTCATTTCGCATACTCATTCGCCTCGTCGGCACTGTACTTTTATATATATCCTTGTTGTTCCGATTGTTGTTGCTGTTGCTGTTGCTGTTGTGGGTCTGCATGTTGTTGTTATCGCAATTTTTGTGCCTTACCCTTGCCACTTGAGACATTGCTTTGTTCTGTGCCCATTCTGCTGCTCTCCGCTCAGCTCTGCTCTGCTCTGGTCTCTGAAGGGGTTATGTCTATAGAATGGAATACGCCAAAAGCTTTTAGGCGCTGCTTTTATTTATTTTTTTTTCAGTTTTTCAGTTTTACAGTTTTTTTTTTTTTTTTTTTTTGGTATTCTGAGAGCAAGCCGCATGCATTTTGATGTGCGGGAAAAGCCCCAACTTCAACTCCATGAATATTGCAATGAAATGAAAACAGAAACAACTACGGAATTAAAAACTAGCTAAAAGAATGCACAGAAATTTAATAGCAACTTTCCAAGCAAATGCAATCAAAAGTTCAATCATCATCAATCAATTCAATTTGTGGCAAGTATTTACCTCTCAGCAAATTCGTTGAATTCTCGGGTATATGGGAAAACAAATTTCACTGAGGCCTAAGCTACTATAATTTGATTTCAAATCAATTATAAAATGCTTTGTGATTGATTTAGCAATATGCCTTGATAATCTAATCAATTCGATTGAGCTATAAAATGCTCAACTGTCAACATTTAGTTTAGTCTTCAGTAGAACTACGAAGTACTCACAACATTTTCTTGGATCGTAGCGTCGTCAATATACGAATCTGTGCCGAAATTAGTTTCGGCGGTGCAAGACACAGCAGACACAGCCATACGCAAGAGGCAGCCGGGGGCAGCGATTGACGGGGCATAGACGGAATAAACCAAGTGGTGCGTGTTCCTCCCCAACTCTAACAAAGTAGTCCGCGTCAGCTATATGAGTATTTGAATTTTCCTTATTTCAATTCGAATATGAACTCTGACGACGAATACTCGGATGAAGATCACGGCGATTCGCATCGTTCCATAAACAGCCCCAACTCGTTCATGACGTGTGTGGAAAGCGATGAGGACACCTGCACGGAAATCGATCTGCCCGAGCGTCCCAGGCGCAGTGTCGAGGTCGATGAGTTCGTGTACACGGTGCTCACGGCCGATCAGATAGTCCAGCATCAGCGCAACATCATCGATGAGGTGAACAATGTGCTGCACCTGTCGCCGCAGGTCACGCGGATCATACTCAATCACTACAAGTGGGACAAGGAGACGCTCTTCGAGCGGTACTTCGAGACGAGTCCGCAGGAGTTCTTCCAGCGTGCCCATGTCGTGAATCCCTTCGCCACGCCATCGAAGCTCAGTCTCAAGCCTGTGCCCAGCGGCGTCAGCGGTGTGGGCGAGAAGGTCTGCGGCATTTGCTATTGCCCCTGCGAGGAGCTGAAGGGTCTGGCCTGCGGACATGCCTTCTGCGCGGCCTGCTGGAAGCAGTACTTGGCCAACAAGACGTGCAGCGAGGGCCTGGCCCACAGCATCACCTGCCCGGCCACCGAGTGTGACATACTGGTCGACGACGTCTCGTTCGTCAAGCTGGCGGACAATGCCGAGGTAATCGCACGCTATCAACAGCTGATCACCAACACCTTCGTGGAGTGCAACTCCCTGATGCGCTGGTGTCCCGCCCCCAGCTGCACGCATGCCATAAAGGCGAGCTACAGCGAACCGCGCGCCGTGCGCTGTGCCTGCGGCCATGAGTTCTGCTTCGGCTGCGGCGAGAACTGGCACGAGCCCGTCAGCTGCAGCTGGCTGAAGCGCTGGCTCAAGAAGAACAACGAGGACTCGGAGACGTCCAACTGGATAGCACAGCACACGAAGGAGTGCCCCAAGTGCAATGTGACCATCGAGAAGGATGGCGGCTGCAATCACATGGTCTGCAAGAATCCCTCGTGCCGCTATGACTTCTGCTGGGTCTGCCTGGGCTCGTGGGAGCCGCACGGCTCCTCCTGGTACAGCTGCAATCGCTTCGACGAGGAGGAGGGCAAGCAGGCGCGACAGGCGCAGGAGCGCTATCGCTCCTCGATGGCCCGCTATCTGCACTACTATAATCGATATATGAACCACATGATGAGCATGCGCATGGAGCACAAGCTGTACGCCAACGTGCAGGCCAAGATGAATGACATGCAGGAGAACATGAGCTGGATCGAGGTGCAGTTCCTCAAGGAGGCCGTCGATGTGCTCTGCCAGTGCCGGGCGACACTCATGTACAGCTACGTGTTCGCCTTCTACTTGCGCAACAACAACCAGAAGATCATCTTCGAGGACAACCAGCGCGACATGGAGATGGCCACCGAGAAGATCTCCGAGTGCCTGGAGCGCGAGATCACCGTGCAGAATCTGTACGAGGTCAAGCAGAAGGTGCTCGATCTGTCGCACTATTGCCGCAAGCGTCGCACCGTCCTGCTGTGCCATGTGCGCGAGGGCTACGAGAAGGATTGGTGGGAATTCATAGAGTAGCGGCACGGTGCGTTGGGGGTACGGACACAGACAACCGAGAGACTGCATGGAGCAGTAGGCAACTGCAATAGCAACAGCAAAGGCTACAGCGACTGCAAAAGCAACTGCAATAGCAACAGCAACAGCAACAGCAACTGCATCGAAGCACAGTCAGCACTCCCTGGACGATCTGGGATTGGGCCAACGACACGAATACGAACACGAACAGGAAAGTAGATCCAGCATTTCTCTGAAGACTTTATATTTTATTGCTTTCGGTTTGAGCTATCGCTATTAAAGATGCACACAAAGCTTTTGGCTTGCTCTCTGGTAGAGTATTGTCAATCTGCCAGAGCTAACAAAATTCTACAGTTATATAATGCAATAGGAATACGATGTGTTTTATTTGCAATCGCCCGAGATCTTGCCGAGATCATCTCCTAAATCATCGCTCTCTACGAGTCACTTTCCTCCGCCTGTCAGCCTAATGAGTTTCGAGTGGGGAAACACTTCACTTTCGAGTCGCGAGCGCTGCTCTAGTATTGTGTGGCGATCTTTTGATCGCGATCTCTCGATTGGGGTCCATCAACTAACTCGCTGGCTTTTGTAATTATAACATAAATCAATCCAATTTCATGTTATACTTTTTGGCGCAGCGAAGCGATTACTGTCGACAATGCCACGAGATATGGCATGGCTAAAGGAAAAGCATAAATAAGCCATTGCCACAGAGCTCGCTGGCCGGCCATGGCCAATAACGGAACGAAACGGAACATGGCAAGTCGCCGGGCGCATGCGCGCAGCGTTTTCATATGAAAAATATTTCCTTATCGCGATGCGCAGCGAACTCCAAGCTGCAGTTGGAGTCGAAGTCGAAGTCGGAGCTGGCGCTGGAGCCGCAGTTGGCACTTACTGCAGTCGCCGCCAGGTGCACGAGATTTACGGCAAACGGCAGCCAAATCGTGCCCGTGACTGCTCCCTGCCTTGGCCCGGCCTCGGCCCCGGCCACGGCCTGACTTGGGCTGGCTTGGCTTGATCTGGCCTAGCTTGGCCTGGCTTGCTCTGGCCTGGCCTGGCTTGGCCAAGTGTGAATTTTCACACCCGTGATGAAGTTTCCAATTAAATTTTATTGCATTTCAAATTGAAGCCAGGCCAGGAGGCTGTCCGCCAGTTAGACAGTCGCTCATTGATCTCCTGCCCGGCGGGGAGGGCACTCGCTCTCTCTCTGGCAAATATTTGCGCGCCATTGTTGCAGCAGGTGTTGAAAGTGGGCGTTGCAACAATCAACCCCGCTCCCGCTCCCTCTCCCTCTCCCACTCTCAAGCAGGCAATTGGCTCGACTACAGAGTGATTTCTTATGGCAGTTCAATGAGAGGTCAGCGACGTGGCAGATGCAATGCTACAACCAATATATATTTTCAGTGGGAACGTCTACTAATTGATTGCCAATTGCGGTACAATCAAAAGGCCAACACTGTATGGCTCTCCATCAAAGGCAGAGCCGAAATTAGAATGGCATTACGCTTAGGAATTTCTCGATTCGCTAAATCCGCGCGCAGGAATGTGAAAAACGTTAGAAACGCCATGCCGAAATTCCAGCCCTACGGCAACTTTAAGCAAAGCAGCAGGCTCAACAGTTGCCCAACGCTTGGGCCATTCAACAAGTCAACAGCTCAAGAAAATGAAATCCTCAGCAAAGTCCAGAACTTCACTCTCTGCCTTTTTTTATGGCATTCAGACACTGGAAATGCATTAAAAGGGGTATGTTAGTTTTATAAAAAGGTGCGTAGTAGAGAAAAGGTATATTCAAAGTATAACATTTTTTCGGTAAGAGTCTATGGCCTTCTGTCTTTTCGTATATATTTCTAGTTTGGTGTCAGCTTGAAGTTACACAAAGAGCTCAGTTATTGGTGGAGCTAGAGACACCAAGTTCGCCATGTAGATGTCTGTACAGCCTACAAAGTTCATATTTTTTTAAAAATTACATGCTATGCCTAAAAATTAATATATTTGAATTTAAAAACAACAGTCCAATCTTTTTATACAACTAGAGACTATGTCTAACTGTATTTCTATAGATTTAAACAGTTGTTTTAGAATTAATAATTAAATATATATGGGACGTAAGTATGACTTATAGTATACGTGTTACTATATACCAGGCAACTAAACGACGCTTAACAATATAACCCAATATTTAGAATAAAATTGCAGTAAAGCATATGAAAGGTATTTAATAGTCGCGTTTGTTCTCTTGCAGCTTTCTTTACTTTCTTACTTTACTCCCTGCTGGAGTAGACCAACAGCAGCAGCTTGGTCAAGCTGTTCAAGTGAGTTTCTATTAATTTTATTTATTGGCCGCACTCTCTTTCCCTTCTCGCTTCTCTGTGTGGTCACAGTTCGTGTGCTGCTTGCTGCCGCACTCCCCCCTGGCCTCTACACCTCCCTGGGGGCCTGCTCTTCTCGCAGCTTATTGAAATTTTTATCTACAGTTTGCGCTTGTGCTTATGCCAGCCAGCGTCTTGGCCGGATTTCCTGGCCGAGCTTTGGCTATTTTTATTATGGCATATTTTCGCATCGTTCTCGTCGTCCTTCTCCTTGTTCTACTCCTCCTCCTACAGTCACAGCACGTTGTTAAATTTGCTTTACGACTTTGTCGCGTTGCCTCAATTACACCCAACGCATTGTCCTTGATATTCTGCGAGCTGCGGCTGCGGCTGCTGCTGCTGGCCAGACGAAGGTCAGCCAAGACAGCAGACAGCAGACGGAAGTGTCTTAAGACCGGGCTGCCTCTGGACGGGGCTGAGCCTGTAACTGTGTCAACAGCTTCAATCATTTAATAACTTATAAAAATAATCATTTTTCGCTATTTACAGTCGAAGCATTTATTTTATATTATTTTCACTCTTATTTGTATTTTTTTATTGAGCTTTTTTTCAAAATTTTAAATTTACTTTACAGTTTTTCAATTAATACAGCACTAAACAATTTGTCAATTAAAATATTTCTTAAAGTTATTTTCATGAGTTAGTTCAAATGCTTATTTACAGTAAAACATTAACACCTAAGAAACATTTAAATTAACCCATTCAAAACTATTTTTAACAAATAAAAAAAAAATTGAAATAAAATAAAATTATTTTATTATATTTTTAGGAATTAACAAATTTGAGGCTATTTATTGTATCAATCCTTATGAAAAAGAACAATTTTAATAAACCCATTAAAAATTCTAATAAAAATTGATATGAAATAAAATTAAATAAAATTTATGTTTTTAGATATTTACAGATGTTAAGCTATTTCTTCCGTTAACCTTCTTGACAGGCCCAGCCTCTAAAGTCTGTTTCCACTATTATTTTGTCTAATAAACCATATACTATATACCTACAGCTGAAGCTTAATTATGCTGCTCTCTGCTTTGAAGTCTATATAATAATATGAAATACCTTGACTGCGCTTATCGCGCTGGGTCTGCACAATTTGTAGAAACTTTCTAATTGTCTGCAGGCGGCAGCTGGCGGCGTTGCTGCTGCCACTTGTCGTGCCTATCGGCGGCACATTAGTTGAGCCATTGAGCAAATTTCGCCGCTGCCATAAACAATCTGTGCGCAGACACGAGCTGGAGCTGCTGCAGTTGCCTGCCACTGGATCTGGATGTGGATCTGGATCTCTGGCGCAGGCGCTGCCACTACTTAACTACAACTCCACAGCGCTCTCTCGCTCTCTCTCTCTATCGTTCGCTCTCTTGCTGTCTCTGTCTCACTATCACTTCATCAGCGACGTGAATTTATGAGGCACTTTGCGCAGTCGCCGAGCTTCGCTGGCCATAATTTGCCGCCGTCTATTGGCGAGTGCACAAATTGCGTTGATATGCTGACAGCCGGCGCACAGCGTGCCAGAGCGTGCAACCACCGCCACACCCCTGCCCCCTCTCCACCCGCTTAACCACTCTCCTGCCCCACACTCTGTCTTTGAAAGCGTCTTCTAATGCGCAAACTCATTTGCCTATCGCTCGCCAGCCAAGTGCATTTTGTTAGCCCGCAACGGAGCTGCCGGCTGCTTCTACTACTGCTTCTGCCTGCTCCTCATTTTCCCCTCTCTCTTCCTCTCACTCTCTGCTGCTTCTCCATCTGCTGCTCATCTTCCACTCTGACTCTAACTAAATTGAAGCACGCGCGCAGGCGTTTTAAGCGGCACAAAACCCAATTGAATTTAATTGAAGGCGTTCGCCGGTCGCCGCTCAAAACCATCGCTCAGTAGCTCGGTAAGTGCTGACTGCATAGAGTGAGAGAGTGAGAGAGGGAGAGGCGGGGAGGGGGAACGAGGGAGGGAGTCAGCAGGCAGCGCGAGGGTTGGCGGCTGCAGAGGCGCACACATTAACTAGCTGTCACATTTTTGTGATGTACTCGCCAAGAAACTCAATTCGTAATTAACGAGTTGAGTGTAGAGCGAATACTGTATACCCTAACTGAGATGCTGAGAAGTTCCATATTTACAAACGCAACGTAAAATAAACAATATATTTGTAGCTATATATATGAACTAGGTTTCTATATATAACAAAATATTTTTGTATATTATGTATTATGTATTATATATATTATATCTCCTTTTAATTGTCTAATTTGCAATTTGTTTAATCATATATGTATAAAATTACTTAATTAACGAACTATTTATAGCATATACCCCAATTTCTTTCTCTCTGCTATTCATATACCATATTCATTAAGCTATCTATTCATTTAACTAACTATCAATTGCATCTATTTCACTTTTTTTTCTACTGCCATCCATCTATTTATTTCTTTTCTTTATTTAATTTTATTAGACTAATCATCTGTCTGCACAACTTTAGTATCTATAGCATCTATCCTACTTTCTCTTTTTCTTTCCATTCATGTACCTAACAATCTATCCATCCAACTATATATATTTCAATAAAGCCAACTAACTATGCATCTGTCAATCTTTAGTATCTGTCTATTTATTTTACTATTCTAACTTTCAACATATTTTTCATCAATCTATTCCTTTTTTCAGTGCAAGTACTTTATTTATTAAACTACTCGTTTATTTATCGCTCCATTTTATTCTTTTAATCTGTTTAATCTGTAATTATAAAAAAAATAAAAAAAAGGGATCTCTTAGCTTTAAACGTGCATATATCTAGCTTACATTTACCCGAACTTCTATGGCTTTAAATAACTGAACTGCTGTAGCTACCTGTAGTTTTCAGAAGTAGTTACATTTCTTAAGACAAATTCACCACTTGCTCATCTCATGCGTTATACTCTACAGTAGTGAGTGCATTGGCAACAAGCTCATCAGACAAATTAAGCGCATTCCTCGGTTTTTGTGCTGTGCTAGAGAGCCTTTGCCTCTGGACCGCTTATCATTTGCATCATCAGCACGGCGACAATTTCTGCTGCTGCTGTTGTTGTTGCTGCTGTGCTCGTTGTGTTTGTGCAAAAGGTCGTGACAATTTAATTAAGCGTCATTTTATTTAATTATTTCATATATTGATTGCAAAGTGTAAAGCTTTTAATTGCAAAATGCGTCCCAAAAATGTGTTGCATTTACACGTGGCGCGCGCGAAACGGGTAAACGAAACGGGAATGCGGGTTAATCGGGGAATTTGAATCAATATTTCAACCGTTTGGCCGTGGCATTTAATGTATTTATATTGTATTTCATTATGCTTATTTCATTGCAATGATTGAATTGAATGCCAATGATGGACACTCGCCAGAGCACTGATTGAGCCACGCCACGCCCCACTACCCCTCGCCCAACCACCTGCCAGAGTGCGGCCCATTGATAGCTGGCAACGAATCAATTATGCGGCATATTTCTGCTGCTATAAATATTTACGTTGAAATTAATTATTTTATATTAAAATGACCGCAATACATTTTATGCTCGACTGCCGCACAGTCTGAGCAGGCAGGATAAACTGGACAGTGCCGACAGAGCGGACAATGCGGACAGCCAGACCGGCAGGATATTACGCTCACAATGCCGTTTGAAGTGCATTCCTGTTGATTTTTGTGGCCAACTGACTGCGGCCGGCGCTGATTGACACCGTAAATGATATGCGCATTATGCGCAGGATATGTCGCTGCAGCGAGCGCTGTCTGCAAACAGGAAACGGAAATGGCAAGCACAGCAGCCGCGCTCTCTACCCCACTCTCTGTGTGCATTGTGTGATTGCCTGTTTGTTGTTGCATGTTTAATGACCAATCTAATGTATTTTACTTGTTTAAATGTGGCACAACTTGAAGCCAGAGCATTGATTGCTGTGCTAGCTATAGGCTCGCCTGAATACACACAACACAGCAGCAGCAGCAGTACAATTCACCAGAGAGGCGAGTCGTCATCCTGCTCAGCAGTCTCATACAGTCCCATACAGCCTCATACTCTTGCTCAGCAGCATCCTCAGCTCGGGGACTCTCTGTATGTGTGTGTGTGTGCCCATTGAGAATGTAGCCACACTCAAGCCGCTGCCTGGGCCTGGGCTGAAGAAATGCTCTTTAAGGATCCACTTGTGTGCCCGGGCTCTCAAGTGTCCTTTGCATGTTAGCGAAACCACTCGAAAATATGACGCGTTTGCTGAAGTATGCAAAAATTGCACATGCCACAAATATGGGGGAAGCGCACAACCAGCAGAGCACAGCACAGCGCACACAGCTGGCCGAACAATGGAACAACAGCAACAACAACACCAACAACATTTTGTCGCTTAAAGCCCGAAATTCAAATTCGTCAACAATTTGGGAAATGCACATTAAACAAGAAGCGAGTCTCAGGCAACCACTACAACAACAACCACAACGAGTACGACAATCGAATGGTCATAAATCGTATCTGTATCTACGATGGCGGCATATCAAATGATCGTTCATTATGGGAGAAAACGGTGGCACCTTTGAACCGCAACGTCTTGAGCAGCAGGGAGAGGTGCATGGCGGAAGAGGTGTGGGGAGAGTTGTGGCTGAAGCTAGCGTTAGAGTTGAAGTGGGTGAAGTGAGTGAAGAGGAAGAGGCAGCGGAGGAGCTGAAGTTAGAGGTGGTTGAAGAAGAGGGGGCAGCGGAGCAGCTGACGTTGGAGATGGTTGGAGCGGAGGAGGCAGAGGAGCAGATGAAGTTAAAGGTGGTTGGAGACGAGGAGGCAGCGGTGGATCTGAAGCTAGAGCTGGAAGTAGATAGAGAGAAGAAGGCAGTGGAAAAGCTGAAGCTAGAGTTAGAAGTGGTTGGGGAGGAGAAGGCAGTGAAGGAGCTGAAGCTCGAGTTAAAGGTGCTTAGCGAGGAGAAGGCAGCGGAAAAGCTGAAGTTAAAGTTAGAGGTGGTTGGAGAGGAGAAGGCTGAAGTTAGAGCTGAAGGTAGATAGAGAGGAGAAGGCAGCGGAGGAGCTGAAGCTAAAGTTAGAGTTGGATGAAGAGAAGGAGGCAGAGCTGCAGCTGAAGTTAGGGGTAAACGGAGAGAAGTCAGGAGGAGAAGCTGAAGTCCGAGTCGCATAAAGAGAAGAAGTCAGCAGGAGAAGCTGAAGTTGGAACTGTAGTTGTAGGGAGATTTGTAGGTGTACAGAGAAGCAGGAGACGGAGTAGTACGTGTCGTCCAAGGGGCCGCTGCAGGCGCCGCCGTGTGACGCTAACGCCGACGCTCAATCAATCAGCACAAGCAGCGGCAGCGGCAGCGACTGCGACTGCAGCAGCGATGTTGTCGATGGCGTTGGCGGCAAACATGAAATATCACACAGCCAAACCCTTTTCCATGAACATAAAGTTTAGGCTAACGATTTCGATTTCCTGCACAAACGTGAGCGTAACCAAATTTGCTCTAGGGCTTGGCCGACGAGCGGAGTCGCAGCGACCGTCAGACAGATATGGCTAGACGGAGAGACAGACAGAGAGACATACAGACAGACAAACAGTTGGGCTGCGAGTGAAAAAGCCAAGAAATCAATTCAATTGCCAAATTATGCCAATGCAAGAGCACGGCCAATATTTCGCTGTCCCAATATTTGTGGCCGCAATTGTTTTTTTTTTTTGGGGGGGGGCTCGCGGCGCTGCACATTTGGGTATTGCATTGGACTAATCGATCATCTGGGCCATGTTTTGGGCGCTTTGAGTTTCTCTCTCTCTCTCTCTGTCTCTCTGTCTGGTTTTGCTTCGTCTTTCAGTTGGCTTTTGTCATTGCAGTGCCAGCTCGGCCTGGTCGTCATTTTTAACTGTCTCGCGCTGCATTTGCCGTAATTATGCCCGAAAAAGTAAAACGGCAAACCGGCAAAACGCGACGCGGTGATTAATTGTCGAATCGTGCACTCCGTCGGGCTATTTGTTATCTCAAGGCGTTGAAATTATAAATTGTTTCGAGTGCAACCCCAAAGCCAACGCTAGAGAGATAGACAGCGACTGTACTCCACGTCGATCGCTCAGGTGTGAAAGGGTTCAGCGAGGGTTCAGGCACGAATATGGCCAAGAAACAAGCCAAAAACCCGAAAAGCTGCCCGAGTGTTGAGTTAGTGACAGTCAATTAAGATTGAATGGATATAATAAATGAGCGACCGGCTGGGGATTATAGTAATGAAACAAATCAATCGCATATCGCATATCACAACTGAGTCCCAACAATGCTGATTAGCTAACAATCATAATTAATCAATTATCTATTAAATAATAACTATATTTAGCCGGCGAATCTCGCCAAGTTTACCTTGATAATTTCCGTTTAACTCTCATAATTCATAATTTTCTGCTGCTATGCATAATTCACATATCACGAACTACACACACACACATTTTCACACACACACCTCGTGCCTTGCATAATAAATGCCATGAGTCTTGGATGGATCCAAGCGAGCGAGCGAGAACTTTAAAGCTGTCAGCTCCGTTGACATTTCAAGATGTTTTCAGCGCTCTCCAGCGACTGCTACTCCCGCTCCCACTTGGTGCACGAAACGCGCTGAAGTGCGTAAATGTTGAGTACACAGCAGAGGCACAGGCACAGGCACAGACACTGGGTATGTGCTACTCCTCCTTTCTCCCCACCCTCCTGCAGACACTCGAAAGTCTATGTCAACCTTTGGAGCAGCTGTCAAATCAGCACGTGACATTGTGTGACATCATTGAGCTGGAAGATGACGCGCCAAAGCGCCAAAAACCCGCGACGACTTTCGCTTTATGTCGTAGACAAAGCAGCGCCTGCTCCAACTCCAGTCCCACTCCCACTGCCACTTCTGCTTCATCGCCTGCTGCTGGTACCTCCTAATCTCAATGCAGCTGCGGCTTCTGGCAGGTTTTTCGGTAGCTTTAGCCGGGCAGGAGGCTGCTGCAAGTGCTCACTTGAGACATGGAGACGAGTCCGTGTGCGCGCACAGGTAACTAACCCGGACGCAGAGAGAGAGGGCAGAGCAGTTGCATTCAGCACGTAATGCATAGATCAACAGTCAACGTGTGTGTGTGTGTGCAAGTGTGTGTGTGTGTGTGTGTGTGCGAGTCCCGCTGCAATCACGTTAATTAAAAAGGTGCAAATTGTAAAACGCGTCGGGAGCGCTGCAAGTGCTGCCAAAAGCTGACAGCTGTTAATGAACGAGCTGAAATGTGGCAGCGAGAGAGAGAGAGAGCGGGAGTTGGAGCTGGCGCTGGCTTGGTATCTGGAGGTGGTAGCTGCAGCCACTGCAGGTGAAATATGCGCTGCAAGTCACGTGCTGCGCGTCAGTCGAGCCACAGCTTGGTAATTAAACGTATCATAATTTCTTATGGCGTTCTCATATGCAGCTCCTGCTCCGCCTACTCCTCTTCCTCCTACCCCTCCCCTGCTATCTGCTGCTCGCTCTTACCACCTCGATGCAGCGCGCCTGGCCAACTCCCACCGGCCACGTTTGCATTTTTGCATGCATTTTATTATGAGCGCCCAAAACGAGATGCGACGCGCAGCAGACAGAAAAGGATTTCGCGGCGACGCTGCTCGCGGGCATCGTCTGCAATTGCGAGTGTCCCTCGCCCGGCACAGGACAGGCCGAAGCAGCAGAGCCTCAGCTCCGAGCAGAACAACCGCAGCCGCAACACAGCCCTTTGCCGCCTATCTCATACCCCCAGCGGCAGCCTAGTGCCCCGTGGGGGAAGTGGAGTATATTAAATGAAGTCGCCGCGTCTCGCAGCCTGGCGGCGCATTAAAACACAAATAATAAGTAGAAAAAAAAACTACAGTGGAGTACACTCGGCATAAAGATACCCTGCATGTCGTTTTGTCTCTAAATTTAACGGATTTCAACAGAAACAGCAGGCAGCTTTGAAAATTCTATATTTAAACACATTTCTAATATATTACTATGCATAACTTCCATGTTTATATCCCGATTATATAGAAATTTACAGTGAAGATTCATATTATTACTAGCTTTTGGTATATAAAAGTAAACATAATTTCATTTTTACATTTCGCCTAATATTCCAGTTCAAAATCAAATAAGTGAATTTGCAGAGGCGGTGGGCGTGGTAATAGAAATTTTAATAATGCATAAGCTGCGTATACTATACAGAAATGTACATGCCAAATTTGGTGTCTTTAGCTCTTTTATAACCTGAGAAACTCACGTTCAAGCATCGAAACGGACACGGACAAATCGTTTATACTTCATATGCGCTGCTTTGCCTTCGTCTGGCTATTGCAAACACTTGCACAAAGCTAAGACACCACTTGCTAGCCATTTGCCATGGAAAATATTTTTTTCTGCGCTGCGCAATAAGAAAATATGAAAATTCATTTTCCCGTCGTGCAACAATGGCGTCAGAGCAGAGCTCGACAAAAACAACGACGACATATGGACTAACAACTGCGGCACATTAATGAAATAGAAGATGAGAAGCAGATAAAGACAGAGAGAGAATGAGGTGGAGAGGGAGAGCAGGGCGAAAAACAAAACTATTTGAGGCAAGTGCATTAAAATGTTGTAAAACGAAATTATGATATTTAATTTAGTCAAGTGGAGTGAAGTCCCAGTCCCAGCACATGGCATTTATATGGGCAATGGCATTAGGTTTACGACGATCGCAGGCTAATGAAAAACGCATGAATTCTTGGAAAAATCCAGACGAAAGATCTCGAAAACGTTTTAAAAATCGGAGCAAAGCAATTGCCATATCAAAACTGATCCGTTTAGAAAATTATTACACGTCAATTGGGTGGACTGGTCTGTTAGCCTAACAGCTTTATTATCGAGAGGCACGTTAGCTGCGGCTAAGTGATGGCCCGCTGGCCAAAACGCTGCCATTAGTGCGCCGATATCGCACGGCCATAACTCAAAGTTTGACAACTTTCGAAAATATGGACTCGAATTGCGGCTTAAATCCAAACTCAAATATGGACGTATGTATAATTTACATTTCATAAATTCGCAATCGTGATAAGAAGCCTTTTCCATTAAGAATCAATTAAAATGCAAAAATCGATCAAAACGTTGTTGTTGCCGGCAGGTATTGTTGTTGTAGTTGCCGCTGCTGTTGTTATTGTTATGGCCTGGCCGAGATGAAGTTATCGCGATCGAACCACTTTTCACACAAGATAAAGTCTAAAGTGTGGCAATAAAAGAAAAAAATCGTATTTTTCCCTCGCTTAAATAACATAATTTACATGAAAACGCCAATAAATTGTCAGCAGATTATGCCTTATGCACCGAATGCTGCTCCATTAACCGCAAAACTAAGCAAAATATTGAAACGAGCAAGAACGTCTAACGTCGCAGTGCCTGCGAAGTGGGTATACCCTAGAAAATTAAATTGATATACTGACTTTATTGTGAGGCGATCAGTTGGCAGAGAGTTTCAATGAGTTTTATGTTTATTATTATTATCAGTCTTAAATGCTTCAAAGCGTTAAATAAGGTAGCTCCCAATTTTGGTATTTGGGTTATCCAATATTTTTAAAAATATCGTATCGATGACAAATTCTTTTTTGAAACGAGATGATAATGATATTTAAAGTATCACTTTGAAATATCAATATACTCGTATGCTATATTTTTTATATATAAAAACATATTTAAAATATCATATCCATGATAATTTCTTTTTAGAAAAAATATGATAATGATATTTAAATTTTACTTATAAATATCATTATCATATGCGATATTTCTGATAGTTTTAATTTCCATAAAAAACATACTCTGCCTGAACCCTGCTGAAAACTTTCTATAAGAACGAGTAAATTCTCTAAAAATGTGTTTCCATGGTAAATACTAGTGAAAATTTAAATTGACGCACTGTAGTTAGAATTAATGATCATTTCCTTTAAGTTTTCTTTTCTTGATCAACAAAATATATCAATATTTTCTAATCAAAATATCGCATTTTCGATATACAGTCAAAAAAATATTCCGATATAAATATAGTTTTTCTACAAAAATATCAATATATTTATATATTATTATTATTATATTACTAGCGATCAGTTGTTTGATTTTTCAAAGAGTTGGCGTAATCTTTTCTATGGGAATTATACTATAATTTATAATAATTCATGTCAGAGTTATACACTTCCAGTACCAAGAGAATACCCTAGAAAATAGCATTGACTAGATCAGCTGCCGTTGTTACAAAGCACGCAGCATAGCTATGCTACCCCAGCGCCTAAACTGTAATGTCATACGAACTAATAATAAATATATGTGTATATTCATACATATGTCTGCGCAGAGCATATAATATAAATATAGATGTGGAGCGATTTAATCGCTCGCGCTGTGTGTGCTGTTAATGAATTGAATTGAATATTCGCGCTATCGCCAGGCAAACGGAACCGCATAGAGTCAAGCTGCGACTCCAGTGCCGGTTTCTGCTCCAGTTGCCAGTGCCAGTTGCAGTTCCAGTTGCCAACTGGGCAGCCAGTCAGTGGGCAGTCGCTGTTGCTCCGTAGGCTTTGCGCTTTTTGATCTCTTCAAGATTGTCACATTTGGCGTGGTCGCTCGATCGGGCGGTCCAGCGCCGACCTAGCGCCACATAAACCAGAAAATAGCAACAATTTTCATATTGAAATTATGCACTTGCGCCGGCAAGCAGCGCGCTCTGAAATTTGCATAGACGTACGACTCTATTTTCGCTTTGCCTGTCTGTCTGTCTGTCTGTCTGTCCGCCTCACTGCCTGCCTGTGTGTCTGTGTGTGTAATTGTTTAATCGCGGCTTGGTCATCTATGTGGGTTAGATATGCCTAACGACCGACCGGAGCGACCGCGCGAACCGAAGGAACGAGCGTGCGTTGTGGAATTTGTAATTGAAATTTGCATTTGTACAATTTCATTTTCAAATCGAGCGCGCGCGCGCGCTAAGTGTGGCGCCATCTGACGTCACAAACGCGCAACTACGCAAGGATGCTAGGGTTGTTGACTTCGCTATAAGCAAGGACATGCAGGCTAACTGGCAGCTTGCTAGCCGTATAACAGTCGAAGAGCTTTAAAAGATTATGAAAATGCAATCTAATTTAGCTTTTCTTATGGGTAACGTTATTCTTACTGCTTCAGTAATGTTCTATATTAATTAAAAAATGCTACATTTTTTGAAGAGTTTATTAAATATAAGTTGTGCTGCTAGGGTTGTTGTCTCCGCTAAAAGCAAGGACATGCAGGCAGATCTGTTTGCGGTATAACAATTGTGAAGCGATTAAAAATGTAATTTATTTGAACATTTCTTATGGGAAAATTAAGCTTTAGCTTATGCTTCAGTAAAGTTCTATATATATAGAAGAATCTAAAATTATTTGCACGGGGTATCAGCTATCATATACAAAGCTATAAAGCATAGTAGCAGTAGAACTTCCCTTGTGTATTCCATTAATTTTGTTATAGTACTGCAAAGCATATCAGTTTCTTTTCTGTTAAAAAAATTATGGGACTTCATTAGGAATTTCTTGTGCTAAAAACTGTCTTATTGCTTCAGTAATGTCTTATATTTTTTGGTAAAAATATGATAAATAAAGCGGGGAGTATATATTTTGTACCTTTTATAGTACGGTTAGGGCATCAAAGCATGTGGGTATATTTCCAGTACAATATAGTACTTAAATAATAATATATGTATTACCTAAATATTAATAAATATATTTACCAAAAACCCACACTAATTAAAGTAGTCCATCGCTAAGAGTATTTATGCTATTCCCTCGCTCCCTGCATTATTTTCAATTTTATTTTATTTAAAGCTTAAGTTGTGTTGTGCGGCCGCAAAAGAAATGCCTGGCATTCTGGCTGGAGTGAAATGCGCTTTGATTTATTGCTCGCTATTAAGGCATACTAAAAGCTTAAACAATTTTAATGTAATATCTTAAGCGCATAGTCAAATCGCTGGCCAAACAACATGGACCACATGCTGCTTTACGGTTGCTTTGCTAATGCATTTTCCGGCCATAAAAACAACAAGAAGAAAAGCCAAAGGGAGACAGGGAGGGGAAGAGGCAGAGCAACAGGCTAGCAACGCCCGCATTCCGATGAAAGCGCCAGCAGCTGCACGAAGAGCAGCAGCAGCAGCAGCAGCAGCAACAACAACAACAACAACACGCTGAGCAGGCACACACAAGTCAAAGAAATTTGCTGTTAATTCACGTATTAACCTCTTGACATTTGGCAGCAGCGTCGCCAAGCACAAGCAAAACAAGTCGACAAAATTCCAACATTGCAGCGCGAACAGCGGCCCGAGCGGGGTGTGGCAGGGGCAGCAACAGAGGCCTGCAGGGCGGGCGAGCAGCGACACATCTGCCGGCGCTGCATAGGAAACTGTGTCAATGTGCCAGCTACAAATGCTGGGGCGTAGCGCGTGTGTGTGTGAGTGCAGATGACGCTGCCAGCATGTGGGAGGGCATGAGGCAGGCAGGCAGACGGGCAGGCAGACGGGCAGGCAGGCGGGCAGGCAGCCGTTTGAGTCGCAGTCGCAGCTGAGTTGCCGCCTTTGGAGTTGGAGCCACGCCAAATGGAAAACGCGCGTGTGTCCGTCCGTCTGTCCGCTCTGTCCGCCTGTCCGCCTGTCCGTGTCTATCGGTATGTGTCTATGAGTACGTGCGCCTCAATGACTTTCAATTAAATCAATATTCATCGTTTTGCCTGCCTCGGGGTCCAAATGGCAACGGGCGGCCCCGGCACGGCCCGGCCAGGCTAACACATAGACAGAGCATGGCGGATGGCAGGCAGAGCGAGCTGGCAGCGCTGGCAGAGACAGCAGCTGCGGCAACGACTCCGCTCCTTGATTAGACGCGACGCCGTAACGACAACAACAACAGCGACAGCAGCAACAATTGCAACAACAACAGCAGCAGCAGCAGCAGCAGCAGCAGCAGCAGCATGGGAAAATGTGCAATTTTGGCCAAAAATAAATAGTCAAGGCTCGAAGAGAGACCCGCGCGAGCAACAGCCTGACCGAGCCAGGGCACATTCGTTGCGCAAATTTTGTGGTCTGGTCTCAGCAGCCAGTCTGCAATCAAAGATACACCAAAAAATAAACATTTGAACTACTTGCCCGAGCCTTTCACAAAAGCAACAGCAGCAACACCAGCAACAACAACAACAACAACAGCAGGCAAATCACTGCAAACAACAAAACAATCTGAGCACAGAAGGTGCTCACAGCTCGACTCGAGCGCGCGAGCAAATAATTAATGTTTGCCAATAATCGAAGACACCTTCGAGTAGTGCCGGGCCAGCAATTGGCAGTTGCCCGTTGCCTGTTGCCTGTTGCCCGTTGCCAATTGCCCGCTGGCAAGCGCTGGCTGCTCGCCAGGTCGCCCCGTTGCCAGCTCAACAAGTGCGCCCGGCGGCCATGCAAATGAGACCTTTCAAGTACTGCTTGTTCTTCTATTTCTTCTTCTTCTACTTCTACGTGGATGCAGCAGCGCTGCAAGTCGACAGTAATTGCTCAAGCTTCTGGCTGCCCCCAGCCGAGCGGCCCAAGAGCTTTGCTAATGTTTCCTGCGATTAAGGTTAAGACTCTGCCATGCATCAAATACTATAGTCATAATGAAGTCATGCTACTGCTTCCTTCGCCTCAACGTATCTAATACTAGCATCTAAACATGTAAGAGCATTCTATAATAATTTTCTTAATTTACGGTTTTAGTTTTTTTTAAGCTTTGTTTTTAATTTTGGAAGTATCTTAATTAGGAAACAGCAGCGCTATAACTAAGTTTTAAGGTAAAATTTATTAATTTTGGCTTAATTAAACTAAACTAATTAAATTTTAAAATTTCAGCAGCACCTGAACAAAGTTCTGAGGTGAAAGTTGTCAGTTTTGAGTTTTAGAATTTATTAAAATTTATTATTTATAATTTTCTGAGAGTATCTTCCTGAGAGCACCAGAGCCAAGTTTTGAGGTATAGTTTGTCATTTTTGGGGTTGGGGCTTTATTTTGAATGTTTTTTTAAATTTGAAAATTTCAGGAGTATCTTAATGTCAAAACAGCAGCGCTAGAAATAATTTCTAAAGTGTAGTTTGTCATTTTTGAGTTTTAGAATTTTTCTAGGGAATTTTGAAATTAACAAAGTTTTGAAGTAGATTATTCACATATTACGACAACTTTCTTTTTAAAGTAAATTCTAAAACCGGTCATGCACCCAAGTTAAGTATATTAGCCACCTAATTTTTTTAGCTTGAAACCTATTAGCAATTTTTTTTAACTTTTTCAGGTTCTTTTAATGATTTTTTTTACTTACTTGGACATTTTAATTTCTTCTAAATGAGAAAACAGCAGCTACAACACCGTTTTGAACGTTCAAATATTTCCAATCCAATCTTAATCTCACAAGCTTACTTAACTCTATTAGCCTCATAACTTCCTTACCTTTGAATAATAATAAAAATAAATAAACTGTTATTATTATTAAGCTTAAAGTCCATTGTTTTAAGTTAACTTTAAAAAAAATGTATATTTTTCATTATTTTATTGAGTTTAATATTTTGTTTTTACAAATTTATTGATTTAAATAAACTTTTTTTTTATGTAAAAAAAGGTTTTCACAACATTTTTATTGCGTTAAAAATATTTGTCCATGTGAAAGTTCATTACAAATAAAAAAAAAATCTTTATAACATTTTTATTGAGTTAAAAATAATTTTGCTATGTCAAAGTAAATTAAAAATTGAATTTATTTAATAAAATATTTTGTTGTAAGCTACAATAATTTAACAAACTCATATAATAGTAATGTTTAATTGAATAATACACTGCCTGCTTTTTCACATTCCCAACCAGCGCTCACAGCCAAAGCTCAGGGCGGCCAGTAGCATGCCGCCCAGCCAGACGCCAGCTGCCACGTAGTAGTATTGCAGACTGTTGGAGTCTACCTCCAGGTGCCTGGCACCACTGACAAACCTCAATGTTCCGCTCTGTATGCCGTGCCCGTAGCCATCGCTCTTCATCTTGAGCAGGATGCCGGCCTCGAACATGCGACGTACATACCAATTGAAGATTTTCAGATAGGGGCGTCCATAGGCAGCGGGCATGTAGAAGGGCTGCTGGTAGACAACCTGCGAGAGCTTGTGAAGCAGGCGCACGTGCAGGAACTTCTGCTGATACAGCGTGAACTCGATGCTGTCCTCGAAGGCGATGTGCAGAAAGCTCGTGTTGAGCTCGCGGCGATATTTGTCGACCAGCTGCTCGGGTGTCTCCACCAGTCGCTGGGCCAGCTGCGGATGCAGATCTGGCAGTCGCAGCAAGTGGCTGAGCTCCACCTGCTCCTGCGGTAGCTTGTAGTCCGTGCCCTGCAAATCATCGAAGCTATTGAGCTGCCTGCCGTAGAGTCCTGCTGCCAAATTGCTGGACAACTGCGCCAGATAGAGATTCGTGAGCATCAAGCCCGCCACGATCATGATCACGTAGAGCAGCAGACGTCGCGGGCCAGGCGCAGCGACCAGATCCTGCCCAGGCGGCAGGAAGAGCGCAAGTCGCAGAATTTGCAGGAAAGCTGCGCCTAAATCGAGTCTACCACGCGATAGCAGCCACAGCGCTGCGCTGCAGTAGACCAACATGGCCAGGCAGGCCAACCAGGTGGGCCAAGCGAACGGCTTCAGCAGGTAGAGGTACTTGGGCAATAGCCTGGCCGACGGTGCCACCAGGTAGCTGTTCTCGTGCCACAGCACCACGCTGCCCGTAAAGTGCGGCGTCTCGGCCAGCAGATAAGGCAGGAAGTCGACGTGGCGAGTGCTCAGCGCCTTATTGCCCGCCCGCAGCGTGTCCAGCTTGCGAGTCCTTATGGTGCCGTTGTAGTGCCCAATGAAGTCCAGCACCATGCGCAGCATATACCCGGCATATATTAGCTGGCCGCCTTGATTCCGGAAGAGAAAAGCGCGTGGTGGCGCGCTCGGCAGTATGCCACACGTAATCTCGTAGCCGTGAAAGTTCCAGAGCAGACCGCGTGTGCGATGAAAATACTCCAGCGTGTTACGCATGACCAGCAGACGAAGCTTCGGATATGGCATATAGCTGTACAGCTGTCCAGTCTGCGGCAGCAGCACCAGAATGTGCACCATGCCCTGACGCCAGCAGTGCGAGAAGAGCTGGAAGAGCTGACCCGTCGTCGCTCCCGGATAAACGATGAGCACATGCAGCTGCTGAGCACGCCACAACCAGCTGGTCAGATAACTGAAGACACTGCTCTCTTGGGCGTGCTCCATGCCGACGACAGTCAAAGCGCGCTCACTGAAGTTGCCCATGAGCACGAGTTGCTGCCTCGCATCGCTGATCCGCAGTGTTGGCAGTGCTGCTGCCACAAGTGGCAAGAGCTGCGTATTGCAGTTGCCAAACTCCAGATACACATTCAACTCATTGTGGTACAGGGTATTGAGCTCTTCGATCGTATCTCGCACCAGTGTTAAATTCTGCAGCGTGTTCAGCAGTAGCAGTGCCATTGCCGTGCTTTGAGGCCAACAGCGTTGAAGGAACTGCCTTTATAGGCATTTTTGGTTGGGCGTGCAACTATCATTAGCCCATCAAAGTACAGTGACAGCTGCCTATTTAGTATCACAATGCAAATTATTACATAAAGCATAGTTTCTTCGTGCCTAAGGACCATTGAAGTGTTCAGCTACATTGTGCTTGAAACTTTTTTTAAGCAGGCCAAGAACCCCAAGACAGCATAATACCGTTAGCCCTATTAGAAAAACTACCAGAAATTCTAAATACTAATAAATAACACTAATTAACGACTATTAACATTGTCACCACGCTTAAGCTTGGGTGCAGGCGGCCCTTCTCCGTAACATCTTATAGGCCTAACGAGCTCAAGTTTATAGGGTCGATCAATATTATGGGATTTACGAAAAA
Organism: Zaprionus bogoriensis; assembly: GCA_035046045.1. Classification (NCBI taxonomy): domain Eukaryota; kingdom Metazoa; phylum Arthropoda; class Insecta; order Diptera; family Drosophilidae; genus Zaprionus; species Zaprionus bogoriensis. The sequence goes on along the minus strand of JAWNOI010000192.1, from coordinate 1,828,818 downwards.
AGTTATACAACTTTTTTACTTTTCTAGTTTTTTTGTATTATTAAATAATTCGCATTAGTTTCTTTCAAGCTCTTTCTTCAGCTAAAACTTCAATATTATTGTTGGCTATAAGATTGTCGAAAAAAGTTATATAACTTTTTTACTTTTCTAGTTCTACTTCTCTAGTTTATTTAAAGCTGTCTCTTCAGCTAAAACTTCAATATTATGGTTGATTTTTAGATCTTCAAAAAAAGTCATGTACCATTTTAATTTTTCTATTTTTTCATTGTGGAATAATTCGCATTATCTTATTTAATGCTGTCTCTTCAGCAAAAAAATTTTCAATATTATTGTTGACTTTGAGATTGTCGTAAAAAATTATGTAACTTTTTTAATTTTCTATTGTTTTTCTATTGTTAAAATTCCCTTTAGTTTCTTTAAGGCTGTCTCTTCAGCTAGGACATCAGAATGCAGACCTATAACTATATACTGCCTCGAATACGTCACTAGACTTATTACAGGACTCACTCGACAGTTTTATTGCCGCCATTGGACTATTATCTGATTAAATGGCACTAATACTAGGTCTAAAGTACATAATGCGATTCAATCACAAAGTCAACTACTGCTGAAACAACAGCCTACTAAGGTGCTATTTACCATCTTTCCAATGACTTAGGTTACTGCTATATTATGTAAATTTATGCTCAATCTTGGCCAGTTCTTACTACGCTAACATATGTTTAACACATAAATGAATTATACGCTAACACATGTTTAACACTTAATTGAACTGAACAAACTTGCATTTAATGTCATTTATTTATTTTAATATTTTTTAAAACAAGTTTTTCGAGCGATACTACAAGTTAAGGCTCAAAAGCACTGTGTGACTTCACTCGCCACCATAGCATCTCCAATAAGAAACTCAATACAGCTGCAGTTAATGCTATAGCCCAAATGGCAAAGGCAATGTAATAGAACTCCAAATTGTAGGGCTTGTGCTCCACACCTTCACTTCGGAGTAGCTTTAGAGCGCCCCCTTCGATGGCATCCCTCCACGAATCGCTCATCATCTTATTCAAGATGCCGCAATCGAACATTCTTCTCAAGTAGACATTCAGCAGTTCCAGATATGGCAAGCCATCCGGTATGGGATATGAAAAGATGCCGGCACCAACAATGGCGTCAATCCTCTTGAACAATGGCACCTTCAGCAGATGCTGTTGATACAGCACTGCATCCATACGATCCTTATAGAAATAATACATAAAACTGGTGTTCAGGCTGTACCGGGCTTGGTCTAAAACTTCGCCGTCCATACCTTTAATATGAGCTTTAGCCGCAGCAGGCAGAGAGCTAAACTCAATCATGGCCGCGGCAAAGTACGCGTCCACCATTAGGTCATAGGGGGAATGCGCCAGGTCCTCCAGTGTATTGAGCTGTGGCTCAAACAAGCCCGATGTCAGCATGCTCGACAACATGGCCAAGTAGATATTGGTCAATACAAAGCCGTAGAGAAAGAGTAGCCAGTGCACCACAAACTGTTGCCAACTGGAGATGCAGAAGAGCGGCTGAGACAGGAACAAGGTGTAGCAACAGCTGCGCAGGAGTTGTATGCTCATTTCGGTGCCGTTCCTTATATAGACAATATAGAGGACTAACGTTAGATATCCGACTGCTCCAATCACCAGCAACCAGAGGGTCCACTTGAAAGGGCGTGCGAAGTACAAATAGCTGGGAATGGGTCGCGCAAAGGGTGCTATAACGTATCCTTCCAGAAGGTACAGCGGTGCCGTGCCCGATAGATTCCAACTGAGTTCCAAGGGATAACAAGCAAAGTCGAAGCCTTTGTCTTTCATTATAACCATGCCTTGGGCAAAAGTTAAGCCCAAATTTGGAAGAATCTTCAGCGTACCGTTGTAGTGCAGTACGAACTCCTCGAACGCCTTGAACATATATCCCGCACGTACATACTGACCCTTGCGATTCACGTACTGCATTATGCGTGGTACATGCGAAAACAAAACCGTACGAATGGGAAAATGATGAAAATTTCGGAGCTGCAGCCTTGAGTTGAAGTAGTCTTGAAGCTGTGGCAATCGCTGCACCTGTACAACAGGATAGGGATTGTAGCTATAGAGCGACAGGGTCTGATTCCCTTGATGGATGAGCAGCACATTGATGAAACCCTCGCGGAAACTGTAGCTGAAGAGTTCCTGCAGCCAAGCGCTGGGCTCCTCCTTTGTTATGAAAACTATGTGCAGCTCGTGATGTTTCCACAGCAGATATGGCAGGAAGTCGGCGACTGCAGCATCCAGTGGCGGTGTATTTATATGGACTATGATAATTGTTTTGACGCTAAAGATGCCAAGCAGTCGAAAATTATTAAAGCTCGATGATGGCAGCTGTAGCTGAACTAAAGATGTATCAAGTTGATTGAAGTTCACAGCGTTACTATCTTGGAAATCGTTCAGGTTTACAACAATATTCAGTTGTGTGTTATAAGCAAGGTTTAACTGTTGTATAATCGCCGTAGACCGAATTAAATTTGCCTCCTCCGTTAAAACTCTGGCATCCAGTCCTCTGAATTGAATTATTAGTAACATCAAAATGAATTGAATTGATTGCATTTTAAGTTGTAAGTTCTAAATCGTTGGCCTGATTAGTCGGAAATGCTTAACTACACTGCCTGAATAAGTGCTTGGTATCAGCTCCACAGGACACTTGACTTGTTCGAGAACTGACACGACAGTTTTATTGCCGCCTGTAGATTTTTATCCGATTAAATGCCACTTGCACTAGGACTGCGTAATGCGGCTTAATCACGAAGTCAAACAACAGCCTACTTAGGTCTTATCTGCCATCTTCCAAATTACTGGCTCTAAGTACTACTTTTGGTATTTCACTTATTTGAATTCCGCACATTTCTTTTTTATTTTATTTATTTCACGTGCTGTATGGCATTATAGAAATTTCGTTAAACTTTCCATTAAAGCACGTAATATGACTAAAGTTAATTTTGGAGCTCGTGTTCCACACCATCCTTTAATTTTATTGCTTAGCACTATACAAAACCATTTGAAAAGCTCATATTAGTATATATATTTTATACATCATATAGATATATATTAAATATTTATAGATATTTCTAGACTTTCAGCAAAAGCGAAAGCTTGTCTAGTCTCATTCAACGGCAAAGGAATACTGTCCGAGTTAGCCTGCATTTATTTCTGTCCGTTTGGATTGACGGACAGAAATGACAATTGTAACTATTCAGTCAAATGTATTATTAGAATGATTTTTTAGTTTTACAAGCTTATATCGTGCGGTGGCTTATCGTTCATCTAGAAAACTGACCTTATTAATGACCGCAACAACTATTTCCGGTTCAGAGGTTAAGGGCGTTGCTCTGAGTGTTTTAACATAACTCTGTCAATGTCATAACTATTTTAAAATTAAATATAAATTAACTAACACACTTTAAAGTTAGATACACTTGTTACTATTAAATTTTTTTAGCAAAATTTTAATTTTTTAATAATAAGTATTTTCAATTTGCTTTAATGCATATCAAAATTGTATATTAAAATTCTTCTATCAAAATTTTATATTGAAAATCTTTTATAATTTCTTTAGTTAATTTAAGGAAGTCTTTAAATAGATGGAACTCAAATCAATATGATGTCTTGTCTGGAATTTGATGTGTTAATATTGGTTTGGCCACTTTCCTTACAGCTTCTGCTGCTGCAGTGCTAAAACTCGTTAACCCACAGCAACGACAACAACAGCAACAGCAACAGCAACAACAATTGCAGGCAATTCCAAATTGAAATCGCTCATAAATTCTGTCACTAATTGTAAAGAATGGCAGACCTTGAAACGAAATCAACAGCTCAGTCAAGCCAATGGCTACGGCTACTGCCAAGCAAATGTCTTGCAAAATTATGAAGCTACACAAATCTAAAAAAAACAAGTGAAGAAAGCTACAGTCGAGTGCACTCGACAGTAAGATACCATTTACCTTTCGCTGTTAAAAACTAATTCTTAATATTAATTACTTTTATTCGGCGAATAACAACGCATCGCATATTTTCGAGGACAAATTCACATGCATTGACGCTAATGGCACATGCCGACTGCACACTGACTACACGACGACTGTGCGTGCGCAGTCGGCGTGCGCAGTCGGCGTCGGCGTCGGCGTCGGGCCTCTACTGCTGTGAGCGAAACTTCTCGTGCCTATAACTTCTGTGTTTATTGTCCGATCGGATTGAAATTTATAGGGTAGATCTGTACTATGGTAAGCTACAAGAGTGTTGAAAAAAATGTTTTGTTATTTCCCTACTTTTCTTAAAATGCAATAGTGTGGGGGCGGTGGGCGTGGCATCCAAAAGTTGAAAATCAAACATTCTCCGTAATGTTACCAGGCACCTTACTTTCAAATTTGGTGCTTCTAGCTTTTCTAGTTTTCTTTGAAACTATAAAAATGTGTTTTTTAGAGGCGGTGGGCGTGGCATCCAAAATTCTAAAATCCAACTTCTGCATAATGTTGCAAGACACCCTCCTACCAAATTTGGTGCGTTTATCTCTTTTCGTTATTGAATTATTTGGAAAAAATCGAAATACGCATTTATCGATTTGCGGAGGCGGTGGGCGTGGCACATCAAGTTTGAAATAAACTTCTTGTGTGTATTGAATACACGCACACTCCCACCAAGTCTGGTGCCTCTAGCTCTTTTAATAGCTGAGATCTGTGTGTTCATACAGACGGACAGACGGACAGACGGACAGACGGACAGACGGACAGACGGACAGACGGACAGACAGACGGACATGACCAAATCGACTCGGCTATTGATGCTGATCAAGAATATATATACTTTGTATGGTCTGCCACGCCTCCTTCTGCCTGTTACATACATTTGCACAAAGTTAATATACCATTTTTTACCCATTTTCAATGGGTAAATGGTATAAAAAAAAAAATTGCCCAGTGCAGGATTTGAACCCGCGACCTCACGCATCAGAAACTTGCGAGCCAACCATCAAGACCACACACAGTTACGCAGTGCGATCGGCAAAAAAAAAAAAAAAATTGCCCGTTGCTGGATTTGAACCCGCGACCACACGCACCAGAATCTTGCATGCAACCATCTAGACCACACACAGTTACGCGGAGCGATCGGCAAATGAGACTTTTATTGATGCCGGCCTTCTGCTGCGTCAGTTCAACATTCTAGTTGGAATTCTAAGCGCCCACAACTTTATATGGGAGATTCAAACTCCTATAACTTCTTTGTTTATTGTCCGATCGGATTGAAATTTATAGGGTAGATCTGTACTATGGTAAGCTACAAGAGTGTTAAAAAAAATGTTTTGTTATTTCCCTACTTTTCTTAAAATTCAATAGTTTGGGGGCGGTGGGCGTGGCATCCAAAAGTTGAAAATCAAACATTCTTCGTAATGTTACCAGGCACCTTACTTTCAAATTTGGCGCTTCTAGCTTTTCTAGTTTTCTTTTAAACTATAAAAATGTGTTTTTTAGAGGCGGTGGGCGTGGCATCCAAAATTCTAAAATCCAACTTCTGCATAATGTTGCAAGACACTCTCCTACCAAATTTGGTGCGTTTATCTCTTTTCGTTATTGAATTATTTAGAAAAAATCGAAATACGCATTTATCGATTTGCGGAGGAGGTGGGCGTGGCACATCAAGTTTGAAATAAACTTCTTGTGTGTATTGAATACACGCACACTCCCACCAAGTCTGGTGCCTCTAGCTCTTTTAATAGCTGAGATCTGTGTGTTCATACAGACGGACAGACGGACAGACGGACAGACGGACAGACGGACAGACGGACAGACGGACAGACGGACAGACAGACGGACATGACCAAATCGACTCGGCTATTGATGCTGATCAAGAATATATATACTTTGTATGGTCTGCCACGCCTCCTTCTGCCTGTTACATACATTTGCACAAAGTTAATATACCATTTTTTACCCATTTTCAATGGGTAAATGGTATAAAAAGGCAGCACCAACGACAACGACAAACAACATCGGGGGCTCAGGCAGCTAAATGCGATATCCATTGTATTTGAGAATTACGAGAAATAAATATAAATTTCAAAGGCAAACATAAAGAGCTATTGACTGTTGACTTTTATGAACAATTAGGCGGCAGCCACTTAAAGAGGCGAATATATTGAGATACAGATACAGATGCAGTTACATGCAGAGCTATGCAGAGCTGCAGTTGCAGTTGCAGATGCCGATGCAGATACATAGATACATAGATACGAATGCCAGATAGATAGATACATATATGGGATGCAAGTGCGCATGGGTTCTCTATGGGCCTGGCCAACAATAAAGTGCAATTGATTAGATCGACAACTGAGCTACAGCACGCAATGGCAACGGCAACAGCAACAGCAACTGCAAACGGGTGTGGGGTGTGGGGTGTGGGGGAGGCGTGTCGAGGGCGTTGCAAACTTGTGTGCCTTTGGACTTTAATTAATGCATTCAAAGCATTTATGCAAATGGCGGGAAATAATTTATCACCCATTCAAGACGCAGCAGCAGCAGCAGCGGCAGCAGCAACTGCAACTGCAACAGCAACAATTGCAATTGCTATGGATACAACGGCAACAATGGCAACAACAACAGCAAACACAGCGACAGCAACAGCGACAGCGACAACAATCAAACCTTCCATCCAAGCATTGCAATATGCAAAAGTTCTGTTCATTAGCGTAACGCCCACGCAGTTAGCATTCAGTGGGCGTGGCCACGATCCGCACACGTTCGCTCAAAGTGTTCTTGCTGCTGTGGTCCCCTCCATTTTTGTTTCTGCGCTCCGGCGGCTTCGTTTGATTTACTTTACTTGCTGCTGCTGCCATTGGTTTTTGTTGCTGTTGCATCTCATATAATTAGAACTTAATTTATAATTTTTCTGCTGCCAATAATGCACTCAAATGTCGGCGCAATTGAATAGCGTGAGTTGCTGAGAAATCGGCGCAAGGCTAGCAGATTAGAGAGAGATTCAGATTCGAGCGCAGCTGTGGGTTGTGGGCTGTGCTCTGTGCACTGTGGTGTGTGGAGTGTGGTGTGTGTGTGCTCTGGGTTGGGTCCAGCTGCATTCGGTGTGGGAAGAGCAATTTCTGTGTGATATTTCAGAGATTAGCGCTGCGGAATTCTATGAACTGGCAGTAGCAGCAGCAGCAGCAGCAGCAAATGAGTTCAGCTGAGCGGGCACAGCAGAAGTAGATCTATTTCTAAATTAATTATTTTTCTGGCTAGAAGGGAACAACGCTGACTGTCTTAGGTATATATAATAATATTGTATAATATTATAATATATAAATATATTAATAATTAAGACAAGTTGTTCAAGCCATGCGCGTTTGCCCGTCGGACACTGTCATGGCAGCCATAACCCGTTATTGTTTAATTTCAAAATATCGTTAGAAAACTCACGATAATTCAATTTTAATAAAATCCGTCAGAAACTGCCATAGAACCAATAACCCCATTTTTTTTAAACATAAAATTCACTCCGAAAATTTACCACATTTTATTTTTAACAAAATCGGTTGAAAACCGCCTTAGAACCTATAGCCATTTTTTTTTTTAATTTAAAAATATTGCCGGAAAAGCCACAACATTTCAAATAAACAATTTTCGCAAAATCTGCTTTGAAACTTGCATAGCACCTTTTTTAATATACAAATTTCGTATAAAAGTGCATCACAATTCGATATAAAAATAATCCGTTAGAAACTAGCGTTGAACCTTTTCTTAAAATATAAACTATATTAAACAAATACACCGCATTTTAATTTCAACAAATTTAAATTTCAAAAAAATCCTTAGAGAATTTCCGTAGAGCCTACGACCCATTTTTTTTAAATTAAAAATAACGCCAAACATCACTACATCTCAAATATACAACGCAATACATTTTAATAATCTGAACAAACACTAAAATTATATGTAAGTAACAATGCAAGGGCATGCAGCCGTCGGCAACTCTGCTATCTAGCTTTAGATATGGGTCAGAACACAGCCAGACTCATAAGCAAACGCTGTGGGGAAGGGAAAACAGTCGTAGACTTCAGTCAGTCCGCCGACGGCTGATCCCTTTATCTTAACGTGCTCCACATTCAAACGGAAAGGTCATTTCTCTGGCAACGTTCTTGTCAATCCGTTAGTAACGCCCACACAATTCGACACCCACTTTTGGTGTGCAGCGAACGAGCGGCAGAGCGAGCCTGGCCATAACATTAAAATTACAATCATCTACCAGTTACTTATCGCCACATCATAGAGAGGGACACAAGCCGCTGCCGCCACCGCCGCACCTCTGGCCAGATCGGTTGAATCGAGTGGCCGACGCGAATCGCAAGCCCAACGATCTGTTTAAAGTCTAAGTATGCCCTGGAGCCGCACTTGAGTTATTTCGCAGTCAGAGTTGAAACTGTAGCCGTAAAATCAATTTGCCAAAACGTCTACAGCTTTATCACACAGTCCCCAGTCCAGAGTCGCAGGCCTCGCTTAGTCATACACTCAGGGGGCACAGCATTCGCCAAATGCCAAGAGATCGGACAGCCGGACGGGCATACAGACATAGCTCCATCTGCCATCGGTCAATCAGCAACTTGAGCCAAGCTCATAGCTGGCAGCGCTGTCTGCGACTGCGACTGCGACTTCGACTTGGGCATAGGAAAACACTTAAATTTCTGTTATCGCTGCGGCCATATCAATTGACTTTTCGGGGCAACATAAATTATATGGACGCTGGTGCCAAAGACAATAATTCACAATCGATCGATCGATCGATTGAGGGAGTGCACCGCAGCCGCAGACACAGTTGGCCAGTTGGCCAGTTGGCCGGCTGGCCTGGCCATAATAATTTTCGCATCAGGCTAATGTCAGGGATTTGTCTAAATGGGTCAAAACTGCAAGCAAAGATTTGCAATTGCTTGCGAGAAAGTTATCGGGTCAGCAATGGTCAGCAGGATATGAGAGTGGGAGGAGGACGGACGGACGGACGGACGGCCGCACAGTGATTGTGATAATGGTTTCATCGGGCCAAACGAATGGCCAAGTTATTAGCGTGACGGAGGTTAATCAAAAAATTGCTGACCCTTGAGCGAGGCGCGGCTGGGAGGGGGGCGTATCTGTGCGATTTGTGGCCTGAGACAAGCAAGCGTATGCATTAAAATTAATTGGATATCATAAAAAACTGTGGCTGCTCAGCAAAATTGTGGAAAAATTGCTTAATCAGCGAGTAGGCGAGTGTGCGCTCAGTTTCGTATCGATGCAAGGCGTTGGCTCTCGGCCTGTCGGCCAGTTTGAACTCTAGCCGAGAGCCTGGCTGGCTAATGGGGCATAAACATTGCTGCGGTAAAAGTCAAGCGATTGTTCGCCTAATTTGTCGCTTGCCAGGCCAATCAGGCCGCTGGCAGCAACATGTTGCCGGCAACATACCTAAAACAAGTGCAGCAGCAACAGTTGCGCGAAATGAGCTAGATGAGTGTGCTCGCGTTGTCTTGGTGTTGGTGTGTGTGCGAGTGTATGTGTATGTGTGTTGCCTGTCAATCGCTGACATTTGCAACGGTCCAATATGTTTGACATTCATTGGCGAGCCGCATGTTGCCAAGTGGCTGACATTTTGCCGCTTGCACAACAGGCGGCAGCAACAGCAATCACAACAGCAACGGCAACGGCAACATCAACATGATCAGCTGCAACAGCAACAGTCGCAACAGTCGCAACTGGCAACTGGCAACAAGCTGGCAAATCAAATGCAGTACATCAACTGATTGCACTTGTTGCTATCGATTGGCAGATGCAAATATCGCTGCATTCATCCAAACACATGCAAACTGACAATTTTGGCTTTTGGGCTTTTGAGTTTTGGTTTGTGGCTTTCAGTTTACAATTGCTGATTGATTGCCGACAATTGGCAAGCGTTTGGCTTGTTCAGCTCGCAGCTGTGCGGCTTGTTTTTCAATCAATTTCAGCTTCTTTTTGTTTTTTTTTTTTTTTTTTTTTTTGTTGCGTTGAACAAGAATTATTACTGACACCAGCGCGAAATTACTCGCTGGTAATTTAAATAAAATAATTAGTTTGACTAATTGATTTTGCCGTAAGTATGCCGACTTGGCCGTGCTTAATGCGCCTTTAAGCTATTTATTCATATTTAGTGTTTTTATGTGTTTCGCTTTGCGCACACTTACAGCGGGGTATAGTCATTTTGCTGAGAGGTTGCCCACGCACAGAAGACCATGACGTTGCTTCCCAGTAGATTTTATATTTAATGTTAATAATGCCGGCCTGTCCTATGGCAACCAAACTCAGCACAACGAATATTTACTATATTCTCTACATACACTACAAATTTGATTAAAATCAAAGCGACCAAACGCATTTTATTTGACTATCAATGCAAGGCTATGCCTGCTCCGACACGCTGCAGATAACGTTGCTTTCCAGATTATTCTATATTTAATATTAATAGCACCGGCTTATCGTAAGGTAACCAAACTCAGCACAATGAATATTTACTATATTCTCTACATACTCTACTAAGCTTATTAAAATCAAAGCAACCAAACGCATTTTATTTGACTATCAATGCAAGGCTATGCTTCCTTCGGCACGCTGCAGATTACGTTGCCATCCAGTTAATTCTATGTTTAATATTCATAGCACCGGCTTTACGTAAGCCAGCCAAACTCAGCACAATTAATATTCACTATATTCTCTACATACCCTACCTATTTTATTAAAATAAAAGCGACCGAACGCATTTCATTTGACTATCAAAGCAAGGGTATGCAACCTGCGGCACGTTGTAAATAGACAACGTTCTCTTCCAGTTAATACTATTTAATATTCATAGTGCCGGCTTTGCATGCCTTTTTTTACTGCTTTCAATGCAGTAGCTAAACAATAAATATATATATATATATATATATATACATTTATGTAAATCTTGTGGTTTATTTTCTTCACATTCTTCGGACTTCTAATCGAATTTCCTGCAAATGTTAACGTCATGCCCCTGAATTCCAGTGGTTATCTTAAGCGCTTTGCCACTTGACTCTAAACGTGTAATTATCGTAAAGGCATTTTGTTAAACGCGCCTACACCGCGCAGGCCTAAGCCGCAGCAGCAACAACAACAACAACAACAACAATAGTGAATAGACCAAATGCGGCTTACGGCGTGTTAATAACCATAAAAAGTCAATGCAACTCTCGAAACTTGGCTCAAAAATGAACAAGAAGGAAAACTGAAAACTGCGAGGCACGCAAACTAAACCATAAAAATATATTTAACACACCCTCCGACAAAGCTGTTAACAGCGCAAAATGCGTAGGATAAAGCCATAAAATGAGCCGATGTTGTTGTTGCTGGTGTTGCTGATGTTGCTGTTGTTGCTGCTGCTGCGACAACTGACGACGAGTTGTTGGCAATTTTTCTTTTTAGCACCGGCGACAAACGACAATTAAAATGCAAACAAATTGAGCATGTGTGCGTTGCACTGTGTGTGTGCGTGTGTGTTGGAGTACGTGTGTGTTGTCGTGTGCGTGTGTGCAGAAGGTTTGTCTAAGTGTTTTGCGCCATAAAGTCGCACACTTCATTTGGCCAGTGAGAGCCAATAACAACAACAGCAACAGTTTGAAGCCACATCGGCAACACGAGTTGCTGCCGCGCACGCGCGCAACATTTTTGTGTGCCTCGGCGAAAGTTGGCGTGCCGTTATTTTAATTGCAACATGTTGCGCGGTAATTTGTCTGGCACTCGTAAATGTTGCGACGCTAATTGCCCCGGCAAACAACAGCAACAGCTAAAAGCACAACAACCGCAATGCAACAGCAACAACAGCAGCAAGAACACTAGCAACAAGCAACAGGCAACAGCAACAGCAACAGCAGTAAAAGAACAGCAACAAAAGCTAGTAACAACAATAAGCGTAGAGGCAAAAACAGCAACAGCAACATTAACAGCAATAGGCACAACAACAACAAGAACAGCAGCAATACTAACAACAACAACAGCAACACCAGCAACAACAACGACAGCTACAGTAACGGCAACAACAGCAGCAACAGTAACAGCAACAGCAACAATAAAAAAACAAACTGCTAAAGTAACAGCAACAACACTAACAACAGCAACATCCAGCAGCAACATCTGTGTGGGCAGCAGCAACTGTCTGCTGCGTGGCAGCAATTGATTTGCTTTGTCTGCTGTTAACGCCCTAAACCACAACGTGGCCCAAACGCACACCCGCTACACACACACACACGCACTCATTAAGCTGTCAACGTGGCCAAGTTTGCAACACATTTAGTAAGGGCCGCAGGGCAACAGCAGTAGCAGTGGCAGCAGCAGCAGCAGCAGCAGCAGCAGCAGCTGAATCAAAATCAAAATCTAATCTATAAGCAGTAATCAAATTTGTGCTCACAGCGTAGCGTCGCGGCACGGCACACAGCCCGTAATTATGCAACACATGTTCGGGGGCAACAATTGGCCATAATTTAGTCAAGAGGTAATTGAGTAAGCGCGGCGCAGACTAACGCTCGCCAGCGCCTGGCCCGACGCCTGGCCTATCATTATGGGCCAAGCCAAGTGCCTACGCCTCGCTCAGCCCCGCTGCATACGCACACACGCGGCCGGGCCGGAGTAGTAGTCGACGCCCTGAGGAGAGTAACCTGGCAACTTGGGCGCCTTGTTTATTTATTTCTAGTTAGACGCCGCATACCCCCCCCCCCCCAACTCCCTGCTCACTTAATTGTATGGCAGCTTCCCCCTACCGGACGGCTCCCTCGCCTGCCTGCCACTTTCTTTGGCATGGCAAATATCTGCAGTGCATTCCTTGGGTGTGATATGCAGGCCTGGCCTGGGCTGGCCTGGCCGAGAGTATCCTTGAGGTAATTGCAGTGTTTAATGATTGAAAAGTAGTCAACGTGAGGCTAAGCACAGATATGGAGAATGATTGAGATTGCTCTTTAATTTGCGGAAATTGCGATTGCCCCGTCTTCTGGAGCAACTGCAGGAATTCAGTAGCAGCAGCAGCAGTAACAGCAGCAGCAGCAGCGGCAGCAGGAAGACAGCGCACCAACAAAATCCTGTTCAATTATTCCATAAGAATTCAGTAGCCGCAAAAGAGTATCAAATCCAGTTCAATTACTCCATAGCCATGGCTTATCACAGTACTCCGTGTTGCGCTCGCCGTCGGAGGCCGGCCAACTTCCCAGGCCAAGTGCAGGCACTGTCGCTGGCGCTCCCCGTTGCTGGCAAGCGCTATCCGATCTGCTGGCCATATTTGTTGCACACTTCACTTCATTTGTGCCACTTTATACACCTACAAATGTCACTCAGCGCAAAAAAACATGTTAATTTACGAAACAGCCAAACTTTAAATACTACTCCCAAAAACAAAAAAAGCAAAAAAAAAAAAAATAAAAAATAAAACACGGCTCTAACAACAATGGCAGTGGCAATAGCAATAGCCAGAGAGCTGGCCAAAAAAGGCTAAAAGCAGAGCGAAAAAAATCAAACGGCGACGAGATCACAAGTCACGATAATGATAAATCGCAGCTAAACATTTAGCCGGGTTACGGCTATGCCACAAAAGGTCGAGGGTGGATACCGACAACAACAATAACAACAACAAAAACAAGAAGAAAAAATAGTTAGCCCGGTAGCGGGCAGAAATTTATTTACTCATTGTACAATAAAGAAATAAATAATAGCAAAAGTGCACAGCAACAACATCAAGTGGAGTAGCAAAAAAGAAGGCAACGTGTCACAGTTCGTGAAATAACAATAGTTCACAATCGAAGATCAGCCGAGCCAAATCCGAAAGCCAAAGGGATTGGGATTGCAGGCCAGTCAGAGACAGACAGACAGACAGAGAGAGAGAGAGAGAGAGATCAATATCTCAATGAGTTGCCGCTGATTGCCGCCGTGGAGAAACCCCCCTAAAACTCAGTGCTGTCATTCGCTTGGCTTCTGTATTGCAGCGGGCAGAACGAGCCGGGAGCAGGCAACACATTGCCTCAGTTTATGTTGATTGCCTGTGACAACAGCAACACGAGCAACCGTAACAGCAACAGCAACAGCAACAGCAACACCGACAACAACCAGAGCAACTGCCGTCGGCTGCACTTTTCACAGCGTTTCGCTGATTTTATGCGAATAATTTTATAAAACAAATATTTATTTTTTATGCCTTGCATAAATTATGAATGTTTATTTAATGCATTCGCTGTAAAAGGTCAACAGCAGCAGCAGCCGCAGCAGCACCGGCCACAGTTGATTTTTATTCAGATTTTGATTCGCTTTTCTGTTTATTTTTGCAGCTCAGCCTCAGCGTGAGTTTTGCTGTTATTTTTTGTGGTTCGCTGCGGACGCGTCACGATATTTTGGCGACCCAAATTGCATTTTACTCACAGTTCACAGTTTTGTGCTCAGTTATGGAAAATGCCTACGGAATGACAGCGTTATTCGTTTGCTATACTCTAGCAGCGGGTATATACTATACAATTCGAACAGCTTTTCAGCATGCTCGTAGATATAGAGTAAGCAGATATAATCATGTCCCTGAGTTTTAAAGCAAACACCATTTTCCTAACTAAATTCTAAGTGAGTTGAAACATGCCAGATATATAAAGCTGCCATAGATCTATAAATCAAATTTTGTTAGTTTACAAAAAATTCCACAACTCCTACTTTCACCTTAAAACTTAAATTCAGTATAAATTGCATTAAAATAAGAACAAAATAAATTATATTATAAATATATGTATATATTATAAATTATATATTATAAATATATTAAAATAAGACTGCCATAATAAAAAATTGCAAAAATACAAAATAAATTATTATTTCTGCATTTTTTCAAAATTTAATTATTTAATGATCACTATAGCTACTATAAGATCAGCAACTGTAAGGGTATGCAAACTGCGTGACGCCGTAGGCTATTATTTCCATCTAGTTTTGATTTTCGTTTCGGGCCGAGATTAATGAAAACTTGAGGCTGCATCACTTGACATTTCTGTGCCACGATCAGTTGCAGTGCGGGCCCAGAGCGAACTTTAATTAGATGCCGAACTGATTTACGGCTCGCATTCAAATTTCAAATTTGCCTGCAGCCAACTCTCACTGTCTTTGTCTCTCTCTCTCTCTCGCTCTCTCTGTCTGTCTCTCAATTTTATGGCATAATTGGCGATAATCTCGATATTTAATGTTTTGTAATAAACGCTCATGTCGTCGTCGTGGGCATAAATAAACTCGTAGCTAAATGAATGATGTTTATCTGCACAACTCAGCAACTCAGTAACCCGGAGCCAGGCCAGGCCAGGGCAGGCCGGCCCAGGCCCGAGTTGGTCTGCAGAACTTTTTGCTGCTGCAACATCGCATAATGTGGCCAATAACTTTGAGCACGACAAAAGACGCATTTCGCTGCTACTTAAGGCCAATAAATCTAACCAGCTGCACTTTTCAACTCATCGGCGCGCGGCGGGCAGCTCCAAAAGGCCCGGCGAGCGGCGAGTGGCGAGTGGCGAGTGGCGAGTGGCGAGTCAGGCCCCCTTGGACTCAAAGCGATTGTCATCAGCAACGGCTTTATCATTGTTGTTGTTGTTGTTCGTCTTGGCCCGGCTGTCTTGACATGTAATAAGTTTCAAGATGATGCTGCAATTACCGCACAGACGAGCAGCAACAACATCGCAGCTATCACATTGATAAAATAGCCTTGAGTGTTGTTGCTGTTGCTGTTGTTGCTGCTGTTGTTGCTGCTGTTGTTGCTGCTGCTGTTGCTGCTGCTGCTGCAACGGCTGTTGTTACTATTGCTGTTGCTGTCGAGCTGCGTGTGGGGCAACTCATTAGTGGCATTTGACCTGCCATGCTCCTTCGCATGATTGAATTGGCAACAAGCAACAAGCAACAGGCAACAGGCAACAAGCAACTGGCAACAACAACAACCGACAACAACAGCAAATTTCAGCTTGTCAAAAATCTTTTCAACACTCTCTGCACAGCCTCAAAGTTGCCAAGCGACAGCAACAGCAACAGCGGCGTCAAATGTTGCCAGCAGGCACAAATGCAAAATGTTGCAAGCAGCCTGCGCGACGCAGTCGGAAGAGGGGCAAAAGGCAAGGGAGTTGCAGGCAAGACAAGTTGGTGGCGGATCGCTTGGCATTTTTGTAATCAACGCTATGCAAATGTCGCAGCATAAATTAACCAACAGAATGTTGCCAGCTGTTGTTGTTGCTGTTGCTGTTGCTGTTGCTGTTGCTGCTGCTGCTGCTGCCGGGCAGGGGCAAAAAGTTTGACAAGCATCGCGCAACTTGTGCTGATTTGACACCTTCCCGGTCAGCGATTGCATCTCATCCGGTTGCAATCTCTTTGCCTCCTCCCACAGCCGAGAACGTGTGAATTTGCCACGTTTATCGCGTCGCATTCGATCGCATTGAGCAATTTTCGCAGCGCATTTTGCGATTAGCGTTAACTGATTTTTCCTGGCAAATGTTTGCTCTCGCAATTTTGTTGTCGATTTGCTGTTGATTGGCCCCAAACAGAATGCCACAGCGATTTGAGCATTTGTGTACTCGACGCTGATAAATTGCGGCGATAAGCAGTTCGCAAATGGAGCTTGGCTTCCACTGAAGATATACGGTATTTTTTTTATGAATCGACTTGAATAATCTGTTGACGAAAACATCGACAAGTGCGATAAGTGAGTGTGCCTAATTGCTCTGGATTTCAGCTGTTGATCCAAAAGTCAGCGAACGTATGTAGTAGTGTCTGCAGAGTTGGGAAATATCCGCTGCAGCAGCTTAGCATTCTAATATAATTAGTTTCCATACTAACTCTGACTAGCTTTATCTATTTACTGCATCAACTTTTTAAGCTGACAAAAAAATGCTTAAAAATTGAATCTATATTTCAAAACCTGGGCAAAACTACCTATCGATTTATATAATTATTGATTATTCTGCATGCATGATTTTGGCTTATTTAATAGAATTAGAAATGTAGGCTTAGATCTTTACGCTTAGATTTATGATCATTAAATCCTATTAAAAAGTTGTAAAAATAATATATTGTTTTATAATAATATATTTGTTAAAAGGATTAAAGCCTTTAACACACACACATTTATTTATTATAATTCAAAATTTAAAAAATCTAAATAAACTTATAAATACAACTTAAAAAAAAAAAAACAAAAAATTGCAAAAAAAAAAAACAAAAAAATTGCGAATTAACTTAGGGATCAAATGAACTCAAAAACTGAATTATTAAAAAACAAATATTTAATATACTATAAATGCCAAATTACATCAGAAACCAAATTATATATCATTTAAAAATAATATCTGTCTTTATAGGAAAGTTATGAGCGCTTGAAGCCTAGCTTTAAGTAAAAAAGAATACAGACTTCACTCAATAATATCAATAATTTGAATCGCATATAGTTTTAGTACCTATACTATTTAATTAAAAGCATAAAACTAAACAATTTCAGATTATCGGAGAAATTCCCATTAATTGTTTAAAGCATGAAAAAAATTCCGAAAAAATTAATTTTTTTAAATAACTGTAAATTGCCAAAGAGGTCTATGCCAAATCAACAGGTCTATGCCACGAACAGACTGATTTTCCAAATGGCAAAGTTATAAGTGTTGCATTTGCAGATTAGAGTTGAACCTACTGCAACAACAAAAGCGAATGGCAAAGCAACAGCATTCACCTGACATTGCACATGCTGCATTTTCCGCATGCAACTGGAAAAACAATTTCCATCTAAGCGGCAATAACTCAGCTCATTGTCGGACTCGACCCACACACTGACCCCTACACATGGAACGGACAGACAGACAGACAGACAGACAGACACACACAGAGAGAAGACCATGCCAAATGTTGGTCCCGGTGGTTGGTCAGGCGTCATCAGGGTCAGCCCAGAGCACTAAGAGGTCATGCAGCGGTTGCGGCAATTTGTCAATTTCATAATTCCAGCGGCATGCAGCAAGAAGAATTCCCCCAAAACTCCGAGTCCAATTCGACTCCGACTTCGACTCCGAGTCGAACTGCAGGCGGCCCCACACGCGACTCGCTGTCCATAAAAAGCGGGGAATACTTAGAAAAAGCGAAGCTGCCGCTGCCGCTGCTGCTCAATGGAGGCCAAGTCGAAGGCCAGACCAGCGCAGCAGAGAGTCACATGTGAAAGTCAAAAGCCAGACTGCCGCTCCTCCTTCGCCCCTAGACTGCTGCTGCTGCTATTCCATTACGGATGCGGGTCACTTTTATTACACATAGTTGGTGCAACATGTTGCCTGGCACTTGCAGCCTCGCCGTCGTCGTCGCGTTGTCGTTGTCGTTGCCGTTGCGATACGTAGCATTAGAATAGGGCAACAAATCATCTCCATTAACCTAAACAAAACTGCGCATACAATCGCAGAACGTGCATCTGTGGCACGCCAATGCGAGAGTGGGAGAAGGGAAGCTTTGGTTTTCAGGGGGAGGGGGGGGGGAGACGTAGAGAAGGGTACCCTGAGCCTCGACTGCGGCTTTAGCTATGAATATATTGCGCTGCCCTGATGGTGGTCCACAAAAAGCGCTTGCAACAGCAACAGCAACTGCATAGTGGCAACTGGCAACGGGCAAGTGTGGCAGCGTAGCAGCGTGGCAACAGGCAACTTGCAACACAACAACAACAGCAGCATAAAACACATAGCAAAGGTGGTAAAATTGGTGTCACTTGTCACGTAGAACGTTAATTGTGAAACGGAAATGCTGCTACGTGCCACGTCGCGCAGCTGTTGCTGCAACCGTTGCGCTTTATTGCTGTGCCCGGGGCACGCCTTGGCAACATGTTGCAATGTTGCACTCAACCCGGCCGCATCATTTGCGTCTGCTCCTCTTCGTGAAAATTGAAAAATGAAATCAAGATACCGTGAAATATGTCACGAGTGCAATTCTCCAACAGACTCCCTCTCTCTCTCTCTCTCTCTCTCTCTCTCTCTCTCTCGCTTCTCTCAACTGTCAGCTGGGTGGAGGAGGTGCCGGGGGTAACTCTTTAGGTAAACACTTAAGGCCCGCATTGGGATTTGCATATTTTGCGGATAATTGAATTGTTGCCCCGGCAAACGGGCGAACAACATTTATGCGGACACTCATGAGGCCGGCCAACAGTCGCTGTCCAAATGACAATTCGAAAACGTAATAAAAATGCAAGTGTCTGTCCACACGGTCCCGGCCCGATGCCGTCCTCTCCTGCTCTGTCCGGCCGGCTGCCTGCTGCAGCGGAATTCGGGGATACAACGGCAGTTATTCAACATCCAAGTCAGACTGCCTGCCTGTCATGTGAGGGCGCCGTAGGCAGCAGCCAGCCAGGCAGCCAAGCAGGCAGGCAGCCCCAGCCAGAAGGCAGCAAGAGTAAGTAGAACGCACTCGACTACTGAATACCTTTCACTCGTTTTTGGCATCCAAAGTCAATGATAATTATTATAGTTGCTATAGGCAGACAGACGGGCGGACAAATGATCAGATACACAGACATATATGCAGGCAGGCAGACAAACAGATGAACAGACTGATATACAGACGGACGGACAGACAGACAAATAGACGTATTGACAAAAAGAAAGAAGATAAATAGACAGACAGACTTACATATATTTAAACAGGCAACTAATATTAATACACGGTTAGACGGACAGATAAATGAACGGACAGACAAATAAAAATACGGCTAGGAAGATAAAATGGCATTTAGACTGACATATATTTAGGCAGACAGGCAAGCAAGATAGACGGACAGATAAATGAACGGACAGTCATACAAGTAGATGGATAGCAAGAAAGACAGGCAGAAAACATAGCCTGTTAAGCAAAAAGACCTACGGACAGACAAATAGACTGGTAGATATACGGACCGACGGACAGACAGATAGACGGACAGTCGGACTAACTGACAGACAGAAAAACCGACGGATAAAAGTACATAACGTAAGGCAGAAAGATACAGAATCAAACGGACAGACGACAAACGGATATACTTACGGACAGACAGACGGCCTGACTGGTAGACAAACAAATAGACGAAAAGGACAGACAAGTAGACTGACGAATTGATAGACGAATAGACTGATGGACAGACAAACGTACAGACTTAAACACAGACAAAACTACTTCAGCCTGCTCAAAAGCATTTAATTTCTGCCACGTTGGCTTTTCCCTGCTGCATATCTTTACACAAACTGAATATACCATTTTCTTCTCCTCTCCACGACTGAATGGTATAGTGAGGCAAAAAACCAATCAGAAACGCAAAAATCTCTGACAACGTAACTGCAGTTGGCGTTGCACAGTTGCGCGATTAGTCGCGTGGGCGCAGGCGCAACATGACGGCCAACAAAGATTCAGATTCAGATGCATAAAGCGGTGCGACTGACAGGGCAGCGGAGTTCAGGGGAGTTCAGGGGAGGGGTGACGGAAGCTGGGGACGGTCGATCGCTTAAACGACCGCCGTCCTACGGCTTCCAAGTTGGCCAAGCTGTTGGCAACAGCTACGGCTGCAGCTACGTGCGGGCTTTGTGATTGGATTTATGTTAATTTCTGACGAGATTTGTGCAACGCTTTTAGCTGCTGTTTCGCTGTTGTTGTTGTTGTTGCAGTTGTTGTTGTCGCTGTCAGCTGACGGCTGCAAGTTGCTTAAACTGTTTTGTGTGCGTAATTAAATGGTGACATTTTTGATTGCAAAGTGTTTCGCTGCCAGACTCAAGTTGCCCGTTCATCAGGCGCAGGCACAGCTATCGGGTTCCACACGAGTTCACCTCGTATGTTTCAGTGCGTGTGAGTGTTGTGTGTGTGTGTGTATCTGCATATCCAGGACAAGTTGTTGGATATATCCAACAGTTATCGAGCAGCTTAGGCGCGCTTTATGCAATCAGCATGCGGTTTCTTTGGCATTTAAAACTTAATGGAAAATGCAAAAGTTATTGAAATTCTTTTTTTCCCCATTTTTTTTTTGAGTGCGTAATTAAACGATGATATTTCACACAGAAGTAATTTAAGATTCGCACAGATCGTGCAGAGCCAATAACAATAAATAATGTTCAAACTGCAAGTACGCTGTTTTGCGATGTTCATGATCATAAAAATAATAATAATTAATATGCAAGTTTTATGATATTCGAAAATATTGCAAGTCAAAGTTTAACTGATAACAATTTGTAGAGCTTGAGTTTTAAGTATTTTGCTAGGCGATTTTTATGATAGTACAAATAAATATATTTAATATGCAGAGTTTCGTAATGTAAGCTTTACGATATTCGAAATATATTGAAAAATGAATAACAATTTGTGCAGCTTGTGGCTTAGGTATTTTACTATGCGATTATTATGATAATAAAAAATAACAATAATAATAATTTTGCTATGTGATTTCAATGAATTTGGAGAATATTTCGAGTCGAAGTTTCATTAACAACAGTTTTGTAATGCAATTTTTATGCTATTCAAAAATAATATGCGATTTTTATAGTAAAAAAAAAAATAATAATAATACATAGTAATAAGTATGAATTTTGCTATGCGATTATTATGTATTCTTAAAATATTTTGAGTCAAAGTTTAATTAATAACAGTTTGTAGAGATGAAGTTTTATGATGGATAAGTCGACTTTTGCTAAAACGTGCTTTTTTATTTAGTCCCGGGACTTTTTTTTAATCTACAAATATTTAGGTTTTTTCCATAATTAATTAAGTACGCTTTTGCAGGCTTTAAAATTCCGAAATCTAATTAGTTTCGATTCT
Organism: Zaprionus bogoriensis; assembly: GCA_035046045.1. Taxonomy (NCBI): domain Eukaryota; kingdom Metazoa; phylum Arthropoda; class Insecta; order Diptera; family Drosophilidae; genus Zaprionus; species Zaprionus bogoriensis. The sequence goes on along the minus strand of JAWNOI010000192.1, from coordinate 1,806,980 downwards.
GTTCAACTTGTGATTCGCTCGCGGCATTCGCCGCTCATTCAAGGCTGCCTCATGTTGCACAGACGCGCCGACACCTGCAATAGCAGCGCCGGCAACAATGCAAGCTGCGCAGTTGCCACACACTCACACACACTCGCACAGACACACGCACAGCAAAGCCAAACTGTCTCGTCTGTTCAAAAGCCAGAGCCGCAGTCTGACGCACTGGCGCAGCATCAGTCTGTCTGCCTGTCCGTCTGTCTGTCTCTTCTTTGCCGACGTCTTGGCATCGCATTACATGGCAACAATTTGGAAAACAATCAACAAATAACTTAAAATAATTTTCTAGCCATTTGTGTGCAAGTTGAAGTTTTTACGGCTGCGGCGTGTGGCTTTCCGTGTACCCCGTCACCGTCACCGCCACGCCCCGCCCCGCCCCACCGCTGCTGGCCGGATCTTTGGAAATGCCTCGGGCCAGGCCTGTCTGCTCGCCTGCAGCAAGCTCGACGACGCTTTTGTCAGTTCTCTGTTACTCTAATGGGTCTCATAATTTTTGAATTATGCAGTTGTAAGTTTTTTTTTTGAGTTTTTCTTTTTTTTTGTATTTTTTACGTATTTTACTTAACTTATTTCGCTGGCCTGACAATACATAAATTTGTCTTTGAAGTGAGCCCCAAAGACCGACGACAAGTTGGCGGGAAAAGCATTGTTGTTGTCGGTACTTGTTGCTGTTGTTGTTGTTGCTGTTGCTGTTGCAGCGTGTGATGTGATGTCTTGTGTCATTGCTTGATTAGTTTTTAATTGTATGATTTATGGCGAGTGCATTGCACAAAACGCTTGCCTTTGCCTAACTAATGCTGGTGTTTAAGCCGGCGCAACTTAATTGAGAAATTAGCATTATGCATGCCAGTTAGATCAGCGCCCATCCCCGACTGACCCCCACTCCCCACTCCCGCTCCCTTCACCAACCTTCTGCCTTCGCCTGCTAAGTAGTTGACTTGTCACACGGCTTTGGCCTGGGCCAGGCCACGCTGTGGCTCATCAATCTTTGGGCATTTATAATTTGCTGATTTATTGGCCAAGTTGGCACGAAGCGACATTTTGCTTTTAACAAATATTAGCATAAGATTATTTTGTGATTTTTTTCGCGATTTATTTTATTTTTTTTTTTTTTCATTTATTTGTTTGTTTGCGCTTTTCGCCCCGCGGCGGCTGTGGCTGCTGCTGCTGCTGCTGCAGCTGCTGCCCACATGCCTGAGCGCGGCAATGGATCCAGCCGAGAGCTTGGCATTTGCCGCGATTTTCTCACAACGCCCACTAGCACAGACACAAACCCAAAACCCAAGCCCAAGCCCGAAAAAGCCACTGCGCAGCCCAAACTCATTTCCAAGTGCTACATAAAGGCCAAACAAAACGTTGCCGAAATGCAGGCCCAAATGCTCAGCCGGCCGGCCTCTGACTTTCGGTAATTTGAAAATTAATAAAGTCGTTTGTTATGCAAAGTGGCAGCGGGAGGCAAAGCTGCAACAGCGTCAAGCTGCTGCCTCCATTGCTGCTCGAATAGAACAATTAGACCGGCGCGCCAGAGTTGCAAGCTTCTAATGCTACACTGAAAAAAATTAAATGCTTATTGCGTTAAGTTCTAATTGAGAAATGCTGCACGAAAATTTGTTAATGCAATTTGCATTTAAGCCAACTATAAGAAACCCTGCAGGCATGGAAATCTGCTGCATAGTTGCAGCCAGTTCATTAGTTGCCCAAATCCAGCCAAGATTCGTCTAGCTCTCGTCGTTTGGCTGCCAAATAAATTGCCAGGGACAGCTGCTTGTCGATGGCTTGGCTAGGAGGCCAGCAGAGCCAATTAACCCAAAATCGACGTCGTCGTTGCCGTTGTTGTTGTTGTTGTTGCTGCTGCTGTTGGGCCCATTGCAAAACAGAGCCTGGCATCCCAATTGGCCATTAGGCAGGCAGCCCTCTGCCGGCTCCCACCTGGCAGCTGTAACTTCGTTCCGATCCCAGCTCCGGCTTCGGGTTGACAACCAAGTGCAGGCAAATGTATCATAAATTTTCATATAAATTTTAAGTCTTGTTTGGGCAAAATGCAAAAAAACAAAAAAAAAAAAATGGCCAAGCGCAGTTGAAAGGAGAAAAATGTGCAGCATGCGGCACACAAGTGCCAGACACTTGCAGCTGTTGCAGCGACAAAGTTGCAACAACAGCAACAACAACAACAAGCACTTGTAGTTAATTTTTCACAACTGACGGCAACTTTTGTGCAATATGCCGCGTTCCGATATTTTTTGGTAGTTTAGCCGAGTGCAGCGGAAAGGGTGAGGGGGAAGGAGGGGGTCAGCTGACCTGTCGCCAGGTGCAAGACAAAATAAAGCTCGGAAACTTGCAGATTTTAAGACTTTGGCTTTTTCCTACAGTTTCTTTTTGTAATTTATTTTATTTGTCGTTTTCGCTGTTGTTGTTGTTGCTGTTGTTGTACGGCTTTTCGACAGCCACTTAAGCGAGTCGGACGCGACGATTATTATTACTGGCCAAAAATGTATAAGACTCAATGGAAATCCGGTTCGATTAAGGCGATCAAAGGAATTTCCTTGGCGGCCCACTGAGTTCTCCGGCAAATTGGAACAGTTCCATTTCGCACAGTGTGCTGAAGACAACGAGCAGGAGGAGATCAGGAGCGGGAGAGGGGCGGGGGAAAATAAAAACTGAGCTGCATTGACATGGCAATGCCGTCGGGCAGTCGAACAGTCTCACAGTCTCACAGTCGCAGAGTCGAATTCTCAGGCCCGTTAATTGCCGTTGTCAGATTCTGGGCTATTTATAAAAATGTTGTCTGACAAGGACACACAAATCGACTCGGTTCGCTCCGGTTCGCTGTGGTTCGCTTGTGATCTGTCCGTGAGTGAGTGATGTGTGTGAGAGCCGCACTCATAACTGCAATGATAAATGCAGTGTTGATATTAAAATAATGGCAATAAGATATGAGCATGGGTCAGAGCATGGGAACGCTGTCTACCTCTTAAAAGTAATGGACATATTTATATGTATAATAGTTGGATAAGAGTAATGGGAACGTGATAGAGTTTTTTCAAACTTTGACTTGATACAAAAAGTAAACCGTATTAAGAATATTTTTAAATATTCTAAAAAAAATGCAAGACAAAGAAGATTTTTAGTAGATAAAAACAGAATTAATATAACATTTATCATGATCGATTAGAGCTTCTCAAAGTAGACAGAAAAAATGTCAGAGTTACGTTTCGCTTGATAAAAAAAAATAAATAAAAAAACACAATTTATACGATTAGAAGCAGGCTAAGACTTCCACACAAGAACCACACACAGCTTAGGACTAGTTTTATTTTCGTTGAGGTTCTTAGCAATTAATTGATTTATTTAAATAAAGAAAAATGCCTCAGAGCTGCGACTTTCTTTATAGAGATTTATATTAAATTTATTATATTGAGAAGAAATATATAATAGTATAAAAGCAATAATATAACATTTATCACGATCGATAACTTGTCAAAGTAGACGGCAAATTTTAATGGAAGAAAAAATTTCAGTGTTCAGTTTTTTTTTGATAATGCAACAAAAATAAATAAAACACCAAAAAAGGCTTAGACTTCCAAGCAAGAACCACAAAGACTAGTTTTATTTTCGTTGAGGTTCTTAGCAATTCTTTGAATATATTGAAATAAAAAAAAGGTCTCAGAGCTGCGACTATCTTTATAGAGATATTAAATTTATTATATTGAAGAAGAGACAAATATAAAAATATTCAAACATATCTATATGTAATCACAGCGAGTTGATGAACACGTAGAAACCAAGAAAGAATTAAAATTTTATTGTTTTATGTAATAAAATGTAATAATAATAATAATATATAATTATATATTATATATAAATTATAAATGATTATAAACTGCACTTTAGCTAATAAATATTATAATGACAGCATATAGATCCAAAAGAATTAATTAATATAGCAATATCTTCAATATATTACAAATTCTCCGTTCTGACAGGCAAATAGAGTAACGCGTGACTAAGCGAAAGTAGTAACGTCCATCTCTAGAGCATAATAGTTGCTTGCAAAGGTGCATCTCTAATTTTTTGAAGAAAGCATAGTTCAAAACTTTTGAATCAAAAGCGACTGGGAAATAAGAACATGGAAAAGAAAGTAATAAAGACACTGTCAAGTATCCTAGAGCTGTAGCAAACTTGAAGAAGAAACAGATCTATGTATAACTAGCAGAATCCGGCCACGCCTGCTTTAATGTGTTTCTCTTTTGGGAACAGAAATTTGCATACTGCTTGAGTATGTTATCAAGGCGCCTGCAATTGAGCGTCTCTCCCAGCCATCCGTTTAGACTTGCCACAATTCGCGGCAATCTGCTATGATGCCTGTCAGAGCTGCTGCCCGGCGCAGTGACAACCCGCGATTAAGTCCGTCCGAGTGGCTACTGCTGCTGCTGCGGCTAATAACCAACTCTTTTGGGGTGTTGAATTCCAAATTACACGAGCAAAATCGCCGAGCTGCCGCCGCGGCCAGCACTCGTCTATATAATCTTGTTGCATATATCAAAAGCGCTTGTCGTGGCGACGCCAGCAACTGTTGCTGCCGTTGCTGCTGCTGCTGCTGCTGCTGCCGTTTATTAAAAACAAATTAAAATGCAGAGGCCCCCGAGGGCTGCTGGCCTCAACGCTGACCACCCATAAACCAAGCAAAGCGCAAAAAATGTACTCAAGGCGTTAAATGGAAATCGAGCAAACGCGTTGACCAGTATCACTCTCCTTCCCCGCAGCCGCAGTCACTGCCAGCGATACCCCGATGCTTGGTCGACACATTAAATACGCATTTGTAATGTGTTGCAAGCTGGCAATTCCATTTGTTGCACTCTCGCGCAGGCATGGGCAATGCTGCGCGTTTTGGGGCAGGGTATACGGATGAAAAATCGTAGAAAAATGTACTTAAATAGAAATATCTATAGTCAAATTTGGATTATACAAATTCCAAAATATATAGGGTATTTTGCCGTTTACTTCATGCATTAACAAAATGAATTTAGACATTATTTGGGTATATCTAATAAAATTATATAGATTTTTGCCATTGATATTACATTTTTATACTGAACTTTGGATTTTGCTTCTCTTTTCACTATTAACATTAAAATTTTTATGCAGCAAACTTCAACAAATTTAGGGTATATATGTATGTAAAAAAATGTTTAAAATAAAATTTAAACATTATTTTTGCATATTTTAAGAAATTAAATAGATTTTTGCGTTTAATATTAAATGTTTATATTAAACTTTTGCTTTGCTTCTCTTTACAGTATTATATATCTATATTAAAATTTTTATTGAGCAAGCTACAAAGTATTTATATTTATAAATATATACATTATGAAAAATGTTTGAAAATAAATTTAAACATTATTTAAATTATTATTTAATTAATTTTAATTATACTTAGATTTTCCACTTACCATTTTGCCGGGAATACAACAGCTCAACACTTTTATACCATGCTTAGAAATTTATGAAAAAAGCTGTTTTTAACTTCATGCAAAAGGTTTTAAAAATTTGGATTTCAGCTAAAGCATTCTTCTTCTACCATTTATTTTCGAACTTTTTGATTTTCGGATTTTGTTTTGCTTGTTATATTTAACTAAATATAACTACATATTTTTTGATATTTGAAAAATGTGTTAACAAGTCTTTTACAGGGTACTTTGCGTTCCATCTCCCACCCGCATACGATAACTGCAGTCCACCCGCTCGTCCCCCATGGATAATTTGGCAGCCAGAGCCAAACGCTTGCGGCGGTTTCTTAACAATCGTAATTACAATTGTTGCCACAACATCGAAATGTACTTTTAAAAGGCGCCCAGAAAAGAGTGGAAAAAAAACTGCGAGCAGTTGTTGTTGTATTTCTTTTTTGGGTCTCGACTCTGGGCTACCGTTATGCCCCGATCGGGGCCACGTTGAATGACAATCGCCCGCACTGCCCGATCTCCATCTGCAGCTAGAGTGACGCACACGAATAGCAGCGGAGTAAACGGAGCGGGCAACTGACCAACTGACTGACTGACTGATCGCTTGGCTTTCGTCTGGTTTGGGGGCGATCCCTACGTTCCCCTTGCCTCCCGCGAAGCTTAGTTCTGGCCAATTTTTATTCTATTTGGCGCACGTGCCACACGAAGCAAATTGATTTTGCCAGTAGGTGGAAAATAAAATTAACTTTGCGGCTTGGATTTGTTGCTCTATTTGAGTCGCTGCGCAGAGAGAGACAAGAGAGAGGAGAGCGGGCAAGGGCAGTCGTTCAGTTAAATGAGTTTCGGCTTGAAATTAGCTAGATTTGAATTTGTATTTGATTTGCTAAAGTTAAAGCTGGCGTGGGTCTATCTGTCTGTCTGTCTATCGCTCAGCTGGCCTCAGCTCGGTCTCGTGGTCTGCTGTTGGTCAAGATCTCGGCCCGGCTTGGCTGTGGCTGGGGCTGGCTCGAGCCCGCACGGCTGTCAGTCACAGTCACCGGCAAGTCAGAGCGCCCGAGTCCGAGTCCGAGTCGGAGTCGGTGACTGGGACTCGCTTACAAGGCGCCTGCGGTCATATTGTGCGGCTTGATTTATGGCAAGAGATTGGCCAAAAGCCAGCAACAATTCGCATTCGCAATTGTACAAACATTTTTCAATCCATTGCCTGCATTTCTCAACCGACTACACAGTGTATAGACATGTGTGCGTGTCTGTATGTGTGTGTGTGTGTGTCTATTTTAAATATATGTACTTTTTGCAAGTCTATTAATATTAATAACCGAAAACATTTTGGCGAGCGCGATTTGCGATTTGCATACGCGAAATTCGCAGCGCTTTTCGACTGGAACAAAAGACTTAGGAACCGAACTTGTTGTCGCCACCTCTTAGTTCACACCATGTCCGTCCCGATCCGATCCGACCGTCCCGCCGGCGCTCCGTAATTGGCCATTTGGTTTCGTGTCTCTGCACAATTATCAATTACTCCCAATCACTTTTATGTCACATGCAAATGCCACCGCAGCCAGAGCCAATAATAATAATAATAATAATAATATAGTTAAAAGTCGACGTTGCGCCCACAAAAAACGGCAAGAGTAACCGCAGAGCCTCCCTCGCTTATCCGTCCCGTCGGCCATTTGGCATTAATTAGCCAGCAATTTTAGCCTGGGGGGCTTTTCATTTTTTGCCACGTTGCCGCCACCCACAGAACAGACCGTCGCGCCGACGGCGGCGGGCAAAGTGTTGTGTGCAAAAACAAATAACACGCTAAAGATCAATTAGACATGAGAATCGGACACAGCGTGAAACGAGCCAAAGCTCTTTGCAATTGACTGCGAACATGAGACGCCAGTGGATATATCATTCCGTGTTGCCGACACAGTAGCCGGGCCGTGCCGGGCCAGGCCAAGCCATGCCAGGCCGCACTTGAAAACCCGCGAAACTCTGCAATTAATTCTCAAAAAACGAAAACTGCAAAATGGAAAAACGAAAATGTAGAAACGCACGAAAACCTATCATGTTTATTATGCTGGAATGCATTTTTCATGAGCCATGGGGTATGCGGCACTATATACAGATAAATATATTGTGTATAGTATTCGTTTTCGTATGGGGTGTGCATAATTTAAGCTGCTAAGAAATTCCGCAGTCGTAGGCAGTCGATTAAACAGATACTCTGCATTTTATTTAACAGTATCTCGCAAATCTCAAAAAAAGCTTTTAAATTATTTTATTTGCATCTTTGCATGAATCGAAATCGATAGAAAAGCTGCTGTTCTAGCTATACGTGAAATTTCAGCTCTTTAGCTTAGGCATAAGCAGAGATTGGCGAGTTTGAAGATATATACAATGTAGGTATAATTACTTAGTGTTTCGCTTCGCTGTTGATTTATCTTAAAATTAATATTTTTTTATGAGGTACTTTTTTGGAAAGTGAAATTTCTGCATTTTAGCATAAGCATATGCAGAGATTGGCGAGCTTGAAGATATATAGCTATGATCTTGAGCACTTATTTCTTAAATATCTACTATTATACTCCATTTCGATCGATTATAAGAATCAGCATCGAAGAATGCAATATTTGTCTACATATATGAGAAATTTGAGCAATCTAACATAAGCAGCCGCAGAGATTGACGAGCCTGAGTTACCATCAAGGCTATTATGGTACTAGAGCTTCGCCCGGATTTTGTTACATATTTAGCATTTTTGTGGACACAAGGCAAGTTTTCTGTAACTAAAAGTTCAACTAACTAAAGTTTCTGTGATTTATATTTCTACAGCAACCATACTACCCCATCTGCCCTGCCTACAGGGCAACGAAACGTGCAGCAAACGCGAAAGGGGGACAGGCAGGCGTATCATTCATAGTAACACTTGAAAAGCGTAGCTCGGACGAGTAAATATGCAACAGATTGGGTCATACATTATACATAGCTAACATATTATATGCTATATGTTATGTGTGTGTGTGAGACGTGCAACATTTGCGTTTATGCAACTGCAACTGCAACTGGCTGCCCAGTGGCGATTTTCGTGGAGATTTCCTGCTGCGAGTCTTAGGAAATTGCCAACACGGGAAATGCCCATTAATTGAATTATGCAAGTCGCGCCGGAAATTATAAATGATGTGCCATATCTTATGCTCTAGCATTTCGTTGGGCTGTACCTCCTCTCCCCCCTGCCACTCTGCCCCCCTCTGGCTTTGGTGCTCGCATAGCGCTCGCCGCGGGCCGCAGAGCTCGATGCCAATCAAAGCGTTTTGCGGCTGTTCTCAAGGTTGTTGCCATAACTTTCCAATAAGAACTTGCGTGAGTGTATGTATGTACATGTGTGTGTGTGTGAGCGTGTGTGCCTATGATTGATTTATATTGTCAGTTAGCCAGGGGGGCGGCCCGCCGAGAGGCGTGTCTCAACGCCATGTGAGCATAAATGTGCAATTTGCTAATTGTAACACATAACGGCAAACGACAGACAGTCTGTCGGTCTGTCTGTCGGTCTGCCCGCCTGTCTGTCTGTCTGTCTGCTTGGCTGCCTGCCCGCCTGTCCCTTGCCCGCCCCACGCTTGGCCTTTTGATGTGTCGCTGCTTGTGCTCGTATCTAAATCTGCCGCTCGACTCGTTAACCGTTTGTCATTGTTGCCGTTTGCCGCTGTGGCCTTCAGCAACATGTTGCTGTTGTTGCTGTTGCTGTTGTTGCAGTTGCTGTTGTTGCTGTTGCCGTCGCCGTTGCCGTTGCCGTTGCGGTTCTTTCGCTCGTTTTTCGCATTGATGTTTCAAGGTTGCCCAATTAAAAGTGACATTTTGCAACATAATGCGCTTGCACTTAACATGTTTTCTTGTTCTCGCGTTTTCGCCTTCTTTTTCTAAGCCTGGTAACTAGCTGCAGTGCCGGCTATAGCTGTAGCTGTTCTTGTTGTTGTTGCTGCTGCTAATTCACGCTTAAATTATATAATTGACTTGGTAGTTTTGCTCGCAAAAAAAAAAAAAAAAAAAAAAACATGCATTAAACTGCAATTTACATTTCAAGTATTACAATGCTTTGAATCGCCTTCGAATTGCCTTTGGGCCATAATTGGCGCAATCGGGCAAGTCATTAAAACGCTTCGAATTGTACAGCCGAGTGCCGCCCACTGGGGGAAGTTGCAAGCGTGCGACGCTTCTAAATCGGTACTACCCCCAGCCGAACTGCTTCGAATGTTGTGCAACGATTGTGTTAACACTTGTTAGTTATGGCTGCAGTGGGAACTGAACTGAAACTGAGTGTTATAGCGCCCATATAATTGCATTCGATAATCAAGCCTGCCATGGCAATTATATCATTAGCATTTCGACTCTTTCGATGTTTATCACAACTTAAAATACGCACTTAACAGTCTGAAATGCAGCTGAAAGCTTGAGAGAAAGGCAACAGCGAGTCTACAGAAGACTTTATGCTCTATAAGGCAATTTTGAATTCATTTAAATATTATTATTAAAAACTTAAGGCATTTGTTGGGGTTTTTTTTTAAACATAAACTAGCTATAGACCGTTAAATTATTTTAGATATCTTTAAAAAAAGCATGAGAGAAAGACAGCAGCGAGCAGTAGACTCTATGCTCTATTTATTGTTATTGTGAAATTTTATAAGGCATTTGTTGAAGTTTTTATACAAAAACTAAGGATAGGCGTTACATTTTTAAAAAAAAAAGTGAGAGATAGGCAGTAGCGAGTCTTAGAGAAGACTCTATGCTCTACAATGCAGTTTGCAGTTATTATAATTTTTATTGTGCAGTTTTTTAAGGTATATTTTTTAGTTGTTTGTATACAAAACAAGCGATAGATCGTTTGACTATACGAGAGCTATAGGCATAATTTATTTATACATTTTGTTTTTACATTTTGTTATCCTTAAAAATAGGAAAAAATTGATTAAACTTTGTACAGATAATTTAAGAACTTAAAGTCAATTTGGCAGAGCAGTTTTCAAATTTATCTCTTATATTAAATATATCAATATTATATTATATTAAAAACATATATTATCAGACTGTTAAAGCTACATTTTACATAGATAGTGAGAGAAAAGTTGACATGGCTTTACAAACTGCTCAGAAAAATAAACATATAATTATTTTCCATCATAACCCGTAAACATCACCATAAAGTATGTATACCCGCAGCTCAGAGGGTTACACATATGAGCTTCTAATACAAACAGGTATATTACCACAATATTTTGCCCAGCATAACGCAATAAGGTTTTATACAGATATTGAGAGAAAAGTCTGCATAGCTACATGCTATAAATATGTCCATATATATAATTTTTATTTTGCATCATTTGCTGTAAACCTCGCCATAAAATTGTTATACCCTCTGCGCAGGGTATTGCAGCAATAATAATAATAATAATTTACTTTCACATACTCAGCTGGCTGCACTCGGACCTCCTGTTTTCCTTTCATATCCAAAATATTCACAATGTGTATTTTAATTATGATCAGAGGGGTCTCTCCACGTGTGTGTGCGCGAGTGTGTGTGTGTGTGGCAAAAGAGCGACAAACGGACAGGCAAGAGACAGCTGGCCAGGCCCCCATCCTCCATGCTCCGCTCAGCTGCATGCCAATCGCCGAAGGAGCAGAAGAGAGAGGCAAGTGCTACGCGGTGGTTCGCAGTGGTTCGTGGTGGTTCACAGACTGCTGGAGCTGCTGCTGCTGCTGCTGCTGCTGTTGCCGAATGTCAGTGCAAGAGTTTTGCTTGTCATAAAAATGCGCAAAATGCAACAATTTGAAAATGCAAAATATGCGCGTATGCGTGGAATGATTACAGACGACTGCAGAGAAGAGCGAACTGCAGAGAGACAAAGACAGAGACAGAGAGGGAGAGAGAGAGAGTGCCTGGAAGGCAAGAGAGAGGGAAGGTACACAGGGGTTTACAGAGCTGAGAGAACGTTCCGTCTGTGCTGGCTAATTATGCGCGCAACACGTTCAAGGCGGCGGTAGGTTGCCCCATTGCAACATGTTGCCATTGTTGTTGCTGCTGCTGCGGTGACTGTTACTGCCGTTGCGTAAGCAATGTCTGAAAATTGCATTAGAAAAATCACTTGGCTGGCAGCGGCAACAATTAAAGCGACTCGCATGTTTTTCGCTCCAACTCGCCTGGGAACCACAAAAGCCGCACTTGCAGCTCCGATCCGAGCTGAAGCCGCAGCTGGAGCTGAAGCCGAAGCTGAAGCTGCACTCGCTGCAATCGCCGGCTTTGACGTTCTGAAAGTCATGCGGCAATTCGATTGTGGCCCACACAGTGGGACAACAGCACGTGAAAAGATGAGCTAGTCGAGAGGAAATATAAATATATATGGATTTAAGGTTTATAACAAATATATAAAAATACATATATCTACGTTGAGCTATAGAGCATACTATAAACTATACTAGATTTATTAGTAAAGAAAACGTATTACTAAGAAAACTCAATTATCGGATTAATTGGAGTTTTCAAAAATTTACATTTAATATATATTTATGAAATGAATAAAAAATATATATTTATGAAATAAATAAAAAATGTATATCTATGAAGTAAATAAAAAATATTTGTGTATGATATAAATAAAAAATATATATTAATTTAATTTATGACAAAATTAAAAAATACATATTTATGATTTATTAAATAAATATATATTCATGTATCTGGTTTAAACTCAACTTACCAGCTTAGAGTGAGTATATTCACTTACTATTTCTCACAGTGCAGTGATAAATGCGTAAATTTGCAATCTAATCAATTTTTAAGCATTCGCTTTACATTCTTTATCTTTGGGGATTAACATTTCCTCGGAAATCAATACACGTCAGTCGATTGATTGTAAAGTGTTATCTCGCTACGATATATTAGTTGAGACTTCAGTTTCCTGTAAAAAGTATCTATATCACATATGGTATATATCGTAGATAGTATTGTATAGTATAGATAGTAGTAGAATTCAGTTTGGTAGGAATAACACAAAATTATAGTTATATATTATATTATATATTATTAACATATATATAAAATAATATTATTTGTTTTATTGCTATTAATCGTATATTAAATGTATATTATTATTATATTATTTTTTGCATTGTTATTTTAATTATTAATTTATTATGTATATATGCTTATATCATTTTATATATATGATAATAAGGCGAGAGATTGTAAATTTTTAGTATAAAAAACCTGCAATTAATTTAATGCATTTCCGGCTGAATTCCGTTTTATATTCTAATGCATATTTGCAATTATTTCTTTATAGCTATTATTAGCTGCTATAAAGTTTATTTTGTTTTATAAACTTGTAATCTCTCTCCACTTGCCATTGATTTCTCTCTGTGTAGCGAATTACGCATGCAACTGGTGGTTTTTTATGTAACCTGTAACCTGCGTCCCTGATCTCACTTACTGTCTCCACTGTTCCAGCTCTCTCCTTCTCTCTAACTCGCACTCTCTCTATCTCTCTCTCTAATCCGCTAGAGTCTGTAATGTGTACATTTTATTAGCATTACAAATCTTTGGGGCGATGTTAATCGCGAGCGGCTTTTATTGTTTGCCATTTGCCCCTTTCCCCAGCTTGTTGCAGTTGCAGTTGCTGTTGCTAGTTAAACATGGCCAGAGCGTGGCTACTTGCAGTACCCTTCGGGGCACAGTAGAGCCGTGCCGTGCCGCGCCGCGCTGCGAACGGTGCAAAAATCAGCGTTGAAAATTTTAGCTATTTTTCACCAATTAAAAACGGATTCTCCCTGCAATTCTTTATGCCTGCGCCGGGGCCGTGTCGACCTGCCCGTCGGCCGCTCCCAGGCAAATTGTGTAGCTGTTCTTGTTGTTGTTGTTATTGTTGCTGTTGTAGATGGTGTCGTCGTTGTTGTTGCTAAGTGAAAAATGCAATTTACTTTGTTGCCAACCGCAGATTTGCGTAGGCCACGATTTATGCGGCTTAAAGTGCGCTGATCTTCTAGCCATATTGTAGACGATTGTACAGTTTTTCGTTCATGTTTATTTATCATATTTAAAATGCAATAAAATGCGTTTCATGTCGACGTCGGAGCATAAATTAAGTTTATGCCTTTTTAGCTGTGCGCACCGTGCGAGCCCTAAGTGTCAAAATAATTCATTATAATTGCCCACAGATCATTTTTGTCAACGCTTTTTTTTCGCGCGAGCTCGCGTGCGTTTTGCTAGCGATTTTTCCTCTACTCGCAATCGCATTCGCATTCGTATTCACATTCGCATTCGTTTTCGTTTTCGTCACACGACGCGGGGCGACGCCACTTGCCGGGAATGAGTGAATAATTGCCGGGCTTGTCTTGCGGTTTATACTAAATTTAATTAATGATGACTTTTATTTATGCCCGTGCCAGTTCGCCAGATAAATGTGGGCGAGCCACGCCCTAATAAATTGGAGTAGGTTGTGAAGTATGGAGAACTTTAAAGATCGTCTTTAATTTTTAGTGTTTTGTGAATCAGTAGTATTATATTAGTATTATTATTACTTTTATTGTTATTATTATTATTTTTACTATTATTATAATTATTATTATTATTATTATTTGTCTTATTATGTTGTTATTAATATTGTTATTATTATAGTTTTTATTATTAATTTTATTACTATTATTAGTACTACTCTTATTATTATTAGTATTACTTTTCTTATTATTATTACTATTATTACATTAAATTTATATTATTATTTCTGAGAAATATACTCGTATGCTTCAAAGGTTTATATTCCCTCGATTTATATCATTTTAGCTTATAAATCAGAAAACATAGAGCATAATATTGACTAATTAGATTTATAGAGTATAGAATTATATAATAGTTCTGAATTGGTTTAAATACTGTTAAGGGAACTGTGTATTTTTTTTATGCAGTTAATTTTTAATAGAGCCCCGACTATTTCATACCATTAAAAGCATAAGCTCAAGACAGATAAATATGAACTGGACAAAATAATTTTAAATTATTTTCAATAATTTTGAGAGATAAGTATTTTTTATATAGTAGTTATTTTATTAATATTTTATTTTAATATGTATTTTTAATGAGTATATTATATTATATTATTAAGAGGTAATTAAATGTATTATTTATTTTTATCAATCATATTATTTTATTATTTATGTAATTAAGGCTAGAAAGATAAAATATGTATGGCTTTATCACGATAAAATTCTAGATTTATACATTATGCTAAATCGGTTGACAAAATCTTTAAAGTTCGATAAATTTTATACATGTATTTATACTCATTGCGAGAGTCATGTATATTTCCTGTCATCAGCGTAACTATTTTGCTATAAGCCACGCTAAAAGTTCGTGCTCCCCAGTTTTTCCCACCTGTAGAGCGTTTTCCCGCCTGCCCCGCCCTCATTTCAAACTTAATACTCATTTAATTTCAAGCATTTTAATTATTTTTACAAATATGAGTGCTAAGCACTCCATACCCCCTCCCCCAGCGCCTGCTCGCCATAACCCACTGAGATTTCCGCTGACTTCAAATCGCTTAGCTCCATATAAGTACGTGAGCGTATGTGTATATCAGTGTGTGTATGTGTGTGTGAGTGTGCCTAACCGCAGAAAACGATTGCGCTGAACAAATTCTGTAGTTTATTTTGTTGTGGGCCATAAAAATGTTAACATCATTATAAAGCTTAACACCTGCAGCCGCGCGGGGCCGCAGCTGACCAGCAACAGCAGCAACACAAATACCTGCACACACACCTGCACACACACACATACACACACATATTTTCGCATCTTGGTTTTATCGCTAATCGAACTCAGTTTGGCCGAGGCAAAAACAACGCCTGCAGCGGCAACAACAACAACAGCAACAAGAACAACAACATTTGCAGCTCGCATCTATAAAGTTTTGTGTCGCGCTTCCAGCTCACTTTGCATTCATGCCGGCAGTTTCTCACGCTCCTTATTGGATTTGGAGCGCAAGTGCACGCGAGCGAGCAGCGCAGCGGCAGAGGCAGAGACAGTGAGACAGACAGAGACAGAGAGAGAGAGAGAGGGAGAGAGGGAGCAGATCAGCGCCGGCTTTGACTCTGCGTGCACAATAACCGCAGGGCGATTGCTTTGACTTTGCCACCGCCGACGCAGCCGCCTGTGCCTGGCCTGCCTTGGCATGCGGCCAGGCTGGAGCAGTAGCGGCAGCAGGCCAGGAGAGGCAGCAGGGCGGCAGGCTAGCAGAGGCAGCAGGCTAGAAGGGGCAGTGGGCCAGGAGAGGCAGCAGGGCAGCGGAGCTGGAGAGGCAGCAGGCCGGGAGAGGCAGCAGACCAGGAGAGGCAGCAGGTCATCAGGTTAGCAGAGGCAGCAGGCTACCAGAGGAGGAAAGGTAGCAAGCCGGGAGAGGCAGTAGACTAGCAGGGGCAGTAGGGTAGCAGAGGCAGCAGGCCAGGAAACGCAGCAGGCTAGCAGGAGCAGCAGGCTAGGAGAGATAGCAGGCCAGGAGAGGCAGCAGGCCAGCAGAGCAGGAAAGGTAGAAAGCCGGAAGAGGCAGTAGACTAGCAGGGGCAGTAGGGTAGCAGAGGCAGCAGGCTAGAAGAGGCAGCAACCCAGCAAAGGCAGCAGGCCTGGAGATGTAGCAGGGCAGCAGAGGCAGCCAGGAACGGCAGAAGTCAACCCAGTCGGACGTCGTGCATCTGGCGGCAACAATGTTTCAGCTGATGCGCTGCGACTCCACGCGTGATTTATGATCTCCAATTGCGCTGGCGCCGCAATTTGTTTGTAGTTGCAGTTGCAGTTGTGCTTGCCGCACTATCAAACTGGCAACGCCGATAAATCAAGCTTCAAGCAGGCATTAGAGTAGATACAGATACAGCTATACAGATACAGATACAGATACAGATACATATATATATCTACTTATATTTTTTGGATAAAGAAAACAAATTTGCAATTCATTTACAACTTGTTTGTTTGTAACAAAACTCTCTAATCCAATCCTGTCCAATCCAATCCCTTGCAGACATGCCGTATGCCTCGCCTTAGCCTAAACAGTGTGTAGCTGATGCAGCCTGTGGTTTCTTAGTGTTGCTCTGTTGGGGGAACCTGTTCCATATTTCCATAGTGCTTGTCAGACTCTCGAGACTAGGAATGCGCATTCGTAGCGCCGAACTTATGCCCTAATTGTAGTATTTTGACGGTGTTTTTATTCAGTAGTGACGCCTGCAGCTGGCCATGTAGTTATCCACGTAGTTGGCAATAAATCGATATTGCATTTGGAATTGATTCTGCCAGCGGGCCTGGGCCAATGCCAGCTGCGAGGCAGCCGCATTCATCGAGTCCTCTGCTTCTGCTTCCGAATTCTCGTCCTCGTCCTCGTTCTCGTCCTCGCACTCGTCTTGCTCTTCGTTATCCTCGTTCTCGGCGGTTAATGTGCTCATGGAACTGTCATTGGACTGACTCTCGGTGCTCGTCGCCTCATTGTCGTGCTCCTCGCTAGTTGTCTCCTGCTCCTCCTCCTCCTGCGACTCGTCCTCCTCCTCCTCCGACTCGTCCTCTTGCGAGCTGTCCGAGTTGCCGGGCCGCGACGAATCACTGTCATACTGTGATGTCTCAATGCCCGACGAGGCGCTCTCGTCGGACTCCACAAAGCCGCTCGATGAATACGGCTCTGGGCTCTCGGAGCCGGAACTATCATGCTCGCTGTGCTGCGACAGCGACGAGTTCGAATGGGAACTGCCCCCGGACTGCGAGTCATCGTCGCTGTCATGTGGAGCTACGACCACAACAGGCGGTATATTGAGTGCTTGATTCACATGCACGCTGAGCTTATTGAGGCGCGCATTGCTCGCATTTGCCTGCAGCTCTTCCCCTGGACGGCGGCTGAAGAATTCGCCCAGCTCCTTCTCAAACTGCAAATTGGAGCTGCTCTTAGGCAACTGCAGTTTCGGCACTGTCTTCGCATTCCTATGATCGGCATAGTACAAGTGCTGCATGGCGGCGTACAGCTGATCCAGCAGTTCATCCGATTCCAGCAGCGTCATCCTGGCTCGCTTGATATGTGCTCTAAGCAGTTGCTGTATCTGCGCCACGTTGCAGAACTTCCTCAGCAGCGGCAGACGATTCAATTTTCTGGCAATCAGCGTGGGATTCTGCAAAAGGTAAGAAACAAGAGATTAGATAATGCCGCTGCCGCCAAAGCATTTGCTTACAAAGAGCTCCGTCTGCAGTTCCGATTTTTCGCACTGGAAATTAAAGAGTTTTAATAATAAAAAAAAATTAAATAATCTAGTATTTTACCTTCAATGTGGAGCACTCGGTGTCGTCGTCGGGAGCCGCCAGTGCGCCCGCAGCTCGCTTCACTTTGCTCGCGTAGCTCGTTATGTTGCAGCTGCGCCAGTTGAAGATGCAAACGCGACGCTTGCAACTGCGCTGGCGTCGCTGCTGCAGCCTGCGCTGCGTCTGCGCACGCTGCCAGATGATATGCGCATCCCCCAGCGAGTAGTAGCTGCAGTACGACCCGTCCGTATCGTAGTCGTTGTCCATGCTATCGGACACAATGCTGCTGGCATCATCCACCGTATTGGACACGGCCTGTGGATGCAGTGTCGTCGAGCTGCGCTCGGTGGGCGCCATCAGGCAGTAGGTTTTGGTATTTATCGAGTTTGGCGCGGCTGCAGGCGGCAGCTCTTCGATGGAAGGCGTAGCCAGCTCCTCTGTGGACGGTTTAATCTCAAGGAGCGATGCATGCGCTTCCATGGGAGTTGCTGGAGCTTTTGCCTCAATTTGCGGCACCTTTTCCTGCTGCTGGTTGGCTTCAGCTTCAGCAACATCGTTCTGATTCTTTGGCTGCTCAGCCTCATGCTGCTGGCTAATACTCTCGGCCTTGTCCTCCACTTGAATTGCCAGCTCCTCTGTGGACGGTGTAATCTCTATGAGCGATGTCTGCGTTGCTGGAGCTTTTGCCTCATCGTGCGGCACCTTTTCCTGCTGCTCATTGGCTTCAGCTGCAGCAACATCGTTCTGATTCTTTGGCTGCTCAGCCTCATGCTGCTGGCTAATACTTTCGGCCTTGTCCTCCACTTGCACTGCTACTTCAAGCGTTGCTGGGCATGATTTCAGCTGCACTTTTCTGTTAGACTCCTGCTCCACTGTTATAGGCAACTGCTCCTTAGGCGCCACAGCTGCCACAGCTGCAACTTGTTCAGCGGCAATTTCATTGGCCAAATTTTGCTGCGATTTGCCGACTGCATCCTTTGCATCCTCAGCCTGCTCTGCGTCCTTCCAGCGCTGCTTAATGCGCTTCAGCTCCGCGTCCGCTTGCTCGTGGCCTTGGGCTTTGAGGAAGTAGGGAAAGTCGTAGGCATCGTAGTTCCAGAAGTCGAAGCCTTCGCGCGGCTCTGTTGGGAATTGCAGCACGGACATGCCGGTGCCGGCTTCGGCGATGAGGCGCCTGAATTTCTGGCTCTGTTGCGGCGAGGAAACGAAGGTAATGGCTATGCCCTTGGAGCCAAATCGGCCGGCACGGCCAATGCGATGCAAATAGGTGACCAGATCCTTTGGTATGTCCAGGTTGATGACCAAATTGGCATGCGACGAGTCCACGCCGCGTGCCATCAGATCTGTGGCGACCAAGGTGCGCATCTTGAAGCTGCGATAGGCCTGCAGAGAGCAAAGAGATTTAGAAATCATATATAGGCATCAGTTTGAATCGAATATATACTTGGAACGTCTCGAGGCGCTCGCTCTGCTTCATGGCGCCGGACATGAGCTCGCATTCGACGCCCTCGCGCTGCAGGTAGCTGCAGAAGGAGTCGGCGCGACTCTGCGAGCTGGCAAAGAGTATGCTCTGCTCGTACGGCAATTGGCCGAAGATCTTGTGCAGTGCCCTCAGCTTGGCCAGCATCTCCTGCATGCTGTTCACTTGCTCCGGCAGCTCATAGACGAACTGCCGTACGCCCAGCAGCACTGTGGCCCGCTCGCTGTTCGAGACGAGTACGGGTTTATTCATCTGCTTGGCCAGACGCTCGTCCAGCCCGTTGGGATATGTGGCGCTGCAGGCAATCATCTGGCACTTGGACAGCGCCTCCAGCATTGTCTGCACATCGCGCCTGAGAGATTCAGTTGCATAGAGCTGGTCCACCTCGTCCAGCACAACCAGACGGATGGCCGACGTGAAGAAGACCTTGTTCTGTACGAGATGCATCAGCCTGCCCGGCGTGCCGACCACAATGCGGCCCCTGGCCATGCGAGCGCGATCCTTGGTCACATCCGTGCCGCCAATGTAGCTAACGGCCAGGTAGTCCTTTCGGTTGCGCATGTGCTGTGCCAGTCCATTGGCCGTGTCCTCCACCTGTATGGCCAGCTCGCGTGTCGGTACAATGATCAGCACTTGGGGCTTGGCCACGCCTTTGTTCACCATCTGCAGCGCGGCCAGCACATAGATCAATGTCTTGCCAGTGCCGCTCTTGGACTGCACCAGCAGATCTACAACATACATCATATACATCATACATATATTGACACGCAATGGCAGTCACTCACCCATGCCGGCTAGCACCATGGGTATAGCTGCCGCCTGAATCTTCGTGGGCGTTAGGAATCTGTGCGAGCGCAGGCCTTTCAAAATATCGCGTTGCAGGTGCAGCTCATCGAAGGAGACGGAGCCGGCGGCCACATCGCTGGTGCGCTGCTCTCCCTCTTCAATAACATGCGCAATGGCGCTCTCCATTGTGCTTATATTTTCGATTCAGCTCGAATGCGTTGTAGAAATATAATAATTCACGCTGATGAAAAGCCGCCAAGCTTAATTTATTGAACATATGATGCTTGCTATCGGCCGGCCGCCACTTTGCAATAATGCTTCTCGATAGTTGCCAGCAGTGTTGAGAAATGGAAGGAATACAAATGGTATTCCGTTTTGCAATGTATAGCATATCGGCATACTATCGATGGAGTTGACAAGTGTAATTAATTTTGAGGCGCGTATTGCATACCATTCTCCACTAATAATACCACACTATTATAACAATTAAATGTATTTATTTATAATTAAAAAATAATATTAAACATAACATCAATAATTTACCATATAAGGTTACGTTTATAGTTATTGTTTATATCAATATGACAGCATGTTCTGTTCATATTGTTTGTTAATTCAGTTAGAGTATATCACGTAAATAATAGCAGCGTAATAACACGTAAATTATAGCAGCGCAAACATCGGCAGCTTTGATTGCTGTGAAAATATGTTTTAAATATTGTAGAGTTGATACAACCCTTTCTAAAAATAAATACAAATGATTTAATATTAATTCACCATTTAAAATTACATTTATATTTATTAACTTAAGATAAATAATATTTCTCGTATTATTTGTTAATTCTGTTAGAATATATCAGTTGCTAATATGACAATTTATAGCAGTGCAAACACCGATAGTTGAGTTTCGATTGCTGTGCAAATACGTTTAAAAATTGTACAGTTGATAAAACATTTGTTAAAAATAAATGCAAGTGATTTTATAAGAATTGACCATTTGAGGTTTATATAAAAATAATATGATATACTGCTCAAACTGTTTGTTCAATATGTTAGAGTATAGCATATACGAAAATTTATAGCAGCGCAAGTATCGATAGTTGAGTTTTGATTGCTGTAAAAATATATTTAAAATGTCGTACACTTTATAAAAGTAAATATAAATGATATTATAAGACGCGAAAAGTATTTTTTGCAATTTAACTGAATTACTTTGATACTAGTATATCGATATAAAAGTGTGGTATATAGGCAACACTGTCATACTTCAGTTTATATCGATATATTGATAACACACATCGCTAGCTGCAATGGAGAAAAACAAAATAACGGCTTTTCTGCTAACTGGGCCGCCGGGCAAGTGTTTGTGCTTATTTATTTTCATTAACTTAAATACTGTAATTATAAAGCTTTGTACTCCACGCACAGGAATCGGCAAGACGACGCTGATACGCAAGATATGTGAACGAATAAGCGGCCATTGCAGGCTGCAGGGCTTTCACACCGACGAGGTGCGCTCGAATGGCCAACGGATTGGCTTCGATGTGGTCAGCGTGGCGGGCGCACGTGGCATTTTGGCACGCGAGCAGCCCCAGGACAGTGTGCGCCGACCCAAGGTCGGCAAGTACTCGGTTTATGTGCAAGACTTCGAGCAGCTGGCGCTGCCGCTGCTGCAGACGCAAGCAGCCGCAACTTCGCCCCCGACGCCGCCGACGCTCTACGTCGTCGATGAAGTCGGCAAAATGGAGGTGCTGAGCGAAAGCTTCGCTGCCGCTATGGAGGCGTTGCTGCAGCAGCAGCTGCCGCTGCTTGCCAGCATACCCAGCCAGACGCGGCGGCCGCTGGCGCTGGTGGAGCGCCTGAAGGGTGCGCGCAATGCACGCGTATTCCATGTGAGCAGCGCGAATCGCGTTGCATTGGTCGATGACGTCACGGCGGCGATTGTGAGCACACTACACTGAGCGAAACACAAAATGAATTTGGTAGTTGTCAAGGCTTTTGGGAATAAAAGTCGAAGGCGGCAGCTACTTTTGAGAAAAACTTTCGATTCGATGCGCTTTTAAAATTCTCTCGAAAATGATACCAAAATTTGCCTACGTTCTGCTGTTTCTGTTCCTGACGACGCTGCACGTCTGCTCGCACCTGATACCCATTGTGGAGGCCAATGCGAGCATCAAGACCGTCGACTCGGTGCTCGTCCGCAAGCTGTGCCTGAACGTCGGCTATGAGTACAACCACACCATGCTCTGGCAATCGCTGGTCAACTCGTTCGTGCTCATCTACGGCTGCTGGCGCTGCGATCGCGAGGCGGAGCGACTGCTCGCGCATGGTGGCAGTCATGGCAGCCATGTCAGCCATGGTGTTGGCGCCACCAAGCTCTCGCCCGCGGCGGAAGTCAAGCTGAATTGGATGCGCAGCAAGGGCAAGTTACCGTTCAGCTGGAAGCTGTTCCCGCTGAGCGAACTGTTCTGGTACACGCTGCCCTGGCTCTTCACCTTCGTGGGCAACGGTGTGCTCAACTACTGGCACCTCAACATGATCATGGGACACTTCTGCACATCGCCGCTGGAGGTGTTCAAGCTCTACAGCCGCGTGCAGTGGCTCTACCTGCAGAACATCTTCTCCGGCGGCCTGGCGCCGTTCCTCATGCAGTTCAACGGAGCCTTCGAGTCGCTGCTGAACAAGCACGCCAACTACATCAGCTACGACAGCGATCTGCTCGTCGCCGGGCAGGAGGTGGAGTGAGGCGGCGCGCAGTGTCCGCCATGGATGCGGACAACACGTTGAAGAAATATAAATTCCATTGGATCTCATTGCATTTCGTCTCTATACTCCGCTTTTTTTGGTCGCTCTCACTATATTTTCTGTTTCATTAATAAAGCTGCATCTGTACAGTGAGAAAACTAACTTTTGCCCTGCGAACTTTACTCTTTGCTCTGCTAAAAAAAAAAAAAAAAAAAAAAAAAAAATGGAAAAGGAAAAGCGAGAAAAACTTTCTCCGGTCACGTGGGAAATATGCAATTTTTCCACGTTGAACTGCAAACTTTGTCCGTAAAGTTGCCTCAACTAGCGAAAGGGCATCTCAATTTGCGGAATCTGTCTTCATCATATATACAAAAAAAAAATATATATATATATATATGTATATAGTGCTATATAGTGCCAGTCAAATTGGTTTACGGTTGTCAGTCAATAAGTTAGTTGTGGCGACGTAGCAACCCAAACACCAGACACATTTCAAATTTCACTCATCTCTCTCGCTCCGAGAATTATTCGAAAAAGTTCCACACAAAAATAAACATAATTCAGACAATATCTAACTGCAAATTGTTGCTGAGATTGCACCAGATCGGGTCGTTAACCACGCACACGAACGTATCCAGATCGGTTCCAGTCTTCCAGTCTTTCAGGCACTCGTCCCATCCAAGAAGCATCTACGGCACGCCCGGGACCCCCAGATATAATTGTTCAGAGTTTGTGCTTTCTGCTGTGAGTAGCAGGTGAGTTTATCTTATTGCCTACGTTTATCTGCTTAATTGGTCGTACTCTAGTTTGGTATAGTTATTATGCACTTTATACCCTTTACTCTAAATGTCTTGCGACATTTTGATTGCGCTCTATTTTCAAAATATATACAAAGTTCCGGGCGGCGGAAATTAAAACAAAATATTAACAAAATATTTATTAGGTTTTTAGTCAATAAATAGCGATTTTATGTAGTTTTAATATGTGGAACTTAATTTTATTAGTATACAGTTTTTTCTCATTTCAATAAAATTCAAAATAGTAAAAACAATTTTCTTTGATGGAATAAACTGATATCCGAGCGAACTTTTAATAAAAAGGACTGTTTCAAATTGGTAGTAGCGCTGAAGGCCCTATTAGTAGTGCGCAAAATTTTAGATTATTAATTATATTAGTAATTTCTGAGCAGTCTTTTGTTTATTATTATACATACAACAAATATAGGTACTTTATAGTACGCCCTCACAGATTTCTAAGAACTCTGAACATTTTGTAGAGCTTTGCAAATCCCCAAGATGTATTGCAGACAATGTTTTGGGTGTCTGTTTTGGTACATAAAAATACTTATATTCGTCTGGGTCTGTCCGTCTGTTTAATTCGTCTGTCTGCCGACTAAAATGTCAGCCTATCTATTGTCTCTCTCTGTCTGTCCGCAGTATGTCTGTCTGTCTCTTCTGTCTGCCCGTCTGTCCATTTCTGAGTCTGCCTGTCTGTCGATCGCTCTGTCTATTGTTTCATTCGTATGCTTGTCTCCCGCTTGCCTTTCTGTCCGCTTGTGTTTCCGTGTGTTCTCTTATTGTCTGTCTGTCTCACTGGTTATCTCTCAGTCTGGCTGTCTCTTTGTCTGTTGTTTGAGACTGGTGTCTTTCTGTTTGTTTGCTCTCTTATTGTCTGTCTGTCTGTCTATCTTTTAGTCTGGCTGTCTCTCTGTCTGTTGTTTGAGACTGTTGTCTTTCTGTTTGTTTGTTCTCTTATTGTCTGTCTGTCTGTCTGTCCATCTCAATGGCAGAGATTGCTTGCCTGTCTCTCTGTTTGTTGTTTGTGATTCTGTCTCCGTCTTCTTGTCGCTCTGCCTTTCCGTTTGCTTGTTTTTCTGATTGTCTGTCTGTCCGTTTCTCTGGTTTCCTCTCCGTTTCTTTTTCTGCTGTTCAAGCATTCTGTCTCTTTACCTTTCTGTTCCCTTGTTTTCTGTTTGTTTGCTCTCTTATAGTCTGTCTGTCTTGTTTCTCTAGTAATTTCTCTGTCTGTCTGCCTCTCTGTCTCTTGTTTAGTCATTCTGCCTCCGTCTGCTTGTTTTTCTGCCTTTCTGTCTGCTTGCCTCGTCTTCTTCCAGCCTCTCTAGTTACTTCTCTGTCTGTCCGTTTCTCGCTCTCTGTAATTCTTCCTCTGTCTGCTTGACTCCCTGCCTTTTTGTCTGTTTGCTCTCTGTCCGTTCGTCTAGCTTTTTGTCTGTCTGTCTGCTGCCTGCCTCTCTCTTCTGGCTAATTCTGTGTCTGTTCGTCTTTCTCTCACTCTCTCTAATTTTCTGTTAGCCTCTCTGTCCGCTTGTCTAGCTTGTTGTCCGTCTACCTGTCTGTCTGCTTTTCTCTTTTATAAGTCTCTCTGGCCAGTTCCGTCTGTCGGTTTCTATCTCACATTCTCTGTTGTTTTCTCACTATGCCTTCGTCAGCTTGTTTCTCTGCTTTTTTGTCTGTTTAGCTCTCTGTCCGTTTGTCTAGCCTTTTGTCCGTCTGCCTGCCTGTCTTTTTCTCTGGTTAACTCTCTCTATATGCTAGTCTCACTGTCGTTGCTCTGTGTCTCAGTGAGTTGGCCTGAATGCCCCTCTGTAGCTGTCTGGTTATACTGTCTCTCTCTTGGTTGCTCTCGCTCCACAACTCTAGTGACTCGTCTCTGTCTCTGTCTCTCTCTCTCTCTCTCTCACTCTCTCAGAAAATACATTGGAATGAGGTAGAAAATTTGAGAACGTAGTAGGCTTTGATTTGTGTAAAGCCTATCGCATGTACCTAACTTACCCAGTATTCATTTTCATTTCAGTACTCGACGTCATCTAGTTTAGTTATTTATGTCCCGGCAAACAAACTTTTTATACACTGTATTCAGCAACTCGAGCTCCTTTAAATTTTTACTCAGTTAACTCATATTTTCGTACAACATTTTATGAGCAAAAGACCCAAATGAAAAACGAACAAAAAATAAAAATACGGAAGTGTGCACACGGCCAATATAAGTACGAGAATTTATCAAATATTTAAATCCTGATTCAAATTATTGTCGTTATCCGTTCTGAGCACGAAATCCACACTAAATCCATCCAAATAAAAATTGTACGCGCGTAAAAAAAATATATATATATATATAATACTACATATCGACTCCAATCATCGCGATGTACATGCGGAGTCAAGTGCGCCAGTTCTGCGGACGGGCCCTGAGCCTACGCCTGGGCAATGGCAATCCGTTCGCGATGCGCTGCAGTGTCCGCTACGCGGCCTGTGAGGCGGCCCAGAAGCAGGGCGGCAAAGGCATTATCCTGGGCCTCTACGAGAAGGAGAGCGGCAAGGGACCCCGACTGACGGCGGCGGGCGAGAAGTTCGATGATCGCGTGCAGGGCAAGCTATCCGAACTGATCGGCGAGACGAAGATCACCGGTCGGCTGGGGCGTGGCAAGATATTCAACAATGTGGACAACGACTTCCGCTCCATATGCGTGGTGGGCGTCGGCCTCGAGGGCATCGGCTTCAACGAGCTGGAGATGCTCGACGAGGGCATGGAGAATGTGCGCGTCGCGGCCGGCATTGGAGCGCGTTCGCTGCAGTCGCTCAAGTGCAGCGAGGTGCATGTGGATCACATGGACTATGCCGAGCAGGCGGCCGAGGGTGCTGCGCTTGCCGTCTGGCGCTACGAGGAGAATCTTAACAAGAAATTCCGACATGTTATGCCCAAGCTGGAGCTGCATGGCTCACCGGACATGGACTCGTGGACGCGTGGCCTCTTCAAGGCGGAGGCACAGAATCTGGCTCGGCGTCTAGCCGATGCGCCGGCCAACTGCATGACGCCCACGATATTCGCTCAGGCCGCTGTCGATTCGCTGTGCCCGTGTGGCATTACCGTCGAGGTGCGCACCATGGAATGGATCGAGCAGCAGCGTCTGAATTCTTTCCTGATGATCGCGAAGGGCTCGTGCGAGCCGCCTGTACTGCTGGAGATCGCCTACTGCGGCACTGCGCCCGAGGACAAACCCATTCTACTGGTCGGCCAGGGCATCACCTTCAATTCGGGCGGCATCAATTTACGTCCGTCCAAGGGCATGGACGAGTTCCGCGGAGATCTGACAGGCGCCGCCGTTATCCTGGCAGCGATGCGCGCTGCCGCCGCTCTCTCGCTGCCGATCAATATCACAGCGATATTGCCGCTGTGCGAGAATCTACCCTCGGGCATGTCCTGCAAGCCCGGCGATGTGGTCACCCTGCTCAATGCCAAGTCGATGGCTGTACGCGATGTCAGTCGCACTGGAGTCGTCGTAATTGCCGATCCCATGCTCTATGGCCAGCTGACCTACAAGCCACGCCTCGTCGTCGACGTGGGCTCCATGTGCATTGGCATTCGGAAGGCTGTTGGCGGCGGCGCGACCGGCATCTGGTCGAATTCGCATTACATCTGGAAGCAGTTCCAGCGCGCCGGCTCCCTGACGGGAGATCGCCTGTGGCGCTTCCCACTCTGGCGATTCTACAAGGACCGAGTGGCCGAGAATGCCAGCTTCGATCTGGCCAACGATGGCGACGGTCATGCCTCGTCGTGTCTGGCGGCAGCGGTGCTCCACGAGCTGGTGCCGTGCAGCGATTGGGCGCATCTGGACACGTATGGAACGGGCCTGCTGACCAAGTTCGGACTGGTGCCGTATCTGGCGCCGGGACGCATGACGGGACGCCCAACGCGTACACTGGTTCAGTTCCTCTATCAGATGGCCTGTCCGGAGCCCAAGTAAAAGTCGGATTTTTTGATTTTAGCTTATCCGGACTTGATTTCAATTCGATTCTAAATGCAGCTCACAGAGGCACAAACACAAACACAAACACAAATACACTCGCAAACACACACTTACACTTGTATAGCTGTATATTTCAGTTAAGTAATGCACGCGTAACACAGTCTGTCTATGGGCTACAGCAGACAGCAACACAGACTGGCCTGGAGCCTTACTAACTAGACAGATGACAGACTTGTCGCAGGCCTCATCTTTTATCATAGGAACGTGTAAACTAAATTTATTTGTTTAACGATCAAATTGGTGAGAGCTGACCATTTTATGGGAGATTCAAATAAATTGTTAAATGTTTAATTGTAGTTTTTTAATGGGATTGGGAAGGGGTTGTTTAAACTTTTTTAATGAGCAGAATAAGTAGCTCATTAAAAAAGTAGAATTATGGGTTAAAGGATTTTAATTTTTTTTGAAAAAAGGCATATGAATAGGTGTAGATAATTTAAGGTGTAAATTTATATAGAATGTTTCAGAAATTCTAGAAAAAATGCTCTAATGCTGCTGCTAGTTCGAGACATAATTATTCTACTGACTTGTCGTAGAGTATTCAAAGCCCGCATATGCCCTATGCACCTCTGCCATAATGCTCTGAGTATTGCGCTCATGCGCTCTTGCAGCTCATTGGCGCACAATAAATTCTCTCTTGCTCAATTCTGTCATACAACTGCGAGTATAACACAACGATCGCTCACATAGGCGAAGCCACTTTACTATTGGAGTCGGCTTAGCAACGTCTCCTCTCCCGCCGCAGCTCAGTCAATCAGTTTGCAGCTCGCTCTAGTGCTTGAGAGAGCCACACAAGCGGCTTAGCGAACTCATCAACGCACACAAAGCAGTCGCTCTCTCAGTTGCTCTCCCTGTAGCTAATCAAGCCTTGCTCCACGCACGACAGCCACTGACTTGCCGAAGGCTGCATTCGTGCAGTCGAGAGCGCAGAGCTCGCATTATCGCTCACTCGCTGTCACTGTCACTCTTGCGGTAGTTATATTTAGCCTAGCTCTCTTGCAGTAGAGAGCGCAGAGCGCGTTTTATCACTTACTCGCTGTCACTGTCACTCTTGCTGTAGTTATATTTAGCCTAGCTCTCATGTAGTTGAGAGCTCCACGTACGACAGCCACTGACTTGCCGAAGGCTGCATTCGTGCAGTCGAGAGCGCAGAGCTCGCATTATCGCTCACTCGCTGTCACCGTCAATCTTGCAGTCGTTATACTAAGCCTAGCTCTCATGTAGTTGAGAGCGCAGCGCTCGCATTATCACTCACTCGCTGTCACTGTCACTCTTGCAGTTGTTATTTTAAGCCTAGCACCAGGTAGCAGTGTGCATTGTATTTAAATGGCTGAGGGAACAAGAATATATATTTATATTTATATGTAAGTTAAAAATTTAATTTCCGTAGTCACTTGAATTCATACTTTATCAAAGTCCATTAAAGATACTCCCATCCTTTGGCAACGACAGCTGTAGGCAGAAGACCAAACAAACACAGGCCTGTGGTAACTCAACCCCTTTCCCCCCCCCCCCCCCTCCGCCTTTGAGCGCTCTGCTGTGCTGCATAAAGGGAAACCTCGATTGGATGGGTATAGCTCTGGGCTAATAAGCCACAGGCGTCCGAAGTGCATTGACAATGGCAATTGCACACAGCGGAAGCCGCCAGAAAGCGCTTGCCACGCCTCCCACTTCTTAGGGGGCGTATGCACTGCACTCGCAGCTCGGATTGATGTGCCATTGATTTTGGGGGTTGTGTATTTATTGCCAGTTTTGGCATATGAATTGCAGGCGCAGCTGCTGGCGTAGCGTGCGTTCAGCGATTTGGGCCAAGTTTATGGCACGTCGCCGAGACGACGGACTAATATCCTGTCACGTTTGGGCCTGAAGTTGACACAGGCGAATGGGAAACTGAAAGCTGGAAACTGTTAACTGAAAATCGCAGCAGACTCTGCAGTGTTTAGACAGTCCAGCGAGCTGTCAGAGCAGGTAATTGATTGGCTTTAATCGCTCGATTAATTTAATTTAAAGTTGCAGAACCTGCGGAAGATGCCAAACAGAGAGCAAATAATGGAATATAAATTAGCAGAAATATAGAGTAAAAGGGGGTGAGAATAAGAATATGAGAAGAAAAAGTGAGCGGAGCAGAGAAAGAAAAGAAGAGATATTAAAGAAAGTCAGAGATGGCAGAGGATGTAGGCAGTGGAAATATCGAAAGAGTTGAGAAAAGAGCTTTAAAATAAAAAAGTAAGCAAGAAATCAATGTGTTGTAAGAGGAAAGGAGAAGAAAAAAACGAATGAAAAGGAAACTAAGAAGCAGAGAGATGGAGATACTAACTGCGACAGAGAGTAAGAAGAACTGAGTGATGAATGCAATAGGAAATGAAAATTCTAGCGAGAGAAAGAGTAGAAAGAAAATGTAGTAAATCATTTATCATTTGCCACATTATTTTTGCGCTCCAAGAAAATTATTTCTAATTAAGCAAATGGCAAACTTGTGCAAAAGTTTAAGCCGATATATGCCTGGCAAATTTAATTGAGTTCATTTCGGCAATTTTAGAGAATTTATTGCATTGATTTTCATAATTCATAATTATTTCGAGCGCTGCGCACAGTTCGTGTCACGGTTTTGAGACTTTGGCAAATTGAATTAATATGCAGCAAGCCACGCCCACGCCCACACGCACAGACCGCCTACGACGACCTCGGACTCGTCCTTGGCAGCTGCTGTTGCTGACGGAGAAAGTTTCATGCCATTTGCCTGTCAACTTTATGCAGCACTCACCTACTAAAATTAGCTAAAAAGGGGTATATTAGGCTTGTAGAAGTACACGTATTTGTCAGAGGCAGCACGAGGCGTGGCAGCTCAAATAAAATATATAAATATATAATATAAAGCATAGTATTATTATTAGTATTATGCTATAAAAACAGCAATAGTTGTGGCCAAATCGGGTGCACGGTATTTAATAGTGCGTGTGTGCCTGACTGCAGCTCGCTTCGCTGGCTGTAATGATAAAGTGTTGCGCTTTAATCCCGTTTACCTGGCACAGCCGACAAAATGGCTGACTACAGCAGGCAGAAGAGACAGCAGAGACAGCAGGGGGTAAGGCTCTAGCAACTTATTTTTTTTAGTTTTCGCTGCACTCTGTCGAGAACTATGATAAATGCGTGCCAACGCGTTTTCGGCTTATTTTGTAATGGCCGCAAAAGCTCGGCGCGTGCCGCGGCATAGCGGACGGCAGCAAATGTCGCCTGGATAGCATTTATCTCTGGCTGGATATTGAGATGAGCCCGTCCGATATGATCTGCCAGTGCCCACGCTCACGCAATTGTTATTTATGCTGGCCCAAGGGCAGGAAATGCATGTGCTGCGCGTGTGTGCGTGCTGTGACATGACGTGGCAATCGCTTGTCACATCCCGAGTTGCACCAACGATGGGTTAGTCCCTGGCCGGAGGCCACAGTGCAGCCGCCGTCACCGCTGCAATTTCACTCCAGCCTTGCCGCGTTTAGGCTGCGGTTGTGGACAGGAAGCGGACGCTGTTGCAAGTCGTACAGCCGGGACAAATCGGCTCGCCGCTCTCTTCGGGCAAGGCAGTGTTGAGTGGAGTCTAGCAGGGAAGGTGTTGAAGCGGAGAAACGCTGCATTTAGTGGGCCAATTGCTGGGTAATCGATGGCTAAAGTTGATCCAGCTAAAGTGACGCTTTGATCTTCGTTTTTGAAGCTTTAGAGCAAAGGCATGAGTTGCTCTTCCGGCTTTAGTCGTGTTTCCTTATCTTTCAATTGTGCGCGCACTTGATCTCGAGGTAGAGGAGAAACTATTTAAAACACGTCTACACTGCAGCTGAAGAAAATGCTTGACTGACGGCGCTATTTAAAGTCTTTCAATCGTAAGCGAAGCCGAAGCTGTGTGAGCGCATTACCCGAGCTGTTCTTCTTCTTTCAATCGCGAGCGAAGTAAAGCATGAGAGCAATAGCACTAGCTGCTCTCCAGCTTCAGTCGTGTTCTTCTTCTTTCAATCGTGAGCGCATCTGCCGGAAATGTGCAAGCGCAGCGTAGAAACTGTGCTTCTTCTTCTTCTTTTAATCGTAAGAGTAGTATACAGTATTTTTTTTTATAAATTTGGCTTTCTATTTAAACAAGCTTATGTTGAGGACAATATCAAAAGCCCATTAAAGCCCTGCGAGCAGAGTTAACTGAAAGCTTCCATTGAAGTCGTTTAGGCTAGGCATTATCTATTTTACAGTTACGCATACGCCTGTTAAAGCCTCGCATTACGTTCCGATTGGCATAGAAATCACAGATTGCAGCTCAATTTGCAGCTGGGCGCGGTTGAGGGCGCAGTTGAGGGCGCAGTTGAGGGCGCAGTTGAGGGTGCATATTAGTCGCACTTGTCGTCATGTGCAATGCCCATAAATGTTATGCTGGCGCTGCAATCACACACACACAGGCAACCACACACACTCCACCACACACACACACACACTCTCTCAGAGCCACACTCACACACGGCCCACCACTAAACACGACCACAAAATGGCCAAGCGACTGAGTCGCTTTTAATTAATGCCTCGGCATATTCATGGCGCATAAATTTGTGCTCCAAAATTCATTCAGGCCCGGAGCACACACACACACCCGAACACGCTCACACACACTCACACGCAGAGGAAACCAGAGTAACTACTAAAACAAGCGCTTTGCGCTGCGTGCAAATTATGCGCAAAAAGAAGCGCTAAATGCGAGCGTAAAATAAAATAAAGAAAATTCGCCGGCTTTTCTTGTTCACCGTTGTCCGGCAAATGAATGAAAAGCGACACGGGGAAAAAACTGAGACGCTTTGAGTTATGTTGACCGGCAATTTATTGGCAGCTGCAGTTTTTCAAAAGCGTCGCTAAAGCATGCGAAACCCCCAAAAAGGGTGAGCATTTTTTGTGGGAAGTAAACGCAGTGCAACAGTGCTTGCAATGGGGTATATTGGGCTACTGTAGCTAGCATGTAATAGTGTAAAATAATAATAATTGTTAACAATAGTTTTATATATTTCATATATATTCCTGTAAGTCGGGACTGCTATATGAATTAAATGGGTATATTGGGCTAATATAGCTGCATGTTATAGTTCAAATAATAATTATAATAGTTAAATGTAGTTATATAATGTAGTTATATTATTTGAAGTTTTGCTGTAAGTTTAGTTTTATTTATTGATTTTTTTGTCCAGGAAAATAAATTCACAGTACAGGAATATATAATTTATTACATGATTATATAATAAAGTACATTCACAGTGTTCAATCCTATAGAGTACACATGGATTGAACACTGCAGTTGAGATGAAGTCTAGAATGCTAAGATTAGTTTCTTGCCGTTGTCAACTCATAAACAATGCACTAGAAATAAGTTTTTGACACCAGCAACGTTTAGAAGGCAATGAACTTTCTGAATCGAATAAATACTTTGTCAAGCAGATGAGTTCAAAAGGTTAAATATAAATCAGTCCAACACTTGAGATAGGCCTGACCAACGCAGCGTGTAGGAGTCCGCAGCATATGCATATGACAGCAGCTTGACCCACGCAATGCAACATTACACATTGTGACCCTAAATATAAATACACACTTATCGCTTAGGGCGCTCATGTAACCCCCCGTAGCTTAATATAGAGATAAGTTAGAATAAGATTTTGATATAAATAAAGGAGCCGTGAAAGCGGCTCGTCAGTCTGTTTTGGAACTCGTGTCGCGTACTTCATTTCTGCCGTTTTCATTTTGGTGACCCCGACGTGAATCAGTGAACATTGTGAAGTAAAATTTAAATTTTATAAACAATTTCGGTACGCGTGTGTTTAAAAAAAAAAAACCCGTGTGTTTGTTTTTTTTTTAAATATATATAAATAAAATATATTTAAAAAAAAAAAAATTTTCGTGCGTGTTGTGGAAAAATGGAGACAACTATGGAGTTAATAGAAACCCAGAAGGCTCTAGGAGGAGCCCTGGAAATCCTCTACAACACCGCGGCGGCAGAAGCGAGTCGGACAGACTCGGTACAGCTAGGGCTGTACAAGGAGGAACTAACTGCCATCACTGAGCAGTTCGAGCTCAACGACAAGAGGTTGCTCGAACTCTCAGCAGAGGCAAAAAAGACGCCGTACTTCAAGGAGAAGTACGGCGAGCAGGTACGTGGTTTAATTTATAAAACACATGTACTATTAAGTTCCATGAACCCCTTAGGGAAGGCCGTGAAGCCTGACTCTAAGGGTGATAAACGCACGAAAAATGTGTGTAAAAAATTCTCATATTTGCTGGGTGAATATCGGTCAGCCTTAAATAGAGTTAAGGCTGGACATGAACCCATGAGCGAAGTGAGACAAGCAAAGAAAAACTGTCAGGAAATTTTCATCACGTACATGGATGAGTACGATGATGATGATCTGACAGAAACTTTTTTCTCGCTTAACGAGGCCTATGAGGAACTTGCCTCTAGGTCAAGAAGCGAGAGTCTTCCATTCACTCTGCCTAGAGTCGATATTCCGTCGTTCTCTGGCAAATATGAGGAATGGAAGACTTTCAAAGAGTTGTTCCAACAACTGATAGGATCAACTATGATTCCGGACGCACAAAAAATGTGCGTCCTAAAAACAAAGGTACACGGTGACGCAGCTGCCACCATAGCAAGTTTGGCGCCGACTGACGCAAATTACAAACTTGCATGGTCCTTGTTGGATGCTAAATTCAACAACAAAAGAGCAGTGCTGAGTGTGCACTTGAAAAATTTGGTCGATGCACCCCATGTCGGGGATTCAGCATCGACCATTAAGGCTCTTTTGGACACGATCCAAGAAAATGTCCAGGCTATAAAAGCCATGGGCTTGAAGAATGAAGATATTCTTCAGAGCCTATTTAATTTCCTCTTTCTACGGAAATTAAGTGACCCATTGAGGTCAAAATATGAGAGCGGTCTCAGCAACTCTAGGGAAATTCAGTCGCTAGAGCCGCTGCTCAAATTCCTGGAGCACGAATTTTTCGCTCTAGAAGCGAGTCAAATAAGGCCCAGTAGCAATAATAAACTCCGAAAGGACGAAGCATGCATACTGAAATGCAAAGGTGCTCATCCTTTGGAGAATTGCTATAAATTCAAGGCTTTAAATAGCCAAGGCAGATGGGAAACGGTGGTTAAGCATAAGGTATGCGGCCGCTGTTTAGGCAGAGACCACCAATACAAAAATTGTAAAAAGGTGTGTTCTGATTGTAAAATGTCCCATCATGTCTTACTGCATAAGCCTTCTAACAAAAATGCGAAAAATGCCACAGTCAGTAAGTCCAGTAATTTAGATAAAAAAAAGTATATTTTACTGGCCACAGCCATAGTTCAAGTAAAAGATAAGGACGGAAATTGGCATGACTGTCGAGCTCTGCTTGATAGCGGCTCGCAGGTGAATTTTCTTACTGCAGCTATGCAGAAGAAACTGGGCATTAAAGGAAGTAAAATTCAAACTTCCATTGAAGGAATTTCTGGAGGAACAGCACATATAAAAGAGTGCTTAGAAGTTCACATAAGATCCAAAAATTCCAGTTTCAATACACAAATTGAAACGTTAGTAATGAAAAATATTGTCTCTGAGCTACCGGCTCGCCGGTTTGAAATAGGAGAAGTGGCTTCAGACTTAGGCTTAGCTGATCCATCATTTAATATTCCAAAAAGAATAGATATGCTGTTGGGAGTTGAGCAATTCTATGAGACCTTGTTAGAAGGTACAACAACTCTGAATAATGGTCAAATAAGACTAAATAAAACAGAGTTTGGATGGGTAGCCACTGGTCCGTTGGTGATAAAGGAATCACCAGCAGTTTGTGGCACAGTAACCGAAAGGTTAGACAGCTTAGACGAGCAACTTCAGAGATTTTGGCAAGTTGAAGAAGTCAATATAAAGGCTCCGAAATTTACTAAGGAAGAAATCCTATGCGAGGATATCTTTGCGAATAATGTAAGCAAAGGCTCGGATGGGAAGTTCTTAGTTAAATTGCCCTTTAAGTCTAATATGATGCAATTAGGTAGCTCTGAGTCACAAGCCAAACGGAGGTTTTTGACCTTAGAGCGAAAGCTAGAGAAAAATTCGAAGCTGAAAGAACAATATGTTCTATTCTTAAAAGAATATATCGATTTAGGACACATGGTTGAGGTTCAGAGCCCAGAAAAAATAAACAGTAAATATTATCTCCCTCATCACTGTGTTTTAAAGCCAGATAGTACGACTACGAAATTAAGGGTAGTTTTTGATGCATCTTGTAAGACATCGAATAACTTAGCCCTTAATGACGTGCTCCTTACTGGACCTAAACTGCAAGAGGATCTTTTCAATATACTGCTGAGATTTCGCAAATATAAATTTGCTATCTCTGCGGATATTGAAAAGATGTATAGACAGATTTGGGTACAGAAGGAGCACCAAAAGTTTCAGTTGATTTTCTGGCGATGGGACCGAAATGACCCTCTAAAAACATATGCACTAAAAACAGTGACATATGGCACAGCTGCTGCACCATATTTAGCAGTAAAATGCTTACAACAGGCAGCAGAAGAGATAGAGGATGAAGCTCCTAAAATGGCTAGCATTGTCAAAAACGATTTTTATATGGATGATCTAATGACAGGTGCGAATAGTGTCTCACAAGCACAGGAAATCCAAAAATATATTTCCAGTGAGCTAAGAAAAAGAGGATTCCATTTGCGAAAATGGTGTTCCAACAGCGCACAAGTCTTAGAAAATATTCCAAAAGTCGACAGAGGCATGCGCCTAGAGTTTGATAAGGAGCAGGCAGATAGCATTAAAGCTCTGGGAGTAGCTTGGATGCCAGATATTGACAAGTTTGCAATAAAATGCAATTGGGAATGCAAGCTAAAGCCAACTAAGCGAAATATATTGTCCGATATCTCAAGACTTTTTGATCCATTAGGATTAGTCAACCCAGTTACAGTAACTGCCAAGATTTTAATCCAGGAGCTATGGAAGGAAAAAAAGGATTGGGATGAAGAGATTTCCGGAGATATACTAGAAACATGGGGTAGGTTACGATCTGATCTACCCACACTTAATAAGATAATGGTACCAAGAAGACTAATTGGGGATAATGTGGACCGTATTGAGCTACACGGTTTTTGTGACGCATCCACCAAAGCGTATGGAGCCGTCATATACGTAAAATCGTGTAGTGCAGACGGAAGAACTTTTATTAATATAGCGACCTCAAAATCGAGAGTCGCCCCCACAAAAGTCTTATCTTTGCCTCGCTTAGAACTATGTGCGGCAACATTATTGACTGAATTAATAATAAAGGTGAAGGAAAGCTTAAAAATGGAGTTCGACACCATACAATATTACTCTGACTCCAAGATTGTCCTATGCTGGTTAAAACTTGAACCAGCAACACTTAAAACATTTGTTTGCCATAGGGTAAATTATATTCAAGTCAATTCCGAAGTGTCAAACTGGAATTATGTGGATACAAAACATAATCCAGCTGACATAATATCAAGAGGCGCTTTCCCAAAAGAGCTAGTAGGGAATAAGTTTTGGTTTGAAGGGCCAGACTTTTTACGGCTTAACCTCCCAAGGGCAGCATTAAAGTTTGATGAAACATTTGATGTACCCGAAAGAAAGGGAAATTTAAAGGCATTGGTAAGCAACTCAGCTTCAATGTTCCGGAAAATTGACCACAAAAATAGTTTTGAGTTTCTACAAAATGTTTTAGCCAATGTGCTAAAATTTATAGCTAAATGTAGAAAAATTGACACAACCAATTGGGTGGAATTAAAAAAAAGAGCATTAGTTACTATTGTGAAAATTATTCAAAAAGAACATTTTCACAGTGAATACAAACTCTTGAAAAAAGGAGAATGTTTGCCCGGATCAATAAACATAAAATCATTAGCTCCCATTTTAGATCATAACAATATTATTCGTGTGGGAGGGAGAATTCAGAATGCTCATCTGAGTTTTGACGCGAAACACCCTATTTTATTACCATATAGCGATGAATGGGTATACCTTCTCACTGTGCATTTGCACGGGAAACATTTACATATAGGACCTCAAGGGTTGTTAGCAATAATGCGACAACAATTTTGGCCACTGCGAGGTAAGCAGCTAACGACTCAAGTTGTGAAACGTTGCTACCGATGTTTTAAGGCACAGCCCAGGTCGATTCATCAGATGATGGGTAATCTACCGGAAGATAGGGTAATACAGACCAGACCATTTCTAAATGTAGGAATTGATTTTCTTGGCCCCATAATGGTTCATCATAAAATAAAGGGCAAAAGAATAGATAAAGCTTATGTATGCGTGTTTGTTTGTTTTGCAACTAAAGCTGCACATTTAGAAGTGGTCTCGGATCTGTCAGCAGCCGCGTTCATAGGCGCACTAAAGCGTTTTATAGGTAGACGAAGTTGCCCGAGGAAAATATATAGCGACAATGGCACAAATTTTATTGGGGCAGCAAACTCACTGAAGGAGATTTATGAATGTTTCAAGCAGCAGCAGGGAGACATAGAACAATTTTGTACACAACAACAGATCGAATGGGTGAACATACCAGTTCGATCTCCACATGTAGGAGGATTATGGGAAGCATGTGTTAAATCAGTAAAAAAGCATTTTGATAAGGTGTCAAACGGTGTAATGACGTTCGAAGAACTCACTACGTTAATGACACAAATTGAAGCTATTTTGAATTCTAGACCTTTAACACCGTTGTCCGACAATCCGAATGATTTGCAAGTGTTAACACCTGCCCATTTTATCTTAGGAGAAGCTATGTCAACGATAGTTGACGCAGATAATAATAAAAGTTATAAGGGGTTCCGAGACCACTGGAAGGCAGTCCAAGCAAATTCGGAAGAATTTTGGAAGCGATGGTCCGTGGAATACTTGTCCGAGTTACAAAAAAGGTACAAATGGGCAAATCCAAAAATGAACATCGAACCTGGCACCCTAGTTCTCTTAAAAGATGATAATTTGGTTCAAACCAATTGGAGGAGGGGCAGGGTGACAAAGTCCATCATAGGAAAGGATGGACTTTGTCGAATGGTAGAAGTAAGGACAAGCAATGGAGTGGTTATGAGATCCACACACAATGTTTGTCCTTTTCCTACGGAAAAAAATGAGAAAAACATTTCAAATAAAAACAATAATCGAAACGAGATACCACATAAGGTATCCGCAAGTAGACAAACAAATCCAAGAAAGGTTAAGAATAAAAATTTAATACTTTGTATCTTAGCATTTCTAAGTATTTTTAAGAACACAAATTGTCAAAATGTAACACAAATCAGAGATAAGGCAGGGATATTTTACGAAGATCAGGGAATTGTCGGCCTGTCAAGAACATCGTGGGACATAATTATACATGCGGACATGGAGGACTATGACGCGTTCAAATACCGAGTGGACGAAGCGTTGGCAGCGACACAGGACATTGGCGAAACACTGAAAAACGATGCACAAGTGAATTCAATGATATCGACATTGGACAGCAAAGCAAAGAGGCTGTTACAACATGACGATATCATTAAACACATAAGGACACCGGGCAAGCAGCGTCTACCAAGGGCGCCGTTGCAGATACTTGGGTCCATCTATAGTGCGGTCTTCGGTCTAATGGATGAAGAGCAGGCCGAAGAGTTAATGCGGAGGATGGACCAAGGCAGGGAAAATGAAGGATACCTTCTGGACCTACTGCGCAACCGGTCCTCCGTACTAGACGCTACTCTGGAGGTGCTCGACAAGCAGAACAAGGCAATCTGGGGAAATTTCCAGAGGATAGACGACAACATATTGAAAATCAAAGACGCCACGGACAGAGTAGGCGATGAGCAATTGTTTCTACAAGCTTTCGAAACGCTGAATCAGGCTATGGATGCCTTCGAACATCTCCAGCAGGGCATCATCAACCTGATGTGGAACAAGAAGGGAAATTTCCTGGACAGCCTATTACCCGTTACCCAGTTCCAGAAGCACATTCAGGAGACTACGCTCAACATGCCATCTGGACTACAGCTACCTACTTTGGATCCATTAGAGCTTGGAAGGACTGCTAAAGTGAAGGCCCGGACAACAAAGTCAGCCATTCTGTTCCACGTAAAGATTCCGCTGATCAGCCAAAACATTTTGCGAGCATATCAAGTATATCAGCTGCCTGTGGTACACAGTGGGCGCTTCGTCAGCATAAATCCCGTGTATAAATATATACTAGTGGGTGAAGCGAGGACTGTTTATTATGGCATGTCTGAAGACAATTGGGAGCACTGCCAGAAGATGAAGGAACTAACCATTTGCGAGCAGCGTCACCCTCTCTTCAATTGTAACAAGGCGACCAAGTGTGAAGTCCTTCTACTTGCGAAAAGGTCACCCATTATCGAAGAATGCTATGTAAACGTAATGATGCCTGAGACAACCTGGCACCAACTACATCAACCGAACTCTTGGTTATTCTCCGCCTCACCCAAAATAATTGCGGATGTGTTCTGTGCAGACAAAACAAGCACATTGGAACTCACTGGCGTAGGAATACTGCAGCTTCAGGCCGGATGTTACCTGCATTCTGAGCATGTCAGTCTATGGGCTTTCGAGGACCGGACGTCAGATGTATCATTTTGGATACCAAGGATAAACCTAACGGACCAGCTTCCAGCGATGAACCATATCGAGGTAAAAGGAGGTATCCAGGCATTCAAGATTCCAGAGCTTCCCCGCCAAGGTCGGATTATGGGTTTTCCGGTCGAACTGGAGTGGCACCATGCAGCTCACTATTCTCTTAGCATCACAGCAATGATCTTGATCGCTGGGGTCGTCGTGGGACTTATCATCCTCATCCAGCGAGTATGCCGCATGCCGTCACAATTCTTGCCAGCCACAATTGCCCTGCCCCGCATAGCTTAGAATAATGATATACAATTTAAGATATTTAGAAGAAATGTCATTTTATAAGTAACGGTCGTTTAGCAGGGCCAGATATATTAAGACATAAGAAATATATGACTTATGTAAACAACGGCCATCTAGCAGGGCCAGAAAACAAGACATAAAGAATGTATTTTTTTTGAAAGGTACACCTTTCAACAGGGCCAGGATGTTCAATCCTATAGAGTACACATGGATTGAACACTGCAGTTGAGATGAAGTCTAGAATGCTAAGATTAGTTTCTTGCCGTTGTCAACTCATAAACAATGCACTAGAAATAAGTTTTTGACACCAGCAACGTTTAGAAGGCAATGAACTTTCTGAATCGAATAAATACTTTGTCAAGCAGATGAGTTCAAAAGGTTAAATATAAATCAGTCCAACA
The DNA here is from genome assembly GCA_035046045.1 of Zaprionus bogoriensis. Classification (NCBI taxonomy): domain Eukaryota; kingdom Metazoa; phylum Arthropoda; class Insecta; order Diptera; family Drosophilidae; genus Zaprionus; species Zaprionus bogoriensis. The sequence goes on along the minus strand of JAWNOI010000192.1, from coordinate 1,766,015 downwards.
CTTGAGATAGGCCTGACCAACGCAGCGTGTAGGAGTCCGCAGCATATGCATATGACAGCAGCTTGACCCACGCAATGCAACATTACACATTGTGACCCTAAATATAAATACACACTTATCGCTTAGGGCGCTCATGTAACCCCCCGTAGCTTAATATAGAGATAAGTTAGAATAAGATTTTGATATAAATAAAGGAGCCGTGAAAGCGGCTCGTCAGTCTGTTTTGGAACTCGTGTCGCGTACTTCATTTCTGCCGTTTTCACACAGTACAGGAATATACATTATTTGTTTTATATGATATATGTTTATATATATGATAATATAAAGCATATACTATATATTCCTGTACTGTAAATGTATATTCCTTAGCAATAAAATTAATAAATGAAGCTTTACATACTGTATATCTCCAAGCAGCTGCTTTTTATATATATTTAAATTATATATATAATTATTCAGTTAAACGCTGAAGCAATTTTATTTTATTCTTTTTCCATGTCAAAAACAGCAAACAATTAGGAAATAGTTTTTACAACAAGCTATACACACTTTAGGGTAGCTACAGAATTCGCTATAGCATATCTCTCAGTTGCGTATGCTCCAATTTCTCGTTTTTTGTTCGTAATTCTTTATGGTTTGCTCTTTGGACAGTGACAGACGCAGGTGAAGTTCGCAGGACCTTATTTGTCGGACTCGGCGCGTTGTGTGGTTTTTGTTTATTTAGCAATTTCCATTCAGTTAACCTTTGACGAGTGATGCACACACACACACAGGGGCAAGTGGTGATCCAGCTAACAATTTAATTAAAACTGAAAGCACTGGGAAAAACCGACACAGAGAGAGAGAGAGAGAGGTGAGTTAAAGCATACATAATATACTGCACATCATGATGATGGTAGCTGAAATACTTGTATAGCACATGTCATGCTTGTGGCTCTTGTTATTATTTGTTTTCTTTTTTTTTGTTGTATTATTTTGTTGCTGCTTTTGTTGTTGTGTTTGTGGCTTGCTTTACAAACTCGTTGAGCGTAGCTACAAAAATGCTTTAACAGATTCGCGTAGACATGGCGACACTATGCAGCAAGTACAGTCTATAGCACTTGAGTAGAGTATACCCTGTATAACTTAGCGACAGCATATTAAAGCTTATATTACTTGAGTGGAATATACCCTATATATATATATAACAAGAGACAGCATTCGTTTATTTATTGAATATTTATCAAGTTTATTTAATTTTAAATTTGCATATGATCATGTGAATAATAATATTAAATAGAGGGTAAAAATAAAGCTCTAGTCAGATATGACTCTAGCGGAAACTCTAAGTTTAATTGGTATATCTTTTATATTTGCATAGGAAAATGGATAGTTAGATTTTATTCCAGTGGAAACTCTCTACATATCTTTGGAATATCTTTTACACAGGAATTCCGCAGCATTTCAAAATGCAACCATTAGAAATTCGGGATCCTTCATATATCTTGCATATGAAAATGAATCTATTTGCATCATTTTACATATGCTTGGCCAAGCTGCTCTCTATATCGTATTTCGTTTATTCATTTCACTGTTGAATTCAATGCAACTGCAAAATATGTCAGTTGATACTCTGACAAGTGCTGCAAGCAGAATAACGACTGCGAGATACCAATTACTTAGCTGTTAGTACTAAAACAACTACAGCCTATACTTTTGGCTAGTTAAGATACGAGATAACCTCAACTATTAGGCGCTGCAGCTATGTAAATACCGCCACTACGACTGCAAGATACCCTTAATTGTTAGAGTAGTTGCTTAACTTAAGATTTTAGCTGTAGAAGCTGGAAATTCTGAGCCTTCAACTTTATGTTACTTACATACAAAGACATGTTGAGCAGTGTTGTAGGACTTCCCGTTGCGCCTACCAACCATGTGCAGGGTATCAGCTCATGCATAGACATATTTGAATTAATAGCATACTTTTCGGCTGCGCTGCCGAGCAACGTCTGACACATAGTTGTCACAGCAAATCCACTTAAAATGGCAGCCATGCGTCCTCGTGTCCAACTCGTCGCAGCTGTCGCACCTGTTGGCGTTTAGCGGACCGAGAATGACGAGGGGGAGGGGAGGAAGAGCCGTCTTTGTCGCAGCCGCCGCTGACGTCTGCGGTGATCCTTGACACAGAAAAATACTGCATGACAACGGGGCGGAAAAGCGTCAAAATTGCTGAGCTATTTTTTTGCTGAATGGCATTTCTGTGCCGAGCGATTTTTTGTTTTCGCTTCAGCTTTGTGAGAGCGAGATAGAGCGAGAGAGTTGCAGTGGGAGCGAGAGGGAAGGCAAAAAAATGTCGAAACGGAAGCTGCGTTTTCCGGCGGAAAAAACTTGGCTGAGCACAAAAAAAATAGAAAAGAGCGCAGAGCGCGCACCGGAAACGCGGCAACTTGATTCAATTCGAAGACGTAAATGGAAAACAGAAATGCGACGGCCAAAAGCCAAGGCAACAATTCCGGCAGCAACAATGGGCAATAAGAACAACGGCAAGCAGGCTGAAAGCAGGGACGGGGCAGGGGGAATGTAATCAAAGCTTGTTAAATGCAGCCAGGTTGGCCAACAGAGGCAGCAATAAAGCATTTTCATGCAACAAATTGAAGCTTAAAGCCAGCTGACATGCAAGAGGAAGAGAGGAAGAGAACGAGCAAGAGAGAGAGAGAGAGAGAGAGGGACGGCATGCGCGTGGAAAAGCTGCTTAGGGCACAAGCATGTAGCTGCATGTAGTCTGCGCATAGAAAATTGGAATTAGACGTGATTTTTCATGCACAGACGTGCAGAGCGCAGCGCACACGTATTGCCGGCTGTCGTATTACGCATACGCCGCATGTGCCCATGGCCACTAGCACTGGCAATTAAATTGCAATTATGCGCCACGAAATTCTATAATATTCCACATATTCCACATTTATCGAGCACACTGTACACTGTGCATTTTATTTAGTGCAGCATTTTCGGCTTGATTTATGTGGCATAGAAATGCCGCAGACACTTGTTCTGGCTGTGGCTCTGTTGGCTGTTGTTGTCATTTTTAATTGGAACCACGATAATGTCGCCTCATTTGTGCAATTTGTGCCCTTTGCATATGCAAATTGATATTTCCGAATTACCAAATTGATATAATTGAATTCAGTTCCGTTTCGTTAGATTACCAAAAATAAGCAACAAAAATAAAATAAATATGGGAACGTACAGAACCTCAAATGAGTTAATAAATTGACAGTTATTTCATTTTGCGCTGTTTACATGCCATATTAAGGGTATTAGTTTCTTATGATGAACAGACCTTTTTGAGGCTTCGATAGCAGGAAAGCAGCTCCATGCACTAACTGAGAAGCTATGAAAATTATAGACCTAATGCTTTAAAATTTCATATAATCCAAACTTATCTTCTGCAAAAATATTAAAACAGTTCTATGATTTATATTTTCCTTGTGTTATTATTATTATTGTATTTATTATAATGATTTAATTTTTTGAAATATAATTATATATCATATTATATCGATTTTATTTGTTAATTCTTTTACTAATAATTATTAAAGCAAAGCTTAGCTTACTTTCCTTTCCCCTTAAACTCCCTCAACTTGCCTTTCACAGTCTTTTAGCTCGTTACTAAAGTGTATTAGAAGTGCGTCTCTTGATTTATGGCTTTTAGTGCAGTTTAAGCTTGATATGAGCGCCTGGACCCAGCTCAAATTTTGCAAGCTGCCCGACACTGACAAGTTGAGCCAAAAGAACTCAATAAGCGGCGTTCATAAAGAAAAATGCCCCTCGACTTAGAGAAAAAAACACAGTAAATGCGAAAGAAAGAAAATGCCGGGGAAAAGGCGCGCACAGTTTTAACTGAGCCGCAAAAGTTTTACCGGAAATCCAATCGAATTATGTTGCCAGGCGTTGTATGTGTGTGCCGTGAGCTGTCAGCAATTTGAGCCAGGTACGCAAAGGCTTAGGGCCATTTTTGCACGAGTGACACCTCGGGTTAGCTGAATACTCTGCAGTGAGTGGGGCATTTAAGTTCTGTGCGTAAAATGGTGTAACCTCATGGTTTCGTAATACAAGCTTAGCTTATTTAAGCATATTTTTCTTGACTTAAGCAGCTAAAAAATACCCTTCACTATTGATATAACCTCATTGTTTCGTAAGGGAAGCTAAGTTTATTTAGGCTACTTTTTTCATTACTTAAGCAGCTAAAAAATACACTACACTATTGATATCGTTTTATTGTTTCATTATACAAGCTATGCTTATTAATGATATTTTTTTTCATTACTGAAGCAACTAAAAAATACCCTTCACTATTGATATCATTTCATTGTTTACTTAAGCTTTGTTCTGTGAGTCAATATTTTACGGCATTGTTTTGTAATGAAAGCTAAGCCTTTTTAGGCATATTTTTCTTAATTTAATCAGCTAAAAAAAACACTATTAGGGTATTTAACTTATGTTAGGACTGCGAGCCTTATGACAGTGTAGGAAAAATTTCCCAGTGGAGAAAAATGTCCACACTTCGCTTTACTTTACCTTAGCAAACATTACTGTAGAGCATCTAAGCTGCGACCTGCCCTAAAGCTCTACTTTAACCTTAAAGCTTTGCGGATTCACTAAGCGCGCTCTAAAGTTGATCAATAAATCAGTCTAATTAGTCCGCAGCTCGTGTTTAATTAATTTTCCGGCATGCGATATTTATTTTTGGGATTCGCATTCGTTCTGCACGCTTTTCGCTTTCGTTTGTGCGGCTTAAGAGAGACGGAGAGTGAGTGAGCAAGAGAGAGAAAAAGAGGGAGAGAGAGTGAGCAAACTGTTATACGCTCATATATGTGGGGCTTTGTGCCTCTGTGTGTGTGTGTCTTTAATGTCGACACTTCTTGGCATCATTTGTGTATAATTTTATGGGCAGCACTGTCTGCCTCGTAAGTGCCTGCTCGTTCGAGCCATTTTCGACGCCAACTTTTTGCGCGGCCAAAAGAAATTAAAATTGATTTTATTTGCTCGAATGGAAAGAACTGCTTGTATTGAGAAATAACAGTCAAGCTTTATGTGTTGTATATATTTCAAGTAAAATCATGTCAAGACATAGAAACAGCGAATAATGAGAATTGTGCTTGTTGGCTCAGAACTTGCGAAGCTCTTTAAGCGTATTTTGCCTGTATTTTTTCGTGCAAACTTTCGACTTTGTCGCACAAGATAAGCAGAAGTCTGCAGTGCACATATATATATATATAGAAATATATATATAGTTCATACATTTGCCAAAAACTGAGCACATTTTTACAGCCTTGCAGCGGCTGCCGCTCGAGAGACGAGCGAAATTTCGATTTAATAATGGCAAGAGAAATTACACTGCAGCATTTCTGTCTGTGCTGCCACAGCACATGTGTGTGTGCCTAGTCGTGTGTGTGTGTGTGTGTGTGTGCGTATTGTATTTCAGCTGCATTAATTTATGTATGCAACTCTATGCCACGTACAAATGGCCAGACCAAAAGTCAGACGAGCATAGCGAGAGGCATGCAAAGTCTGTGGCAGGAAGTGGAAGCCGTGCACAGTGCAGCGCACTGCAGCCACAGCTCTAGTTGCCTCCTACTGCTCTTCCCTCCGCTGCCCACACAGAGGCTCATTAGAAGACTCCGGCAGTGTCGCCGTGCTCAGCTCAATGCTTGCCAAAAATTCATGACTTTGTATCTGCCACTGCCAGTGCCAGTGCCACACTGCAGCTGCTCACGCACGCAGAGAGAGAGAGAGAGAGAGAGAGAGAGAGAGAAAGTCTTTCGCTTTAAGCCGTCTTAAATTTGCCCAACTTCCCTACCAGTCCTAAACAAACAATCGAGTCCCGTGCGGAGCTCTGCTCTTCGTTCATTTCCTTTTATTTCCTCAACAAAATGTAAATGTCACGAAGAGGCGCTTAAGCGGTTTGCCTAGCTCCAGCTTCGAGTTGGTTTAAACCTTTTTTTTTATTAATTTCCACGCCGAATTTAGCGGAAATACTTGAACTAATGCGAAACTAGTTTCACGCTGACAGGCAACTCTGGTTAATTATCGAGCAACAAGCGGCAAACATCAATCTTCCAGGCTCTCTCCCTTCTCCCACACTCTCTCTGCTTCTCTTTGTTTCCCGTGTCTGCCGCTGACATTTGTGCTGTTAGTTCGCATTGTGTGTGCAACGGGGAATTTGCATTTGAATGGGTTGAGACTCACCTCGACACAAATTATGCAACTCAATTTGTGTGTGTGTGTGTGTGTGTGTGTGTGTGTGTGTGTGCTAGTGTGAGTCTCACCTCTCCCTGCTCCAGTTGGCGCTTATATAATGCACTGACGCCCAGACTTATGCTAATGCCAGTCGACCACTTATTGGCCCTTCAATTAAAAAACCTAATTTTGGTTATGATTATGCAAATTGAAAGCGTAAAACTGCGAGATTTTAGAGATGAAAGCAAAGTGCTTAGAGCATACCATATTTTAATTTTTATTAGCGCTAACTTTATTCGAAAAAGTATCTCCCATTGTTAGTGTTTTAATATTTAAAGGCTGACCGTATTGTTTAAAAAAACAGAATTGCAGCTCTTTCAGCTTATAAAATAGTTGAATTTTTGGCTAGTATCTAAATATTTTTAGGGTGACCATACCATAGAAAAGGGTATTTTCTTGAATATTCCATAGAAAGTGCATCTCTTTCAGCTTATAAAATAGTTACACTGTTTGCTAGTTTTTAAATATTTTTAGAGTGACCGCACTATGTAGAAAAGAGTATTCTGGTATATCCCATAAAAATAATCTTTCAGCTTGTCAAATAATAACATTTTAAATATTTGTAAATATTATGTTTAAATATTTTTAAGGGTGACCTTACTATGCAGGAAAAACCACTTTAAGTTCAATTGCACTGTTTGTTTAAAGATAAAAGCTTTGAAAACGGCAGAAATGAAGTACGCGACACGAGTTCCAAAACAGACTGATGAGCCGCTTTCACGGCTCCTTTATTTATATCAAAATCTTATTCTAACTTATCTCTATATTAAGCTAAGGGGGGTCACATGAGCGCCCTAAGCGATAAGTGTGTATTTATATTTAGGGTCACAATGTGTAATGTTGCATTGCGTGGGTCCAGCTGCTGTCATATGCATATGCTGCGGACTCCTACACGCTGCTTTGGTCAGGCCTATCTCAAGTGTTGGACTGATTTATATTTAACCTTTTGAACTCATCTGCTTGACAAAGTATTTATTCGATTCAGAAAGTTCATTGCCTTCTAAACGTTGCTGGTGTCAAAAACTTATTTCTAGTGCATTGTTTATGAGTTGACAACGGCAAGAAACTAATCTTAGCATTCTAAACTTCATCTCAACTGCAGTGTTCAATCCATGTGTACTCTATAGGATTGAACATCCTGGCCCTGTTGAAAGGTGTACCTTTCAAAAAAAATACATTCTTTATGTCTTGTTTTCTGGCCCTGCTAGATGGCCGTTGTTTACATAAGTCATATATTTCTTATGTCTTAATATATCTGGCCCTGCTAAACGACCGTTACTTATAAAATGACATTTCTTCTAAATATCTTAAATTGTATATCATTATTCTAAGCTATGCGGGGCAGGGCAATTGTGGCTGGCAAGAATTGTGACGGCATGCGGCATACTCGCTGGATGAGGATGATAAGTCCCACGACGACCCCAGCGATCAAGATCATTGCTGTGATGCTAAGAGAATAGTGAGCTGCATGGTGCCACTCCAGTTCGACCGGAAAACCCATAATCCGACCTTGGCGGGGAAGCTCTGGAATCTTGAATGCCTGGATACCTCCTTTTACCTCGATATGGTTCATCGCTGGAAGCTGGTCCGTTAGGTTTATCCTTGGTATCCAAAATGATACATCTGACGTCCGGTCCTCGAAAGCCCATAGACTGACATGCTCAGAATGCAGGTAACATCCGGCCTGAAGCTGCAGTATTCCTACGCCAGTGAGTTCCAATGTGCTTGTTTTGTCTGCACAGAACACATCCGCAATTATTTTGGTTGAGGCGGAGAATAACCAAGAGTTCGGTTGATGTAGTTGGTGCCAGGTTGTCTCAGGCATCATTACGTTTACATAGCATTCTTCGATAATGGGTGACCTTTTCGCAAGTAGAAGGACTTCACACTTGGTCGCCTTGTTACAATTGAAGAGAGGGTGACGCTGCTCGCAAATGGTTAGTTCCTCCATCTTCTGGCAGTGCTCCCAATTGTCTTCAGACATGCCATAATAAACAGTCCTCGCTTCATCCACTAGTATATATTTATACACGGGATTTATGCTGACGAAGCGCCCACTGTGTACCACAGGCAGCTGATATACTTGATATGCTCGCAAAATGTTTTGGCTGATCAGCGGAATCTTTACGTGGAACAGAATGGCTGACTTTGTTGTCCGGGCCTTCACTTTAGCAGTCCTTCCAAGCTCTAATGGATCCAAAGTAGGTAGCTGTAGTCCAGATGGCATGTTGAGCGTAATCTCCTGAATGTGCTTCTGGAACTGGGTAACGGGTAATAGGCTGTCCAGGAAATTTCCCTTCTTGTTCCACATCAGGTTGATGATGCCCTGCTGGAGATGTTCGAAGGCATCCATAGCCTGATTCAGCGTTTCGAAAGCTTGTAGAAACAATTGCTCATCGCCTACTCTGTCCGTGGCGTCTTTGATTTTCAATATGTTGTCGTCTATCCTCTGGAAATTTCCCCAGATTGCCTTGTTCTGCTTGTCGAGCACCTCCAGAGTAGCGTCTAGTACGGAGGACCGGTTGCGCAGTAGGTCCAGAAGGTATCCTTCATTTTCCCTGCCTTGGTCCACCCTCCGCATTAACTCTTCGGCCTGCTCTTCATCCATTAGACCGAAGACCGCACTATAGATGGACCCAAGTATCTGCAACGGCGCCCTTGGTAGACGCTGCTTGCCCGGTGTCCTTATGTGTTTAATGATATCGTCATGTTGTAACAGCCTCTTTGCTTTGCTGTCCAATGTCGATATCATTGAATTCACTTGTGCATCGTTTTTCAGTGTTTCGCCAATGTCCTGTGTCGCTGCCAACGCTTCGTCCACTCGGTATTTGAACGCGTCATAGTCCTCCATGTCCGCATGTATAATTATGTCCCACGATGTTCTTGACAGGCCGACAATTCCCTGATCTTCGTAAAATATCCCTGCCTTATCTCTGATTTGTGTTACATTTTGACAATTTGTGTTCTTAAAAATACTTAGAAATGCTAAGATACAAAGTATTAAATTTTTATTCTTAACCTTTCTTGGATTTGTTTGTCTACTTGCGGATACCTTATGTGGTATCTCGTTTCGATTATTGTTTTTATTTGAAATGTTTTTCTCATTTTCTTCCGTAGGAAAAGGACAAACATTGTGTGTGGATCTCATAACCACTCCATTGCTTGTCCTTACTTCTACCATTCGACAAAGTCCATCCTTTCCTATGATGGACTTTGTCACCCTGCCCCTCCTCCAATTGGTTTGAACCAAATTATCATCTTTTAAGAGAACTAGGGTGCCAGGTTCGATGTTCATTTTTGGATTTGCCCATTTGTACCTTTTTTGTAACTCGGACAAGTATTCCACGGACCATCGCTTCCAAAATTCTTCCGAATTTGCTTGGACTGCCTTCCAGTGGTCTCGGAACCCCTTATAACTTTTATTATTATCTGCGTCAACTATCGTTGACATAGCTTCTCCTAAGATAAAATGGGCAGGTGTTAACACTTGCAAATCATTCGGATTGTCGGACAACGGTGTTAAAGGTCTAGAATTCAAAATAGCTTCAATTTGTGTCATTAACGTAGTGAGTTCTTCGAACGTCATTACACCGTTTGACACCTTATCAAAATGCTTTTTTACTGATTTAACACATGCTTCCCATAATCCTCCTACATGTGGAGATCGAACTGGTATGTTCACCCATTCGATCTGTTGTTGTGTACAAAATTGTTCTATGTCTCCCTGCTGCTGCTTGAAACATTCATAAATCTCCTTCAGTGAGTTTGCTGCCCCAATAAAATTTGTGCCATTGTCGCTATATATTTTCCTCGGGCAACTTCGTCTACCTATAAAACGCTTTAGTGCGCCTATGAACGCGGCTGCTGACAGATCCGAGACCACTTCTAAATGTGCAGCTTTAGTTGCAAAACAAACAAACACGCATACATAAGCTTTATCTATTCTTTTGCCCTTTATTTTATGATGAACCATTATGGGGCCAAGAAAATCAATTCCTACATTTAGAAATGGTCTGGTCTGTATTACCCTATCTTCCGGTAGATTACCCATCATCTGATGAATCGACCTGGGCTGTGCCTTAAAACATCGGTAGCAACGTTTCACAACTTGAGTCGTTAGCTGCTTACCTCGCAGTGGCCAAAATTGTTGTCGCATTATTGCTAACAACCCTTGAGGTCCTATATGTAAATGTTTCCCGTGCAAATGCACAGTGAGAAGGTATACCCATTCATCGCTATATGGTAATAAAATAGGGTGTTTCGCGTCAAAACTCAGATGAGCATTCTGAATTCTCCCTCCCACACGAATAATATTGTTATGATCTAAAATGGGAGCTAATGATTTTATGTTTATTGATCCGGGCAAACATTCTCCTTTTTTCAAGAGTTTGTATTCACTGTGAAAATGTTCTTTTTGAATAATTTTCACAATAGTAACTAATGCTCTTTTTTTTAATTCCACCCAATTGGTTGTGTCAATTTTTCTACATTTAGCTATAAATTTTAGCACATTGGCTAAAACATTTTGTAGAAACTCAAAACTATTTTTGTGGTCAATTTTCCGGAACATTGAAGCTGAGTTGCTTACCAATGCCTTTAAATTTCCCTTTCTTTCGGGTACATCAAATGTTTCATCAAACTTTAATGCTGCCCTTGGGAGGTTAAGCCGTAAAAAGTCTGGCCCTTCAAACCAAAACTTATTCCCTACTAGCTCTTTTGGGAAAGCGCCTCTTGATATTATGTCAGCTGGATTATGTTTTGTATCCACATAATTCCAGTTTGACACTTCGGAATTGACTTGAATATAATTTACCCTATGGCAAACAAATGTTTTAAGTGTTGCTGGTTCAAGTTTTAACCAGCATAGGACAATCTTGGAGTCAGAGTAATATTGTATGGTGTCGAACTCCATTTTTAAGCTTTCCTTCACCTTTATTATTAATTCAGTCAATAATGTTGCCGCACATAGTTCTAAGCGAGGCAAAGATAAGACTTTTGTGGGGGCGACTCTCGATTTTGAGGTCGCTATATTAATAAAAGTTCTTCCGTCTGCACTACACGATTTTACGTATATGACGGCTCCATACGCTTTGGTGGATGCGTCACAAAAACCGTGTAGCTCAATACGGTCCACATTATCCCCAATTAGTCTTCTTGGTACCATTATCTTATTAAGTGTGGGTAGATCAGATCGTAACCTACCCCATGTTTCTAGTATATCTCCGGAAATCTCTTCATCCCAATCCTTTTTTTCCTTCCATAGCTCTTGGATTAAAATCTTGGCAGTTACTGTAACTGGGTTGACTAATCCTAATGGATCAAAAAGTCTTGAGATATCGGACAATATATTTCGCTTAGTTGGCTTTAGCTTGCATTCCCAATTGCATTTTATTGCAAACTTGTCAATATCTGGCATCCAAGCTACTCCCAGAGCTTTAATGCTATCTGCCTGCTCCTTATCAAACTCTAGGCGCATGCCTCTGTCGACTTTTGGAATATTTTCTAAGACTTGTGCGCTGTTGGAACACCATTTTCGCAAATGGAATCCTCTTTTTCTTAGCTCACTGGAAATATATTTTTGGATTTCCTGTGCTTGTGAGACACTATTCGCACCTGTCATTAGATCATCCATATAAAAATCGTTTTTGACAATGCTAGCCATTTTAGGAGCTTCATCCTCTATCTCTTCTGCTGCCTGTTGTAAGCATTTTACTGCTAAATATGGTGCAGCAGCTGTGCCATATGTCACTGTTTTTAGTGCATATGTTTTTAGAGGGTCATTTCGGTCCCATCGCCAGAAAATCAACTGAAACTTTTGGTGCTCCTTCTGTACCCAAATCTGTCTATACATCTTTTCAATATCCGCAGAGATAGCAAATTTATATTTGCGAAATCTCAGCAGTATATTGAAAAGATCCTCTTGCAGTTTAGGTCCAGTAAGGAGCACGTCATTAAGGGCTAAGTTATTCGATGTCTTACAAGATGCATCAAAAACTACCCTTAATTTCGTAGTCGTACTATCTGGCTTTAAAACACAGTGATGAGGGAGATAATATTTACTGTTTATTTTTTCTGGGCTCTGAACCTCAACCATGTGTCCTAAATCGATATATTCTTTTAAGAATAGAACATATTGTTCTTTCAGCTTCGAATTTTTCTCTAGCTTTCGCTCTAAGGTCAAAAACCTCCGTTTGGCTTGTGACTCAGAGCTACCTAATTGCATCATATTAGACTTAAAGGGCAATTTAACTAAGAACTTCCCATCCGAGCCTTTGCTTACATTATTCGCAAAGATATCCTCGCATAGGATTTCTTCCTTAGTAAATTTCGGAGCCTTTATATTGACTTCTTCAACTTGCCAAAATCTCTGAAGTTGCTCGTCTAAGCTGTCTAACCTTTCGGTTACTGTGCCACAAACTGCTGGTGATTCCTTTATCACCAACGGACCAGTGGCTACCCATCCAAACTCTGTTTTATTTAGTCTTATTTGACCATTATTCAGAGTTGTTGTACCTTCTAACAAGGTCTCATAGAATTGCTCAACTCCCAACAGCATATCTATTCTTTTTGGAATATTAAATGATGGATCAGCTAAGCCTAAGTCTGAAGCCACTTCTCCTATTTCAAACCGGCGAGCCGGTAGCTCAGAGACAATATTTTTCATTACTAACGTTTCAATTTGTGTATTGAAACTGGAATTTTTGGATCTTATGTGAACTTCTAAGCACTCTTTTATATGTGCTGTTCCTCCAGAAATTCCTTCAATGGAAGTTTGAATTTTACTTCCTTTAATGCCCAGTTTCTTCTGCATAGCTGCAGTAAGAAAATTCACCTGCGAGCCGCTATCAAGCAGAGCTCGACAGTCATGCCAATTTCCGTCCTTATCTTTTACTTGAACTATGGCTGTGGCCAGTAAAATATACTTTTTTTTATCTAAATTACTGGACTTACTGACTGTGGCATTTTTCGCATTTTTGTTAGAAGGCTTATGCAGTAAGACATGATGGGACATTTTACAATCAGAACACACCTTTTTACAATTTTTGTATTGGTGGTCTCTGCCTAAACAGCGGCCGCATACCTTATGCTTAACCACCGTTTCCCATCTGTCTTGGCTATTTAAAGCCTTGAATTTATAGCAATTCTCCAAAGGATGAGCACCTTTGCATTTCAGTATGCATGCTTCGTCCTTTCGGAGTTTATTATTGCTACTGGGCCTTATTTGACTCGCTTCTAGAGCGAAAAATTCGTGCTCCAGGAATTTGAGCAGCGGCTCTAGCGACTGAATTTCCCTAGAGTTGCTGAGACCGCTCTCATATTTTGACCTCAATGGGTCACTTAATTTCCGTAGAAAGAGGAAATTAAATAGGCTCTGAAGAATATCTTCATTCTTCAAGCCCATGGCTTTTATAGCCTGGACATTTTCTTGGATCGTGTCCAAAAGAGCCTTAATGGTCGATGCTGAATCCCCGACATGGGGTGCATCGACCAAATTTTTCAAGTGCACACTCAGCACTGCTCTTTTGTTGTTGAATTTAGCATCCAACAAGGACCATGCAAGTTTGTAATTTGCGTCAGTCGGCGCCAAACTTGCTATGGTGGCAGCTGCGTCACCGTGTACCTTTGTTTTTAGGACGCACATTTTTTGTGCGTCCGGAATCATAGTTGATCCTATCAGTTGTTGGAACAACTCTTTGAAAGTCTTCCATTCCTCATATTTGCCAGAGAACGACGGAATATCGACTCTAGGCAGAGTGAATGGAAGACTCTCGCTTCTTGACCTAGAGGCAAGTTCCTCATAGGCCTCGTTAAGCGAGAAAAAAGTTTCTGTCAGATCATCATCATCGTACTCATCCATGTACGTGATGAAAATTTCCTGACAGTTTTTCTTTGCTTGTCTCACTTCGCTCATGGGTTCATGTCCAGCCTTAACTCTATTTAAGGCTGACCGATATTCACCCAGCAAATATGAGAATTTTTTACACACATTTTTCGTGCGTTTATCACCCTTAGAGTCAGGCTTCACGGCCTTCCCTAAGGGGTTAATGGAACTTAATAGTACATGTGTTTTATAAATTAAACCACGTACCTGCTCGCCGTACTTCTCCTTGAAGTACGGCGTCTTTTTTGCCTCTGCTGAGAGTTCGAGCAACCTCTTGTCGTTGAGCTCGAACTGCTCAGTGATGGCAGTTAACTCCTCCTTGTACAGCCCTAGCTGTACCGAGTCTGTCCGACTCGCTTCTGCCGCCGCGGTGTTGTAGAGGATTTCCAGGGCTCCTCCTAGAGCCTTCTGGGTTTCTATTAACTCCATAGTTGTCTCCATTTTTCCACAACACGCACGAAAATTTTTTTTTTTTTTTAAATATATTTTATTTATATATATTTAAAAAAAACAAACACACGGGTTTTTTTTTTTTTTAAACACACGCGTACCGAAATTGTTTATAAAATTTAAATTTTACTTCACAATGTTCACTGATCACGTCGGGGTCACCAAAATGAAAACGGCAGAAATGAAGTACGCGACACGAGTTCCAAAACAGACTGATGAGCCGCTTTCACGGCTCCTTTATTTATATCAAAATCTTATTCTAACTTATCTCTATATTAAGCTAAGGGGGGTTACATGAGCGCCCTAAGCGATAAGTGTGTATTTATATTTAGGGTCACAATGTGTAATGTTGCATTGCGTGGGTCAAGCTGCTGTCATATGCATATGCTGCGGACTCCTACACGCTGCTTTGGTCAGGCCTATCTCAAGTGTTGGACTGATTTATATTTAACCTTTTGAACTCATCTGCTTGACAAAGTATTTATTCGATTCAGAAAGTTCATTGCCTTCTAAACGTTGCTGGTGTCAAAAACTTATTTCTAGTGCATTGTTTATGAGTTGACAACGGCAAGAAACTAATCTTAGCATTCTAAACTTCATCTCAACTGCAGTGTTCAATCCATGTGTACTCTATAGGATTGAACATTTGCTTCACTAAGTTAATGCTACTTAAAATACATGTTCCGACTCGCTTCTGCGCCGCAGTGTTGTAGATTTCGGTCTCCTAGAGCCTCTGTTTGTTTCTATTACCTCATAGTTGTTCTCCATTTTCCACACACGCACGACATTTTCTTAGAGTACACATGGATTGAACACTGCAGTTGAGATGAAGTTTAGAATGCTAAGATTGTTTCTTGCCGTTGTCAACTCATAACAATGCACTAGAAATAAGTTTTTCCAGCAACGTTTGAGGCATAACTTTCTATTCGAATAAATACTTTGTCAAGCAGATGAGTTCAAAAGTTAAATATAAATCAGTCCAACACTTGTGGTGAAGCACGTGTGGATCCGCAGCATATGCATATGACAGCAGCTTGACCACGCAATGCAACATTACACATTGTGACCCTAAATATAAATACACACTTTCGCTTAGGGCCTCATGTAACCCCCCTTAGCTTAATATAGAGATAAGTTTAGAATAAGATTTTGATATAAATAAAGGAGCCGTGAAAGCGGCTCATCAGTCTGTTTTGGAACTCGTGTCGCGTACTTCATTTCTGCCGTTTTCAGTTGGGATCACAACATGAACAGTATCATTGTGCCGCAAAACCTGATTTTAGAACATAATTTCGAGACGTTTTTTTGAATAGTTTCATGAAACTGATTTTTTTTACACGTTACATCTGCAGTGCCAAAAAAATTTTCTTAAAATGCTGGCGTCGTTTTCTTCTTATTGGCCCACTTAATTTCATCGCTATTCGACACGTTTTATGTTGCGACTCGAAGGCAAAACTGAAATTTAAATGAAAATGCAAATGGAAATGGAAAATGGCAACTGGCGACTGTTTCCATTTCCATTTCGTATTCCCGCAAGCAATTAGTCTGCAGCTTACGTTCAATTGCCTGAATTATTTGTGAGTGCTTTAATTCGGCATTTGACGGCTCTGTTTGCGGGTGTGTGTGTGTGTGTGTGTGAGCGAGAGGGAGTTCTGGTTTGTGGGTGTGGCACGTATTTGGTTGCTTTGCTGGAACCACAATTCCCCGAAAGTCATTGCCCTCTGCAGTGCGCTTGTTGCCATAGTGTAGCAAGTATGCGAAATTTGTGTAAATAGCAGCAGCAGGCGGCGTCACAGCTCCTCTCTCCTCTTCACACTCTATTTTTTTTTCTTTCGCATAGAAGTAGTAGTAGTCCTCTTACTCTCTTGTTTAGACTAGTAATGGATTGATTTCTCATACTCTTCCCACTCTCTCTCTCTGTCTCTCTGACTGTTTCTCTCTCTTCTCCTCACTTGAGCAAATGTTGCTGATCTAACAAAATACTGCGTAATAAATTGAATTATGCATTGCACTGAATTGATACATCTGAGTGTTTATCACACATAACATATTGAAAACGGCAGAAATGAAGTACGCGACACGAGTTCCAAAACAGACTGATGAGCCGCTTTCACGGCTCCTTTATTTATATCAAAATCTTATTCTAACTTATCTCTATATTAAGCTAAGGGGGGTCACATGAGCGCCCTAAGCGATAAGTGTGTATTTATATTTAGGGTCACAATGTGTAATGTTGCATTGCGTGGGTCAGGCTGCTGTCATATGCATATGCTGCGGACTCCTACACGCTGCTTTGGTCAGGCCTATCTCAAGTGTTGGACTGATTTATATTTAGCCTTTTGAACTCATCTGCTTGACAAAGTATTTATTCGATTCAGAAAGTTCATTGCCTTCTAAACGTTGCTGGTGTCAAAAACTTATTTCTAGTGCATTGTTTATGAGTTGACAACGGCAAGAAACTAATCTTAGCATTCTAAACTTCATCTCAACTGCAGTGTTCAATCCATGTGTACTCTATAGGATTGAACATCCTGGCCCTGTTGAAAGGTGTACCTTTCAAAAAAATACATTCTTTATGTCTTGTTTTCTGGCCCTGCTAGATGGCCGTTGTTTACATAAGTCATATATTTCTTATGTCTTAATATATCTGGCCCTGCTAAACGACCGTTACTTATAAAATGACATTTCTTCTAAATATCTTAAATTGTATATCATTATTCTAAGCTATGCGGGGCAGGGCAATTGTGGCTGGCAAGAATTGTGACGGCATGCGGCATACTCGCTGGATGAGGATGATAAGTCCCACGACGACCCCAGCGATCAAGATCATTGCTGTGATGCTAAGAGAATAGTGAGCTGCATGGTGCCACTCCAGTTCGACCGGAAAACCCATAATCCGACCTTGGCGGGGAAGCTCTGGAATCTTGAATGCCTGGATACCTCCTTTTACCTCGATATGGTTCATCGCTGGAAGCTGGTCCGTTAGGTTTATCCTTGGTATCCAAAATGATACATCTGACGTCCGGTCCTCGAAAGCCCATAGACTGACATGCTCAGAATGCAGGTAACATCCGGCCTGAAGCTGCAGTATTCCTACGCCAGTGAGTTCCAATGTGCTTGTTTTGTCTGCACAGAACACATCCGCAATTATTTTGGTTGAGGCGGAGAATAACCAAGAGTTCGGTTGATGTAGTTGGTGCCAGGTTGTCTCAGGCATCATTACGTTTACATAGCATTCTTCGATAATGGGTGACCTTTTCGCAAGTAGAAGGACTTCACACTTGGTCGCCTTGTTACAATTGAAGAGAGGGTGACGCTGCTCGCAAATGGTTAGTTCCTCCATCTTCTGGCAGTGCTCCCAATTGTCTTCAGACATGCCATAATAAACAGTCCTCGCTTCATCCACTAGTATATATTTATACACGGGATTTATGCTGACGAAGCGCCCACTGTGTACCACAGGCAGCTGATATACTTGATATGCTCGCAAAATGTTTTGGCTGATCAGCGGAATCTTTACGTGGAACAGAATGGCTGACTTTGTTGTCCGGGCCTTCACTTTAGCAGTCCTTCCAAGCTCTAATGGATCCAAAGTAGGTAGCTGTAGTCCAGATGGCATGTTGAGCGTAATCTCCTGAATGTGCTTCTGGAACTGGGTAACGGGTAATAGGCTGTCCAGGAAATTTCCCTTCTTGTTCCACATCAGGTTGATGATGCCCTGCTGGAGATGTTCGAAGGCATCCATAGCCTGATTCAGCGTTTCGAAAGCTTGTAGAAACAATTGCTCATCGCCTACTCTGTCCGTGGCGTCTTTGATTTTCAATATGTTGTCGTCTATCCTCTGGAAATTTCCCCAGATTGCCTTGTTCTGCTTGTCGAGCACCTCCAGAGTAGCGTCTAGTACGGAGGACCGGTTGCGCAGTAGGTCCAGAAGGTATCCTTCATTTTCCCTGCCTTGGTCCACCCTCCGCATTAACTCTTCGGCCTGCTCTTCATCCATTAGACCGAAGACCGCACTATAGATGGACCCAAGTATCTGCAACGGCGCCCTTGGTAGACGCTGCTTGCCCGGTGTCCTTATGTGTTTAATGATATCGTCATGTTGTAACAGCCTCTTTGCTTTGCTGTCCAATGTCGATATCATTGAATTCACTTGTGCATCGTTTTTCAGTGTTTCGCCAATGTCCTGTGTCGCTGCCAACGCTTCGTCCACTCGGTATTTGAACGCGTCATAGTCCTCCATGTCCGCATGTATAATTATGTCCCACGATGTTCTTGACAGGCCGACAATTCCCTGATCTTCGTAAAATATCCCTGCCTTATCTCTGATTTGTGTTACATTTTGACAATTTGTGTTCTTAAAAATACTTAGAAATGCTAAGATACAAAGTATTAAATTTTTATTCTTAACCTTTCTTGGATTTGTTTGTCTACTTGCGGATACCTTATGTGGTATCTCGTTTCGATTATTGTTTTTATTTGAAATGTTTTTCTCATTTTCTTCCGTAGGAAAAGGACAAACATTGTGTGTGGATCTCATAACCACTCCATTGCTTGTCCTTACTTCTACCATTCGACAAAGTCCATCCTTTCCTATGATGGACTTTGTCACCCTGCCCCTCCTCCAATTGGTTTGAACCAAATTATCATCTTTTAAGAGAACTAGGGTGCCAGGTTCGATGTTCATTTTTGGATTTGCCCATTTGTACCTTTTTTGTAACTCGGACAAGTATTCCACGGACCATCGCTTCCAAAATTCTTCCGAATTTGCTTGGACTGCCTTCCAGTGGTCTCGGAACCCCTTATAACTTTTATTATTATCTGCGTCAACTATCGTTGACATAGCTTCTCCTAAGATAAAATGGGCAGGTGTTAACACTTGCAAATCATTCGGATTGTCGGACAACGGTGTTAAAGGTCTAGAATTCAAAATAGCTTCAATTTGTGTCATTAACGTAGTGAGTTCTTCGAACGTCATTACACCGTTTGACACCTTATCAAAATGCTTTTTTACTGATTTAACACATGCTTCCCATAATCCTCCTACATGTGGAGATCGAACTGGTATGTTCACCCATTCGATCTGTTGTTGTGTACAAAATTGTTCTATGTCTCCCTGCTGCTGCTTGAAACATTCATAAATCTCCTTCAGTGAGTTTGCTGCCCCAATAAAATTTGTGCCATTGTCGCTATATATTTTCCTCGGGCAACTTCGTCTACCTATAAAACGCTTTAGTGCGCCTATGAACGCGGCTGCTGACAGATCCGAGACCACTTCTAAATGTGCAGCTTTAGTTGCAAAACAAACAAACACGCATACATAAGCTTTATCTATTCTTTTGCCCTTTATTTTATGATGAACCATTATGGGGCCAAGAAAATCAATTCCTACATTTAGAAATGGTCTGGTCTGTATTACCCTATCTTCCGGTAGATTACCCATCATCTGATGAATCGACCTGGGCTGTGCCTTAAAACATCGGTAGCAACGTTTCACAACTTGAGTCGTTAGCTGCTTACCTCGCAGTGGCCAAAATTGTTGTCGCATTATTGCTAACAACCCTTGAGGTCCTATATGTAAATGTTTCCCGTGCAAATGCACAGTGAGAAGGTATACCCATTCATCGCTATATGGTAATAAAATAGGGTGTTTCGCGTCAAAACTCAGATGAGCATTCTGAATTCTCCCTCCCACACGAATAATATTGTTATGATCTAAAATGGGAGCTAATGATTTTATGTTTATTGATCCGGGCAAACATTCTCCTTTTTTCAAGAGTTTGTATTCACTGTGAAAATGTTCTTTTTGAATAATTTTCACAATAGTAACTAATGCTCTTTTTTTTAATTCCACCCAATTGGTTGTGTCAATTTTTCTACATTTAGCTATAAATTTTAGCACATTGGCTAAAACATTTTGTAGAAACTCAAAACTATTTTTGTGGTCAATTTTCCGGAACATTGAAGCTGAGTTGCTTACCAATGCCTTTAAATTTCCCTTTCTTTCGGGTACATCAAATGTTTCATCAAACTTTAATGCTGCCCTTGGGAGGTTAAGCCGTAAAAAGTCTGGCCCTTCAAACCAAAACTTATTCCCTACTAGCTCTTTTGGGAAAGCGCCTCTTGATATTATGTCAGCTGGATTATGTTTTGTATCCACATAATTCCAGTTTGACACTTCGGAATTGACTTGAATATAATTTACCCTATGGCAAACAAATGTTTTAAGTGTTGCTGGTTCAAGTTTTAACCAGCATAGGACAATCTTGGAGTCAGAGTAATATTGTATGGTGTCGAACTCCATTTTTAAGCTTTCCTTCACCTTTATTATTAATTCAGTCAATAATGTTGCCGCACATAGTTCTAAGCGAGGCAAAGATAAGACTTTTGTGGGGGCGACTCTCGATTTTGAGGTCGCTATATTAATAAAAGTTCTTCCGTCTGCACTACACGATTTTACGTATATGACGGCTCCATACGCTTTGGTGGATGCGTCACAAAAACCGTGTAGCTCAATACGGTCCACATTATCCCCAATTAGTCTTCTTGGTACCATTATCTTATTAAGTGTGGGTAGATCAGATCGTAACCTACCCCATGTTTCTAGTATATCTCCGGAAATCTCTTCATCCCAATCCTTTTTTTCCTTCCATAGCTCTTGGATTAAAATCTTGGCAGTTACTGTAACTGGGTTGACTAATCCTAATGGATCAAAAAGTCTTGAGATATCGGACAATATATTTCGCTTAGTTGGCTTTAGCTTGCATTCCCAATTGCATTTTATTGCAAACTTGTCAATATCTGGCATCCAAGCTACTCCCAGAGCTTTAATGCTATCTGCCTGCTCCTTATCAAACTCTAGGCGCATGCCTCTGTCGACTTTTGGAATATTTTCTAAGACTTGTGCGCTGTTGGAACACCATTTTCGCAAATGGAATCCTCTTTTTCTTAGCTCACTGGAAATATATTTTTGGATTTCCTGTGCTTGTGAGACACTATTCGCACCTGTCATTAGATCATCCATATAAAAATCGTTTTTGACAATGCTAGCCATTTTAGGAGCTTCATCCTCTATCTCTTCTGCTGCCTGTTGTAAGCATTTTACTGCTAAATATGGTGCAGCAGCTGTGCCATATGTCACTGTTTTTAGTGCATATGTTTTTAGAGGGTCATTTCGGTCCCATCGCCAGAAAATCAACTGAAACTTTTGGTGCTCCTTCTGTACCCAAATCTGTCTATACATCTTTTCAATATCCGCAGAGATAGCAAATTTATATTTGCGAAATCTCAGCAGTATATTGAAAAGATCCTCTTGCAGTTTAGGTCCAGTAAGGAGCACGTCATTAAGGGCTAAGTTATTCGATGTCTTACAAGATGCATCAAAAACTACCCTTAATTTCGTAGTCGTACTATCTGGCTTTAAAACACAGTGATGAGGGAGATAATATTTACTGTTTATTTTTTCTGGGCTCTGAACCTCAACCATGTGTCCTAAATCGATATATTCTTTTAAGAATAGAACATATTGTTCTTTCAGCTTCGAATTTTTCTCTAGCTTTCGCTCTAAGGTCAAAAACCTCCGTTTGGCTTGTGACTCAGAGCTACCTAATTGCATCATATTAGACTTAAAGGGCAATTTAACTAAGAACTTCCCATCCGAGCCTTTGCTTACATTATTCGCAAAGATATCCTCGCATAGGATTTCTTCCTTAGTAAATTTCGGAGCCTTTATATTGACTTCTTCAACTTGCCAAAATCTCTGAAGTTGCTCGTCTAAGCTGTCTAACCTTTCGGTTACTGTGCCACAAACTGCTGGTGATTCCTTTATCACCAACGGACCAGTGGCTACCCATCCAAACTCTGTTTTATTTAGTCTTATTTGACCATTATTCAGAGTTGTTGTACCTTCTAACAAGGTCTCATAGAATTGCTCAACTCCCAACAGCATATCTATTCTTTTTGGAATATTAAATGATGGATCAGCTAAGCCTAAGTCTGAAGCCACTTCTCCTATTTCAAACCGGCGAGCCGGTAGCTCAGAGACAATATTTTTCATTACTAACGTTTCAATTTGTGTATTGAAACTGGAATTTTTGGATCTTATGTGAACTTCTAAGCACTCTTTTATATGTGCTGTTCCTCCAGAAATTCCTTCAATGGAAGTTTGAATTTTACTTCCTTTAATGCCCAGTTTCTTCTGCATAGCTGCAGTAAGAAAATTCACCTGCGAGCCGCTATCAAGCAGAGCTCGACAGTCATGCCAATTTCCGTCCTTATCTTTTACTTGAACTATGGCTGTGGCCAGTAAAATATACTTTTTTTTATCTAAATTACTGGACTTACTGACTGTGGCATTTTTCGCATTTTTGTTAGAAGGCTTATGCAGTAAGACATGATGGGACATTTTACAATCAGAACACACCTTTTTACAATTTTTGTATTGGTGGTCTCTGCCTAAACAGCGGCCGCATACCTTATGCTTAACCACCGTTTCCCATCTGTCTTGGCTATTTAAAGCCTTGAATTTATAGCAATTCTCCAAAGGATGAGCACCTTTGCATTTCAGTATGCATGCTTCGTCCTTTCGGAGTTTATTATTGCTACTGGGCCTTATTTGACTCGCTTCTAGAGCGAAAAATTCGTGCTCCAGGAATTTGAGCAGCGGCTCTAGCGACTGAATTTCCCTAGAGTTGCTGAGACCGCTCTCATATTTTGACCTCAATGGGTCACTTAATTTCCGTAGAAAGAGGAAATTAAATAGGCTCTGAAGAATATCTTCATTCTTCAAGCCCATGGCTTTTATAGCCTGGACATTTTCTTGGATCGTGTCCAAAAGAGCCTTAATGGTCGATGCTGAATCCCCGACATGGGGTGCATCGACCAAATTTTTCAAGTGCACACTCAGCACTGCTCTTTTGTTGTTGAATTTAGCATCCAACAAGGACCATGCAAGTTTGTAATTTGCGTCAGTCGGCGCCAAACTTGCTATGGTGGCAGCTGCGTCACCGTGTACCTTTGTTTTTAGGACGCACATTTTTTGTGCGTCCGGAATCATAGTTGATCCTATCAGTTGTTGGAACAACTCTTTGAAAGTCTTCCATTCCTCATATTTGCCAGAGAACGACGGAATATCGACTCTAGGCAGAGTGAATGGAAGACTCTCGCTTCTTGACCTAGAGGCAAGTTCCTCATAGGCCTCGTTAAGCGAGAAAAAAGTTTCTGTCAGATCATCATCATCGTACTCATCCATGTACGTGATGAAAATTTCCTGACAGTTTTTCTTTGCTTGTCTCACTTCGCTCATGGGTTCATGTCCAGCCTTAACTCTATTTAAGGCTGACCGATATTCACCCAGCAAATATGAGAATTTTTTACACACATTTTTCGTGCGTTTATCACCCTTAGAGTCAGGCTTCACGGCCTTCCCTAAGGGGTTAATGGAACTTAATAGTACATGTGTTTTATAAATTAAACCACGTACCTGCTCGCCGTACTTCTCCTTGAAGTACGGCGTCTTTTTTGCCTCTGCTGAGAGTTCGAGCAACCTCTTGTCGTTGAGCTCGAACTGCTCAGTGATGGCAGTCAACTCCTCCTTGTACAGCCCTAGCTGTACCGAGTCTGTCCGACTCGCTTCTGCCGCCGCGGTGTTGTAGAGGATTTCCAGGGCTCCTCCTAGAGCCTTCTGGGTTTCTATTAACTCCATAGTTGTCTCCATTTTTCCACAACACGCACGAAAATTTTTTTTTTTTTTTTAAATATATTTTATTTATATATATTTAAAAAAAACAAACACACGGGTTTTTTTTTTTAAACACACGCGTACCGAAATTGTTTATAAAATTTAAATTTTACTTCACAATGTTCACTGATCACGTCGGGGTCACCAAAATGAAAACGGCAGAAATGAAGTACGCGACACGAGTTCCAAAACAGACTGATGAGCCGCTTTCACGGCTCCTTTATTTATATCAAAATCTTATTCTAACTTATCTCTATATTAAGCTAAGGGGGGTTACATGAGCGCCCTAAGCGATAAGTGTGTATTTATATTTAGGGTCACAATGTGTAATGTTGCATTGCGTGGGTCAAGCTGCTGTCATATGCATATGCTGCGGACTCCTACACGCTGCTTTGGTCAGGCCTATCTCAAGTGTTGGACTGATTTATATTTAGCCTTTTGAACTCATCTGCTTGACAAAGTATTTATTCGATTCAGAAAGTTCATTGCCTTCTAAACG
Organism: Zaprionus bogoriensis; assembly: GCA_035046045.1. Classification (NCBI taxonomy): domain Eukaryota; kingdom Metazoa; phylum Arthropoda; class Insecta; order Diptera; family Drosophilidae; genus Zaprionus; species Zaprionus bogoriensis. The sequence goes on along the minus strand of JAWNOI010000192.1, from coordinate 1,741,166 downwards.
TTGCTGGTGTCAAAAACTTATTTCTAGTGCATTGTTTATGAGTTGACAACGGCAAGAAACTAATCTTAGCATTCTAAACTTCATCTCAACTGCAGTGTTCAATCCATGTGTACTCTATAGGATTGAACACATATACAGATGCACACACGTATTTAGCCAAGCAATAAACCTATAAATTACTGCTTATCTGATTACGTTCATAAATAATTTAGCTATCGAGCGTATTGGAATTTGTTGTACACACGTCTGATGGCATCTTTACTCTCTATGCCTCTCCTTCGCTGCCTCTCTCTCTCTCTATCTCTCTCGCTCTCTGTACACATTAAACTCGACCATTATTCGAGATTAAAGCTAATTCCTGGCAATAATCGCTGCAATTAAATTTACGAGCCACGCTCGGCGCTCCCGAAGCGGCGCTCTTGAATCTGCTTCGCCAATTTTACGAGCACTTAAAGATGCCATAAAATTGAGGCGTGGCATATTCCATAAGCATAAATCAAAGGCACAGGAGCAGCTAAGCAGCGTTAGCTCGAACCGCAACTACGACACACGACGCTGCCATTAAAATGAAGCGGCGGTCCCTGAAAATATTACGCATACGCCATGTTAACACTTTATAAACGCATTAGTGTCCCTCGGGAGGGGCCTGTCGACTTACGCACTGGCACCCACATCAAAATACAATTTGCAAGTTCAACGACAACAAGGACATGGAAAAAGGATGCACAAATAAATATAAAATATAATAAAAACAAAAAAAAACGAGAAGTAGAAGCAGAAAATACAAAAAAATAAATGAATAAATATGCGGGCGGAATAATATTTGCTGTGGCCATAGTGGGCCATAAATCAACTGACTACTGGCCACAGCACGTGCCCAGATAGATAAACAAAATGCCGAGAATATGTGCAAGTAAGTAGGCAAATGCCTGCCTGCCACGCCCCGCGCTACACGCCCACAGAGGAGCCATAAGAAACAGCTGGCAGCACATTAAACTCAATGAGTTGAAATTATTTGCAGCTGAAGGTCAACAACTAAAACGGCTAATGGGGTAGGTGTCAGGCAGAGAGGGGAGGGGGGGGGGGGGGGTGTAGGTTAGCCGATTTCGGGTAGTTGGGTTAGTGCCACTGGCAGCTGGGCGTTGCCATTAAAGACAACTTCCGCAAACAATAAATTTTGCGCGCCAAACAAGAAGAAATTGGTCCCTGGGCAACTCGTGGGCAACCGAGTCGAACGCGTTGCTATGCTCAAAGGTCACCGGGTGGGGGTGTACGCTCCAGCAGGTCCAGCAGCCGAGAGAGTATATGTGTGTATTTTTTATATATATATTTTTATACATTTTATATATTTTTTTTATATAGCCGGCAGCGCTTTTGGGTGGGCTGATTAAACTGTTATACATTCGATGGGCGAAAGTCGCTCCCTGCGTGTGTGTATGTGTGTGTGTATTTAGGTTGGTGGCAGGGGGTTTCCCCGAGCTGGTATGCTCTCCTCGCTCTGCTCTTCGCTTCTGGCCGGCTGCTGACTGCTCAGTTTCTGGGTGCTGCCTTAATTTGTGAGGCTTATTTATGGAAAATGTGCCCGCAATGGCAGATGAGCCGAGAGATTTAAGAGGACAGCGAGTGCAGCCACAAAAATCAGCTCGAGTTGGGCTGCTGAATTCAAGGGGTTCTCAAACAAAAACATTGGCTGAGCGCTTAAGCAGCTTGTAATTGAGAGACAGCATAGATGAGTAGGTAAACATTAACATGGTTGGAGAACAAAGTAGGATATAGCTCGAAAGCCAGAAAGTGTCTAGATTTGAATACTGAAATTGCTGATTTTTTTATAACTTTAATTATTCTATTTACCAACTAACTTAATGTATTAATTATTAATTATTAATGTATTAATATTTTGAAAGGAGTAAACATAATCCATGGTTTACACCTTTTACATTTTTGAACTATTAATCATTAATTATTAAAAAATATTTATTGTAATTGAAAGATAGAATATATGAGTTTGTAGATATTAAAATATGTCCATACACATAGTTTAATGCTATAATTCTTAATTGTTAAAAATAAATTAATTAACACGAGCTACAATTAAGAAAAATAAAAATAAATAAATAAATAAAAATAATCGATTGTTTTCTGTAAGGTTTATTTTATAAATTTTCTGAGAAACTAAACTTGTAATAAAAGTTTAATTTAATACTAGCCTATTCCATTAGCTACAATTAGGAAAAGCAAACATTCAAATATAAATAATCTATTGTTTTTTTAATGTTTAATAAATTTAAATACTTACTTTTAAAATATTTCGACATAGAACACAATTTCTCTCTCATAAAATTTATAAATTAATTTCTGTTTCTAACAATAAGCTTGAAAAAATTAAATAATGTGGTGCAATGGAATTTCTAGTGATTATTTTAATGACAAGCTGATCGGAAAAACATATCAACGAAAATCTAATAAATATAATAAACATATATAATTAATCGATAATTTAATATTTTGCCATCCCTACTACACTACAGACCTCTCACAGCATTGCGGCTTCAGTTCGTGTCGGCCCACTGCACTCAATGCACCTACTATGCCGCTGCTGCGTGTGCTGCTCAAGTGCCTGGCAGTTATTGGGTTAATCGAGGCTCAGTTATCAACCGCGCTGGACCCGTGGCCCCAGGCAGAGTGCTACAATCAGTTGCACGTGCAGCGGGCCAATTTACGCCGGTTTGTGGAGTGTCTGGCGCGCACTACAAGTCTCACGGCCTTAATGCAAGATGCCAGGATAAAGCTGCAGCTGCTGGAGCAAGAACTGACCAAGCCAGAGGAACTACCGTCTGCCGAGTCACCCTTTCCGCACATCGATGATGTGCTGCGTATTGAAGGCAGTATTGAGAGCTACGATTGCGCGGCGCGGCTGCAGGTGATGCAAGCGCTACGCAGAAAACTCGCACAGCTACAGCTGCAGCAGAATGTGGAGAGCAAACTCTTTGAGTGGCCCTCGCCGGCCACTGACAGCTACCCCAAAGTAAAGCCCATCGACGGGTCCGGAACGCGGGCCGAAGACATGCAGGAGCTGCACTGCCTCATCGCGCAGGCCATTCGCCGCACAGTGCAATGAATAATGCAATGTCTGTTTAATCGGTTAAGCGGTATAACGCTTGTTGGCCCAATTGAATGAATCGCTTAAGCGCCGCCAGACAATGCCAGCCAACGCCAGCCAACGCTGCAATTAAATTGTAAATAAATATGAAAGTACCGCTGCTGCACGGCAACACTGACTGAATAGCAGCCAATCAACCGCATTCGCACGCACTCAGGTGTGCAAACTGGCCGGGGCTTACACGCAGTCCAACTCTCTCTCTCTCTGTCGCCTGGTCACACGCGGCGTATGAGCAACCAGATTTACGCTGCGTCCCAACGGACAGTTGCAGCCAAAGCCTCGCCATGCAAATGTGGGCCAACAGCGAGAGGCAGCGAAGCGCCAAAGTAATTGCTTAGAAGTCGCGCAACATGCGGCAAAGTAATAACAATAACAACACCACGTGCTCAGCCTGCCTCAAGCGGTCGGAGCTGCAGTCCGATGTGCTGCTGCCAGCAGTTGCGACTGTTGCGCTGCACGTTCTGCTTGCTGCAGTTGCGTAGTTTATTTTAATGTGCCATATAAAATAATTTAATGGCCGGGCATGCAACAAGCCAGTGCCGGCGATAAAGTGCCTGCTGCCGAGGGGCAGTGCGCAAGTAGCGGGTGCTTCACTTATAATTAGTAAAGCGATGGCAACTGTAAATGATAATTGTGGCACATTGTGGCAGCGGAGCAGAGCTTGACCGACGGGGCCATCAATTAGAGCAGCGCCATTAAAAGAGTCCCACACGAGAGTGTGCCCCCTCCCTGCTCTGATAGGTGGCCACGATAAGCGTATTTACGGTGCGGCATGCTCCACATGCTACAGTGGAGTTTCCCATAATGAGATGAAGAAATATCTGTGACTATCTTTGCTGGCTTTTCTACAGCTATAGAATTATCTGGAATTCCTTTTTATAACATTTACCCATTGAAAATGGGTAAAAAATGGTATTTAAACTTTTTGAAAATGTATGTAACAGGCAGAAGGAGGCGTGGCAGACCATACAAAGTATATATATTCTTGATCAGCATCAATAGCCGAGTCGATTTGGTCATGTCCGTCTGTCTGTTTACGCTGCGGACAAGGCAAAGAGCACTTCTCATAAATATAAATGCAATATTTTTGTAGCTTTATTTCTGCTTTTTCACAGTTTTCATATTCAAGAAATTTTATTTTTGATTTGAAGCCATTTAAAAGCATGAGCTAAATGAAAAATTGTAGAAATGAAGATTTTTTGCAGGCTTTATTTGAACCAAAGCTAAATAAAATAAAAACATGCTAAAGATTTCAAAATTTGGATTTGATTCAGCTATTAAGCTATTAAAGATTTTACTTAAAATAATTACAAAATATACGTTATTTTATTTTTTAAATGACTGAAAATCATCTGTAATTTTAATTTTCAAATAAATACTAAATATTTTTGAACATTACAAAATATCTGTAATTTCATTTTTGAAATAAATACAAATATCTGTGAACAATTTTAAACATTTCTAATTTTATTTTTGAAATATTTACAAAATATATGTGAACAATTTAAAATATCTAACATTTTACTTTTGAAATAAATACAAAATATCTGTAAACTTATTTCTGGTTTGCCCCAACTTTACTCTTAGTGAAAAAGCGCAAGACATGCTTCGCTGATAGTTGGCCGTGATAAGGGTATTTTCTGTAGAATACTCTATCGAAGTCTCCCCCGGAAATATATATGGAAATTTGCTGTAGCTCTTTTCTGGTTTCCCACAGCTTTCGCTTTCACTCTGTGTCAACAGGGTATTATTATATAGAGAGAGTGGGAGAGAAATAGCTGCTTTTATGGCGAGGCCACAACCCTTTCTGCTGTCTGCTCGTAAAATGTTCCTGGAATTGCTCCGTTGTGCCCTTGGGACATTGTGTGGCCTTAAGAATGCCCGCTTCAATATTTCTTAAAATATAAATTAATTTCAAGAATTTCCATTTACCATTTCCAGCTTTTCTGTTTCGTCTGCTTGTTTTCCTGCGTCGTGCGTCATTTGGCCGCCTTTCGCTGACGCTCTGGGCCAGTTTTGCAAAATAGTTCGAGGCTTTACCTAAACGAAGAGAGAGGAAAAGATAGTGGAATGAGGAGGGCGGGAGGCAGGAAGGCAAACCCAGTCAATGCAATGTCAATAAAAATTCAATTACGTTCCGTTGCGAACTTGTCTGGCATGCCTTCTTCTTTCTTATGGCCATTTCAAATTGGCTATTGGCTCAGTCGGGCGGGCGGCGCTTCTGCAGATTTGCAGGCATCAACTTTGTTGTCTACTTTCGGGCGCGCTGAGTGGCATTTCGCAATTTGTTTGACATTTGAATAGCAGCTCCAATTGAATTCGGCAAACAAAAGCGCCTCAAGTTGCGTGTGCCGGCAGCTCCGAGTGCTTCGAGTTGCCCGAGTTCCCTGAGTTATCCCAGTTGCCCGAGTCTGAGTGCTGAATCTGAAGCTGAAATCCAAGCAGGGCCACTTAATTTTAATGGCATGTTTATGTAACCCAATGCTCAGTCCAGTAAATAATCATCATAACCATAATTCGAGCGGGAGCCTTGCCAAGTACCGCTGCTGCTGCTGCTGCTTTGACTGGCCATAAAAGCAAATCGAGCGCACTTCTTGCAGCGCATTTGATTGCTAATTTGCTGGAAGTGATTTCGGTCTTGGCCACAGCCGACATATTGCCAAAAGTGTTAAATGGTAGTTCAGTCTGTGTGTGTGAAGGTCGTGCCGCGTGTTATGGTCAAATGGTAGTTTCCTCTTTTATTTCGGCCAGGTGTTATCGAGGCAGCAGCATCCACCCAACCACACAAGCAGCCAGCCAGCCAGCCAGCCAACCACCCCCAGCACCCGCCCCAGTCTACTTGAATTACAGCCTCCAAAGAGCCAAAGAGCAGGCTCACGCTCTCCCGCTCTCTCTTTCTCTCTCTAAACTGTTATACTGTTATACGCCTGGCCTGGCCATACTGGCTACACCAACGTCAGTCCGCAGGCAGTCTCAGTCTCCCTTTGCCAGCGCTCTCGTCCAGACCGTCAACTTTTGCCTTCGAGTGGACTCGCCTGCCCGCACGAATAACGCGTAAAGTCTGTTTGAATACACCCAAATCAAAAAAAAAAAAAAAAAAAGAAAAAGATTCACATTCACATTAATCAGGCAGCAGCAGAAGCATATTTAGGCCCGAAAACAGCGCTAAGTTCTGGCCTTCTGCCGGCTTCATTAGCAGCATCTCCCTCAAGTTCGGTGTCTCTGTGTGTGCGTGTGTGCGTGCGTGCGTATTAGTGCTTGTGCGTGTGTAAGATTAATGAGCCGAAAGTGTTTTATCGTGTTGTGTGTGTTAAATATTTAATACAATATCAAATAAAAGTTGCATAAGCTGCGTGCTGCTCGGCATTAGCGGAAGCAATTCCTGTGCACACTTCGCATTAGTCGCGACACAAGTCAATCGAGACAGCGCATCAACGAATTGTCAATACGCTAACCAGAGCTGAGACGACAGGCAGTAGTACAAGCACAGGTACGTCTCCACTCGAAGGCAGACCTAATCGAATTACAGCCATTTTATTTGGCAATTAGAAATTCTCTTTTTATCAGCTTTGACCGGGGCTTTTCCCTGGGGTCGAGCAGATAAACGAGAAGTTGCACAGTTTACATTTTTTATGAGGGTATCTAAGCTGTTTTAAATTATCTTTTAAAAATAATAAAAGAAAAATAAAAAGAAAGGTCTGTGGATTTTTCGGATATTTTTATTAGCGTTTTTATGGCATTTTAAATATGAATTTTTCTTTAAAGTACATGGACATTTTATTAAGAAAAAAATGTTTAAGCCTCAATTTATTTTTGGAAGCTTAAATATGAATTTTCATTTAAAGTATATGTATGGTATGTATTATTAAAATCAATTGTAAGCCAGTGCAGATTTTCGTAATTTTTATTTTACCCTTTATGGCATTTTAAATATGAATTATTAAACAAAAAATGCTTAAGCCTGTAGCATATCTTTTTAAATATTTATGCGCGTTTTTAGATATTTAAATATGAAATTACCTTAAATTAAAAAAAAATGTAAGTGTGTGCATTTTTTTTTAAATTTTTAAAAGCGTTTTAATGGCATTTTAAATATAAATTTCTTTTTAAGGTCTATAAATTCTTAAAAAAAATATTAAAGCCTGCAGCATTTCTTTTAAAAATTTGGATGCGCGTTGTTTGAAAATTAAATATGAATTCACCTTTAAAGCATATGCATGCATTATGAAAAAATAAAATTTTAAAACCTGTGCAATTTTATTGTCATTTTTTTCGTGTTCTTATGGCAATTTAATTATGAATTTCCTTTAAAGCCACGCCGCTGCTGATTTCATTCAGCCTTTAAAGCATTAACACATATATACACACACACACATATATTCCAGCTATATATAGCTACATGTATATGTTCATCTGCAGTTCGCCCAGTACGCACAAATCGCCAGCACATCAGAAGCAAAGCTCAGCATCATGAGGGAAGCTTAGCAAAATTACGTACACAAACATATAAAGTTACACAAACACACACACACAGTTACAGTTGCATACGCATGCTAAGCGTAGTAAAAGCACTCGCACACGCACACACACAGTTACACACACACACGCTCACACTCACGTAGCAGCAACTGGGGAGCCATTTCTATTGCCGTGCACAGACTTTCAAATTAATTGTAGTCCAACGTTTTGCTACTTGCCACAACTTACCGTAATGCTAGTTCATTTGGCCACGCCCACCATATACCGCCCAAAACACACACACAAAGAAGCTCACACACGCACACAGTAGCAGCATCGCAACTAAGTAAATAATGCGTAAAACAAGTCGAGCGTTTTACGCTTGCTCGCGTTACGCCCAGCTACCTTCCCCCCCCCCCCATTGCTGCCCCTCCCATGGAGAAACAGTCAATTGTAAAATTGCGGCAGCCAACAAAGCGTGCCACGAGGCGCTCTCTCTCTCTCTTTCTCTCTCTATGATTGTTGTTGCTGCTGCTGCTGCCTGATGACTGTCGACTGCAGCTTGATGAAGGCAAAAGGATTGCCGGCGCAGACTGCTGGAGCGCGCGCGTGTGCCGTTGTAATTCATTATGCTGACTAACTGAAAGGAGGGGAGGGAGTGGGGTAAGGAGCAAGGGATGGCGGGGGCAGGCAGTAGCCGAAGCTGTGACTAGTAGTAGAACTGGCGTTGTCAAAGGCACCGACAGCGCGCTGAGATAAACATTTGAGGCACATGTGGCACACAGTAAAGCGAGCTAGCGTTCAGCGCACTCGACTGTTTAATACCGTGCACACACAATAATCTTAACAAAATGAAATTTAATATGGAATAGTTTTGCTCATCATAATAATGACAAATTTAAGCGAACAGGTCGTCTAGCGCGCTTGAAGAAGCTTTCTTAAGTGTCGCTGCTTTTGCTGTATGAAATAAGCTATATAAGCTGTAACTCCTGTGTTTATTGTCCAATCAAACTGTAATTTGCAACATGTATTAATATTTTAGTGGGCTGACTATGTGCCAAATTTGAATATTATAGCTGACAAACTTTGTCTAATATTCAAGTTCAAAATCTAAAATACAGTTTCCTCAGCAGCTGGGCCTGCGATTGAAAATTTGAAATAAGCTGCATCTACGTAATTTATTTAGGTACTGTAAAGAAGTTCGTAAGGCCGAGGTACAGATCTCAGTCTGACCAGGGCCGCCTTACAAGAAAATTTGTAAGTCGCCGAGACGCCAGCGACTTGAGGCACCTCGGGACTACCCCCCGCTCACACTGTCACCTATCACACACACTATCTACCCTATGGCTCGCCTCTACCGTTCAGGCGCTACACTTTCCCCCTGCCGGTGCGTTTACGAGAACGAGCCACGTTGCGTCCACGGCAGCTACACTTTCTACTCGCCGGTACATTAGCGGGGAGAACCACGCGGCGTCCACGGCGCCTACACTTCCCTACCTCAGTCGGAGCACTCAGGCGGGCAGCACCTCACCTTCGCTGCCGACGCCTACCTCAACGCCTAAGGCTGGGGAGTTTGTGGTAAACCACGCTCCGCCACCTTCCCTAACGCTCGTGTCGTCCGTCTAGTCGCCTATGCCTACGCCTACCCTTTCCAACGGGTAGTCGACACGTGCCGACTCACACGCACAGAATAATTTGGCGTCGCTAAATTCGGCTCGCCGAATTTAGTAAATATCTAAAGGGAGAGGGGCGAATATCGCACAAACTAATCAAGCAAAGAAACACTCACTTTCTTAATCCAGTCTGTGTGTCTTCGGCACGTTTATTTATTTCCTTTTATTTTTCACTTCACTTTACTTAACAGCGCGCACGCACGTTCACTACGAAGGGCCAAACGCAAGAGAGCGAGCGTCGGCTTGCGCACCTAGCGCGAAGCCGGCCTCGGCATCCACCACAGCGAAAGCTCGTGGTGAGCTTGCGGATCCTCACCTCGCTCTCTCTCTCGCGCGTGCTTACAACTTTATCTTACTTGACTAAGCCACGACCGACAGATGGCGGGCTTCTAATGTTATCTCTTAATGCTATTTAATTGGGCCGTGGCCGGCAGATGGCGTTCTAACTTAATTACGGCGGCTGCCATAATTAGTGTCCCGCTGCTCGCATCCGCTGTGGCGCTTGTGACTGCCTAGCGGGGCAGGCGCCTGCGTCACACCCCCCCCTTTCTTCCGAAAGGAAAGGTGCGCCCTGCCGTCGGAATGGGCAGTCACTCGATATTCCCCATCCGAAGTCCGCAGCTGGAGACGTACCCTTCGCTTGTGCGTCCCTTTCCCGATGATCCGGCGCACCTTATCTACCACCCACACCGGGAGTAGGTGTCCCTTCGGGTCGATCGTCCAGTTGAGCGGGACGTTGCTGAACATCCGAGGCGGGGGATGCTCTCTCCGCTCCGGGCTCCCCAGCACCTGCTCCTCCAGGCCCTCTTCCCAGCCGTCGACCCCTTCGAAGGTCTCCGGCTCAGGGGTCTGAGCCCTTGGCTCGATGCGAGCTCTCGCCATCGAGGCGACCAGCTCCTCGATCGTCCTCTTCGGTCCTTTCTCTTCCAAGCTGCCCTGGACCTCGTCCTCGAGGGCAATGCTGACCTTCGGGAACACGCTATCCGGGAGCACCCTCCACCTCGGGGTCGGCTTCCCGGCGCGCTCGCCGCGTTGCGCCGAATTTTCCGCTTTTTCGGCACTCTTCTCCAGCGGGGCTGTGGCTCTCTTTCCGATCGATGGGAGGGGAGCAGCCGTCGTGTCAGCCTCCGGAGACGGAGTCACCGGGGTACGCGCCGACGGTCTACTTCCCCCTCCTCGTCCTCTTCGTCCTCGACCGTATAGTATGGCAGCGAACCCTCTTCTTCGTCGTCCAACTCCTGACGGGGCGGGGTCATCTCCTCATCCTCCTCGTCCTCGACTGTATAGTACGGCAGCGAGTCTCCTTCCTCGCCACCGTCTTCCTCCTCCGACTCGGCCGGGTCGTCCAGCATCGAGCCCTCCTCCTCGCTACTGATGTAGATTATTTCGTTCTCCATAACCTATAGGGATGCAATTTCAAATAAAAAAAAAACATAATTACTTGTCGGTCTCTTGAAAAGTTAGTCGAGGGCGGTTAGGGGTTAGGTTAGGGTTTAGTGCAGTGTTGTCTTCCCCACGCTGAAGGCGTCGGGGAAGCGTTCGTCTTGCCCCTCTTCCGCTGTCGCCTCGACTTCATCACCATCGTCAGTATCGTCCTCGTGCCGGTGGTAAGGTTTTAGTTGAGCAATGTTGGCCACTTTACTCTTCTTCTCCCCTTCCTTCACCAGCCGTACGATGTTAGGAGAGATGAAACTCTTCACGATGAATGGTCCCTCGTACTTCGCACTGAGCTTGGCCGCAAAACCTTCGCCTGCGTTGGACAGCTGATGCGTCCTCACGAGTACTGCGGAGCGCAGGGTGGGCCGCCACTCCCTACGGCGGAGGTTGTGGTGCCTTCCTTGGTCTCGAGAGGCGCGCTGCATGTTGGTCCGGGCGATGTCGAAGATTTCTCTCAGCTTCTGCGCCCGTTGGGCTGGTGTCTGAGGAACACTAGCCGATCCTGGCGTTGCCTCGTGATACAGGGAGGCCGGCAAACGTGGTTCCCTCCCCTGCATCATGAACGCTGGTGAGAATCCTGTGGAATCAGCGACGCTGGTATTGACAGCCAACGATATCTCCGGGAGCAGCTCGTCCCACGAGCTCTGGTGCCCCGAGATATATTGCGCTATCATCGTCTTCACCGTCCTGTTGGTCCTTTCCGTCGGATTCTCCTGGGGACAATAGGGCGCCGTGTGCTGCAACTCGATGCCGAGCGTAGAGAGGAATGTCTTGAAGGCGCGACTGGTGAACTGGACGCCGTTATCACAAACGAACGTCTTCGGAATCCCAAATCGTGCCAAAATCCTCTCTCGAAAGGCCTGCTGCAGATGCGCCGTGGTAGCTCTCCTTAACGGGACCAACTCTACCCATTTCGAAAACGCATCATGGAACACCAGGAGCATAGTGTTACCGTGTTTCGATCGAGGCAGTGGCCCTACGAAATCTGCGCACAGGACGGCCATTGGTTCCGCCACCTGCCGCGTGAGCATCTGACCTGCTGGCTTCCGCTGTTCTGTCTTGAACTTCTGGCAGACTTCGCAACATCTCACGTACTTGGCTGCGTCTCTGAACATCCCGGGCCAATAATAACGCTGGGCCAACCTGACGATGGTCTTCCGGACTCCTTGATGACCGGCCGTCGGTGCATCGTGACACTCCTGAAGCACTCTCCCTTTCTCATCGTCGCGAACACAGAGCTTCCATGGGATATAATCCTCATCGTCTGCGCGGTGACCCAGGTGTCGATACAGATTCCCATTTTCCTCTGTATAGTCAGCATACTTCTCCGGCTCCTTCTCGATTTTCCTTCGCAACGTAGCGATCCATTTACAAGGCGGCTCCTCCGCTCTTGTCAGCTGCAACGACTCCTGTGGTTGCCGGGATAACGCGTCGGCGACCACGTTGAGCTTCCCTCGACGGTACCGCACGTCGAATTGAAATTGCTGCAATTCTAAAGCCCATCGAGCAATCCTTCCGGATGGGCTCTCGATAGAATTCAGCCACTTCAGCGCTAAGTGGTCGGTGACTACCTCGAAACGATAACCTTCCAGATAGCACCTCATCTTTCGGATCGACCATACTATGGCGAGGCACTCCTTCTCCGTCGCCGAGTAATTCTCTTCCGCCTTTATCAGCTTCCGGCTGGCATAGGCTATCACCCGCTCCTCTCCGTCGATCTGTTGGGTCAGTACTGCACCCAAACCGTGATCGCTCGCATCTGTCTGCAGCGTGAACGTTTCCTCGAAGTCAGGACAAGCGAGAACCGGCGCCGACGTCAATTTATCCTTGAGGGCATTCAGCGCTCCCTGTTGGTCTTCTCCCCAAGACCACTTTCTACCTTTCTTCAGCAACGCTGTCATAGGCTGCACGAGAGTAGCAAAGTTCGGCACGAATCGTCGATACCAGGACGCCATGCCTAGGCATTGTCGCAATTCCTTGCAATTCGTGGGTGGCTTCAAGCACTTAATCGCCTCCACCTTCGCAGGGTCGGTGCGAATCCCTTCGCTGCTGACCACGTGTCCTAGATAAACGAGCTCCTTTCGAAAGAACGAACACTTCTTTCGGTTTATCTTCAGGTTCGCCGATCTCAGCCTCCGGAACACTTCCCTCAAATTGGCCACATGCTGCTCTGCGGTTTCGCCGATGACGACTATATCGTCCAGGTATGCAAACGCGTGAGGCTCCATATCCGGTCCTATAACGGTATCCAGCGCCCTCTGGAACGTGGCGCAGGCCGAATGCAGTCCGAATGGCATGACTCGCCATTGAAACAATCCTCGCCCAGGCACGGTGAACGCAGTGCACTCGCGACTGCCAACAGCTACCGGTATCTGCCAGTATCCATGTTTGAGGTCCAACGTTGAGATGAACCTGGCGTGCCTCAGGCGCTCCAAGATGTGGTTTATCCTTGGAACAGGGTACGCGTCTGGAACTGAGTGAGCGTTAAGCTGGCGGTAGTCGATGCACATCCTCCATTCCCCAGTCTTCTTCTTCACCAAGACTATTGGCGCGCTGTGTGGACTCCGAGACGGCTCGATCGCGCCAGCTTGGAGGAGTTCATCCACCTGCTCGTCTATCACCTGCTGCATCGCTGGGTTCTTCGGATAGTACCTTTGCTTGAGGGGCTTGTCATCCTTCATGATGATGTGGTGTTCGGCGATGTGTGACACCCCTTGCAGCCCCTCGAACAGTTTCAATTCCTTCTCCAGAAACTCTTGGTATATCGGCTCCAGCTCCTTGGGCCATACCTTCTCGTTCCCAGCAGTCTCCTTTTCCGCTGTCGTTGCCAGCTCCGCCACTCCCAGCGAAAGGGCATCCGATGTCGCCTCTAGGTCTCTCACGAGGGGAGTACTCCTTACTTCTACCCCCGGGTCTCCTTCTGACGATCTCCTCATCGTCGCGAGTCTCGCCTTCTTCCCTCGGGAAGGCTTACTCGTCGATGCGTCGGCCTTGCTCCTCACTGGACTGGAGCCCGTCTCTTCCTCGGCCCTTGCACGCCCTGGTGCCTCTCCTGGACCCTGATGTATCGCCTTGGCCCGCTCCGAAGGTGTCTCCTGACCTTTCGGGGGCTGCCGACGGCTTCCTCTTGCTCCTCCCTCCTTTTCTGACGTCCGTGTCTCCCTCGTCGACTTCGCCGGCACAGCCTTCCCTGGAGACTTCCCTTGACCAGTTTCCAGAGGCTTGCCTCCTCGATCCTCCGACGCGCCACGCCTCTTTCGATATCGACTGTCTCTGTTCATCTTCGCGAGTATCCTCCCGTCCGCCGTATCCATGATCAGCTTCGTCGACCCACACTGGATTATGGTGCCCATCCTGTACAAGAAGTCCATCCCAAGGATGATCCTGTCTAGCATTGTGGTCAGGATGAGCAGATCCAACGTGGCCTCGTCGCCAGCCAGCCCGACTCGAACCCGCAAGATGTTCTTCACATTTACCGTCGACCCGTCCGCCAATCTGATCCTGGCATCCGCCTCTAGCGTCTCGCCTTCCGAGGCGATCGCTGCAGCGAGCTCCGCGTCTATGAAGCTCCGCGTCGCCCCGGTGTCGACTGTCGCCGTGATCAATCGCTGACCGATCCTTACAGTAGCGACGATCCGGCCCTCGTACACCTGGAGAGGGTATACTAAGTCTGGGAGTTGTTCCGTACGGCACCCGTCAGCTCCCGATCCCGACGAGGCCGTTGTCCATTTCCCGCCATCTGAAGTCGGCTTCCTCCCGGGTCATCGCTCCCTTGCCTGGGTTGCGACGGGCACTCCTTCGCGAAGTGGCCTTCCTGACCACATACGAAGCACGAGCGAGAGCGCATCCTCACTCCTTGGCGTTCTTGAGCTACGTGATCCGATGTTCGTTCAAGCCGTGGTGGGGGCGAGGGGTGGCGTTGTGTCCGGAAGGGGTTCGTCATGCCTAGGGGTGGTCCTCCGTCGTCACCTCGGCTGGGCTGCCGGAACCTCAAAGCATATACGTCCTCCTGACTCCTGACCATTTCGTATTCCGCAGCCATCTGGATGAGCTGCGGAAGAGTCGAGAAATCGCCCCGCCGAATGTGGATCCGGTACTCCGGCGCAGAGTTCTCGTAGATACGCCGGAGCTCCTGCTCCGGCCGATACCCAGCGTGGTACATGAGCGTCCTCACGTCCAATACGAACTCCTTGAACGGCTCACCTGGACGCTGCACGCGAGCACGGATTTCGTCCTCGAGCCGGTCGAAATACTGAGGGGGTAGGAAAAACTCCAGGAATTCCCTCTGGAATGTATCCCACGTCGCTCCTCTGAGGCCACTGACTGTGAACCAGCGCGCCGCTTGGTCCGTCAGTGCCTCGCTCATCGCCCTGGGTAGGCGGTCCAGATCGATGCCGTAGGATACCGCTCGCTCCTTCAGCTCCTCGATGAAGGCCAGCGGGTCCTCTTTGCCGCCGAAACTGATGCCCCACTTGCGTACCTGCTCCGGGACGATGCAGACGCGCGTACTCTCCGGCGCCAGGAAAGCCGACTGTTGAGTGCTCCATGCACTTCCCGTCGCTCCGACGGGTGTCCGGAGTGCGCTTGCCGCACGCACTCTACCCACGGGGGAGTAATCAGGGGGCAGCAGAACGTTGGGGCCGGAGCTCGATAGCCCTGGGGTGGCCCGCGCATCGCCCTCAGTCCTCGGCAACTGGCCTGCTCCGACAGCTGTGGCCTCTGCTCCTCGCGAGAACCGGGTCTCCCATTCGGTTATCTTGTTCCAGACAACCGGGCTGTGCTTGCCCTCCTTGACGAAGGCAGCCAATCGTTTGCGGAGTTCGTCCACCTTTCCCTCGGCGTCCAGCCCTAACTCCTGCAGGGCTCCCTCCAGATCCTCCTTGCGGCCGTAGTAGATCCACCTGGTCGCCGCTACCGGGTTGTCACGCCTTTCTCTCTCCAGTCCGCTCGCCTCAGACTTCTCCATGCTCCGGTTATTATTTTATTATTCTTTTTATTTTATTTTATTTTATTGGTCGACTACTCTTATCCTTCTCTTTTTTTTTCTTTTCCTTTTTTTTTCTCTTTATTTAATCAAATCCAGGATCTTCTCGTAGTCGACTTAGTCTTGTTATTTTATTTTATGTTTATTCAATTTATTTTATTTTATTTTATTTTATTTTATTTTATTTTATTTTATTTTATTTTATTTTATTTTATTTTATTTTATTTTATTTTATTTTATTTTATTTTATTTTATTTTATTTTATTTTATTTTATTTTATTTTATTTTATTTTATTTTATTTTGTTTTATTTTATTTTATTTTCTTTTATTTTATTTTCTTTTATTTTATTTTCTTTTATTTTATTTTATTTTATTTTATTTTATTTTATTTTATTTTATTTTATCGGCTTCCGACCGACCTAGTCCCACTATGCAGGCCCGGCTGCACTCTCTACGTCACGCGCACTCACACCCGACCTCGCTCGTCGGGGCTGTACCTCGTGCGCGCTTACACCCGACCTCGCTTGTCGGGGCTGTACTTCGCGCGCGTCGTTCGCCCGAAAATGTGCAATTCCGTTTCGGGGTGCAACGGCACTTCCTCGTTGCTACCCCCCCCCGCGCGCTCTCCGCTGACCGACGCGTGCTCTTGCGTTTGGCTGCTGGCCCGTTAGGTGATCGGCGCGTCCTCTTTCGCCGTCGCTTTCTTTGCGCGCGGCGTCTGTCGGACCGAACCGCGTGTTTTTCTTTCGTTTTCGATAGGGTATCGCAGGGTATACCCGACGCGCACTTTTCACTTTCGCTCGATGTATATATTTTTTTTTTTTTGTAGATGTATGTGTGTTCAAATGTATGCGTTTTGTGTGTGAGTATATATATATATTTATATGTGTATGTATATGTATATGTGTAGGTATATATATAAAAATAAAAAAATGAAATTTTGAGTATATATATATATGATTATTTTTATCCCCTATTTTTTTTTTTTGGTTTGGTATATATATGTATATATATATATATACAAAAAAAAAAATGTCAACACCGGGAAAGGGTATCCGCGAGTTGGTGGTAGCTGTTGGGGCTTTAAGCCAACAGACTACCACGCCTACTAACGCCTAAGCGTCCCTGCTCGGGCGCCACTTGTAAAGAAGTTCGTAAGGCCGAGGTACAGATCTCAGTCTGACCAGGGCCGCCTTACAAGAAAATTTGTAAGTCGCCGAGACGCCAGCGACTTGAGGCACCTCGGGACTACCCCCCGCTCACACTGTCACCTATCACACACACTATCTACCCTATGACTCGCCTCTACCGTTCAGGCGCTACACTTTCCCCCTGCCGGTGCGTTTACGAGAACGAGCCACGTTGCGTCCACGGCAGCTACACTTCCTACTCGCCGGTACATTAGCGGGGAGAACCACGCGGCGTCCACGGCGCCTACACTTCCCTACCTCAGTCGGAGCACTCAGGCGGGCAGCACCTCACCTTCGCTGCCGACGCCTACCTCAACGTCTAAGGCTGGGGAATTTGTGGTAAACCACGCTCCGCCACCTTCCCTAACGCTCGTATCGTCCGTCTAGTCGCCTATGCCTACGCCTACCCTTTCCAACGGGTAGTCAACACGTGCCGACTCACACGCACAGAATAATTTGGCGTCGCTAAATTCGGCTCGCCGAATTTAGTAAATGTCTAAAGGGAGAGGGGCGAATATCGCACAAACTAATCAAGCAAAGAAACACTCACTTTCTTAATCCAGTCTGTGTGTCTTCGGCACGTTTATTTATTTCCTTTTATTTTTCACTTCACTTTACTTAACAGCGCGCACGCACGTTCACTACGAAGGGCCAAACGCAAGAGAGC
Source organism: Zaprionus bogoriensis (assembly GCA_035046045.1). Taxonomy (NCBI): domain Eukaryota; kingdom Metazoa; phylum Arthropoda; class Insecta; order Diptera; family Drosophilidae; genus Zaprionus; species Zaprionus bogoriensis. Next base: position 1,723,596 of record JAWNOI010000192.1, on the reverse strand, counting down.
GAGCGTCGGCTTGCGCACCTAGCGCGAAGCCGGCCTCGGCATCCACCACAGCGAAAGCTCGTGGTGAGCTTGCGGATCCTCACCTCGCTCTCTCTCTCGCGCGTGCTTACAACTTTATCTTACTTGACTAAGCCACGACCGACAGATGGCGGGCTTCTAATGTTATCTCTTAATGCTATTTAATTGGGCCGTGGCCGGCAGATGGCGTTCTAACTTAATTACGGCGGCTGCCATAATTAGTGTCCCGCTGCTCGCATCCGCTGTGGCGCTTGTGACTGCCTAGCGGGGCAGGCGCCTGCGTCACAGTACCTTCATGCCAATTTTGATATTTCTAGCTCTTACAATAGCTGAGATCTGTTAGTTTATACACATAGACTTACAGGCAGAGGTAGAGATGGACAGGCAAAGCCACTCGACTATTGCTACTATTTGAGAATATTTATCTTTATGTAGTCTACCTTACCTTTTGCCTTTTTTAACAAGCATTTTCACAAATCGAATATACCATTTTTAGCTATTTTTAATGCTTGCACGGTAAAAAAGTAGCTAAAGTTGCAGTCATTGTTAAAGCTGTTGTTGTTTTTGTTAACGCAAAAATTGTCAGTCACTGCGAGACTTCCGCCATCAACACGGAAGCTACGTGTGTGTGCATGTGTGTGCTCGTATGCGTGTGTGTCTGAGTACTGTAAGTGCTCTGGCAGTTGCATGTTTGTGCTGTCCGTCCGTCCGTCCATCTGCGCTCGCTGCTGTGTACATAAAAATTCCTTTTATTATTTATGCCGCTGGCAAGTGATTCAAGTGCCCGTTGACGGCTTTTAATCAAGCCAACAAGTGGGCGTACTGCGACTAAAGTAATCTCCCAAAAGAACTGCTCAAAAAATGAAAATATTCGCTCAAATCTGCACAGTAATTGCTTGTCAAAACTTTAAAGCGACACACACAGAGCAACGAGACGAGACGCAATTAAACAAAATGAAATGAAGTGGAATTAAACTTTCGTATTTTCGCATTGCTTCTTCGTTTATTTTCCAGCGAAAATTTATTTGCTGCAAATAAAACTGTCAACGAGCATAATGGAATTTCATGTTTTCAAATGAACAGAAAAAAAGAAAATACGAATAAAAAATATAACAAAATATGTGTGTGTAGGTGTCTATATATCACGTATATGTATCTGTATGCAACAAGCGCGCAAATAAAACTTTTTTTTTTGGGTTTTGCCAAGCTGGGAAAAAGTTTTATTTTGACAACGAGCTTTAAAAAGTGTGCGCCATAAATCAGCGGGGCGTATACATATTATACCGGCTGCCTCACACACTCTGACACACTGACACAAACACACACAGGCACAGGCACACTCAGCCACCCGCATAACTATCACAATATTGTGGCATAAACAGCAATTACTTTAAACTTCGAACCTTGAGTTGTTTAGCTGAGCGAAAAGTTTATGGTAAACCATATTTCAGCTCCATTTGCAGTTATTTATAGAGCACGTGTGTGTGTGTGTGTGTTTGTATGTGTGTGGCACTTTGTCGTAGTAGCAGTGCAGCGCATGCAGTGAAAATATTTGCACAAAAATGCAATAAATATTTCCATTGTGCTGCTGCCTTATTTCGCCATTTTCCCCTCAATAAATATTGACTGCATTGATTTCTAAGCTGCTGCGAGTTGCTTCAACAAATTGCTGCCGACTGGCTCAAGCTTATCGAGTTAAAATTGAAAACCGAAAAGGAAAATACTTGCCTGGCAGATTACACTATCAATTACATGCAACAGAACTCCTTGAAGTGCTCGCAACAGAATTAAATGTAGCAATATTTTTTTTTTTTTTTTTTTAAGTATTTTAGCTGCGATTTGCTTCTTTTTCTCTGCTAGATACTGTAGCCAGCCTGAGCAGCTTAGTGCCTGCTCGTTGCCAACGTGCAGCATTCAGCTTAATCCGCTGGACTTATTTTTAATAAACCTAATGGCATTGCTAAGCCCCTTTCGCTGCGTTGAGAGCATGCAGTTTACATGCGAGCACTTTACATAAAGTTGATTAAATGCTACGCTCCGCAGTGCTCACTTTTCGCATTAGCATACAAAGCAGCAGGCAATTTTGGACTCCATTTGGGAGAAGTTTCAGCTCGCCACGTTGTAGCTACAAGTCCAGTTCCCGCCGCTGCGGAAATCCTCTTAGACTTGAGTGCGGGAAGAACGAGGCACGTGCTGGGAAAAAACCAATGTCGAGTTTTCCCTCTATATTCATATAGTCTGACGAAAGAAGTTGTGCGCATTTTTTTTTCCTCATATTTAACGCTCTTGTTGCCGCTGTCTCTGGCAGCAGACAACAATTTATCACATTTCAATCACTTGCCTCATCAATCATGCCACACATACTTCAGCGTGGCTAAAAGCAGCCAATGAACCGTGGATGCGCTATGTAAATTCCTAGCTGGTAAATAACTATATGGAAATGCCTAAGAGAGGGAGATTCCACATGCTCTGATTAGCTTAAAAAAATTTAAATTCAACTTAAAAAGTTTGTTATAAATGATTAAATAAATTTAGAAAATAGCTAAAACAAATGTTGTTTGTTTTAACATAGTCTTTCAATCGATTTACTTTTTATTTCATTTTTATATAAATAAGTAATTTTTATTTAAATAAATAATATAAATAATAGAAATAGAATTGAAAGTCAGAAAAATGTTCGGAAGTTTAATTTTTAAGCTTCACCATATTTTATTTAATTTGTTTAGATTTTTTAGTCAGGCAATCTCTCTGGCTCTTTCTCTCTATCATTTTGCCGTCTCACATGTTATCTGCCACATCTGCAGTCATTTTTTATGGCTCTCCGAAATATGGGTTAACAAACTCATTAAGGATTTGCCGCCGCCATCATTACGCCGCGCACACATATTGAGTATACGTCAAGTAGGCGCACTTCCGCCTATCGATGGCATCGATGTGTGACGCAGCTGGCGCTGCTTCGGCTGCTGCTGCTGTGGTTGCTCTTGTTTTCGCCTTTGCCGTTGCTCCATTAGGCAAAAAGCATTTAAGCCAGCGCAAAGCCGTCGCTGCTGCCCCCTCCATGCCACACCCAAACACGCACGTACAAAGTGGCGTATACTTCATTTTTCTTCTTTTTACTACGTGCTTGCTGCTCCTGCCGCTCGTTTGCTCGTGTCGCTGTTGCTGCTGTTGTTGTTCTTATTCTTGTTGTTGTTGTTGTTGTTGTTGTTCTTGTCCTGCAGCAAAAAAGTGAGCTAATGGTGAAGGTCAGGCCGTTGTTACGTTTTTGGCCTTAAGTGCGGCTCTGTTGCTGCTGTAAGCATTTGCTGCTTGTCTGCGCTGCTCTGCCAGCGTTTGACTTGCCGTAGCACAGTTTGCCATGCGCTCTCTTCGCTCGTGCGCTGCGCTCTTTGGCCATGCGCGCTGCGCTGGACGCTTGAGGCCGTATAACAGTCTCAACAATTGCAGACTTTTGGCCGCTTTTGCCATGAATACGCAGCATTGTCGCTGGCGCTGCTGCTGTGCGTGTTCTTTGTGCAACTTTCGTGGTAACTACAACACAATAAAAATAAACTTTTGTTACACTTTTTGCGTGTGATTTACTTTCGCGCGACAAGAAGTTTCTTTCCACTTGCCGCTTGAAAAGCTGAAACGTTGCGCGTGCCATGAAAATATATCTTTATTTATACATATAATTTTTTTTTTTTTTGGTAAATGTTTTAATTAAACTGAACTGCAGTCTGCTGGCTTTAAGCGTACCTGTAGCTTGTGACATGATTATTATGCCCAGCAGCAGCATAAGCTGTAAATCCAGTTGCAGGCAGTGTGTGCTGCAGCTCGCACTGCACTGGGGCTATTGTCTGTGGCAGTCTTCCGGCTTAATGCAGCACTAAGCTGCTGGCATAGTTCCTTTTTGGGCCAGTTAATTGTGGGAAGCAGCCAAGTCTTCACTTGGCCACAATTGTAATTTTTCGGGTAATTCGAGTGTGTCTGCTTGAAGCATAAAATGATTGCACGCTTTTATGGGCAATGGTAGCAAGTGCGGCACAAGTACAGCCGGCTTGTACAACCCTGGCAATCCATAAGCTGTCGGCATAAGCTTTAATAACTGACTGACGGTCGGACTGACAGACAGTCTGCTGCTGCTGCTGCTGACGTCGCTTTAATGTCATTTTCATAATATGCCTGGAAGCACCTTAGCATTTTTATTATCTGCCTGGCGACTGCGACTCCGGCGAACTTTTATGGCACGTTAAGCGCACAGTTGAGAGCTCAGTCGAGTCTTAAACGGGTTTTAGGCGGCAGGGCAGGCAGTGGGGGCGGCTACGCTCTTTGTAGCACTTTGACTGCGCGACTGCTCGAGTGAAGCTGCTGCTGCTGATGCTGATGCTGATGCTCAGTGAAACTGACGGCGCAAATGCTTATTTAATTCCACTTGCGTTGCCAATGCCACGCCCAAACGCCCCACTTGCTATTTGGCTGTTGTTGTTGTTGTTGTTGTTGTAGTTGATGATGCGTTGACAATAATAAATGTCACAAAGGCAAAAGCGCGAGCAGCATGGCAGCTGCTTCAAACATATTGCATAGTTTCCAGCGAGTGAGAGCGAGTGCTTTAAATTAATTAGTCGTCTTTTTTATCGCTCAGCTCCTTCCTGCTGCTGCTGCTGCTGCTCGCTGATAAGTTGCCGACAAGCAGATTTCCGACATTGGCAATTTTTCGACAAGCAGAGAGCATAAGACTGTAGCTATCACTGCTGTGTGTGTGTGTGTGTGTGTGCTCGTCTGTCTATGGCGATAATCGGCTTATGCATGGCTTTCGGGCCCGAGCAAATTGATAAATGTTGCAGACGCGCAGCCAAAAGCATTGCATACTTTTTGGGGCTCCCTGATTGTACGCTGCATGCTTTTGCTGCTGCTGCTGTTATTGTTGTTGTTGCTGCTGCCGTTGTTCTGTATCAATTAGCCTAATGATGGAGCGCTGGCATCTGATACGATTTCAATTGCCATGCCATAGCGAAAGCCCATAGAAATGTTCGCACAGCTGCAGCTAAGCTACAGTTCTATAGTTCAGTTTAACTAACATTTACAGCAACACATACACATCTATGCCTTTGTGTGTGTGTGTGTGTGTGCACAGTTTGCAACCTTTTGATGCTTTGGCAAATTTGTTTGAGAGTTTAACTTTTAAATTTGTAGCTGTAGCTGCAGCTGAAGCCAGCCAAAGCTGGCAACAGTAGGCAACTGCTTGCCATACTATTTGCCATCAATACACGCCATGCAGACACACACACACACACACTCACACACAGCATACTCACAAGAGGCAGTAAGTACTTGACAGTTTGCAGTTTACAGTTCGCTCTGCACAAAGAGTGCTTTGATCGAAGCGAAACTCAATTATTTATACATAATTCTCAACTTATTTATGCATAGAAAAACACTCTATTTTACCTTAGTTAAATTGACAAGTTAACAAAATAATTAAAAAAGTTAGCTCAATTAATAAGTAAATATAGCTACTTACCCTACAATTAAAACGAGCAAAAACTCCAGAAAAATAAAGTAAAAAGCAAAAAAAACAACCAAATGCTTTTCACCTGATAATTTAATTAAATAATTTTTTCTTTGCCAATGCTAAAAATATAAAACTTATAAAAATCCCACAAAAAAATATATCAAAATCTGTAGTTTTCCCTTAAATTTAAAAATTGTTGAAAACAACAAAATTAAAAGCAAAACACAACCACATTTTCTGTAAAAGCAAAAAAATAATATAAAAATCAAAAGCTTAAGCCGATAAACGAAGCTGCAATAATTAAATACCAAACTAATAGATAAGGCTTAAAAATCTGTAGTTTTTCTATATATTTAAAACTTTATTTTACTCGATAATTGAATGAAATCATTTTTATTTTGCCAACACTACAAATATAAAAATTGTAAATACTCCACAAATAATATAAAAATCTGTAGTTTTTCTTGAAATTAAAAAATCTTTCTCACACTGCTAAATTCACTCGATTATTTGATGAAAAACTGTTTTGTTTTTCCTTTTAGCCAACATTCGACAAGTCAATTTACGATGCACGGATAAATTAAATTGTGTAAAATAATGCGAGCGTATTTTCCTTCGTATTCAGCCCAAAATAAATAAAATACTATAAATATTGATGGGTTTTTGCGAATGCCAATTTGTCACTAATAAATTAGTCATAACACTCGCACGTAATCAAATGAATTTTAATGTGCAATTACAGTAGTTGAAAGTGAACGAGCAGATACCCTGTGCACTCAAAGCAGTCAGCGCAGAATACGTGCGTGGTATGTGCCGAAATCTCACATCATTTAAATTCAATTTATGTATGCTTTCGCTGCCTAACGGTAATTTATTTGATTTATTATCAACATGTCAATATATTGCCAGATAAATTGATGCATTCCCAAATGCTATTTAAATTAAGCCTCAACAGGAGAAAAAAAAAAAACGCGTCCATGCCAGATGCACAGCAAGATAAGACGGACGCGGGTTCATTTTATTTCGGCAAAAGGTCGCCAAAAAATTTAATCAAAATTTATCAGAGACTGCAGTGGCAAAACTCTGCCAAGTTTTCAATAGCCACGAATGAAACTTGTCCAGCTGCCAGATTGCTCGCTCGCTCTAGTGCGATTCGCTGTTCTATTTGTGGCTCCCAGCACTGGTGGAGCGGCTGCTGCCGGTGGTATTGGTGGTGTTGGTGGTGCTGCTGTCTGGCAGCGGCTGTTGCCACTTACGCTTCAATGCCTCGCCGAGTCATTGATATGCGAATGCGATTGCCATGCCGAATGCGAACGAGTGCGGCGCAAAAAGTTCAAATTAAAAACACTCGAGTGTGTGTTATCCCCACGATTGGGAGGCCAACGGGGGAAAAAAAGTTACTCGAATCAATACTACGCTGCGAGCCAATCCATTTTAAGCTCAGCAGATAAACTTGGCCAGCATGCAGAGACAGTGAGAGAGAGAGACTGGGAGAGTGGGAGAAACGCTTCAACTGTTGCACTCACTTTAAAACGCCGCTTGACAAATTTCCCCGTAGAACTTTGTGCTGAAACTGGCCAGGCATAAAAGCCAAGTGGGAGCAAACACAGTGAGCGCTAGCGTGTGCGACTTACATGTCCGTTGCCAAAGTTGCAACAACTTGACGTTCCATTTCACATGGCTAATCGTCAAAGAGGAAGAGAGAGAGAGAGCTGTAGCCAGGTGTTTGCTGTCCAGGGACATGCGATCTCGATGTCTGCTCTCATTAAAAAGTAAAATAAACAAGCAAAAGTAAAAGTTTCGAAATCAAATGCGAACGAGCAGAGAAAGAGAACTGGAGAGAGAGAGAAAAAAAAAACAGAAATAGAAATAGAAATAGAAGGCAGTGTGCAGAGAGCAAATAGCAAGGCAGAAAACCACTTGAGCAAGTAGCAAAGTTTTCCATTTATAACGAGCTCAGTGCCATGTGCATACACCGGGGGCTGCCAGCGTGTATGTGTGTGTGCGTGTGTGTGTTGGAAATGCATTTCTGCCAGCTTAGAAATGAGTGTGTACATCCTGCTGTCTTATTTTATACGTATGTGTGTGTTGGCAAAACTTTAAATGCGCGGTAATGAAATTGTTGGCAACAAATGCTGTCAACACTGGCAACCACACAACACACACACTCACACACACACACACACAGTGCCGACACCATTTTATGGCATGGTTCCGGCAGCAGGCAGGCATCCTGCTGATTTCGCAGACCCCAGCAAAGCCAAAAAGTTGTTCGACTCAAGTGTTACGCCCCAAACAACAAGAAACTGTGTTAAGTTGCCGCACACACACACACACACACACACACACACACACACACGCACAGCACGGTCTGCTCGGCCAGACATTAACGGGCCCAGACATGCCACTCCAACTGCGACTTTACTCCCCTGCACCCCGCTACCCCCACTCGGCTACTTGTTTTGCAATAATCATATGAATGGCTAAGCATTCGGAGCATAAGAACGCGGTTGAGCGCTTCAACGGTTGCCATATTAGATAAAAGCTATGGCATATTCATTGAAAGCGTGCACAGGGGGGCCTGTGGCCCCAGAGTTTGCGAAGAAAAATACTCGAATACTCAGCGAGCAGCAACGCGGCTAAAAACTTAAAATGGTAGCGCGCAAAACTTTCGCATAATTCCAATAATACCAAATGCTAAAAGTGGCCCATTTTCAAGTATTATAATGAGCAAAAGTTTTGTGCATTTATCATAAATTAAATGGGAAACTGTGTGCTCAATTGATACCCTGTAAACGCTATAAATGCATATACTGAAGTTACTTTTTCAAAATAATCTTTAGGCTCTTTACTTACTTACAATTTTTTGCATATTTTAAAAAATATTAGACCAAGTATTAAAAGTACAATTAACCAATTTAAGTTAGCAAAAAAGTTCGTGTAATTTTTATAAATTAATTTTGAGAGCTAAACAAACTCATTAAATAACCCGTAATCAGAATAAATGCCATACTTTTTCAAACTCAGCTTATTGATTATTCGAATCAGTTTTAATTAAAATTATTGCTGCAACTTAAAAATTAGTATACCAAATTAAGCAGTACCAAATGCCAATTTTATTGAATTATAATTAGCAAAAAATGTATGCAGTTATCATAAATTAAGCTGGAAACCGCTAAAAAGCTGTTTAATACCCTGTAAGCATTCCCTTATTTTCTTTAATTTTCATTGTATTTATTTTTCTAAAAGTGCAAATATATTATATTATTTTAGTATTGTATCATATGTAAATTTATTTATACTTAATTATAATAAGCAAAAAAGTTGAGCATTTATAAAGTTCAGAATTTATAAAAAATAAATCTGTAGACTGTAAAGCCCTGTAGGCTCTCAAAATTCCTCAATTTTTCTAATTTCCCTTGAAGTCTCAACTCGAAATATTTTTATCTTATTGACTTTCCGAATCAGCTTTGACAACAATTTGTTGTCGAACTAATTAAGAGGCAAACTGCAAAAGTTTCGCGTTTATTTTCGTTTGCTTGTCGGTCTGTCCGTCTGTCTGCCGGTCTGTCTGTCTGTTTGCCTGTTTGTATGCGGGTTTTACGTTAATTCAGTTAAGTTGGCAGCACTGCGTGTGTCGCTAATTGCGAGGACACTCGTTGATAATGCCAATCAGCTGCAATTTCAATGTGGTTCACTTAATCAGCATGATAATTATCGACTCATTTGCATTAATTAATGCAGCACAATTAATTCTCGCACCAAGTTGCCTGCCAATGCGCTTATCCCCAATTGACTTGGCTCATTATCCAGTTAGTTAGCGCTAACTTATTGCAAACACTGTGCGCACAGCGTAGTGTAATGAGTGGTAATCGGTAGGCAAATACCCGGCATTCACAGCATAGCTTATACTCTTCTCGTTTCAATGTGCTTATGCCTATTGACTTAAGTAATTCTTTATTGAGCTTTTGGCATTGTCTACTCTGCTGTAAAACACCCGGCACTCAAGCTTGAGTCAAGCATAGCAAGCTTTTCGAGGCTTCAATTGACTTGGTTTGCCAGGCAATTAATTATCGTTAAGTTATTGCAAATACCTAGCATAGATTAATGAAAACTCGGTAGCAAAATACCTGGCACTTAAGATATTATATATATCTGCGCAATTACAATGCTACTGATAATGAAGGAGCGCCACAATTGACTTGCCGCATATTTATGATAAAGACACGGCTGTAAAATACCCGGCATGCAACTTTGAGTAAACCTATTGAGTACTCTCCACTCGAAATACCCACAAATTATTTGGAATTTCGTTAGCCCCAAGCAGCCTGTCCGGCTGCTGTCAAATTCTCTGACAGACAGAGCGCTCTCGACTTGGAGATCGCTAGTTTACGATAAACTCTGCTCGTATACTGTAGCGTTTGAACTCGCTAGACTTTGAGAAACATTTTCTTCGTCCAAATTCTTCATGTTTAGTTCTTGTCCTATGTATTATTTTTTTATATAAATTCACAGTGCCACACATACATACATAGATATATATATATATTTACGTATTGATTACACATAACACTTAACGTACAGAAATTTGTAAGATATTGCCAGTATGCAGAATGTTCGTAGGCTCCTGTTGAATCGAAATGTGTTCTTTGGTGTCCAGCAAACGGGCCAGACTCGTGGCGCTTGCGGCAACGAGCCTGCCAATCAGAGCAAGGCCAAGGGCCTTGTCATCGGTGTGTATCAGAAGGAGGGCGACAAGGACCCCAGGCTAACGGCAGTGGGCGAAAGGATGAATGAGCGAATGGGCGGCAGCCTGGCCAAACTGATATGCGAGTCGCAGCTTACCGGGCAACTGGGGCGCGGTAAAGTTTTTAATAACCTTGATCCAGAGTTTCAAAGTATTGCTCTCGTCGGATTGGGCCTCGAGGGTATCGGCTTCAACGAGCTGGAAATGATGGACGAGGGCCTAGAGAATGTACGTGTTGCTGCCGGCGTCGGGGCCCGTTCGCTGCAGCACATTGGCTGTGCAGAGATTGCCGTGGATGGCATGGAGTATGCCGAACAGGCGGCCGAGGGATCCACTCTGGCCGTATGGCACTACAGCGACATGGTAGCGAAGAAGAAGCGTCTGGTTGTACCCAAGCTGGAGCTGTATGGCTCTCCCGACATTGATGGCTGGACGCGCGGCCTGTTCAAGGCCGAGTCGCAGAATCTGGCGCGGCGTCTCAGCGACATGTCGGCGAACTGCATGACGCCCACGATGTTCGCACAGGCCACGGTGGATGCGCTGTGTCCGTGCGGCATTACGGTGGAGGTACGCACCATGCACTGGATCGAGGGGCAGCGCATGAACTCGTTCCTCATGATAGCCAAGGGCTCGTGCGAGCCGCCCGTACTCATGGAGATCAGCTACTGCGGCACTGCGCCCGAGGACAAGCCGGTCATGTTTCTGGGCAATGGCATCACCTTCAATTCGGGCGGCCTCAATCTGCGTCCGTGCAGGGACATGGACGAGTACCGGGGCTGCCTGTCCGGAGCGGCAGCCTGTGTGGCCATGATGCGCTGCGTGGCGGCCCTGTCGCTGCCCATCAACGTGGTGCTGATCGTGCCGCTGTGCGAGAACATGCCCTCGGGCATGTCCGCTAAGCCCGGCGACATTTGCTCCCTGCTCAATGCCAAGGCGATGGCCGTGCGGGATCTGGAAAAGGCCGGCGTTGTGGTTATGGCCGATCCGCTTATCTATGGCCAGAAGCAGTACAAGCCGCGGCTTGTCGTCGACGTGGCGACGCTCGGCTCCGGCGCTAAGAAGGCCTTCGGCGGTGGCGCCTCGGCGATCTTCTCCAATTCGCATTACATCTGGAAGCAGTTCCAGCGCGCCGGCTCGCTGACCGGCGATCGCGTGTGGCGTCTGCCACTGTGGGAGTACTATAGGAACCAGGTAACGGACGAGCTCGGCTACGACCTGAGCAACAATGGGCGCGGCGAGGCCAGCTCGTGCCTGGCAGCCGCGATACTGCACGAGCTGATACCCTGCGCGGACTGGGCGCACATCGATACGCGTGGATCGGGTCTGCTGACTACCTATGGACTGGTGCCGTACTTGACTGCCGGTCGGATGACTGGACGGCCGACGAGAACGTTGGTGCAGTTCCTCTATCAGCTGGCGTGTCCCGAGACAAAATAGACGGCACCAGCTCGATTGGTCGCTCCAAGGGTACTACTCCAATCGCTCAGCTAAGAACTTTTCTTCTTTTTAACGTGAGAAACGCACGCATTTAGCAGAATGAAAGTTCCAATCATTTTATCAGTATGTTATAAATAGCAAAAAAATGAAATATAGTATGTAAAACAATTTCATACTTTTCTGTGCCCGTATCCCGTATCATGCTGGCATTCTATGTAATAATACATATTTCTAACAGTCTTGAATTTTTCTAACTTTTAAATCTACAAAAGTTTGAAAATTGTATTGTTGTAAATGTACATAAAAAATAAATTAAATATATGTATTAAAATGAAACAATATATAAATAGTACAAAATTAAATAGTGTTATAAATTTATACACAAAATAAACTTAAGTAATAATATAAAGTAATGTATGGTATAAATATAAAAATACTTCTATACTATACTATACTATAAAATAATTTAAAAATAAACAAGTAATACTGTTATAAATGTACTTATAAAAATAAATATATCCAATGTAAAACAATACAAAAACATACAAATATTATTCCTATTATATGTATAAAACAAATTAAGCATTTTTAATAAAACAAAATATATATAAATACAAATAGTAGTATTGGAAATATATCAAAAATTAAATATATATAGTACAAAATAATATAGAAATTATAGTACAAATAATATAATAAAAGACTTCTTTTAGAAAATATACAAGGAAAATTTTAATAAAATATGGTAATTTTAGCTTTCAGAGTGAAATACCATTTTATTTTTTTTTATGTAAAGTAAATAAACATAATTTTAAATTTTTCCTGTTATAAACTTTGCAAATTAAATAACCTTGTGTTTTTTAATACCATGCTTTATTTAATTGTTGATAAAAAAAATATAATAAATATGCAAGCTTATAATTTTAATAAAATATAATTTCATATATGGCATACAGAAACCCTCAACTTACTCATCACATCTTCTGCTTTTATGACGCTTTATTTCGATACCAATTGAATTGCGTTTTTTGTTTCCTGCGAAAGTGCATTATCGTAAGCGTCAAGTGCTATGTATACATTTTATGGGTCCAATTCATAGACGACATTTATGTACCTGCCAATTATATAAGCAAATTTGCAATTTTCACACAGGCATTTGCACATTTGACACGTTTAGGCCATTTTCCCCGCGTGCCACAGGCCTCGGGATATGTCCTTGGCCCTGGAAAAGGATATTTGCTTTGCACAGAAACACACACATATATGTATACACACATGTGTGTGTGTGTGTGTGTGTGGAGCGACATTGACATCGTCGTGCTGGGGCTCAGGCGCGCTCTCAGCTCTTGGCTTTGTTGATGAAATTGCTGCAGGATATTACTTTGAATTATCATAAATAACAGCGCACGGCAACGCAAACGACAACGACAATATGTACACATGTGTGCGGGTGTGTGTGCGTGTGTGTGAGCGAGTGTGTGTGCCGGCTCCGTGCTGTAGCAAAAAAGGATCAGGTGCACGTCGGCACACTGACTTCATTTTGGGGTTGTCTTTCCACTCGCATCCGGTTATGATGCCAGTGTGTGCGAGTGTGTGTGTGTATGTGTACGTGTGCTGTGAATTCAATAATGTATACAGAATGTGTTTATCAGGTAATCGCGTTGCTCTCGGCGAATAAGCTCAAGTCATGCAGCGCAGCAGGCGGATTAACCCAAGAAGAAAACCAATTGAACTTGACATTAAAGTGGAAAGTGTCGCCATTCCGTTATGCACTGTAATTTAAAAGTCTGATTAAAATGCTCGTTTCAGATTTCTCTGGTTTCTCATTTTTATTGCGTTCCATAAGCGAGTGCAATGGAATTTAATTGAATTTTCAGTCCGCTTTCCGCTGCCTTACGTGGCATTAACCATCTTCGCCATTATCCCCCAGCACTGTCCACACATGTGGCGTGACATTCATGTAGAATTCAGTTTCTGTTTTCATTTCCAGTGCCGATTTCTCTAGCTGCTTCTGCCGTTGCTGCTGCTGCTGCTTCCCTTGCCGAGCACGTGTTGGCCGCAATTTAATTTCCAATATGCGAAATGAACTGCCAAGATGTATATAAATTTATATATGTGAGACTGCAGTCTCTGCAGGAGGCGCTCACGGAATATGAATGAGAAAAGGCACACTAAGATACCATTCACCTCATAATATGATATATAATTTTATAATAATATTAAGTATACATATATGGAAATTCATTTTCCTAAAACTAGGAATTTATTTGTTTATTTCTTTATTGTTTGATCCGCAAGGAAGTTTAACATTATAAATTAAATACTCTGTGACCATGTCGTATGCTGTAGCTGCTAAGTATTGCTTAATATTCGAGTTAAAAAAAAATAAAAAAAATGTTTTTTTATATTCTTAATAAAGGAATATAAGGTAGCACTGCAAACGCTCTACTACCAGCTAAATTAATGGCTCTAGCTCTAAACAAAGTTGGCTTTTAGCTACACTTATGTACACGAAGCTTATATGCCATTTTAAAATATTTGGCTTAGACTATAAAACTGAAATTGCAGAGGCTTAAAGTCGCAGGACTTCTAGAACACTTTTTAGTTATCATAAAATAAATCTACCACAATTGCTATAATTATTTAAAGACGCAATTTTCATATGCTCTGTGCTAAGAATTGCCCTGATTGCTTAGTCGCGACTTTTGCAAGAAATTAACGTGATTACTGCGCCCGGAAGGCCGTGGGCTCAGCATATTGTTGGCTTTGGCAACAAAAATTTGTTGGTAAACAAAAGGAAAATTCAATTACAGTTGCCTTTCACGTCGAAAGGCCACAAGAGCCACGAGCAAGGCGAGTTTAGAATACGCACACGAATGTATTTATACATATAAACGGAACATACATAAATACATGTGTGCGTATGTGGTGTTCGTGTGTGTGCTTGTGTGTTCATTTGTTTGTTTGTTTCTGTAAGAGTAGATTTGTTTGTCTGTCGGTAAATCGCATGCGGGTGTATGGAAAGCACATCGAGCAGAATAAGGACTTTTGCCTAGGCCAAAACAAAGGACATCCCTTGCCAGTTAGTGCCAGGTTATCACGGAGAGGGGTGGATTGGGGGGGGACTTGCCTTCCGGGGGTTGCTCCGCATCTGGGGTGAAGTTGCGGGCCGCCGATGCGGGAATCGGTAATGCACTAGACTCATCATCCATTGGAATACCAATTCCATTTGCCATTGCTTTTACACACAGATACGTATACGTATACGTATACGTATGATACATGAATTTTGAATGTAAAAGTAATCAACATGGACACATCTATACCACATAAAATGAGGGCCCAATACACATAGTCATTCATCTCTGCAAATAACCAGTTAACACTCTCTCTCTCTCTATAGTTATCTCTATCTGCATGTGGCTCACCTGAAAAGTTAAGATCGCTGTGAGCACTTGTGATTGACTTTGACTGCTTTCTTCTTGAATGCAGAAACCCATGACTTGTAGAGCAGATGAGGCACCTTGGCGTTCTTCTTGACGGGCGTCGAGTTGCGCAATCGGTTAACCGCAATTGGCGTTAGGCAGCCCACAACACGAATCATGATGCTTTAAAACAAGTTGATTGATTTTGATGATTTTTTTTTTTTTTTGGCTAGATAGCTTGGCAAGCAAAAAACAAAAAAATTTTGTTGTGAAATGCTTCGAGAGGAAACTAAGACTGAATTCTCCAAGCAAAACGTCCGACGTGTCTGACGCATAAGGCACAGTGTCGAGTGAGCGAGAATTTGGGACTGAAATTTAGCCTGGCATCATCATCATCATCGTCATGCAAATCAGCAGCCAAATCAATGGCCATCAGTCAATTTGGCAGCTGGCCCAAACTTGCTTTATTCCGGCCAATAAATCAAATTCCCCAATCACATAAGGGCAGCGCATTTTTTCAGCTACTCTCATACTCTCTCTTCCCCTCTCTCTCTCTCTCAATCCTTGTCTCTTTTAAGTCAGTTTGACTTAATTGAAGTGCATTTCATTAAGCTCGACGAGTGTCGATCTTAATGCTAGTAGAAAGCTTAGCAAAAGCAACTAAACCTGAACCTCATGACAAAGAAGTACAAGCACAAGGACAAGTTACAAGCGAAAGAGCATAAAGAACAAGCACAAGAATGAGAATGAGAACGAGAACTACAACGACAACGACAACGACAACGACAACGACAACGAAGCTGCCAAAGGCAATAATCGCAATTTAATATTCATGACATTCTCACAGTCAATGTATTTTCAAAGTGTTGCCAGGAGCTGCAACCGAACTGAGGAACCTGCCTGTACCTCGCCTCGGTACAGCCGACAAATGCGCAGCAAGCGCTTTGATTGATGAGCTTTTTTTGACAGCAGAAACATATGGTTAAATTTGTGGCTGATGAGGGTTGAGCCGAAAGTTAAAGTGCTGTTTTGGGTAGTACGTGTAATGGAAAGGTTTGCAAAAAATTATAATAATGATAGAGATTTATATACATTGTGCGTGTTGTGGAGTTTGTATATTGTTAAAATAAAGTATATTGTTAAATAAAGATATTATCTTTTATCAGAGTTATGCTTGGCAAGCAGATATAATTGAGTAGAATCTATATTGAAACATTTTTTACCGCTTGGGAATTTTGGTAAGACAAAAATCCATCAAACTAATACGTACAAATATACAAGTTTTTCATATATAGTCTAAATAACATACTGATATATGTCTTACTGCTTTGGGATTTTCATTAACCAGATCTCTATCAATCTCTTCGTTTTATTAATATGATATTTATAGATTGAAAGGAGACTCTTATATTTTAATAATAATACAATAATATATGATAATATGCTCTGCTGCTTAATTTTATACTGACAGCTCTCTCTTTTTCTAGATGCGAAAAATTAATGTCATTACCACTACAAGAAATTTAAGTTTAAGAAGGTATCCAATTTGGCCTTGATATAATTTTTTCGCCAAGTTTTTTCAATTTCCGAGAGTTTTGTTAGATCTTTTAAAAATATTGGGTAATGTCAAAATTGTTGCTTCAATATTATATTATTTACAGTTTTCTGAATTAAAAATTTGTCTCCAAGGTTTAAAAATATTGAATAGTGCAGAAGGAGCTTTGAGAAATTCCTTGTGGTGGTAGTACTTTTATTTGTTTCGCTGCTGCATTTATGTATATATCTCTCTTGTAATGTTTTGCCACTATATAAAGTTATGCAGATATATCAGTATATCTATATATCATACTTATCTATCAATATCTTGCTCTGCTTGCACAGCTGTAGCAACTTAACATCTCTCTCTCTCTCTCTCTCTGCTCTTTCGACTTGCCTGTCGCCTTGCTGCGTAGCGTTGCCTTGTCATGTGTTTGTTCCGCTGCTCATACTTTCAGTGCTTTCAATAAGCAACGAACCCAATGCCACCCTCTGCCACTCTACCCCCAGTGGCTGTGGCATTGCTGACACTCTCTGCTCATCTGTTATTTATCATATTGTGCAGTGGAAGCCGCGCTGGAGCATGCCTTGCCCTCGGAGTCGCTTCACAGCCTCCTGCCACTGCTCGGGCATACCCTTTCCACTGCTGCAACCACACCATTTTCATTCACTTCCGCAGCAAAGTTTTTCCCATGCCGCTGCCCCCACGCTGTGTGTATGAAAAGTCGCTTAGTGTGTTGTTGTTGCTGTTGTTGTTTTTTTTTAACTTCCGCTTTGTGGCTTGCTTCCTTATGCTGCCGATTCGCTTTCAGCGATAAGCCCAAGCAAGCTCTCAGTAGTAGCAGTAGCAGCAGTTGTTGTTGCCGTTGTTGCTGTTGTTGTTGTTGTTGCTGCAGTTCTTCACAAAGTTCTGCCGCAGGCGAAATTTATGAGTGCTCTGGCAGACGTCTGCGAATTAGATTCGCCAATTGTTACGCTTGTTGTTTGTGCTCTTGTTGTTGTTGTTGTGGCCGCAGGCACTATCGAATCATCAGCTGCTTATGCTGATTGCAGAACTGTTCGCTAACTGATTTCAATGGCATGCGGTAAGGCAGGCAGCGCTATCAAAAAAATTGCCTTTTCATAAGTTGCAGACCGGAAGTCTTTGTGCCACGTCCATTGTTTGTGCAGCATGGCAGAGTCCGGCACAACGACTTATTTGCCTGGTCCAGTCACGAGCCATGCACATGATTAATGATTCCAAATTTCTGAGGCTCGACCTCGTCTTATCCCTGCTCCTGCTCCTGTTCCTGCTGCTGCTGCTGCTGCTGGCGGCCATAAACAATTTGGCTTATTGACATAATTGCGCGTCGGGTTTTTAATATAAACTAGCTGGAGCAGCTAATCCTTGCCAGCAGTCCCCGGTCCCGTTCCCGTTCCCGTTCCCGTTCCCGTTCCCGTTTGATTTATGTACTTTATAATGGCCAAACATAATTTGCTTGTTGAGTCAACATTTGCCCAGGCTTTCGTTTCACGCCGTGGCCGTAGCTGGCGCCATGCCTGATGCATAATTAATGATGAAAATTAAAAGTAAATATGCCCGGCGACTAAACTGCTGAACCTAAAGACCACGCCTTCATTTCATTTTCACAGACTTTCCGCCGGCAATCAAAACATTTTTCTGCAGTCGTCCGGGCAAGTCGGCAAATCTCTTTGCATAATTGAAAAGCGTCGCACGGAAGTCGAGCGAAAATGTCGCTTCAGCTTCCGGACTGGCCGCAGCTTTTCTGCAAAATAGTACAAAGCGAAGCATAGTCGAAAACATGGCTTGACAGCATAGGCAGTAGGTCTGCGGGCAATACAGTGCAGTAATTTCTTAAAGCTTTAAGCATGCCATGAGATGGCATACAAATAATGAAAATAATATACCAGTTAAAAAAAAAATAAATAAATATTATATTATACTAATTGTCTCTTTAAAATATCTTTAAAAGTCAAGTGAAGAAAATGCTTGACTGATGGCTTTATTTATAGTCTCTCAATCAAATTAAATAAAATAATAATTATTAATATTGAGTGTTGAGAGTGATTACTTCTATTTTAAAGAAGGCAAGGCAAATTATATGTAATTAATATAACATCATTTTCTTTTATTGCTATTTCTATCAACGCAATAAAATTCATTATATTTTGTACAGTTTTCAAATATTTTGTATTCTTAGTTTTCTTTTTATTTAATTATTATACGTACGTATTTTTAGTCGCGCTTAAATTGAAACAAAATTAATAAGGCCAGCTTAAGCTCGCTATCTTTCTCTCTCTCTCTTTCGTTCATCCTCTTTGCCGTAAATATTCCCTAGAGAAACGAACTCCCTCCCAGTCAGATGCTCGGAAAATATTCGTCGTGTTCGCGCGTTTTTCATTGTCATCTTTGGGGCGTTGTGACGCACGCAAAAGTTTTGCTGTTCGCTTCATTACATACATTTTCGTCCATTACATTTTCCTGCTGCCATTGTTGTTGCCGTTGTTGCTGGAAAATTAGCCGCCCAGTTGTAAATAGATGCGCGCATTGCCTGGGGCCATTTTTCGTCGGCCCGGACAAAGAGTACGGCACAGTTATTTTAGCTCAGTGCCATTTCTGACACTTCCATATTGTGCTCGTGGCTTTTGTTGTTGCCTCTCGTAGCACGTGGCTGTGGCACTGTGCCTCATTATGTGGCAAGATAAAAATAAAGCACACCCTGTATTCCTGGCGCAGCCAGGCAAGGCTCTGCCTTTGTACAGATTATCCAATTATAATTTTACGTTCTCAAGGCGAATTTGTGTCTACAATTTTGTCATTTGATATGTGCGTCGTAACGCTGCTTCGGAGCGGGATGCCTGCTGGCTGCTGTCTGCTCAGCACAGAATTTCGCTGCCCTCGAAAGTATGCAGCAAATTTATGCAGCTTGCAGCAGCAGGCAGAAACGGAAAATGTTGGAAAATCGGAAAGCAGCAGCAGCAGCATCCGCCGAGCATATTTCAAGGCATTTGCATATTTTGAGGTAACGCTTTTGGCGCAGTCGGCAGTTCGTTAATATGATTAATTCATGCCATTTTGAAGGGAATATTGCGCAACAGCACATTACTATGGAGCGACATTAGGCAGCCAAATTAAGTGTGTAGCAACTAATTAGAATTCAGTTTCGGCATGGCTTAAGTTTCACTTCAAATTGATTGGGCTATTTCTGCTTTGTATTCGAGCATTTCCAGCGAATACTTCTCTTATCTTGGACTTACTTCCGTGCTCTGCCGCATGCTCTGAAGTGCGTTTAGAGGAGCTCGGGTTTTATTATGGGTCATTATGCAGCAGCCGAAGGGAAGTCCAAAGAAAATGCAGAGCAATTTTGCTGGGTATGCTCTTACAGGCTTGGGTATAGCTGCTTTGCAAGTAATATACCTATAGCTGGATGTAGGTGGAATATTGATTAATATTGTGGGGAAGAAAAGGGATATACTTACATTCACATATATATTCAAACGATACTTAGAAAGAGAAAGAGTTGAATAAATATGGATATAGTGAAATTTAATTTAATAGGAAATAATCGAAAAAGGCGAAGGCATAGATAATAAAAATAATAAAAATAGGTAAATATATATAGATATATATATTGATATATATGAATGAATATTTATACATATATATCTGAATATAGATACAATAGATGCATAAGGACCGGCATAAAAAGGAAATAAATTATTATAAAAGGATTGAACTAGATAAATATAAGTGGATAACGATAGATATAAAACGATTTCGATTTGTATTTATTAATATAATGGATATATAAGGCTATGGTTGGACTTAAATAGATATAGAGTTGTTTAAATATCGATATACTTTGATGAAAATGCAAATAGATGGATTAAAATTAATGTATATAGAAATAGACATATTTACATGATTTTTAATTTATTTAAATAAAAATACATACCATTTTATATATAACAATGTATATAAATGGATAAAGAAGGATTTAATTTGATATTTATTTATTTATGTATGTATATATATCAATATTAACTTATTAGATTGGTTAAAATTAAAGTAGGCGGATTTTCTCGTTTTTAAATGGCTGCCAGCTGCAAGCGTATTCAAGTTTCGGCTTTGGGATTAAACTTTTTCCTTCCGCTTTTTTGGGCTTCCTCCTTATGCGTCTCGCTGCGTTCGCCTCGCTCTCCCTTTCTCTCTCTCTCTGTCTCTACTTATTGAGCCATCGAGTGCGGCTGCTGCTGCAGCAGCTCAATTAAAACGTCGTTTGAAGGACCCTCTCCGGGCTGACTTCTAAATACATACTACATGATTTTAATGACTTGGCTGCGGTTGTTTTATCGTGGTTAGCATTGATCGATGGCAGCTTGCCGATGAGGTGCAATTCGCAGTTGGAATGCAAATGTGCAATTCAAATGAGCAAACGCCACAACACTCACACACACACACAGACACACACATACACATGCACCATGTAGTTGTTCGCTTGCCGGCAAATTGTCGTCACTTATGTCCTCTGGGCTACTACGTAAATGTATTTGCATATTTTTTGCAGCTTTCACACACACACACACTCGCACACACATGCGGTGCCAGTGCTGTCCTTGTTTATGCAAAATAAAATCCTTGAATAGCATCGTGCTTCTGCGCCCCAAAACTGTCCCGAACGCAGCTTACAGTAGAGATTTTCAAGAAAAGTTCCACACAGAAATGTGACATGTGTTTTTGTCGGCTTTTGTCCAGGAGCTGACCAGCCCCTCTCCCCTACGCCCCCCCCCCCTCACGCGGCTTTTGTTGTTTCTGATATGTTGGCCAGCCGCATGTAATTTTTGAAAGCGTCCCCCTTACGCCGCCCCATAATATTTAAATTATTTGCTTTGGTAAACACAAAGTGCTTATCGACCCTTGTCGGCCGGCCAAGAGGTCGCACACAAATTTGCATTTAAAATGGCTCATTTCGATCAGGGTAAAACCGCTGCAGTAAGTACCACAGAGACTTCAGACTCAACGCAGTTTTCTTGAGAGAAACCGGCAGTTAAATTCTTAAAATATTTTAAAGTAATCTAATTTACTCGAAATGAAAGCAGCTTGTTCCATACTTTGTATGGTAAATTCATCGTTCGATAAATTTTATGTTTGTAATCCAATCGAACTTAAATTTGTTATGCAAATCAACATTATATTTAGCCATTTTTATGTTAAATATGATTCTTTAAACTTGCAAGCTTTGCTTAATATTTAAGTTTAAAATTTAAAAGCCATTTTTCAGAGGCCCCAAATGTGATATTTAGAATTTGACATATGTGTAAGCTGCCTATGCTATGTAGAAATCTTTATGCCAAATTTGATGTCTGTAGCTTGTATAATAGTAGAGTTATGTGTGTTTAGGAAAACAAACGGGGAGACAAACGGAAAAGAAAACGAAAAAATTGATGGAAATGGCCAAAGTGATCAAGGCTTTATATATACTTACATGGTTTGGCACGTCTCCAGCTGTCTATTACACAGACATACATATTTCCACAAAACCAATATACCATTTTAAATAAAAGCGAAATAGGCTCTATTATAGACTCTACAAGCTCTTTCAGGCATGCTGAAATATGTGCTACGCTAAAGACAACACTCTGTAGTGCAGTGCATTAATCACAGTCGAGCACTGTCAATCTAGCAGTACTTCGCATTCTTAGTTCATCACACACACACACAACTGCAAGTACAACAACAAGCTGCAGTAATAATTGAGCTCTCGGCCAAACAAAAGCAATTAAGCCGCAAACCGCAGGCAGGCACACAAACACACACACACAAAACGTGAGTTATTCCAATGCCAGAAGGTCGAAGGTCAAGTAATGGACGTTAAAAAACCAAAAGTGAAAACGATTTAAGCAACAATTGATAAATCGCAAAGCGAGCTGAGTTTTATTTTACAATGTAAACAACGCGCAGGCAGCAAAGAGCGCAGGAGTCGCCTTATCAAAGAGAGAGCAAAAGAGCGAGACAGAGAGAGAGCGAATGCCAACTGTTATACAACTTGCTTAAGCCTAATGCTGCTGCAGTCCGTGCTGCTGTTCAGTACGCCCGCAGACGTCACGATGTGAGTAAGTGATAGCGGTAAATGGGAGAGGCAAGCGAGAGATAACATACCCCTCTTCCCGGCCACTTGGAAACATCACAATTCCGGCTACTACCAATAATCTACAAACATGCAACTTTGTTGAACACGTCAATATGTATACACAGTTTTTGTAATAAATCAACAGTCTAGTTTTCTTCTCTGAGCAGTAAGGTCGATCCTTCTATTGTAGAATCCCTCGGTCACTAAACTGTAACTGTAACTGGCGCAGCCGGACTACGAACAAGGCTTGAACATGCCCACAACGCTTACCGCCCTAATTTGTATTTGTTATCTGAGGTGAGTGAACAAGTGACGGGGGTCTTTGTGGAAATTTTATTAGCGAATGGTAAAAATAATAATAATACATACTCAAAAAAAAAAAAAAAATACAAAAATAAAAAAAACCAAGTGAAGAAAGCTACAGTCGAGTGCACTCGACAGTAAGATACCATTTACCATTCGCTGATAAAAAAAATAATTCTAACTATTAATTACTTTTATTCGGCGAATAACAACGCATCGCATATTTTCGAAGACAAATACACATGCATTGACGCTAATGGCACATGCCGACTGCACACTGACTACGCGACGACTGTGCGTGCGCAGTCGGCGTCGGCGTCGGGCCTCTACTGCTGTGAGCGAAATTTCTCATGCCTATAACTTCTGTATTTATTGTCCGATCGGATTTAAATTTATAGAATTGGTCAATATTATTATTATCTACAATAATACCTAAAAAAATTTCAGAAACTTTTCTACTTTTCCTATAATTTGGTTTACCGATTTACAAAATCTAATTTTGGGGGCGGTAGGCGTGGCATCCAAAATTTGAAAATCCGCATTCTCCGTAATGTTACCAGGCACCTTACTTCCAAATTTGGTGCTTCTAGCTTTTCTAGTGTTTTTTGAAAATATAAAAATGTGTTTTTTAGAGGCGGTGGACGTGCCATCCAAAAGTCTAAAATCGAACTTCTGCATAATGTTGCAAGACATCCTCCTACCAAATTTGGTGCGTTTATCTCTTTTCGTTATTGGATTATTTGCCAAAAATCGAAATACGTATTTATCGATTTGCGGAGGCGGTGGGCGTGGCACATCATGTTTGCAATAAACTCGATCTGCGTATTCAATACACGCACACTCCCACCAAGTCTGGTGACTCTAGCTCTTTTAATAGCTGAAATCTGTGCGTTCATACAGACGGACAGACGGACAGACAGACGGACATGACCAAATCGACTCGGCTATTGATGCTGATCAAGAATATATATACTTTGTATGGTCTGCCACGCCTCCTTCTGCCTGTTACATACATTTGCACAAAGTTAATATACCATTTTTTACCCATTTTCAATGGGTAAATGGTATAAAAAAAAACAATGACGAGAAATAGCGAATGGGATAGTTCGCAAAAATGTGCAAGTACAACAAATGAAATAAGCAAAATCAAATTCCAATCGCCACGAAAGCGATCGTATTATCATCACTCGCTGATAAGGCACCGAGGTCACTTGTGCGGGTCAATTTACAACAAGTTGCTGTGTGTGATGACCGTATATGTGTACATCAATCGCTGATCAGGCATCAGGAGCATCTATACACGACAACTCATAATGCCCTTGGGCAAATGTCAAGCAAAAAGGCTTGTACACTGTTGAATTCTTTTTGCACACTACGCACTAAAAAAATATGAAAAAAAAACATTAAAACGAATAAAAGAAAAATTAAAAAAAAAAAATAATAAAAAAACAACGGAACAATCCACAAACACCTTAACATCTATTGCTGTCACATGTTCACTAACCTCTAAAATAGACTCTATCGAATACTTACTAAATCACTTGCAGTGCAGTTCAATCCCAAAACAATAACCCCACCAACGCTATGGATTCGATGGATTCCGGTAACGCATCAAGGCCAATAAGTCCCACAACTAGCAATACATCAAATCCTACAAACACAAGCCTGAATCTACAATGGGTAAATAGTAAACAATTTTGTTTTTCTACTATCACGATTGAAAAAAGCAGAACAATTCTGTTTTACTACTCTCACGATTAAAAGAAGAAGAACACGGCTGAAGCCGGAGGGCAGCTCGTGCTATTGGTCTCATGAGTAATAGAAATTAATTTGATTTACTGCTCTCGCGATTGATCACACTGCTTCGGCAGAGGCGCTCGCGATTGATAGACTATAGAGCCGTCAGTCAGGCATTATTCTTCAATTGACTTTCAAGTGTGATGTAATGCAGGCGTGTTTTAAATAGTTCCTCCTCTACCTCGAGATCAAATCGGATTATTACTTAGGGCTCTGCTGGTAACGTTTTCAACTGCTTCTTAATTACTAAACTTCTTATGTGTATGATATACACGAACTACCATGCTTGGTGCCTCTAGCTCTTGTAAAAGCTGAAATATGTGTGTTCATACAAACAGACGGACAGACGAACATGACCAAATCGTCTCAGCTGTTAATACTGATCAAGAATATATATACTTTGTATGGTCTGCCACGCCACCTTCTGTCTGCTACATACATTTTCCCAAAGTAAATATTTTACTGTTATAATACAAACAATTTTTATTTTCTTGAGGTTTTCGTTACGTCACCAGTCCTAGAAGTACCCATATAATATATATGTATGGATTTTAAAAATGAATTTGCTCTGTTTTACACACACACAGCCAATCGGCGAATTCCCATGCGTAAAACTCCTAATCAAGACAAAGCCCAGAGCATAACAATGGGCCAAGACATAGCAAGCTAGAAAGCGAGTGAGAGAGAAAGAGGGAAGGGAAAGAAAGCAGCAGCTGACGCAGCAGATTGCCAGCAAAATCGCAGGAGCTACCGTAAACGTGCTCGCTGCTACTTGCCCTTTGACCTTCTATATTAATTTCTTAGATTCCATGCGAAATTCAAGATTTTCAATTTAGACTCAAGTTTGGTTTTCTCTTCCGCTTTGGAAGCAATTTTAAATAAAAGTTGCGTGCCATTAAAAATCGGCACTGTTTCCATTTGGCCATCTTGGTTTATTCCGCAGCTTGATAAACGAGCTTGGGAAGTTCTGATAGCGCATACATATTTCACAAATATCTAATAAATTACATTAGCAATAAGGTTTGACTGTCTGCTTAGGCTTTCCATTCAATTTGATAAGGCCTGAAAACTGAAATGCTCTGCAAACTTTTAAAGTGGCCATAAAGAATATTTAATATCCTCAGCAGCAGTAGAAGAAGAAGCAGAAGCAACACCAGCAACAATGTCTCGCAAGCAACAATTTTTCAGCATCAAAAGCCACGACGATAAAACCAAGAAAAATCGCAACAACAAGTAGAGAAAGCTACAGTTGATTGCACTCGGCGCTAAAATACTCTACAATTGAACTTAAAGCTTTAAATTTATAAATTCTAAATTCTAAAATATTAATTTTCGTAGGCGGTAGATGTGGCAGCCTAAGTTTAAAGTGAACTTTATATGCGTATGTTAGACAAAAATTTTCATGCCAAATTTCAAGTCTATAGCTATTATAACAGCTGAGAAATTTGTGCTAATATATCAATACGGACAAACGGACAAGCTCAAATCAATTTTGCTGCTGATGTTTTTCAAAAATGTATATACTGTGGTCAGCCACGCAACCTGCTGCACGTAACATGCATTTCTACAAAGCTAATACGCCATTTTTGGCCATTTTCAATGGGCAACAGCAACAGGAGCGAGAAATACATGCCTCGTAAAGTGTAGAAAAATGCTGCCAGGAAATTGCCAGCTGAGCTGAGCTCAACGGGTGGGCGGCAGTTGGACGTTGGGCGTGGCCGAGCTACTGCTGTTGCTGCTGTTGTTCTTGCCTCGGCTAGTTGACAATTGCTCTGTGTGCGTGTGTAGGAGTGTGTGCAAACATGAAATTGTATAATGCGTGTGTGTTTAAGCAGGCAAACAAACAGAGCAAGCAACATTTTGCCGCGCAGAATTTACGAGTTCTGCAGTTGCCATATTAAAAATCATAAAGCAAACGCAACAATAATAACACGAACAACGCAGCGAAATCAAAACCAAACAGTTGAACTAGCTGCATGACTAGCAGTTACCCTGTAAATGGGTCTAAATATAAAAACCAGCTTGTTTGGCAAAAGAATTTAAAAGTCAAATTATTTGCGAAATATTTTTTGTATAAATTAAATATGAATTAAATTTATTCTGAACTAATATACCCGCTTGCAATTGCCTGCTAGCGTGGCAATTGCAGTGAAGCCACAACTAAACATGAACTTGCTGCGATTCACTGCGTGCTGTTGTAACCAAAAGAAAAAATATCATTGTGTAAATGGATGTACGGATGTATGTGTGTGTGTGTACGCGTGTGTATGATGTGTGTGTGTGTGTGTAGGTGCTTAAAATCACGTTGAATGCAAAGGCATAGGAGAAATGCTAAGAAATATTTTACGCGTGGCAGCGCAACCTTTTGTTGTCGCCTGACTTTCTTCTACTTGTTGTTGTTGTAGTTGTTGCTTCTGTTGTTGCCCCGGGCGCTGCAGAAGAGTTTTTAGCAGAACAAACAGCACAAGGCAAAGCAAACAAACAAACAAGCACATGAAACTTTTTTGCGCAAAACAAACAAAGACAAGCGACGCTGCCGACGTCGACGTCAGCTGCAAAGTTCATGAAAGCTTGCGAAACACGCGCCCTTTGAAGTTTCAATACCTCTTAAAGTATTTTGCATTGCAGTCACAGTGTTGGTTAACGTAGATTGAAATTTAAATGCGAAACAATCAGAATTTGTTAAAAATTAATCATAAATTAATGAGAATTGAGCACTCGATTGCTAAAATACCCTGTAACTAATTTTTTTTTTTTATTTTTTGCAAATTTACTTAAGAAAATCCCTTAAATTTCATTTTTTACTAATCAATTGACAGCAAAGAATGGAACTTTACAAGGTTTTTTAAAATTTAAGATTTTACATAGGTAAATTGGAAAAAACTTTAACTTTAATTCAAGTTTTTTTTTTCGAAAATTTTCATTTTTTTCACAAATTTTGATATATTTTATAGGCAAATTGCAAAAAATTTAGCGTTAATGGAAAATTTATACGAAAATTATGTGATTTCTGATAAAGTTACGCTTGTAAGAGTTGGAAAAGGATAAAAAAGCTAAGAATTGTTATATTCTTGTTAGCATTCTCATCTAAAAAAAAAACTACACGTTATCGTTTTTTTCTAAACTTAGATGCGAGCTCTAACAAACATAACTCTATCAGTAATCACACAAAATTCAAAATCCCAAAATGTAGAAAAAAAACAATTTTACCGACTCAAAGAAAAAAAACCCTTTAAAACTTATAAAAAAGTAAAATTTTTGCTAAGAATTGTTTCGAATGAAGTAAAAAATTAAACTAAAACCATGCATAAAATGGCATAGCTAAAGAAAATCCCTTGGATTTCTAATAACCTTATGTTTTTTACAATTTTCATGCATTGCATTTTATACTATTCATTTCAATACTGCCAAACTTGATTTTGATGAGTGCGAGCAGGCACTCATTTGAATAAATACACAGACATTAGAATTCATTTGGCGCTGGCATGGGAAAAATGATAAGAAATGTCAACTAATTTGTCGAGCTCGTCGAAGAACGCGAAAATGAAGAAATTCACAGGACTTGCTGCTCTCACATGCCAACGGAAAGGCAAACGTCAGACGTGGTGTTGCCTTGTTTCTTGATGATGACACCAGCCACCCGGCACACACACACACACACACCACTCGCCTTCTGGCACATCCTGGCACTGCCCCTGGCCGTTCTTCCGCTGGCTGCCGCCAGCTGCTCGCAGCGCACTTCAGTCTCCCCAGCTGCAACTTGCAACATTGCTAATGTGTCCCATTTGCAATGGCAAACCACTGAAGCTTAACACGTTGTCTACGCAGACATTGGCCACAGTGCCACAGTGCCACGCCTGCTTGCCGCCCCCGCCGGCACACACACAGACCTGCACGCAGCGAGCCAGAGAAAGAAGCCAGCACAAACTTTGTGCTGAAATGTATGCTTTAGTTGTTGCCATTCAGTGTTGGCACACATTCATCGCTGCTGCCTCAATGTGTATGCGTGTGTGTCGCTGTGTGTGTGAAGCTGTTCAAAGTTGCATGTTTGGCCAGCAGTAGCAGCAGCAGCAGCAGCAGCAGCAGCAGGACCTGCTGCCTCAGTTGACTCTGACGGCGTTCCCAGCGGTAATTGTCTCGTTACTCGCTGCATGTTGGCAAACATGGCACATTTTTGCCAGGCCCAAGGCAAGCGCCACACCGCACGAGGGCTGCTCAAGAAGTTGTGGACGCTGTGAAGAGAAGGGCAGAAGCAGCTGGCAGCTCCCAGTTATTGCTACTCAATTAATTATAAACATATAATGCGCTTACTCACTCAACTACCCTCGCAGCTAAAACGCCAGCTACCGCACGAAGGCTGCTCAAGCAGTTGTGGTAAAAGTACAGCGAGAATTGTGAGTATTTTTTTAGATATGTGATTTCTGCATAATAGCATCAATTTTTTTTAAATCAAGTATTTTATACTTTATTTTAGCCGGCTTTATTTTAAAATAAAATCATTCTGCTATTAAAATCATTCTGCTTCAGAAAATTATAAAATAAATTACTTCATTAAAGCTGCAAAATTCTTAAAAATATGTAAATTTTTTTTTGCATACATTTAGGAGTAACCGAAATACAATTTTTAGTCTGAATTTAAGAATTTTGGGATTAAAATCAGCATACAAGAGCTAAAATCAAGAAATTAATCAGACTCCGATATTTTTTTTTTGAAAGAATACCGCCTATTTATGCGGGAATTTATTTATATGCAATTGAAGGGCTAACTGCTAAAACCGCACTCACAATTGTTGCCCAGGAAACTTATTTCACTGTACGAGGGTTGCTCAAGCCGTTGTTGTAAAAGTATAGTTAGAATATTTCAAAGCTTATTTTATTATTTTATAGTTACTTCTTTCTGCTATCTTTCGCTTAGTGTCTGAACTGCCCTCGCAGCTGTTGCCCGGGCAAGGGTTAACAGAGGAAACACACGGCTTGACGCCCCGCTAATAATTTATTTACACTTAACGTTTTATAAGCTCAGCTCCGACGAGGAGGAAGCGAAGCGCAGGTGTGTGTGTGTGTGTGTAGGGCAGGGCAAGGCTATGTGGTGGGGTGAAGAGGGCAGTGAAGGGAAGGGAAGTGAATCAGACCGTTTGATTTTACAAATATTTGCCGGCTTGCTTCCTCGTTGCTGCCCTGCTGCCAGCCAGTTGCCATTTCAGCGTTGAAGCTAAGTGAAATATGCACAATTTCCGCTTGCCATTTTGGGAGCTCACCTCGACAGGGCCCACAGCTAGCCGCACCCAGCTGCTGGCTGGAATGTTGTGTATAAAACACATTTAACTGTTAACTGTATTTCCATGCAGAACGAATGTGGAGACATCGCAATGGCATTTGGTTAAACGGAAGAAGGCAAAACAGCAAAACGGCAAAAGCGAAACTCTTGCAATGACCATTAAAGCCATTTGCTGTGTGTGTGTGCATCTGTGTGTGTACTACTAATGGCTATTGGCTAAGACAAAGTTATGTTGTGCATTTATTCTACATACGTAGCCAACCATACAGACAACAAACACACACAAAATACATTTGAAGATAACTGCGATAAGGTCCGTGGGAATAGGGAAACTTTCTCCGAGGACCATTTGCCCGGTTGCTTGTGCGATGTTCTACACACACACACACACAGTTATATTTTCACATGTACTTAAATTGGCAAGAGATTTACAAGGGGTTTTTTGCTGCAAGTGCATGCGATTTGCATAGTTTAAGCTCTTCTGTGTGCTACGGGAGAAGGGTATTGTAATAAGCTTAGATATCAATCTCTATAACAATAAAGAAAGCTACTTGTGGTGCATTTTGGCATTGCTTGTTCTACTTAAAGCCGTGAAAATATACAATTTCCAATTGAAGTTGAGTATATTTTGTATTTAATATTGTATAGTAGCTCTTAAAGACTTCTTTATTAAATTTTGTATAAACTTTCGCCCAGTTTCTTTTCATATAATGTTTAATTTTAATTGTGCATAACAAGCACAACAATTTATTTTTTGATTAATAGACAAAGTTATTTGCTTAGAGTACTCAAATTTTACATACATATAGTTTTGTATACTGTTTCTTAATGCTCCAAAATACAAATAGCTTGCACAAGAAATACCGAAGTTATCCACAAAACAATATATTTTTCGGCTATTAAATGTATGCTTAGTTATATACTAAATTTTTCACTACATGTTTACTGCTATTAACTTCTTTTCACTATTAATTATTCGTTTACAATAGCAAAATAGAAAAATACCAAATATAGCCGTGCTTTTCCATCATTTTCTATCGGCTTATTCCGTTTGCCAGATTTTGCGATTAGTTTTGGTCAGATCAAATTGATTTATACGCGCTGCCTTTTCATAATTTGCCTCCATCCATTGCATTTCCATTTCAATTTCAATATTCGGTCAACCGGAAGCCTACACACACCTGTACAAGCAACACCCACCCACACACACACACTCACAAACACTCGAAATAACCGTGCGGGCATTTAACAATCCGCATGCCAATCCTGGCCTTATTAACTTTCGCAATTCAGAATATTCGCTGCGACACAGAAATCCCTGCACAGGTAACTGCTCTGCTCGCACCTGGCACACACACCGACACACACACACACATACACACCGTCACCGGCGCAGCAATCTGAAAAATCCAGAAAATCAATCGAAATTCACTTAGATGCCATCAGCTTCTAGTTGGCCAATAGGTCGCAAATTTCGTCAGCAAGAACACACACACATACACACACACCCATTCGTGCATATACACATATATATTATTTATATAGGAATAACAAAATGCGAATTTATGCACTTGAATTGACACAGCAAATATGTGAGGACGTGTTCGAGGTAGTTTCCCTAAGATGCCATAAAGCACACAAGACTCTGTTAAATAAGAAATGACGCATATGGCGGGTAAGCCGAAACGCGAATACTCTAAAAGTCAGCACGGTACTTGTTGGCTCTCTAGTTGAATTTGTTTCCTTGCACCTCTCTATGCGATTCTCAAACTAGAGGCAGGAATAATGTATAATTGTTTTAGAAGATTTAAACTTTTGATTCGATTTATAGATATATAAATATTCAAATATTTTAATACATTAATATGTTTTAATATATAAATATTTAACTATATAAAAATATACTACACTATCGTTGTTGTTGGTTCTCTAGTTTAATTTATTTACCTACGCTTCTCTATGCGATTCTCAAACCAGAGGTAGAAATAATGTATTTATTTATTTTATAGAAATCGTTGATTAAATTTATAAATTAATAAATACAGACATGTATAAATATGTAAATAAGTAAATACATAAAAACAGAAATATCTAAAAATATAAATATATTTATAATAGTCAAAAGATGCTGAATTTTATTAAAAACAGTTTTTTTACGTTTTTCCCACAATTGTACAACACACGGTTTTTAAATAGTTTATGTTAGAAATTATTCATCAAACGAAGATTTATAGTTTTTAATTATTCTAAATGTCTAATTATGCATTGGATGAATAATCTTACACAAATATATCTCTTTCCCTGGGATTTCCTAGCAAGCATTCAACCAAAGACAAAAAGAGATAAATTTCCATTTATAATATATTTTATTTGTATCATAATATATTCTATATTTTTTGTATAATATATAAAATATTTTATTTACGAATTAAGTTCAGCATACCAAGTTATCGCTCTTAAACAATATTTATAGAGTTTGTTGATTATTATCTGGTACTATACCCTTCGCCCTGCAATTCGGCTAGTTCCATATACATCTGTATGTATGTGTTCTGTAAATACCAAAATTGTTGTTCAGATATTGAGATAGAGTTATTTATGATTTTCTATGCATATTCCAAGAGCTTCACTGCATGCGATTATATAAATATTTGATGTGAAGTAAGTGCGAGACGTACTTATTATTATTAGTATTAAGTTTGGGCTGCAAATTGTTGATCACAGTCTAGCGACTGTCACGTAGTATTATCGCAAAGCAATATTAATGCAATTTTGTTTCGTTTCGCTGCTTTCAGCTTAATAAACACGGACAAGCGATGAAGCCCAGTCAGAAATCGTAAATGGGCTACTAAAATCCAAGGTTTACTCACCGCGCAGAGAGGCCCGCGCTCCAGGCTCAAGGCTGGATAGCGGCGACACGTACAGTGCCAACAAAGAGTCGGAACACGCGTGCGGCGAATTCAGAAGAAAAGAGAAAGGCGAATTCAACACAAGATTCTCAAATGTCAAATCACCAGCGACTCGTGTGCGTGTATTAGTGTACAAGTGTGTGTGTGTGTGAGTGAGAGTGTGTGATTGGCTCGCCGTGTCGAAGCGATAAACAACAATTGTTTACACCACAAATTAACAATAACAATTTTCACAAATGTCCGCCGTCGAGTTTAATGCCAGTGTGCCGGCTCTGGAGTTCCATCAGAGACAGGTTAGTGTGTAATTAATATTGCATATGTAGTAATACTGTGTGCGTTTGTTTTTGTGTGAAAGCAATAACAAAGCAATGGCAAAGACAATTCTCTTTAGCACATTGGCGTGCTTTTACTTCTTTTCTTTTTCGTATTCTGTATTGTGTTTGAATCGGTGCGTTTCACGGCTGAACTAAATCCAAGATGGCGAATGAGTCTCTGAATTCTACTCTATATCTCATTACTCATGGCTGCTCACGCCATTGCGTAACCATATAACTGGTTACTCAATGTACCAATACAAGCAAACATCAAGTCGGTTACAGCTTCACTTCGCAGTTTTACTTATTGCAAACAAACACACACGTACACAGCGCAAATTTGGAGCACAAATTCCAATGAACTAACTTGTCGCGTAAGTGCGAGCGAGATAGACTGCTGTTTATCTGCTGACTGCTGTTTTTTTTTTTGCTAGCCGCTGCCAATGTGAACTCCCTTGTCGCGTAAGTGCCAGCGAGATAGACTGCTGTTTATCTAGCCGCTGCCCACGCTCTATCGTTTTGTCTCTGTTGCGCACAGCTGCTAGCTGCGCCGTGCGCTCAGTTTAATGAGCGATGACAAAAATGTCTCTCTTGGTGTGCAAGTGTGCGTGAGATTGACTGCTGTTTTTTTTTTTGCTAGCCGCTGCTCACGCTCAGTCGTGCTATTTCTTTTGCGCGCTCAGCTTAATGAGCGATGGCAAGAATATCTCTCTTGGTGTGCAAGTGTGCGTGAGATTGACTGCTGTTTTTTTTTTTGCTAGCCGCTGCTCATGCTCAGTCGTGCTATTTCTTTTGCGCGCTCAGCTTAATGAGCGATGGCAAAAATATCTCTCTTGGTGTGCAAGTGTGCGTGAGATTGACTGCTGTTTCTTTATTTATCGAAATTATTTATTTAAACTGTAAGTCAACAGCAAGAGAAAGAGATTTATTTTACTCCCATAATCTGCGCTCCACACTCAGTCGCAGTTTGAGTACCATTGTGGTATGCACCTTGAGTGGAATATGCAATGTTATTCATTTGCCTACCAATACAAGCAAACATCAAGTCGGTTACAGCATCACTTCGCAGTTTTACTTATTGCAAACAAACACACACGTACACAGCGCAAATTTGGAGCACAAATTCCAATGAACTAACTTGTCGCGTAAGTGCGAGCGAGATAGACTGCTGTTTATCTGCTGACTTTTTTTTTTTTGCTAGCCGCTGCTCACGCTCAGTCGTGCTATTTCTGTTGCGCGCTCAGCTTAATGAGCGATGGCAAAAATATCTCTCTTGGTGTGCAAGTGCAAGCGAGATAGACTGCTGTTTATCTAGCCGCTGCCCACGCTCTATCGTTTTGTCTCTATTGCGCACAGCTGCTAGCTGCGCCGCGCGCTCAGCTTAATGAGCGATAAGACAATGCGAAAATGTATCTCTTGGTGTGCAAGTGTGCGTGAGATTGACTGCTGTTTTTTTTGGTGCTAGACGCTGAACGCACAGTCTATTAGTCGCACCGGGAACTGCTTCGGGAGAACACGAACGATTTTCGTTGTGATATTATTTCAGTTTATTGTGATTTCATTTCGGCTTATTTTGTGTGTTCGAATTTTATTTAAAATGGAAAACGAGTGGCCGCTGGAATTCCAGAGTCATGGAGACTTGGAAAAGCGTCGCGCCTCGATGGTGGGAAATTGGAAAATTTCCTATCGTTGCGTCATGAACGAGGAGCTCAATGCGGAGTGGCCGCAACTGAATGAGGAGATTTGGGTGCGTTTTTTTTTTTTTTTTTGCTTTTTGTTTGCTTTTATCATAGTTTATTTCATTTTGTAGCTATTCTTGATTTTAACTGTACTTTTTATAGTTTTCCTTTTCCTGCATTTTCTGCTTTGCTTCTTTGCTGCAGCCTGTTGCATCCGCAGAGCTTTCAAGCTCTTGTGCTTTCAGCTGCAGGCCTTGCTATCCTTACGCTATGTTCTGTTGCTAGGTGGCGCTGCTTTCAAGTAAGAGAGCTTAAAGCTGCCTGAGAGTAGTATAAACTAAGTGTGTTTCTGAGCTTAGTCGTCCAGGTGGCGCTTTGTCAGCAATTGAACAAAGCTGAAGATTAAGAGCTTTGCTATGCAGCGAGGATATTTCATTTGCAAGGAAATATTAGTGGGAAATTTGTATTATGCATGGGTTGGACATTTATTGCTGCAGCGAATATGGGGTTTATTTGAGGGATATTTTGAGATCTTACGATTTTTTGATAATTATTATTTATAATTATTATTGTATTAATAATTTATGGAAACGAATAGATATGCTTGAAATCAGATATTCATTGCTGCACTTTAGTAGACATACGAATAGGGGGAAAATATTTTTTCAAGCCCGCAGCAGCTTAAAGGCAGAACTGTACAACTTTCTGCAGAGTTTCTGAATTTTCGCCACAACTGATCAGTGCTAATTTGATTACCTTTACCCTTTAGCCTTTACCCTCAGCCGAGCTGCTGCCTTCTGCTGCAGAGAGACAGAAACAAAAAAAGAAAAATTCTGCGAATTCACTCAGACGCAGAACGAATCGTTGGCGGAATAGGCAAACTTTTATTGACTTCCGGCGCAGTTGGCAGTGCAGCGCAGCGCCATTGCAAAGTGCAAAGTTCTGTTGACGCTGTCGACGTGAGCGGCGGCAGCGGCTGTAACGGGCGATGGACGCGCCACAAAAACGGCGGCGGCAAACGTTAGAGCCGATAGCGTTGCCATTTACGCAATCAAACAACAGAGCACGCCACATGCCGGCTACTGGCCAACTAAGCAGGAAGGAGGGGTAGGGGCTGGGGTGGGCAGGCTGGCCAAAAACAAACAACAGAAGCAGATAAGCAGACAGCGGGCAGCATCAGCAACGGCATCAAAATCAACAACAGTAGCAATTCTAAAAGACTGCGAGAAGCACCACACACACACACAGACACACACACAGACACACACACACACGCACACAGACACACTGTACTTCTCGCAGCATTTCGTGTGCCCCATTAATGGGCAACTTTTTGAGCTAATGCTCGGAATACCTAAAAAGAACTGCACTAAAATTCGATAAGCAGGCGCAAACCAACAACAACAACAACAACAACAGCAACATAAATGTGCAACAACAACGTGGCAACAACAACGTTGCACAACTAACTGGCAACAGTATTCGACTCGCTGCTGCGCTGCCTTCGTACCAAATTCAATTAACGCGCCACGTTTAACACTTTGTTGCTTGCTGCTGTTGTTGTAGGGAGTGTGTGTGTGTGTGTGTGTGTGTGTGTGTGTGTGTGTGTGTGTGAGTGTGTGTCTGTGTGTGGGCGGAGTCACAGTAGACTGCATGTGTGTGCATGGTCGTTGCTTTGATTATATGCGCTTAGGATCCTAATAAAAGAGCTTTACGGCAGCAGCTTCCAAATTGTGCTACGTTACGAATTCAATTAACCGCAGTTTCGCTCGTTCCAGAAAACCCTTTCGCTTTAAAATCTTTAAGAGTTTTAAATACTGTAAGCGATTTTTATTGTATTTAGGCTTCATGTTGATTTCTTTTGCTTTAGTAGTATTGTGGAACTGTTGTTAAAAATTAACTTCAGCTTAGTTCGTTCCAGAAAACCTTTTCGCTTTGAAATTTTTGGGAATGGGTATTTGGAATCTCTTGTACCTTATATTGACTTGTATTACTATTTTAATAGTATTTTAGAACTATTATAAAAAATAAACTTCAGCTTAGTTTGTTCCAGAAAACCTTATCGCTTTAAAATCTTTGCGAATTTAAAATATTTTAATTATATATAAACTTTATTTGACTTGTATTGTTTTAATACTATTGCAAATCTATTATGGAAAACTTACTAATGTTATTCAAGTTTTAGTATAACAAAAATTTCAAAAAAAAGAACCTTTTGGTGTGTCATTCAATTGAACTCTCCATTGATTTCTCCCATATTAGCACGTCCCGGAAAACCTTTATAAAGCTTTAAGAATTAGAATTAGAATATTGCTTCAGCTAAGCGATTGCTAACTCCCTTAGCCTTTCCAATCAACTTCAATTATAATTTAAGTTAAATACAGTTTGATAATATAAGATATAGCGCGTTCCAGAAAACCTTTGTTCTTACAAAACTTTAAGAATTTTAATGTAATACCTCAGCTAATCAATTTGCAGTCATTTAGTGTTTGTTATAAAACACAGCTCTTATCTGCCTTTTTAATCAACTAGAATTATAATTTCAACATAAAAATTTTAGCTCAAAATAGCGCCTTCTAGAAAACCTTTTCGCTTAAAATCTTTAAGCTTTGTTATTTAATGCATCAACTATGCGATTACAGTCATATTTGATATAACATATATTAAATACAAATAGCGCATTCTAAAAAACCTTTTCGCTTATATATCTTTAAAAATTTGAATTTAATGCTTCAGCTTCAGTCACATTCGCTATCTGAAGTTATTATTTCAGTATAAAAGAGTATAATAATAGAAAAATAGAGCGTTCCAGAAAACCTTTGCGCTTTTAAAGCTTTAAAAACTAGAATTTGATGCCACAGCATTTTATATATCATTTGCAATCAACTGCCATGAAAATTTCTATACAAAAAAAAAAAACCTCATGAAGGCGCGTTCCAGAAAGCCTCTTCGCTTGCATATCCTTAAGCATTGCAATGTACTCCACCTGCCATACGAAATATGATACAATCATATTTACAGTCTTACACAACTGCTGTCTGCACTCGCAATCAACTTGGATTATAATTACACTGTGCAACAAAAAGTGTGGCCCATATTTAAGGCAGACTTAATATTGTGCTGCTTGCATAACGAGCAGGCGTATGTGTGTGTGTGTGTGTGTCTGTGTGTGTTGTCAGCTCAGTAAAGCATTTCGTTGGTCATTGGCCAAAATGTCAATTCCAATTCGCATTTCGCACGCGGCACACATCACGTTCTCAGCTCCGGCTGTGTGTCTGTGTGTCCATCTGATTGCGAAGCAGCAGAAGAAGTAGCAGCGGAAGTAGCAGAGGAGCAGCAAGTCGGCCATCAAATCAAAATGGCGACTGCACTTGTTTTATATAATACTGAGAAACTGCGGAAATTATCATAGCAAAAACGAAGGCCGCGCCAGGGCGAGCGAGCAGTGCAGCAGCGCTTCGGAATTTCGCTTGTAGCAAAAGGCAATCAAGATCTTCACACACACACACACACACGCGCAGGCAGGCAGGCAGGCACACTTGGCTACACACGACTGTAGAGTGCGATACACAGCCTCCATTTTGTTCAAATAGAAGCAGACATGCATGGCGGCATTTCCGGTTGCTTGGCACCATTAGCAGTGCAACAGCCACGCCCTCTGCCGCCGCCGTCGCCGCCTCACATTTTGGCTTTTTGTCGAGATAAGCAGTTTGGCTTTTATTTCCCCTCCTCCCCACTCGATGGCGTGCTGCAACTTTGCGCTAGAAGGAAAAACTTGTTTTTAAAAAGCGCATTTGACATGTGTTTGCTGCAGGGGGAGGAGCAGGAAGATTAGGGTAGGGTAGGGAAGACTCGCAGCTAGGTAAGGCAGCGGCTGGGAGAGCAGCAGCAGCTGCCCCTCATCCTCTGCCTGCTCCCAGTTATGTTTTTTTTTTCTTATGGCCAAAAGTCTGTGGTAACAAGAACTTGCCAAGTTTTTCGGCGTCCTGTGAGTGTGTGTCTATAGCAGTATATTCATTATTTTGTTTTCATTTGCTGCACACACACACACACATACACAGAAGTTCGCAATTGAATTTTATTATATCTTGTTGGACTTCAGGCAAATATCATAAGTTTTCGCTGCGGCCACAGAGCACGTTTTAGATCTCTCTCTTATATAGAATGGGCAGAAGAATTCTGCCCGTTTTACGCTTGCCAAAAATAAGAGTTTGGACGGCGACTGCCGCGACTCTCATTGATAATTATGTGACAGATTGAGGCTTGTGCGGCGAACTTTGGACAGGCAGAGAAAAAATGATAGAGAAGGAGAAAAGTGAGAAACACAGAATGAACTCTAGATAGAGAAAAATAAAGAAAGAGAGAGAGAGAGAGAGAGAGAGAGAGAGAGAGAGAGAGGGAGAAAAATAGGGAGTTACAGGGAGAATAAAATTTAGATTGATATAGATAGATATAGATAAATATAGATAGATATAGATACATATAAACAAATATAGATAGATAAAGATAAATATACATAAATATAGATAGACATAGATAGATATAGATACACAAATATAGATATACCAAATATATACGAAATATATATATCAATATATACCAAATATAGATAAACATAAATAGACACGTACACGTAGATATATGTAGATAAACATAGATAGATATAGATAGATATAAATAGATATAGATAGATATAGATAGATATAGATAAATATAGATAGATATAGATAAATATAGATAGACATAGATAGATATAAATACACATAGATATATATAGATAAATATAGATAGATATAGATTAATATATATAGATATAGATAGATATAGATAAATAAAGATAGACATAGATAGATATATATAGACATAGATATATATAGATAAATAGGGCAATAGAAAGGAGAGAGTATGCGTTGGGAGCAAGAGCGAGAAAGAGATGGAGAAAGTAAGTAAATAAGTGTGGATAAGACAGAAAGAAACATTAAAAATAAAAGATAAAAAGAATAGAAGATAGGGGAGAAAGTTGAAGGCAAGAACAGATAGATAAAAGCATTTGCTTTTAGTTATAGAAATATGAAAAACAAGAAAGAGCAGCCAGAAGGGAAGACAGCACTATAGACAAGTAGATAGAGAAGGCTGGAGAAAATTTTATATTATATAAACTTATAGAGAGAAAAGCCACAGGCTAAAAAAGACAGATGTAGTAAAAGACAGATATAGATATAGACAGAAAGATAATAAAATATGGGTGAAGTGATAGCGCTAAAATAACAAAAAGAATAAGGAAACAGAGAATTTCAAGAAGAAATGCATATAGAGAAAGCTGGAAAACTTGAACAGGAAGAAAACTTAATAAGAATTTTTTTGTAAAAGAATAACAAGAAGAAAGAGCGTTCAAATTTACCCATTAAATAAGCTTTTCCCTTGCAGCTACAATGCTTCCAATAAATAGAACTGTCATACCAAATGGCAAAAAACTTTTAATTTCTGTACAATTTCGGCAAGCAGCTAAGCCAATCTCAGTTACAAATATTAAACTAAAAAAAAAAATTCCGAAAGTGGCAAATAATCGAGCCCAAATAGGAACTTTTTCGATGCGGGTCTATGGCGTTTGATAGTCGTCGTCGTCGAGGGTGGAAAACCCCAAACCGAACTGAAAGAACCCTTTGTAGGGGCAAGCTGGGCTAGGCAGGGGCGTGGCGTAAACCAAATCACAAACTCATAACCAAATGAAATGAAATGAAATGAAATGAAAGGAGTGAAAGGAAGTTGCAGTGAAAAGAGTTTTAGGCCGGCAGGATGTCGGCGTGTCTGATAAACCGACAAATGCTTTTAACTTTTGCAAATGTTGCACACTTTTGGGCGTCCCACAGCCCCCTCCCCCTTCTATCACTCTCTTTCTCATTCACACACATCTTTAGAGAGACTCACACACACACACACACTCACATAGCTATGCATGCTACATATATGAGGCTGTTGCTCTTTGCTAATGGCATGACGAGCATAGAGTCGTCACGTGAGGGAGGGGGGGGAGGCAAGGGGTGTGCTGTGTGTGTTCCCTCCCCGGAGGCCTCTGTGCGGGCGCGCGCTGGGGCTGTTTGTCTGTCTGAGCAAATTATAATTGAGTGCAGGGCGAGCGCATTGAACTGACGCGACGCGTACTCAAATCGACCACGCCCACTAATCCCTGCCCGCCAAGGCAAGCTTGACACTGGCTTAAAGCGCAGCGCCAGCAGAGAATTAACTTTGCATGAACTTCACAGATACTTTGCAATATTTGTGCTCAAATTGATTTCCATAGATACTTTTGAGATAAATGAAACAGATACATTTACAGAGAAACTGTAGATACTTTTTAGAACTTGTTCTGCAACAAGATAAATTGATGCTTTAAAGATATGTTTGATCAGAGTTACTTTTATGATATGGATTAAATATAAATTTAAATAATAATAAATAATTTTTTAAGTATCCTAAAGATACATTTTAGTCGACAGACTAGTTCAATTGATTTTATGGATTTAGATTATAGAATAAAGGCATTTTTGATATATTCAATTTTATTTCAATTTTATTGAAAACTCTAAAGATACTTTTGAGACATTTAATTAAAGATAAAAGCATATGATACCTCTAGATATTTTTGAGACAAGTTCAACTGTCACTTCTTAGATACTTTTGACTTGGGACAATTGATTTTATAGTTACAAAACTTAGAATAAAGATTCTTTTTAGATATTAATCAAATATAAATTTAATTGACAACTTATTGGGAATTCTTCAGATGCTTTAGAGATATTTATCTAAGTTAAATTCAAATACCAATTTTTTAATGATCCCATAGAACCTCTTAGATAATTTTGAGATACTTTGAGCAGAGACTGCATCAATTTATTTTTTAGAAACTTTTAAGACAATTTCATATCAGAATTTAGAATAAAGATATTATTCTTTCTGTATCTATCTGTATCTAATGCTGCTTTCAGCTCGCGTCATTGCAGCACTCGAGCACTTAAACTTAGTCACTGCTGCTAAAGACTGTGCTGGACCACGCTTTTGCTTTCTACCCCTGCCTCTAGATTTTTACCCTAGTCTTAGCACAGTCTCACCTGTCAGCTCGTGCGAGAACTTCTCGCTGTGGTAACCTCCAAGCGCTGCCACTCGAGACACTCCCTGGCGAGTCTACCCTCCGCCCGCTGCCACCCCTCGCCACGTCGACGTCTTCGTAAGGGCCATAAATTTCGTGCCACGTTTTGCCATTTTAATGAATGGATTTTTTAATGCAATGTTTTTGGCTCGTTATGTTGTTCGGCCCGAGAGCGAGAGCTGGTCAGGAAGTCTTGTGCGAAGTCTGCTACCGGCAGCCTTCTTCCCGACCGAACAGCGTCCCGTCTTCGCATTCAGCACGCTTTAATTTATTGACTAATTTAGCTGTGCACTCGCCAAGAGCAGCCTAATAGATACTTTTAGCCGGCCTTAATGGCCGACTTTTGCGCGCCGCCTTTTGGCCTTCGGTTTTCGGCTTCTAAATTTTTGGATTTTATTTTATATGTATTTTTTTATATATTTTTTTTCTATATATATTTTATTTGCTTTGGATTTTTGTTTAGTATTTTAAATATGTTTATATATATTTTATTTTATTTTAAAAATACTTTATTAAATTTTGTTAATTTTATTTGCTTTATTTTATTTTTTTATTTTTCTTATTATTTTTCACTTTGTATATATATTTACTTCATTTATTTCTTAATTTACCCTATTTTATTTATTTATTATTTTTTATTTTTTGCTTGTTTTAGATTGGAATTAAATCTCTCTCTATATCTACATATGGCTTGTTATTTATCTTTTATGTTTAGTCATTTGGCGATTTTATTTGTCAGCATTTGTTTTTTATTTATTTAATTATTTATTTTTTAATTAAATTTTTGCTTCTGGCTTTCATTTTTTAGTTTGTTTTTTTTCCTTTATTATTTATCAAAGTGACATTTGTATTTTTATTTGGAT
The DNA here is from genome assembly GCA_035046045.1 of Zaprionus bogoriensis. Taxonomy (NCBI): domain Eukaryota; kingdom Metazoa; phylum Arthropoda; class Insecta; order Diptera; family Drosophilidae; genus Zaprionus; species Zaprionus bogoriensis. Next base: position 1,680,518 of record JAWNOI010000192.1, on the reverse strand, counting down.
ATATACATTTTTTTATTTTATTTGCTTAAGTTTTATCATTTTTGTTTAGTTTTTAGCTTTTTATTGTTCTAGTTTTAATTGCTAAAGTTGCCTTTTAATTAGCCACCCGCGCGTTTCAGTTGTCCCATTTGATAAAGCTAATTAAACTGTATTTTATGCGCGAGACACGCATCATTAGGGCGGCAGTCGTGTCGCGGGGCGTGGCCTGTGTGCACCTGAGCTATAAACTTGCGATTAGGCCAGAGCCGGCAATAAGAGCCAAAGCACAGCAACATTAGCAGCAGCAGAAGCAATAACAACATCAAAAAGCACAACAACAACAACAACAACAAGAACAACATTAAGCGCAGCAACAACAATTTAGCTACAAATGAATGAACACATGTTCCCCATGCGTTTTACGAGCCAGCCGAAAAGTATGCAATGCTTTTTGTTAGCGCAGATTTTATCTGCGTTGCCAACACACACAGAGAGAGAGAGAGAGAGAGAGAGACGCTCGCTCTCCCATACGCACAGCTGCCTCTTGCTCTGCCCCCCGCATCTTTGCCTGCTGCTCCGTTTCCTTTTCCACCTTTTGTCATCGTTTGCCCCGCGATAACAAGCATCATAAATCCTTTTTGCCTCCAAATGGCACGCCACGCCCAGCACACACACAGCCTCCCACTCCCACCGTGCTGCTCCTTTAGAGCCTTTCTGTAGGCAGCGCGCAGCGCGTCTGTTTCGCCTTTGTTTGTATTTGTGTTTCTCCTTGGCCATCGTTTGTTATTGTTTGCGGTTTGTTGGCCATACTGGCATACTACCCTCTCCCCTCTCCCCACTCCCCTCCTACTCCACCAGCCGCCCCAGGACATACATATATCAGCAACTCTCTGGCGCCCCCAGTGACGGGCGCGTGTTAGTTTTCTCAGGTTTGCGCGGTTCACTGCGCTGCCCGCAGCGCCAACAGATTGTGTTTGGCAGCGGCTAAAAATAGTCGCAGTGCTGCCTGCGCTTATTAACTAACATTAAACTGTTAAGTGGCAGCTGTTAGCAGACTGTTAAGTCACGGCCTAAGCAGCCTTCGATGAAGCAGTTCTAGCATTAAAATGCCATCCTAACAGCTGGTATAGCCGACTGTTAGGCAGTGCCTGTTAAACTATAGTGCTTAAGCTGTTAAATTACAGTCGTAAACAGCACTGTAGAGCAGAAGGGAAGGCGTAGAGACGATTAAGAGTAGAGAGTAGTAGGGAAGAGGACTGTAGAGGAAAAGGTGTAGAGAAGAGCAAGAGTAACAGTAGAGCTATAAGAGAAAGGAATAGGGAGAAGTAGGTCTAAAAAGTAAGAGTAGTAGGGCCTGTAGTAGAAGCTGTGGTAGGAGCTGTAGTAGGAGCTGTAGTGGGATCTGTAGTAGAAGCTGTAGTAGGAGCTATAGTAGGAGCTGTAGTAGGAGCTGTAGTAGGAGCTGTAGTAGGAGCTGTAGTAGAAGCTGTAGTAGGAGCTATAGTAGGAGCTGTAGTAGGAGCTGTAGTAGGAGCTGTAGTAGGAGCTGTAGTAGGAACTGTAGTAGGAACTGTAGTAGGAGCTGTAGTAGGAGCTGTAGTAGGAGCTGTAGTAGGAGCTGTAGTAGGAGCTGTAGTAGGAGCTGTAGTAGGAGCTGTAGTGGGAACTGTAGTAGGAGCTGTAGTAGGAACTGTAGTAGGAGCTGTAGTAGACGCTGTAGTAGGAGCTGTAGTAGGAGCTGTAGTAGGAGCTGTAGTAGGAGCTGTAGTAGGAGCTGTAGTAGAAGTTGTAGTAGGAACTGTAGTAGGAACTGTAGTAGGAGCTGTAGTAGGAGCTGTAGTTGGAGCTGTAGTAGGAGCTGTAGTAGGAGCTGCAGTTGGAGCTGTAGTAGGAGCTGTAGAAGCCCTGCAGTGGAAGAGGACTGGCAGAACGGGAGTACGGAAAGAAGCAAAGGTGCTGGAGAAGAAGAGCTGTTAGCTAGATATTAGCGGACTTTCAAGGTATTTTCATTTAAGTTAATATTTTTATACTTGGCAAGCCGCTCAGAAAAGATTTCTCTTACATTAGAGAGCTTTTAAGTGTCAGTACGTAGAGTTTATTACTCTATGTGTATGTAGTATGTATAATATTATTACTTATACAACAGTAATAATATATAATGTTAGTCAATTGCCATAAAACCTTTAGTTTTTTAGCGCACTGATCGCAGCTGATACTGTTAACTAACAGTACTTTCAACTGGCTGTTAAGCTGAAACTGTTAAGCCGAGCCTGTCTATCATTTTCCTCCAATTTTTATTACTGCTGTTAACAGTACTGTTAGCAAGCTGGCTGTTAAGCTGCATCAGTTAGCGCGAGTCATTTGGCGTTTTTATTGCTTTTTTGCCATTCTGATTGCATTGTGAATGATTTGCTGTATGCACATAGTGTGCACTTATCGCCTGCTGCTGCCGCTGCTGCAGAGAAAATCGGCTTAGCTTAGCTGCATGCAGCACACGCCCGCACACGCCCGCTCTCCCCTCTGGAGGCGACAATTTGCTGGCCAACAGGGATTAAAAAGTTGCCAGGGCTGCGTCACGGCTTTTGCATTTATGCAAGCCGCAGTCGAGCCGAGTGCCTACCCCCTCCCACCCTAGCAGTGAGAAAACAACCAAAAACAAGCCATAACGCAGCGGGTGGACCCTGGCAGCTGTAAGCAGGTTGTGGTAACTGCCTCACCCCCCTTCCACACGCCTGCCTGCGACTACCACTTGAACGCATGCTGCAAAAATTGCTACTTTGCAGCCGCTGACTGAGGGGGTGTCGAGGGGTAAGGGTGTTGGGAGAGGAGTAAACCCGTGAGGCTATTTGCATTTCAAATCTGCTGGCGCTTGGCGTCGTCATCGCTCGCTGTCACCTCCTCGTGCTGTTTAATAAGCCTTGCATGCTCTCCCTGTCTCCCTCCAGCTGTTGTCCTGTCCGGTCCTGTCCTGACCAGGCCTGTGCCGTCCAGTTCCGTCCTGGTCGAGGTCTGGTTGTGCCGCCGCTGGCTGTGGCTCGACTCCGTTCTGCTGTCGCTGACTCCGTCCGGTCTGTCCTGCTCGTCCTCGCAGTGCCACACACGCCGGCCTGATGCCTAATGCAATCTTGACAAGCGACTGCCGCATGGGGCAGCCGAAAATGAGGCGTGTCACTTTTGATTTGGTTTTACTGCCGCCATGCAGCGCTATTTTTGATTTGTTGCCCATGGCCAGGAGCAGTGTGGAGTGATGAGGAGTAGGGATAGGGATAGGGTTAGGACAGGAAGGGAGTAGGGGACTGATGCCACAGGACGTTGTTTGTTCAGGCGCTTGACAATGTGGTGAGCTACAGCTGTGAGGAGGGAACTGTGAGAGGTGAAGTAGAGCGAAACAGCAGGAGTGGAATATTAAAGAGGACTAAAGAGGGAAAGAGGTTCAGTAAGAAAGGAGTAGAGAAAAGGAGAAGTAGAAGAGAGAAGCAGGAGCGAAGGACTAGGGAAAATGACTAAAGCGGTAGTGGGATAGAGAAGAAGAGGGGAAGGAGTAAAGAAGAGAAGAAGGAGACTGTAAAGGAAGAGGAGTAGAAGAGATCAGGAGTTCAGTAAAGCTATAAGAGGAAGGAGTAGCAAGGTGTAGGTCGAAAATGAAGAAGTAGTAGGGCCTTTAGTAGAATCTGTAGTAGGACATGTAGTAGGACCTGTAGTAGGACCAGAAGTAGGACCTGTAGTAGGAGTTGTAGGAGGACTTGTAATAGGACCAGAAGTAGGACCTAAAGTAGGACCTATAGTAGGACCTGTAGTAGAACCTGCAGTAGGAACTGTAATAGGACATGTAGGTTGGACCAGTAGGAGGATCTGGCAGAAGGGGAATACGGGAGAGTAGTGAGGACACACACGCTACGTCGCTTTGGTGAGTCTATAAACGCAGTGAGTTTTTGGCTGGTAATGAGATTTTATGAGAAATATTTCTGCGCGTTGTTCAAAGGCTTTACAAACTGCAATTGTAATAAGAATTATTTTTTTACCTATTGCTTTTCATTTTCATAAGCATTATTTAGTTTGTTTATAGATATTTCGAATACGCGCGCAACAGCAGTTATCGATAGATTCGCCTACACGATAACACTGTTAAGCAGAGTCTGTTGGCATAACAGCGCTGTTAATGGCGTAGCGAGAGTGCAGTGTAATGCAACAAGAGCACAACATATTTGACAGTTGCATGAGAAGTAATAATGTAAAATCAATATGTTTAAATAATATTACATAAACATTGTTGCATAATATAATAAATAATTATTTTGCAAGCCACATTTCAATTTGGCGCCAAACACGCCAGCGCTCTTATTGTTTCAGTGTTGCAAAGCGACGCTGCATGCTGTGCCGCTCTCATTGGGCGTTCGCTCTCTCTCTCTGCTAGTTATGCTCTCTGTCACCCTGAGTCGCTCTCTCACTCTCTCATTTTGCGCAATGCACAGCAAACATTCCTCGTGCTCATCATGCCTGCCATCCTCTGGCAGTCGCGCTCTTCGCTTTCAACGCTCATTCGCATTTGAATTCTCGTTGCGAGCGGACGTCTTTGATTGTCGCTGCGGTAAATAAAATTTTGAAAGCGTTGCGCGCGTATTTCCCTGCCAATTCCCTAGACTTGTGCATATTCTCGCTACTCTCAACAAGTCGTGGGAGTCTCAGCTCAACTCGCGAAACGGCGTGAAAAACCTGTGCATTAAATCACTGCTACGCAACGTGCCGCTGTCGAATAAGAAAAGCAAAGCAAAAACAACAACGAATAAATACAAAATGCAACAAAATCGAAGGAAAAGTGCAGTGCAGACGTAGCTCTAGGCGAGCTCATCCCGTGCAAACCGTACACGTACACGCATACATATACAGCATCGGCATCGGCTACGTACAGATACAACAAAATGAAATGAAAAGTTAAAAATAAATATATATGCCATCTCTCTCGGCGTCCGTCTGTCCGCACATAGCGCAAGCAGCGGTGGCGGCAGCGGCAGCGTCAGACAGGCGCGAGGGACGTGATTTCTCTTGTGCCTGTCTGTTCTGCCTTTCCCCTTTGCCCCCTCTTTCCGTGCGACTCAGCAGCATCATTGCTCATACAGCACACATGCTGACGCGTGTGCGTGTGCGTGTGTGTGTGTGTGTGTGTGTGTGTGCACTCTTACGTATATATAGATGAATTCATTGAATGCGCCACATGTTTTTGGCCGCCTTCCCCTTTACTCTCTGCTTCGGCTGCTTCTTCTGCCTCTTGGCATTTATTTTGCGCACATTTTTCGCTCGCCTTGCCTTGCCCTGCCTTGCCTTTTGCGCTTCGTTTACATTTCACGGCTGCTGCGTTGCCTGCTTTATCCTTTCGTCCTTCTTGCGCTGTCATTCGCTCTTTTTCTGATTCGATTTTTCACACTGTGGAGGCAGCAGCAGCAGCAGCAGCATCTGCACACAAACAAACGCACACATACACTTGCACGCGCTCAGCTGCTTGTCGGCGCTGCGCTTTGACGCTGCCATTCAATCAACGAAAATAAATGTGTGTGCCAGATGATGTCTGCCAGAGCGAGAGAGAGAGAGAGCGCGCGAGAGCGACATGGGATGAGTGGCGAATGTGCGTGCGGGGAAGTGAGATGGAGCGCGTAATGTGTGCCTGTCGCGACGCATAACCAAAAAAAAGTGCAAGCAGCAGACAAAGAGTTGCCATTGTGCAGACTTATCGAGAAATAAATAAATGCAATGGCAACAACAACAACAAAAACAACAACGCATAGTTTTTTCTTTTTTATAAACACAACATTTCATTGAACTGGAAACTGCGGCGGCTGCTGCTGCTGCTGCCCTCCCCTACGTTGTTGTTGTTGCCGTTGTCTCTCGTGCTTTTTGCTTTTGTCTCGCGTTTGCGCTGTGTTTTCGTTTCGTCTTTTTGCGCATTTTCTGTTTTCGTTTCGTTTCGCTTGGCAGCAGCAGCAGCAGCAGCCGCCGCCGCCGCTGCTGGCGTTGTCCAACAACATCCTTCGAACGTAGAGAGAGCAGCGAGAGAGAGAGAGAGAGCGCGCGCAACCCCTAAACAACAATAAGAACTGAAGTTGTACAATACTCTACGTTTTTATCGCGCCGCGTACGCGAAATCGTTTAATCCTTATTTAAATCAGATCGAAATTTTCTATATGCAGCGACGCAAAAAAAAAAAGCACATTTCAAAAAATTGTGAAAGTCGTAAAATCGTGCGGAATTCTTTGTTTTTATATGCCGATCTGCATATATATATATATATGTATATCTTTGCCGTTTTTATTGGCAAACGCGGCGTAAATAATAATAATAATTTCGGAAATTTTTGTTCTATGCTTGAGGAAAATTGGCATAATTTCGCATTATTTGCTATTATTCTTGTTGGAAAAATATGGGAGTAATTTCGAATTATTCTCGTCGTATTTGGCATAATTTTCTCTTGTTTTCGTTACGTATAATTTGTGTTTTTAATTGTTTTAATGCGCTCCCCATTCATCAGTTCGAATCAATCAAATCGTGTGAGCTGCAACTCCCCAAATGAAAATCACTCAAAAGAATAATCAAAATTGTGCCAAAAAGTAAAACGTACACAAAATACTCGAAATAGCATCAACAAAAACAACTAAAAAGATACAAAAATATATATATTGAATTATATATCAAACAAATGCAACAAATGCGTCGAGCATAAGCGTGTGACTACCCCCCGTTTGCACAGTGTAGACTACCCCGTACACGCTCGCACACACACACACACGCACAGACAGACAGGCAACATAATTTGGAAGCTGTGCCTATAATTTGCGACGCAACTGTAAACACAAAAAGCCGTCAAACTGTGGGGCACCGGGGCATATTTTCTTTCTCCGCAAGGAATGTTCTATCCGGTAAGCAAACGCACTTTACTAGTACTAAGCTATTACAGGGTATACAGCGTAAGCAACAGCAGCTGCAGCAGCAAGCTATTACAGGGTATATAGCGTAAGCAACAGCAGCTGCAGCAGTAAGCTATTACAGGGTATACAGCGCTAAGCAACAGCAGCAACAACAAGCTATTACAGGGTATACAGCGTAAGCAACAGCAGCAGCAGCAACAGTGCGCTCTATAAATATTGGTACAAGGCAAGCGGACAACAGCTCAATGCGACGTGCTGTGTTTGGCTTTGTCGTTTGTTTGTCTCTCTCTCTCTCTCTCTCTCTGGCAGCTTTTACTATTTTCATAGACAACTTAGCGTTGTTTTCACTCTCAATTAAAAGAAGCAGCAGCGGCAGCAGCAGCTACGTATACCGGGATTTGTTTGCCTATTTACCTAGACAACAAACAGACAAATATGTACATGTATGTTGAGTGTCGTGTTCACACGTGTGCCCAAAACTCTCGCTTAGGCCCCTTCCCCCCTGGGTATTTTGTTGACTTTACTTTTCCTGCACAATGCGCGTAAATTGTTTACACGCAGGGAGACGACGACGACTACTACGACGTTCTGGTAATTTAATAGCCCGAAATGCGGGTCAGCTTGCGGCCCTCGAGCGGCAGACGCCGCGGCGCGCTCTATTTGCGCCAATTTTCAGTATTATTCAGTATTACAATATGCGATCATATAATGTATATGCAATATATATATTTGTATATATTCTATATATATATATGCTCATGCACGCTATCATTTGATACACGCGACTTTTGACGCCTCTGCGCAGTTTTTCCCACGAAATTTAAGTGCGCCAACAAAAATGTTCGAAAAATATGTATGTATGTATGTGTATTTATGATACTTATGCAAATCAGGCAAATATATTATTATAGCATAATTTCTCATAATTTCGAATTTTGTTGTATTTGTCTTGTGTTTCCCATTGAAATGCAAATGCTTGGCTTAAACGTATATGTTGCGTGATTGATAAGGAAGTTTTCGACACACACACACACACACACACAATTTGGATGTTGATAAATGACACTAGTGTGTGTGAGAGTGTGTGTGTGTGGCAACAGATAATCAGCTAACGCCAGAGGTTTGTCTAGTTTCGCATGATGTCAGCCCCATAAAAGCGACGCTAACTTTGATGTCGGGCGACTCGTGGCTAGAATGAAAAGCAGCTCGTCGAGCAGGTCCATGGCCTACTTAATCAGATGCTGTCCAAGATAAACATCCGCGACACAAGCTCAAGTATAGTTTTATTAGCTGTCAGCTGGATATACCCCCAGCACGCACACATTATAGTAAATCGCTTTATTGACAACTTGGGCGGCACACGATTCCGTGAAATTATGCTAATAAAACGTAGAGTATTGTAGTAAAAAAAAAAAATTCTAGCTGGTATCTTGGCTCGTATCCCGGGATAACTTAATCAATTGCTAATTACACTTCATATTTCAGACCGTAATTGCGACGACTTCATATTAAATCGCTCAATGTCGCTGCACTCTCGCACACATTTCCAAATGTCATTCTAATTAATTGCAATTAAAAGTTTAGTTGAGTGACGTCGACGTCGACGTCGACGACAGCGTCTACAACTAAATTTTCACATTTCACACATGCAACATAAAGTTATGTGACTTAAATTACAGCGTTGAGTTTAGTGTGAAAGACAGAGATGCAAGCTGCATAAGTACAGCGTGCTGCAGGCGAGTGTGCGAGCGTACTGACTATGGAACACCCTGCAGCAGGCATAAGACTACAGATTAAGCGTTTGTCAATTGATTTCTAGAAAAATAAATACCAAAGCTGTATTAATACAGAGAGCTGCAGTAGTGGGAGCAATTCGACTGACTCTGCAATACCCTGCAGTGGATATGAGTTGATTTAGAACGTAGAGAAGAGATGCTCTAGGTTTTGAGCATAAATTAATATGTCGTAAGCAATACAATAAATAAAGATGCATAAAAAGAGTACTACTTGACGCTGGAATACCCTGCAGCAGATATGAGTTGATCAAGAACGAAAAAATTGGACTTTCTAGACCATGAGGATCAATTGCTATGTAATAAGCACAATAGAAAAGAAAAATGCATAATGAGAATTGCAACTTGACTCTGAAATACCCTGCAGTAGATATCAGTTAATCTAGAAGTTTGGAAAAGAGACTCTCTAGGTTTTGATTAAACATTTGTATGTAATAAGCAGGACAGAAAAGAAAATGGAATTCTTATACTTGCAACTTGACTCGAAAATACCCTGCGGTTGCTAAGTTTTTGTTGAAGATCAGTCTTGAAACACTGCAGATTGTCTTTAATTGATATATACCACAAGATATGCCCTTCAACTGCGGCCTATAATATTTATAGGGTATTTAAACAAGCCGCATTTAGCGGTATCTTCCGCTTTTGCCGTCGCGTCACAATTGAAAAATTGCACATAAATTGCATAAACTGCGCGGTCGTAAATTGTTATCGCTGAGGGATATGGGGGAAGTTGAGAGGGGAGGAAGGTGGCCAGTCGGTTGGTCGGCGAGTGGGGCAGGAGGCAGTAGAGTAGCATTGCCAGCCCCACTAAGGTGGTTTCATTGTGCGTGCGCACTTAACCGCAAAGTTGGTAAATTTATTTTGCTCAACGGCGGATCTTAAAACTCCCCTCGGCCTGGCTATATAGTACGACGATAGCTTTATGACGGACTTCTATGAATTATGTTTTATTTGCTGTTGTTTTTTTTTTTTGTTTTTGTTTTTGTTGAGAAATCATTAGGTCTGAAGGTTGAAGACGTTTGAAAAACTGCCATTAGCTGGATTTTCTTTTACGGATGGCGGCAGCATCGACTGTAAATTACTTTCACTTAATTAGGCGTCTGGCTTTTATTACATTTCAATCATTTTGGGTCTTGGCTTTTACTTTTATATTGGGGATGCGAGCTATACTGGAAAATTCTCTCGTAATGCTGCAATATTTCAATAATTTTCAATTTGCTTGATTGATGGCTCTAATTTATGGGCATTTTTAAGTAGCACTCGGCACTCGGCTGAGAGGCAGAGGGTACCCGCAGATAACACGGGATAGGGATGGTATGTGATAGTATGTGAGTGCCCACATATTTTTTTGTCTTTGTTTTCTATATATTTTTTCGGTGTATTGCCGTAGAGTGCATATTTCCATTTCCAGAGCAAATGATATGGCAATTTATTTCAATTAAAGTTGATTTAAAACTGTGTTGCCGCTGAGAGGCGGACTCTCGCTCTCTCGCTCTTTCTCTCTGTCTCTTCTCTCTCTTGATTGATGAAAATGAATACCAAAGCAGAGACGCAATAAACAGCAGAGTAGGAGAAAACCTCGTGGCTTATTTAAATAAAGTACTACATACAAATGTATCTATAGATCTCTTTATCAGTGAGGGCGGCTCAATTAGTATTCAAATTGCTGAGTAATGCCAAGTTATAGAGTCAAAAATTCCAGATATGGACTGACAGTGAAGTATTGAAAGCATTAGACGTATTTAGATTGATTCGACTTTGGGGTAAGGCAAAGATTTAATAATTTAATTTTAATTTTAATTTCAAGCAATTTCTTACTATTTCTTGTAAGAATTTGCAGTCTCTTCAGTAGCTTTTCTGAGTTTTGACAGCTTTAGAAGTATTTAGATTGATTGGAATAAGGCAAAGGTATTTTTTTTATCGAATGAAAAAATATAATAATAATTTAAATTGCGATAATATGTTATTAAAAATAATTTCTTATGAGAATTTGTAATCTTTTCAGCAGCTTTTTCAAGTATTGAAAACATAAGAACTATTTTGTTTGATTCGGTTGTGGCCACATTATTATTTTTTTATGGAATGAAAAAAATAAAATAATAATTGTAATTGTAATAATATGAAATTTCAAACAATTTCTTATAATTTTTTACACGTATTTCTCAGAGAACAAGCTGAAAAATAAAACTCGAAATGGAAACCTTTATATAATTTTAAACGTACTCCAAAAGCTTCCCTCGCCGCTGCAAAATACTTATAGAATTTACATATATTTCTGCTGTTTATGTGTGTATTTCTTGCGCCTGTGTGAGTGTGCAATCATGCAAATAAAGATTTACGGCTTGATACTGATAAATGGCGCACATTCGAAATTGAAGGCGCGACGCGACACTCGCAGCTGATAAGCGGCAGCAGCTCGCGATTCAATCGCAATTAGTGCGTTCAATCCGCTTACTTTGCGCTCGGGGAGTGAGTGCACTTGGCACAAATTCGAATCGAAAGCCACAAATTAAATTCACATTAATTTTGGGTGAGCCCGACAAATAAACGACATTAGATCGAATGCATAATAAAAAATGTGAAACGATTAAGTCGTACGCAAATTGCACCGCATTCCCTCCATAAAAAAAAAAAAAACATAACAAGGAAAAACAAATTCGAAACTGAATTAAATTAATTTTCGGGCAAGCGCTAAAGATGAATATCTGGACGGACGGACAAGTGCGAGGCGATCGCAACCTACGGCAATGTGAACGACCCGCTCGAACTGTAGCCGAAGCTGGAGCAAAAGTTGCATGCAAATTGCTACGCTGCGACGCAGACAGCGACAACGGCGCTAATCGCTAGTGTCACTCACACGAGCGGCGCAGTCGATGCTCGCAGCAATTAGCTGAGCGCCGCACGCCTGCGCAGTGAGTCAGCAGTGGCAGCGGCAGCAGCAGCAACAGCAGCGCAGTCGACGCCAGCGTAACTGTAACAGGTTTTCACGCTGTTGTTGTTATTGTTAAGAGCATTAGGTGGTAATTGCAGCATTAGCTGATGGCTGTTTCATTTCCATTTCGTTTCACTGCTGGTTTCGCTCTCAATTTCACGCCCACACATTTTCCACAACATTCTCACACATTTACGCCCCTCTCCCCTCGCTCCTCGCTGCGCCCGCAGTGTCGCCTTCGGCTTGAATATTTTTTTATGGCCGGGTCGAGCCGTTAGTTTGTCGCCTCAGTTTGTTTTCGTTTTCTGTGTGCTTTTTCTTAATTTATGCGGCCGGCTTATTTTTATTTAGTTTATTTGAATTTCTGTTTAGTCGCCGCTGCACATTGTTGTTATTATTTTGCTTGCTATTGTTGTTGTTGTTGCTGTTCGCCACTAAATTAACATTTTATTGGCATGTCATAAACGCAATTCGTTATACTCTAAGTGAGAGTACAATGACTTTATCAGCTAGTAGGTAAGCAGATATAGGAATATTAATATTACTTTCAGATTTTTAAGTATTTATTTTTAACGATTTTTAACAACTATATAATCGAGTTATTGCTTGGTATATTCTGAATTTTAATAATTAAGTTCTCTAAATAACGTTCTCCCAACCAAATAAAATACTAAATTGTATTTAAAGATATTTAAGTTATTTTTCTAATAAAATTGTTATTCCGAAACTTGAATACTGCAAATATCATATCATATTATGTATTCAAACTCCTTAGCAAATTTTTAGGTCACAGAAAGAGTATACGCACTTTGGCTAGGCTCAATAATTCTAACGCGGTATTTTGATTTAAATTTACATACATATTTTCCAGCTTTATTTACTCGCCTTTTTTCTGTTGTCACACTTTTGTGCGGCATACGAAAATATTTTCATATTGAGCAGTACGCAATGTTGACAGAGTCGCAAGAACTAAATAATTCCGAGTGCATATTTGATGCAGTTCTCTAGGCGATAATATTTAACGAGTGAATTTGTTAGTATTTAAAGCGCGTCTGTAAATCAACTTATATGCAAATTGCGATAATATTTAACGAGTGAATTCGTTAGTATTTAAAGCTTACTGTAAACTAACGTATGTGCCAAATTAATAGCTGAATAAAATGCTCAATGATAGCACACCAATTTTATGCCAATTTAATTTTTACTTTCGGAAACCATTAAAACAAAGCAACAATTTCGCCAACAATCTTGCAATTAGTACATTAAATTTTGTATATTTGGCGGTCTCTATCGCAGTCTCTCTCTCGCTGCCAGCCGGAAGTAAACAATCCATGATGCTGTATCCCATGTTCAATCAAAAATTGATTCATTTGCTTAACACGCCAGCGAAGCTCATTGGAATTTCTATTTTAATTGAAATCCATGCGTAATTTATGCAAATTCAATTAAACAACAATTAATTGTGCTCAGCGCGACTCGACGGACGGGCAACAGTAACAACAGCCACAGCAACAGTAACAATAAATTCTACATTGTAAAAATATCAATAACAAAAGCAACAGCAGCAACAACAACAACAGCAACAACAATATTTCGGCGTCCTATGCATATTTACACGATTTTTTGCAATAAATTTGCGCAAAATGCGAAATATTTAAGCATGAGAATTGCCGAGAGAGGCGCACTCGTAAATCGCGCGCGCGTTTTTAAACGCGCTTAAATCGATGAATTTAATTTATTGCCCGAGGAGCATAGGTAAAGGAAAATACTGTTTACTTAGCATTCATTGTTGCCAATTAGCATAAGCGAGTAACAGCTAACAGGTAACAGGTAACAGGCACAACAATGCGAGACACGGGGCAAGGTGAACCGCGCAACGGCGACGGCGACGGCGACGACTTGCAATTAAAAGATAAACAAAGATGCGCGCTGCACTGGACTGGGACTGGGCGCCGGTCCGACAGACCATTGTGTTTGCCCGGCGCTTACAGGCCATAAAAAAGTGTGACATCATCTGCAGCTGCAGGTGATGCCTGGCGCTGACTCTGACTCTTTGACACTCTGACCTTTGCGGTGACCTTCGGCTCCCTTTATGGCTTTTTAATTATCGCCAGGGCGAAACAAAAAATCAATTTAAATCGTTTTTCGTTTTTAATTGAACATAAAAAAAAATGCAAAACGATAAATTGCATTAAAATCTGCAGTAATCGTACGCAGTTGCAGTTGCAGCTGCTTATCATGATATCACACTGTTGTTTTTGTGCTTATAAGGAGGAGTGCCTGTAGCTGTACCTGTAGCCGCATAAACCGGTCTCAAAGTCAAGCGAGACATGTTGTACATGGAACTTAGAACATGTCTAAATATTGTCATTGCTGTTGAGAGAAACTTGTATGGCTTTGTTATAGAACATAGATGATTTAACTGCACTTTTTATAGGGTATTTCAATTTCACTGAGCACTCGATAATTTTGCAGTATTTCGCGTTGAATTTTTGCCAATATTGTTGAATGTCGATTTTACTGGCTGCCAGACTTTTCGTTCGTTTATTTGTTTAGTTTTACATTGTTTCTTTTTGCATATATAGAGATGTTGCTGTTTGCCTGTCTGTCTGCCTGTCGGACTGTCTGTCTATCTGTCCGACTGTCTGCCTGTGTCTATTTGTGTTTCATGCACTCGCGCTCGTTGTGCGCGATCGAGCGACCTTCAACTTAGCGGGAGGCACGAGTTGGCCATCAATTTGTACTTGGCTCTTGCCATCTCCCATCGTTTTTTATGCACATATTAAATTGCAATTAACAGGTGTGTGTGTGTGTGTGCGTGTATGTGTGTTTAATTGAATGAAAGCCTTGGCAAGCTGTGTTAATTTGGGCATTTTCAACACCTGAGCGACCGAGCCCGAGCCCGAGCCTGAGCCTCAGCTCGAAACTCATTTCGGGTAACACTTGAAGCGTCTAATGAAAATACCAATCACGCACACACACACACACACAGCTCTCGCTCTCTCAGCATTTCTTTTCCGTTTGCCAACTAATTCCCTTTGATTACAAGTCCGAATCCCTCGTATCGAGTCGAGTCCTGACTGCCTCGAATAGACAATTTCCTTTTCGTATTAAATGTTATTTGTATTTCACTCACAGCCGTTCGAATGCCGTTTGACTATTTATTTGTTTTTAGCTTTCCATCTTTCTCTCGCTCAGGCAGGCAGGCCATCATCCAATTACTGCAACCGTGCTCGGTCCGGGGACCTGCTCTCCATCTACCAACTCCGCTGCCGACTACGGGTGCGGTCCGGTCCGGTACGGTACGGTTTGGTTTGGTTCGGTTCGGTTCGTTTTGCCGCGCCCCGACACGTGGCCAGCATCTGTTACAGTTTTTGGAATCGACAACGGCATCGATGCTGGCGCTGGAGCTGAAGTTTGGCAACGTGTTTAACACAGCGTGTGCCAGCGAGATGTATGCGTACAGCCAGCGAGAACAGAGTGTTTCTCTCTCTCTCTCTCTCTCTCTCTCTCTCTCTCTCTCTTTCGCACTCTTTCTCTCTGCACATTTCCCATTTATGTGCGCTGCTTAAAACAAATCAAATTCTGTAGCAAACGCCCCCCCTTCCCCGCTTCCCCTTCGCCCGCTGCTCTGGGCAGATAAAAACCATATGCAGTTGATGAAAAGGGGCCGCAGGAAGACATGAAGGAAATGAACGCACATACAAAGGCAAGGGATTCAAATGCCTTCTGCCTGGTGACTGGTGCTTGGTGCTTGGTTCGGGTGTCGCCTCTGTCGGCTGTCGGGTGTGCTTGGGGTCAGGGTCGTCGTCGTGGCAAGTGCAAAATAATGGCGCAAACCTCATACATATTACATAGGAAACGTGTACATATAAATGTATGTAGCACGCACACTAACTAAGCGAGGCCCGCGTGCACGAGGGTTGACCCAAGTGCCAACCCCAGAGCGTTGAGCATTGTGACATTTAAGAGGCTCACGAGAGCAGAACCAGCAGCAGCCCAGCAGCATCCCAGCGGCAGTCAAAGTGTTGAGCTAAAAACAAAACACGCACAGCCTCCAACAGCAGCCCACACCACACCACAGCACAGCACAGCACTCCATTCACATACACAGCCATACCCCTGCCTGTCTGCCTGCTTTCCCGGCCCACCCAATTGGGCCCAGCTGCCACTCGACTCGCTATTTTCATAGCAACCCTCGAGGTGAGCCACCCAAGTGGAAGAGGTGTGAGTTCTCGAGTTGCGTTGAATCGACTCTCTGTGTGTGTATGTGTGTGTGTGTGTGTGGCCTCTCAGGAACTCACTGTGTGTGTGTGTGTGTGTGTGTGCAGCCGAGTGTTGCATACTTTGTGGCTCCGCTGGCTGCTTAAAGTAATTAAAAATCAATATTTAAACGATGCCTACAGTGCCCCCAACTGGGGCTCCAGCAAAAGTATATTTTTATAAAGATTTATTGAGGGTCAGCAGCAGCAGCGGCAGCGGCAGCGGGAAGTATAAAACTGCAAGATACCCATCACAATTTATTTGCCTCTGTCGCTTATCTCTACTGCTCTAAATAGCTAGATAAACAGCGTGCCACGCGCTCATTAAGTATGTCCCGAAAGTAATAGAATATTCCAGGACCGACGCCCACATTCAATAATTTGCATAATATTTTGTTTAAGAATTTAATTATTCCGCCTCGCATTACATTATTCACAATTTGCATACAATTTCTTTTGAATTTCAAATGATGCTCGGCTACGCCTGCCACGCCCACAAGCAGCACATTTTATTTGTTTTTCATTTCGATTGTGTGTGTGTGTGTAGAAAACTTTGCTCCAACTTTTGTTTGACTTTTGTGTGCGATTCTTTTCGACAGCTTTTCGACAGCTTAAAACTCAAATTTCTTGCCAGAAATCAGAAAAGTTGCCAAATAATTATAGAGTAAAATATTGGCCTGACAGCTGGGGAGGCTTAAATAATAACACTCAATTCGAAATGTGGTTGGCAAAATAATTCCAAAATTTCAAAGAAAATCAATTTGCAAAATTGCCAATTAAAAAGCAAACAAAAGAAAAAAAAAATACTGAAAAGTGCCAAACTGTTCGCTCGCTCATAAATATGCCGTGCGAATATCGCATATATATAAAAATATTATCGAGCCAGCCCGAGTCAATGAAAGGTAAACACTGGAGGGGCGCACGATCTCTCGCAGATGACCCCATAAATAGTCGCAAAAAAAATAGAGAGAAAAAAAATATTAAACCGAAAATAATTATGTGAGATTAAATATCGACAAATCAAAATGTGCAAAAAATATTGAAGCGAGAGGCACGAGAATTGATTTATCCCGCAGCCGATATGAGTTTTATGCAAATTTTCGAGTTACTTTCGACTTATATATATATATCGAGCAAGTGCAGAATCGCTATTTGAACAATATAAATCAGCGTGGCATATGCAGCACGACGGGAAAATAGACATTTGTAGAGAGCGAAGATTTATGGAAGAGGATTTGGATTTAAGAATTGATATTAAATGGCGCAGAATAATGGCTAGGGCGGGCAAAAGAGTGAAACACTTGGTACACTTTTTGTAGGGTAATAAGATAAAATTGATTTACTACTCAATATCTTGCTCATAGCTTTGATATGGAATTTAATATTATTTTATATTATATTATATAATATTATTTTTTAGTGTATCTTATTTATTTATATTAAATTATATTTTTTCTTTTAAAAAATGTTTTTAAATGCATGTAGACTAACATAATTTTTAAATATGATATATATGACAGGAACATGCAAATGAAATATTATTATATTATCTTGAATTATATTATATAATTTTTTGGTATTATATTATATTATATTAAATTATATATATTATTGTAGTCCTTGAAAAATGATTTTAAATGCCTGCTGACTTAAAACTAGGAAAGAATTTCAAGAAAAAAACTGAATTTAAAACTATTTGAAAATATTAAAAATCAAAAATATATCTACAAAAATATATCTCTTGTTAATCGCTTATATGACATGCGATTTCAGTATCAATTTTCAATAGATTCAATTTGCAGCTAGTTAACATGACAATCAATAAGGTTTATATAATTTTCCATATCGGCTGCCCATCTCACTTTACCATCTCGCACGCACGCCCTTCAGTGGGCTTATCACGTATTCTCCGGTGGCTTTTGGGCTAACCGAACGTTAATTAACGCATTGCCCGACCACAGCGAAGACCCGCATGAACCGCACCGCACCGCATCGCATCCGCATTGGCATCGGCATCGGCATCAGGTCGACTTTTCCCGTGCAGTTCATTAAAAGCTCGTCAAATGCGGCGACAGTGGCAAAAAAAGTTTTCATTCCGCCGCAACTCATTAGAGAGGGAGAAAGATATATATGATATGTGCACTGTATATGGATATGGGCTGACTGTAATATGTTGTGTATGCCGTATGAATAACTTTAGCGATAACTGTCAGTTGTTCTCGTTGTTGTTGTTCTTGTTCTTGTTGCTGATATGGCCGCAGCCAATGGCAATTAGCTTGCTGATAAGATAAGCGCCTAAAGCTGCCTGCCTAAACCAATTAGAATTTCGTGGGCGTGGCAGGGGTAACCCCTTTTTATCGCGCGTGGCTGTGGCATATCACAAAATTAAATGGCGGCAGCTGTCAAGCACACACGCACACACACACACAGGCAAATGGCAAGCCAAACTTCGTGTGTGTGTGTGTGTGGGAGAAAGCTTCAATCAGAAAAGTTTTGTTGGCTTTTGTAGCGCAGTTTGGTAACTTTTTGTGTGTGTGTTTGTTTAGCACAACCAAAAATGTTGTTGCCTATCTTGATGCATGTTACTGTCACTTGCCTGCCAAACTCATCTCGTTGCGTGTGGTGAGTGTGTGTGTGTGTGAGGTGTGTGTGCGAGAGTTCTGCTTTGTCTGGCTGCTGCCTTGTGCCTTTTTATTGGCTGCCAATCAATGCGGCAACAGGAATGTGGCCGAAGGTGCGCCCAGATCTCTGGCATGACAAGGCATAAAGTATCTGTGAGATACAGCTACAAGCGGACAGCTTAATGCGGCATCTGCACGAGATACTTTGTCTCACATTGTCCAGCATTTAGTTCCATTTTCCTTTATGCATTTTCCAGATTTTCATTCATTTTCAATACGTAACTTTTTCCACTTTTAGCTGAGTTGTGCTGCCGCACTGTATTTATATTTTAAATACCCAAAAATTGTTGTTAATTATGCGAAGGTTTTCGGTTTTTAATAAAATATTAATTAAAGACTTTACGTTGACCACAGATTTGACAGGCTCTGCTGAAAATATTCGTCCCGTAAATTTTATTAGATGTCAACGAAAATATGCAGCAGCAAAAAACTGTTGATAAAAGACCGAAAAATGTTATGTGTCAATTTGGGTTGAACATGCAGCAATAATTAATTTCAGACTGTGCAAGGGAAACACAGAGGGTCAGAGAGTCTGTTTGGGTGCCTGCCTTTGGGAGTTTGTGCTCCGGGGGAAAGCTCAGACTGGCTGTGCTGTGTGGTAATTATATATATCTGGAAAAGTTGTTTGGGCCAAGCCTTAGAGGGACAGACAGACGGCCAACAGCTGTGGCGGCAGCTAAGAGAAAATTTGTTTAGGCGCACTGCAAATTATAGTATCTCTCTCTGTCTCTGTCTCTGTCTCCCTATCTGCCTATCAGAATGTGGGCCAGCAGCTGTGCAGCTAATCTAATCTAGTGCAGAGCATCTTCTCGAAGTGCGAAACGCTGCTGCGAGCAGACTCAGAGATTGTCCGCTGTGAGTGTGTGTTATGCATGCAGCTGCGCCTCTCGCTTCCACACGCTTCTCGCACATCCGCTTGGCATTAGCAGCTGTCCGTAGTTGCATAAATACACTGCACGGAATTGCACTTGAAATGCAACTCATGCAACATACATACATCGAGATGTCATTCGCACTTCAAGAGAGACGTACACACACACACACACACACACACACAGACGTCGCCCGCACAACATTTTGGGCATAATTTATACGGCTCGATGATGTGGCGAGTACATAAGTCTGCAATTTGCCAGTCGTTCATTTGGGAATACGTAGTATCTGTCTCTCTGTCTCTCTCGGCTCTGATGTGTCATAATACCAACTGAAGAAGCCTTGAACGAATGTGGGCAAATATGAAAAACTTGTTGTGTGTGTGTGTGTGTTTGTTTCTTTGCCTGTTTGCTGCTGTGACTGCAATTGTGACAGTCAAGTGAATAAATTCGAATGTTAGTTGATTTTGCATTTATTTTTCATTCGAGACGATGATTGCTTGGCCTGGCCTTTTGGGTGAAGGTGTCAAAATCGATGTACAAAATTTAAGCTCAAATAA
This sequence comes from Zaprionus bogoriensis, assembly GCA_035046045.1. NCBI lineage: Eukaryota > Metazoa > Arthropoda > Insecta > Diptera > Drosophilidae > Zaprionus > Zaprionus bogoriensis. Next base: position 1,660,522 of record JAWNOI010000192.1, on the reverse strand, counting down.
TGGAAAGAAAGAGAGAGAGAGAGAGAGAGAGGGAGGTTGAGTTGCGAGTATTTATTTCATTTCAAGATTTGCTTATTTGTCTACTGCCTTCTGCCATTAATTTCCAATTTGTCTGTACTAATTGCTTAATAACAAAAATACCCAAGCAGGCCGCAAAATTTGATTTGTTTTGGGCTTTGCCATAGTTACGACGAGTAGTACACAGCATCCGCGGGGTGCTTAGGCCTGTGAAACCCAAGCAGAATTTGAGAGTTGAGCTGAAGTTAATTAAAATAATAACTGTGGGCTTCCTGCTGTCAGCTGAACCCAAGCGAACCCATCATTAAATCGCTCAAATCGTTCCAAAACGAAATCGAAACCCAAAATAACAAGACAAACAACAACAATAACAACAACAAAAACCACAACAACGGCAACTAATGAGAGCCTGCAAAGTTCTTAGTTACAGTCGCTAAACGCCGTGATTATTAATTATAATTTTATTCCCTTTTCGTGCGTATTTCGTTTCCAATTTGTAATAAGTCAATCATCGGAGATTTGGTTTCAGCACACACAAACACACACATACTTGCACACGCGTAGAGCACATAAAAGCAGACGAAATAATTAATCAAAATAAAATAAAAAAAAAGGCAATTTTGACTAAAAGTTGCGCTGTAGACAAATAATAACATATGCCTTGCTAGACTTTTATATGGTAAACTAATTTATTAAAACTATAGGGTATGCAGGGTATAGGAAAATGCCTGTCAAAAAGGATAAAACAGCAAGTAAAACAGAAACTGTAGAGCAGAGTTTAGAAAATGTATATACTAAAAATACAAATTATTTAAGCTAACTCAAGCTTTTATTTGGAAAATAAACTAAGTGAAGTATTAAAGTATTACTTCCCTACATAGTAAACTCCCTTTGCACCACACTAAAACTACAGGGTATGCAGCTAAACTGTGCATTGGCCATGCTTCGATTTAAAATAAAGCCTGTCAAAAATGAGAAATCAGAAATCAAAGTTGGCAGTTGGCAGAGCCGCCACAGTCAACGGCGTAGAATTCTTATTTTGCACGCTTCAAGCGATTTGTCCTTGAGTTCGGTGCGGGGCCATCGCTAGCTGAAGTCATCGAGCCATTCGAGTCATCGCCGAAAACCACTTGAGTCGAGCTGCTGGCTTACATAAAGCCAACAGCAACAACACAACCACAACAACAACCACAATAACTGCGCCGGCGTCGCTGGGGCTAACCAGTCTGCGGCTGGGTGGGTCGCGACTTGGTCTGTACGGACTGCTTGGACAGCTTGGACAGCTTGGTCTGCTGTTTGTTGTCTGGACTGATTATGACACCGATGCCACGAGGCAGACTCGTCACAGGCCGGCGCGCGCGCATTAGAAGAACCGGAATAACCAGTGGAAAAGCCGCTGTGAGTGCATTAAACCCGGTCAACGAGAGTGAAAGTGCTTTGCAATTGCCAAAGGATTTCCATTGCGATAATCGTATGTAAATTCGGCTAACAATTTTAGCCCAAAGCGCTAAGTAATGCGATGCGCGCATAAATAGCAATTTCCGCTGCAGCAGGTGGCAGCTGGCAGAAGTAGAAGTAGCAGCAGTAAATGCAGAAGCAGAAACAGATAAAAGATGCAGAGTGAGGGAGAGGAAGAGCAAGAGGAAGAGGGAGACAGGGAGAGAGACATAAGCCGGCAGGCACATATAAAAATGAAGAAAAGTTGTCGCTTGTTGGAATATGCACGCGCGAGTGCCTATAATTTATTCAATCAACGCCAGCGGCACAACAACAACAACAACAACAGCAACAATAACAATAAAGGTAGCTACACCTAAATTGTCTAATGATGCCATCATTGGAGAGGGGAAACGTTGGGGACAGTGTCTAATAAAAATGTACGTGTTGTGTGGGACAGGAAGCGCGACGGAGCGTGGGCGGCAACAGGAAGCAACACTTGACAGCTATGAAATATGGAATTAAATAAAACGCAGACAGAAATGAGTGAGAAACTGGAGAAGAAAATGCTACTGAAGCTTAAATATCTAGTTGTGCCTTCCCGAATTAAATACTCTATTAAAAATATATATAATATATCAAGTTTTAATGTTGCAAATGTGTAAAAATTTTAGGATTGAGTAATGCGATTTAATTAAATGTTGTAAGCATTATTAAACCTGTTTAACGATATTTTTTTTTATTCATTTATTATATTTTTAAATATTGAAATATATGTATAATAATGTACTTTATTTAATATTTTATATATTATACATACGATAAATATATTTTGCAACATTTTAAAACAATAAAATGTATTTTAAAATATTGAAATATATATTTTAATATGCTGTTCTGAATATTGTATATATTAAATATACGATAAATATATTTTAAAGTCTAATATATATTTATTTATTTTTTTTGAAATGTTCTACAAAAACAGACACTTTAAGCCTATTATTCCGATTATGATGAGTATAAAGAAGAGAGATATGTGTAATCAGAAATTAGTAAAAACTGGGAAAATTTATAGCAGATATATAACGTTACAATGAGTATAGGAAAAAGCTTAAAAAAAGCATTAGTAACATGGAAATTCACTTGCGTCTCAAGTGACTGCAACTTGCATAGATGCTGCAACTAGCAGCGCCCTAAATATTCCCCAAAACTCTTCGCGCAGCTGCTTAGCTCATTTGTATGGTCGGGGCCGGGGCCCAATTCTCTGGGCATTTCAACAGCCATCAAAATTGTGCACATGGCTAATTGCAAATGTAGCGCCTCGCTTTTGGCACCTGATGGGGCATACCGCAAGCCGCACAGTGTGGCAGAACAACAACCGAAAAAAGGAACATCATGAAAATAGCGTAACTTAAACTAATTTGTAATGACAGACGAATGAGCGAACATACAAAGTGCCAGCTGCGGTTGATACAATCAGCACATGGGACTGGGGAACGGGCCAGCATGATGATGACGATGATTACGTTCTAAGCAAGGCATCTTCAATGACATGTACATGCGATGTATGATACAATGAGTACACGAGCACAACGAATTACGAGTTATTCATAGACCTGCTGTGTTGCCCTACTATTGCCAAGAATTGTTGCGCTCAAGTCGTAATCATTTTCCAAAACTTGAAATAGCTACAGCTATTTTTTTTTTTTTTTTTTGTGATAACTTTAAACACATCGCAACTTGTGCAACTTTGTGCCAAAACTTATTGATCAAGCACAGCATCATTAGCTTGGAGCACATCCCAGCGGAGAGTCAAACACGGTCGTTGCTCTGTGGCCAGCAAAACTTATGTGCACGCATTTTTTAGCCAACGAATGAACGAGAAAAACATCGAAGAAAAAACCTAAAAGCCAAAAAAAAAAAAAAAACATCAGCCAAAAGATCTTGCGTACATTTTTCCTGCTTGTCGCTAATTCCAAATCATCAATCAAAGCCAAGCAGGCGCAAGAACATCCAAGAAGCGGCAGAGGGGAACTCAGATAGAGCTGCGGGCAGCCGGCGAGTCATTGAGTCATTCAGTCACTCGCTTCGGGGACTTCGCCAGTGCTCCCAAAAGATAAATGCACTCGAGCGCTGTGCTGGGCGTATGGGCGTGTCACTGTGTGGGCGTTGGAGATGGCCCGACGACAGGCAACAGCAAAAAAACAAAAACAAAAAACACAGCAACAACTGCAGCAGCAGCAGCAGCAGTGGCAGCTCCAAAGTTTTCAACTCTTTTGTCTGATGACAAAAGTTTTTGTAGGCTGCTGCTGCTGTTGCTGCTGCTGCGACTTTGACAATGAATTTAGCCTTAAGGCGCAACTCGCAGCAGACAAAAAACTCGATCCTGTTTTCTGCCAAGGAATGGCAAACTGGTTTCTGCTGTTGTGGGAGTGTCGACGTCATCAAGTCGGCTTTTGTGGGTAGCAACAATGGAAGCAACTTGACTGAGAGCGTAGAAGCAGCAGTGGAGGAGGAGGAGGAGGAGGAGGAAGAGCAGTTTGCTGACAAGGCGAGATTGATGTATACGTGTGCATGTAGAGCATTGTAGGATTGTGGCCATGTCGCGGTGTTGATGATGCTATTGATGGAACTGGAACTGGTCTTAGAGTAGCAGGTACATAGGGCAGAAATGAAGACGGATTTACCAGAGCTCTGAACTATAGAGAAAAAGAGAGAGAAGTGTAGGTCGAGCTGGAGAGCGAAGATTGGCAATTATTAGCTAATATTATTAAAATTATATTATTATATTATATGAACTTAGATTTGATTATTAAAATTAAATTAATATATTGTTATATTTAATTAACTTGATCCTGATTATTAGCTAATACCATATTAGAATTATGATTTTCATTATCAGCTAATATAATTTAAATTAAATTAATCAATTATTATATTGAATTTTGTTGATCTTAATTATTAGCTAGTATTATTATTATTATTATTTTAATATAATATTATTTAAAATATTATATTATCCTAATATTGATTATTGACTATTAATATTATAATACTATTAATATATTTTATTATCTTATTCTTTATCATTACCTAACATTTAAAATTTATTAGTATATTACTATATTATTTTAACTTGATCTTGATTACTGGTAGTACTATAAAAATTGTATTAATAAATTACTATATTTTATTATCGCCTTCAAAATTGTGCTTCAGCTGCAGTTTTACGACTTTCAAAAGGCTTCGCTTTGGTTTCTTTTTCGAAATTAAAATCTCAGCGCATGATTTATTGTCCGATGAAAGCTTGATTATATAAAAGAGCAGCTTTTACCTCGGAAAGTGCTTTCAAAAATAGAATAGACTATTAATAGTCGGAGCGTTAAAGCGTACGCTTAAACGCCGAACCGGTTTCCATTTAAATGCCTTAACTAAGTCTAGTTGGGGCCTAGTTACATGTGCGTTTTACACCTTGCACTTTACAGTTTGCGCTTACTTTCCCAAGCGACACACACACCATACACACATGCACAATTTCCCATAAGCCACATAAACATTTTGTCTAATTTGCGCTAATTACTTATGCCTGCTCTTCTCTTTGTTCTTTCTCATTACAGGTAAGTCTGCTCATAAACCCCGCTGGGTGCCAAAGTAATATCTTGACATTCCCCCTCCCCACACTCGCTCGAGAAGTGAGTGACCCCAGCAACTTTAATTAGGCAAAACTCTTCGCGCCTCTGCTAAATCTGGCAGGCTAACGGCTAACAGCGACAACAGGTGGAGGCAGAAAGAAAGATTGGCAGAGACTTGGCAGAAAGCAGCAAGTAAATTGAATTAATGACAGCAGCAGCAGCAGCAGCAGCAAAGATGAAAGAGGCCTAGACCAGGGGCGACTGGAGGCTACCAAAGTTTCCAATTTTTATGTCAGCAGAAAAAAAGCCAAAAAACTTTGCGCTTACCTGTGTAAAACGGGCCAAAAAGAAGGCAAGATATGGGGAGAGGAAAAGGCAAGCTTTTAGCAGCTGCTGCAAAGATTTCCACTAAAGATAAGCGGGCCCAGCAAGAGAAAGAGAGAGACACAAGCACTGAGAAGACTGCGAGAAAGAGGCGGCAGCAACGGGGCGTGGCTTGGCGCTGGGCAATTTGAAGAGGCAGCTGCCGGCCGGGCTGGACATTTCCATGCTTAACAAGATAAAAATCTCTACGGATTATTTCATACACTTTTGGCTGAGCATAAAATTTTTATAACTTTTCTTACCTTTTTCTTTCGATAACGTTGTTGCTGCTCTTGCTGTTGTTGCCCGTCGCAGCCGCAGCCACGCCCAGTTCAACGCCCAGCTTAGCACTCAAGGCGCTTTGCGGTTGCCTCTGTTTCACTTTTGGTCAAGACAACGTTGCCGTTCGCGTTGTTGTTGTTCTTGCTGTTGCCGTTGTTGCTCTTGTTTTTGTTTTCGTACCTTTTTTTTTCTCATTTTGTTTTGTGAGTCAAAAGTTTGTGTTCTGTGTAAATTATTCGCAGCGACGTTTGTGGAAAAACAAGTCAAAGCCAAAGGTTCATTTTCGGTGGAAGTGCGGCTGCGTCGGGGGCAAGGCCTGCCGTGTTGGCCATGTGACATGTTTTTGGCAGTTTTTACTTAGTTTATTTATTTATTTGCTGCTTTAGCTGCTGTAACCGAGATTAGAACGTCACTGCGAACTTTGGCGAAGAGGCAAAACAAGCGCTTCAAAGTGCCACAAAAACTTTGCACTTCTCAGTGCGCGCAAAGTCTTAAGTATTTTCAGTTACGATTCTGAATTTTTAATACCAGACACACACAGGCGCAGACAGTTATCACACACACACACACACACACACAGTCCAATAAAATGTAATGAAAATAATGCAAATGACAAGCTCGCAAGCGCATAAAAGCGATACAAGGGGAGGCAACACCACGACGACGACGACGACAGTCATAAAATGTTGCATAAAATCTCGGCTGCTGCATAAAGCCCCCAACCACATAACCTGGCAGCTACATGCTGCTGTCGCGTTATCGTCAGTTCGCTTTTCATGCCCCTCCGAGCGTGCAACAGCAGCAGCAGCAAGAACAAAACAGAAATTGTCATTGTAAGTGCATAAAAACGAAATGCAATAAAAATACCCGCAAAATACTCGCGCAACCCCCCGACAACAACAACAACAAGTGAACAAAACGAGCAGCATGTAACAATAATTTTAAATGAGCAGAGCCAAAGGGAAGTAGGGAGAAGAGAGTGAGAAAGAGGGAGAAGAGCTGTGGGCGGGTGTAGCCTGATGAAAACTATTGAATGTCAAACAAAACGTAAGAACACAATCGACAGGCGAAGCGCAAGGCACAAAGGGATGCAGACAGGAGAGAGAGAGAGAGTAAAGCAGTGAGAGAGAGGGAGAGACAGACATAGAGTATGTGTAGGAAAAGCTAGCGAGCGACAGCATTGCGTATAGCAAAAGGCAAATACATGGCGTATACTTAACCAAAATATTTACTCGCGTGAAATTGTTGAATTGCGCTGAGTGTGTGCGTGTGTGTGCGCGTGTGCGTGTGTAACTTGCGGTGCAGCAGCAGCTGAAGATTAAATGGTTTTTCTGGTTATTTCGCAAATAGTTTTGGTGTTTCAGTTTCAGTTCTCTAATGCCTTATGCGGCCATCCATGTTGTTTCAAGTCTGCGGCAAGTGCAGCTGCATGCAGCCATTTAACAGATGAGCACTTGCAGCAGGGTAGAGGCAACGGCAGCAGCCAGTCAGACAGTCAGCCAGTCAGACATTCAGCCAGTCAGCCATGTGGAAGCTCAAACGAAAGTTGAGCACGCAGTAAGAAGCCGAGCAGCAAATCGAAGCGGAAACTGCAAGATGAACATGTTGAGATATGATGCAGTGTGTGGTCCAATCGATTTGGCAAATATCGTGGTAGTAGTTTAAATACTTTTCGCAAAAGTTGCCAGATTAGCTCGCATGCAAACTAACCCGAGGATAAAAAGTCATTGCGTTATCAGATTGCAGCTAATTCAATTTGCGTTGAGCTGCCCAAGAGTTGGTTTTGGTTTGAGTTTGGTTTTGCCTTTTTTATACAACTTCTATGAAAGTGAAGCAGCAGCAAGACAGTCTATATAAGCATATATTTTTTCTTGAGTCGGGTTAATTTAGCTAAGATCTCAGCTATTATCTGAGCTAGAGACACCAAATTTGGTATGCAGATGCGTGAAAAGCAAACGCATATCATGCGTATTTAAAGCTTTAAGTGCCAAGAACAAAGCGTACGAAAATCCATATTTCAAATTTCAAACTTAAATATTAGGCAAAGTATAAGATGTAACGAAATTCGAATTTGTTTACGAGTATATAATTATATTGTAGACCTATGTGGCAAATTTCAGTATGATCGCACAGTAAACACTTGAGTTTGAGAGTTTTAAAGAATGTGTATTTTTTTTTTAAATCTACAACTCACTTGGTTGTTGTTTTCTTCCTTTTTTTAATCTATAGCGCTCATTTAATAAGCTTAACGACAGACAATTTGTCAATAGAAGGCATAACTTAAGGTTCTCTCTGTCTGTCTGCAAAATTTCGCGCACAATTTAGCGGCGTGACAAATGCGTCTTACGAAACTTTAGCGATGCAGCTTCAGATTCTGCTTGCCGCATATGCCTTGCGGTATATTTGTGCCACAGATAAATCACTTCCTAATCATTTGTTGTTTATTTTTGGGCCACAAGGCCGTGAAAATGGCCATCGGGAGCCATCGATCAATGTAAATGCAAATTCATTTCTCACTCGAAATGTGCCGACCTTGTGCTCGCTGTCTCGCTCACACTGACACTCACTCACCCGCTCTCGCTCTAGCTAACCCTTGCTGTCGCATTGATAAATGTGAAATGTTGTGTTTCGTTTAAGTTGCATTAATTGTTCGCCCAAATTGCCGCTGTCTGCTCGAGATTTTAATTTAATCTGCGCTGTGTATGTACAAATGTATGTATATACTTTTCTTTATTTATAATTAAATGCAATTTGGCAAACTAATGCACAGTGGCAAGACAATAGACAATAGTCGCAATGCCTCGTTGAGATATTTTCCCTGGCGCTAAGCTCGCGTCAGATTAATTGACAGCTGGCTTAAATTGCATTGTATTAAGCTTGGGCGAGCGAGCAGTCAGCCCGCTGCCCTAGCTGCCAGCTACTTCAATAAAACTTTTCGCGAAAATTGCGTTAGCCGAGAGCTATGGGATAACAATCCACTAGGGCATAATTTCGGATCAAAAATTGTGCGCATAATCAAGTGAGCTATTAAAACGCTTATCGTCGAGCTGATTATGCTGCGGGCGCCCAAGTCGCCGCGTCGGCCAGGAAGGACGTGCTCAGACCCTTGGAAAACTTATTGATTAAACTCGCAGCAAAGTTTTCATGCAGTCAGTGTAGAAAGAGGGAAAGAGAGAGCGAGCGAGCGAGCGAGTAAGCAAGCTTGGGGGGAGGAGCACTAAAATGCGACCCGACACGCGAGCCAGCAATTTTGTAGTTTAGTTTTAGCACCCAAGGCGGAGTTGTGTGTCTGTGTGTGCGTATGGCCAAGGGGGCGTGTGTGCTAATAAGCCGAGTCATTGATTGTTGTTCTTGTTGTTGCTTTGGCTACAACCCATTGTTGTAGCTGTTCTGTGTTTATTCATTGCCTAATAGCAAATGTAAACAATTTAGAAATTTAACGCTGCATTTTTATGGCATAACTTAACAATACCAGCACTTACATATAGTACATATGTATGTATATATTTATAAATATACTATATATATTCTTTGTGTATCGGCGTTCGTAATGAAGCAATTAAATAAATTAGGCAAATTGCTTTTGATATCGCGCGCGCGCGAACAATGCACTAAAATGCCCATGAATGGGCCAGAAATTCATTCGTGAATACTGGATTAATTGCAGGGCTCAGGGCTCTGAGCTCTGTGCGCTGAGCTGAATGGAAACGGAAATTAATCATACGCAGCGTGCCCGCAAAAATGTTTGACTATGGCCTTACGATATAAAAAACGCAGCGTATTAAGCATACGCCGCATATGACAGGCGAGTTTTTTTTTGTCGACTCTCCTGCGTGCATTGTTGCAACTTTAATGGATTCATGCAGCATATTTTAATTAATTTTTTCTCCCAAAAAATCGTTCGAAAAAGAAAAGAATAAAGCAAAGCAGTGGATTGTGGGGGGGGGGGGGGGGGAAGATATTCGAGTGACGCCTCCATTTCCGCAAGCGGTGGGCGGATTTAAAGCCGACCCCGTGTCTGGCGCTGATTTAAAATGATTACAGTGAGAGAACGAGCGAGAGCCCAAAAGCGGCTGCACTTCAAACGAAACGAAGGGCCCGACACTGACCGCACAACGACCACGCCCCCGTGTTGTGTTGCTATAAAAACTCTGCCTGCACAGCAGTTTTATATATGCCAGGCGTGTTTTTTTAGCGCATAAAAATGTCGAGCCTGATTGTTAAGAGTGCACAGCAAACGTTTTTGTTGCTGTTGTTGTTCTTGTCACTTTGTGGCACATATGCAAATTTATACAAGTAAAGACAGCTACAGCCGAGCGCACTCGACTGCCGGCTACCATTCAGCCAACTTTATTGGAAGCACTACTGTTTAATGAGTTGACAACAAGAATACATTCTCATTCCTTTGTTCACATATGCAATCAAGCACTGCACAACCAAAGGTTGCTACGCTTTGTATGGAAAATTCATTGTGCGAAAACTTTTGTAATTATTTTCCAATCGGTATGTAATTTACAGCAAATATTAACAATATGATTAGCTACATGTGTGCTAAATTTTTTAAATGTAGCTCAAAAACTTTGCCTAATAATTCAGTTTAAAATAAAAATTGTTCATTTTGAACTCAAATTTTGACTTAAACTCTATTTGCATATGCTATGTATGAAACTTCATGTCAAATTTGGTGTCTCTAGCTCTAACAATAGCTGAGTTATGTGTGTTTAAAGTAACATACGGACAAACGGACATACGCCAATCGATTTGGCTATTGTGGTTGATTATATATTTGTTTTGTCTGCGCTGCATCGCTCTTTTCTGCATATACACAAAGCTAATATACCATTTTTATGCAATCTCACGGCATAAAAATATATATTAACTTGTTAACAGCCATAAATTTGGCCCCATGTCAGTGCAATGTATGTATTTTTATGTGCCGAATGATTATCTAATTATTTCAGCTGCTTAATTGCATGTCAAAAATAGTACGGAAAATTAATGCACTAAATCGATTTACAAATCGAATTAACTTTATTGCAAAACACAAAGTTTTGTGGCGGATGTACGCGAATGTCTTTTGACAGCAATTAAATGAATTGCAAATGCGTTTGGTATCTAATTCGATTACAGTTCGGGTTTTCCCACACACACACACACACACACACACACACACACACACACACACACACACACACACACAATATATTTGTAATAGCTAGACATTTTGCGCTATATTTAGCTGGAAATTGTTTTTTCACCTTTGATTTTTCTACTTTCTGTTGGGAAATCTTTACATCTGCTTGAACGTATTCCAAATTGAAATTGCGTTAAGTAATATGTGGAAAAGTAAAACTTTTCCAATGCGCTGACAACCGCACATTTTCGCCTCCTTTCAACATACAATTCTTTTCAATTTTCGTCGAAATGTATATATAGTATATGTATTATGTAGCATATACATACCTTGTAAGCGTGTACATAGCATATCGATATGAACTGTCAATAATGCAGCAGACTGAGCCAAATGGCACGCCCGCATCGCATCTGCCTGATCTGCGCAGCCTTAACACTTTGACAATTTCGACGATAAAAATGTGTCAGAAAATATTCCAATTTCCCCCTCGAGTTGAAGTGAAGCACAGGGCGGCAGGGAGTGGGGCGGTGTAGGTAGGGATTGCTCACAGCTTACACTTTTCAATTTTCATAAAATTCTTTGGCTCGACGCCAGGCAACTGATTTACGGCAACAAAAGGCCGGTCCGATGTCTCGCTCTCGCTCGCTCGCTCCCTGACTCAATGGAACTCTGAGGGCCTGAGGTAGAGCCTCAGATGTTCGAATTGATGGATGTGCTCTCTGACGTTGCGCTGACGTCGCAGCGTGTCGCGAGCGGAAGTGCCCGTTTCAATTATTTATTTAGTTGTGAGCAGCAGCAACAACAACAACAAGAGCAGCAACAACAAATTAGTTGCCTTTTGTTATGCAACTCAAATATTTGCTCAGTGTCCTGTGCGCCCTTTTGTTGCGGCTATTGTAGTTTTTGGCATTAGCCACGTATATGTATTGCTTTGCCACTCCCCACTCCCGCCCAACCCTCGACATGCTGTTAGCTGGACAATTGCAATTGTTGCGCTGCTGCCACTGACCCTGCCACCCTGCCCCGTCCCTAGTGCTGCTGGCCCGCACAATTGTTTGCATGTCAATCTGTAGCGCAGGTTGGCACTGGCTTTGAGGCGCCTCCTCATATGGTCAGGCTTGCTTTGGGTTCTGTCATTTAAGTGCCTCATAAAAGTGTCAACTTGTTGTTGTTGTTGCCTCTATGGCACTCATGCTGTCATGCCCTTTGCCCCTCTACTGCTCCTTCTTGCCGGCACTTCATTCATTCATTCGTTGTTGCCATTGTTTGAAGCCCCCTCACGGCCCCCTGCAGCACTCTATATATGAATCTCATATGGGGTGCGAGTCCGGTTTTTGTATGTGTGAAAGGATTCCATTTCATTTCTTTCATGCTGCTGCCTCTTCCTCTTCTTCTATATCGTTTTTTCTTTTCTTTTTTTTTTTGCTGCTGCTGCTGTTGTCGGCGTCGTTTGTTCGCTTTTCATACCTTTTGATAGCCAGTCCGCTGGCTCGGTCGTCGTCCGTCCTTAGGTCCCTGCACTTAATACATATTTTTGTCACCCTTATCTGGTCAGGGACGTCACATGCCCCACGATAACATTGTCTGGCCCGACTGCCGGCCTGCCTGCCTGCCTGCCTGCCTGCCTGAGAGTTCTAGCCCCATTGCCATTCGGCCTGAGGACTTGTTATGATTGTCAGCTTGATGGCTTGCCAAGCACAACTTGTGTGCGGCTGTGTGTGTGTGTGTGTGTGTGTGTGAGTTACCGTTGAATAAGCTTAAATTGTTAGCGAGTTGACGGCACTGTTTTGGCCTGCTTTGAAGTAATCAACGCTGCATTATTAAATTTATAAGCCAAGCGCTTAATTTATGCCAATTTTCTTACTGAATTGCGTTGAATGCGCGTCAACTTTGTTAGCTTTTCCAGCTCAGCTCATTTCCGCTGTGCGCTTTAGAAGCGATATTTCTTATCTTTATTCTCTCTGCTGGCTTGAGAGTTCCGGCCTCTCTCTCTCTCTTTCTCTCGCTCTCTGCGCTTGCTGTCACTTGCCGTTGAACCCTTTTGCTGCCTGTTTTCCAATTATAATTTACACATGAAAACCATTTGTCTTTTGTCTGCCCGTTTTTGGTAGGGGCAGAAGCGCGACATTCCCATAATTTAGCCACTTGGCCATAATTTAAAGCTGCGCAGCGTTGCCTTTTACATGACTTTTTAGCAAAGTTAATAAAGCTGGCAGGCAGACAGAGAGACAGAGAGACAGAGAGACAGACAGACAGGCAGGCAGGCAGGCAGGCAGACTGGCAGGCATGCAGTGTCATGCCCCTCCCACACACATGTGGCTGGGCGCTTGCAGACAGTACGTGACTTCCGGCCAAAACAAAACGGTTTTCCAACATTTTATGATAATTTATTTGATTATTTTCTTGTTAAAGTGCAAACTTTGTCATCTTGCTGCGAGTATTTTTGCCCTTCTCTCTCCCTCTCTCACTTTCTATCCCTCTCTTTTTTACTCTCTTTCTTGCTCACTTTGTGTACTTAGTTTTTGTTTTCGCACTCAATTTTCTTTTTCGCTTTGCTTCTGACGGAAGCGGAAATGTTGCACAACATATGCGACAGAGCAGAGACGCTGAGCGCGTCTGTGTGTGTGTGTGTGTGGAAGGGTGTGCGTGCTGCGAGTGTGTGTGTGTGTGTGTATGTTGGTGCGAGAATAAATTTTATTGCATATTTTTCGGCGCCAAATGACACTCGAGCAAAACGCGAGGGCGATTTGTATTGTGCGACGCCCTGCAAACGCTTGCACATGCATGCGTGTGTGTGTGTGTGTCTGATTGGCAGCCTGGTAGCCAAAAAGTTTTTACCCAGCGCTGCCATTCAATCAAGCTAGAAAAATCAAGCGGCAAAAAAGGCCAAAGCAAATGAAATGAAAACCCGATAGAAAGTTTTTCCCTCCTCTTTTTTTTGGTTATTTTTGAGAGCGGAATTTGGCAGGCAGGTCAAAGTTTGTTTGGCTTCGGCAATATCCTGGCTGTGGCTGCTGCTGTTTAACCTTTGGTTTGCGGCCAGGCAGGTGCCCAAAACGATGGGCGTGGCGGGGCCGATACAGAAGGGGAGTGAACTGCAGGCAAGTGCTGCGATTGACTGCACCACAAAACACATTTGGCATGGGAGTTGGGTGGTGGGTGGTGAGGTGTAGCTATGGGTGTGCGTGTGCGAGCGTGTGTGTGCGTGTGTGCACTTGCTATTTGTGTATTGACCGAGCAATCAGAGCGAGGCGCTTGGGGAGCACATCGAGGGAATTGCCATGCCATTCATTTAATTAATTTTCATTATATACATATAGTATTATTATGGTTGTTGTTGCTGTTGTTGCTGCTGCTTTTTTTCTCATACCCCGGCAAAAGTTTTTCGAGTGCATTTCCGGGCAGCAAAACGGCGCCCGAACTTCCTTCCGCCATTTCACCATTTCGCCAGTCGCCATTTTATTTTACGTTTATTTTGGCACGTTTCATAATTGGAATGCATAAATTTTGTTTGCTGCTACTGCAAAAGTTTCGAGCGCCGTCGCAGCGTTTTCATATTTACCATATTATAATAATATTTTCTCTTTGTGCCGCATTTGCATTTATCCCGATTCCGATTCCAGTTCCCCTTCCCGACTCCCGTTCCCCTCTTTCCCGTTCCCAAAGTCGACAGTTCCGTTTGCGCGCGATTTGCGAGCACACACAAAAAGCGAATTAAATGCGCATTTCGCGCTAAACAATTGCCCCGCAAGCGAGCGCCTGAAGCCGAAAGCCTAAAGTGGCCGAAGTTTTTTCGCTAGCACTGTTAACTGGGTTTCATCATCAGCGTTTGTTACAATTCGTGCCTGAAAAAAAAAAAAAATTATATTTTTTTCGCGCTGCGGTTTTTGCTTTTCCTTTTCTTCTTCCTCCGCTTCCTCTGCTCAGCATCCGACGGCGCTTCCTGTGCCTGTGTTTGCGTCTTTGTAACGTTTGCTGCCACCTTTTGGGGCATGCATATAAAATACGCATTTTGCTGCTTTGCCGCCACAGCCGTCACAGCGTTGTTTGCTCTGCTTCTTGCCTGCTTTTAATTCCAAAATTAAGGCATAACAATGCAATAAAGCATAAAAATTTAGAGGGTTGTGAGGGGATTAAAGTGGGAAGGTGGTGGGAAGGGAACGAAGAGTAGCAATAAATTAGCAGTATCTTGGCGTATTTTAATGTTAAAAAATATTACCGAAATTGTTTTTATTTGTTTAGTGAATAAGCATAAACCAGCAGCAGGTAGAGCATTGCTCACTTTCCAATCTTATTATATTATATATATATAATTTATTATATTATATTATATTATATTATATTATATTATATTATATTATATTATATATTATATTATACTATTATACTCTTAAATCAGTGAGGAGTACTTAAAGCCGCTTGCAGATATTCTAAAATAGCCGAAGCTCAGCTTACAGTGCAGTTGGACTTAGGAGCATACGCACTCTCTGTCTCCCTCTCTCTCTCTCTCTCCCCTTTATGCTGCTCAGACGGACTCCAATAGCCGAAGTCACTGTGCTCTTACAATTGGCCTAGCTCGCTTACCCACACATACATACAAAGCCTGCTGCGTACGCAGGAGTCACACGTGCGATCGAGAGCGCGCAGCTGCCTCTCGCGCTCTCGCTGTCGCTCTCTCAGCCAATCACTGCGCAGCATGCTATGCACGAAGCTTAGAAATCCAATCGGCTTAGCGAGCTCCTCGTGCTCGTGCGATCGAGAGCACCGAGTGCTCTCTCTTGCTCTCGCGTTGCCAGTGTTTCACACAATGTTTCTATACCTCCAATCAGAGAGCAGCAGGCATAGCCTGAGGAGTATAAGCCTGTGCGCGCTGTGCTTGTAACATTTTGTATGCGAAATCCTTGGCGCCGCTGCTTCTTTGCTAATTACATGCTCTCTGCATAATTGCGTCTTTCATTAAAATCGCTCTCCCCCCAACCTCGAAGCTGCGCCTGCTGCTCGCCATTGTATGCTGTTTTGTTGTGCTTGGCTTTGGCTCTTGCTCTGGCTCGGACTCGCCTTATGCATATGCAAATGTCATGCAAATTTCGCACAGCATACGCGCAGGCGTGCAGAGCTGTACAGTTGTATGTGTGTGTATCTGTGTGTTAAAACTTTGCACATGACCATCAAAGTCGAATAAACTTCTGCTGTTGGCCCATTCGACAGACAACGACAGACTATTGCGTTCTGTGTAGCTGTAGCTGTGTCTATCAGTGCGAGTGTGTGTGTGTGTGTGTGTGTGTGCAGATTTTAATTGAAAGCAAAGTAAGCTGACAACATTTTTTGCAGTCGAAGTTACAGATAGAGAGAGAGAGAGAGAGCAAAAGAGTTTCGTGGTTTGTTTTAATTGAAATGCGAGGGCTACTCGTTCAGTTTGCTGTGGGATAATAGACAAAGGGAAATGCCAAAGTTACGAGAATATTTAAAATGTTAAACAGCCGCAAAGGGGAGTAAAGTTGCCAGCACATATTGTTGCTTAATTAATTGTTCTAAACTGCGCCATGTGCTGCACAAGTTTCTCTTTCGTCGAGCAAATCTTTTGCGCTGCCACACAAAAATGTCTCAATTTTCGCCTGTCACAATTGACAAAAGGGCAGGGGAAGGGGTAGAAGAAACGCGACAAAACTTTACGGCAAAGTTAGCGTCGCGCCCCCTTTTGCCCGTTTTGGGTTGTTTTTTTTTTCATTTTAATTTTCATCTACCTACCTACCAATCCCTCCTCCCCCCTTAGTTGGGACTTTAGAAATTAATTAAGCATGGCTCGAGCTGGAGCTCGCTGTACAAATTTTCATTTCGAATGACAGTTGCGCGCGCGAGTTTGGCCAAGTTTCGCAGTGTTGCGCTCAATGTTGCGTTGCGCTGAGGCGTAAATCTCATTTTAATGCCAAGAGAGTTCTTAATTTAGTTTAATTACAGCAAACACACGCGCACACAAACACACACACACACAGAGAGAGAGGCAGCAGTCAACAAGTTTGTTGCCTCGCCTCAAAGGCAAAGTCTGTCGTTGCGCGTCTCGCTCTCTTCTTCTCGCTTCCTGCTGCCTGCCGCTTCAATGTGATTTTAATTACAAGAAATATATGCAGCCGGCGTTGCTGCAGCGTCAGCCAAAGTCGCGACTCTGGCAACATGACGTATGCGTCATCAGCGAGTGCCAGACACAGCAACAACAGTAACAACAACAACTACCACACTGATGAGCCTGCCAGCCAGCTGGGAGTATGGTGTCAGCGTGTTGTTTGCCTGTATCTCTCTCTCTCTCTCTCTCTGTGTGTGTGTGTGTGTGTGTGTTGCGCCTGTTGGCAGGCAACACTTTTGTGCTGCCACGTAATTATGCGCACACGAAATAGTCGCAAATTTGCAGGTGCACAACAAAGCAGCCGTTGCCACACATTGAAGACAATGGCGGAGTGCCAGCAGCAGCTCCAGCTACAGCTCCAGCTCCAAGTCTTAGCCATGTTGATTATGTGTCGCGTGTGTGTAACTCACACTTGCACTCTGCCAGCAGATACTCACACTTTGGAAATGCAAGTCTGCCTTTGCAATTAGCAGGCACACACTGTCTCTGTGTGTGTGTGTATGCTGCCAGGCTGTAAATTGTTTGTGAAACTAGAATAGTTGTGTGCAGCAGCTGGAAAAAGCAGGCGAGCTAAGCAGGGCAGCATCAATTTATATACTTTCATTTGATAAGAAACAAGTGGCCTGTCCGGGTGCACAGGCAACGACCAGCGCGAAACGTGACAATGCAGACAGGCGCGCACAAAGAGAGAAAGAGAGGGAGGGAGGGAGGTAGAGAGTGGGAGAAAGGCAAAGAGATAACGAGAAAGCGGCAGGCAGGCAGATAGACAGAGGCAAAGAGACCCGAGAGCAGGCAGGGCCAAGCCAAGGCAACACTTTATCATGTCAGTTGGCTGAGTGGAAGGATGCTGCTGCTGCTGCTGCTGGTGCTGCTGCAGCCTCCACCTCAAGCTCGTGCTGCATATTATTTTTAATTTCGTGCTGGCAGTGAGAAAGCTGCAATAAAAGGCATACGAAGCGATAAAAAGATACAAATCTCTGAAGATATTTAACAGCAGATACATTAAATGGCATAATGCAGGGCGCACTCGATAAGCCAAAGCTAAGGATTGCAATTATTCAGTTGCAAAGAGAGAGAGAGCGAGAGAGAGAGAAAAAAGAGAGAAAACTGTACGTACGTACTACCTAGAGCTACTGCCAAACAAATGCAGGTGCCTTGGCCTGGCAAAAGTTAAGAACCCACGAGAGGGAATATGCCGCGTAAGTTTGTTGAATATGCAAATGAAAATGCCACAGCAGCAGCAGCAGCAGCAGCGGCGCTAAGGAATGAGGTTAAGTTGAGCAGCGTCAATTGTAACTGACGGAAATGAAAACAAGATGTGTGAGCAGGCAGCATGCGAGCGGGCTCTTAAGTCAGGCTCCCCCTCTCACTCTCCTTCTCTCTCGGTGTACGTGGCGTATGCGTTACTTTTGTAGTGCCTGCGCTTGGGGCATAAAACTCATATGAAAATGTCGCGTGTTGTATGAAAAACTGCAACAATGCAAGCGCCTCAGCGGCATGTGAGTTCTTATACCTTTTTTTTTTTATTTTTTTTTGCTGTATTTCTCACTTTAATTTGATTGTAAACAAGTGTCTAGTTTTTAATTGAAAACTCGGCTGCGTTCGAAAGACAATTCCAAAAATGTCGTCATCGCTCGCATTTGAAAGGGAATCAATTTAGAGTCCAGGCATTGATTGCCTCTTCACAGCGGCAGCAGCAGCAGTGGCAGCAGCAAAAAAAAAAAAACTGCGAGAAATTGTGAAACACAACATACACACACGCACGCATACACACACACACACGGCTCGGCAGTGCCGTGACAGTATTGAAAACTCATTTGGACACGGGCAGAGCAGGGCAAAAAACAATTTGCTGAATGAAAAAAGCTCAAGAGTCGTTGATTTTTTTCGCCCTAGCAACTCTCTTTCTCTCTCTCCCTCCTCTCTTCCACTTGACTGTTTGTAATGAAAGTTGCAACTGTATTGCGATAAAAACTTGTAGCCAGCTGAGCCGAAAGATGAGCTGCATTTAGGACTGACCTTCGGGCCACGAGAGGGTAGCCAAGTTGGAGTTGGCCAATGGGCCACGCTGATGATTCTCAGTCGCATTAGTGCTGGGCAAGTTTTTAGCCGACAGACGATTATGATTATGAAATTATACTTATGAAGCAAACAACGCACATTTTCCGCACTTTTTTTTCGGGGGGCCTTTTAATTATCTCTTGCTTGTGCGTGGCCAAAAAAGAGGAAAAAAAAGATCATAATGCGGCCTCGACGCGTTTAATAAGTGTTATGATCAGCGTTCGCGTTTGCTCATTAAAAACCAACAACTCATCGCGCATTGCCTCTAACGAGTTGCGAGTGCGAGCAAGACTTTTGGTCTATTGTACTAGGCCACATTTGCTGGCGCGGCTTTTTCTTTTTTTTTTTTCGTTACTCAAACTGCCAGTAATGTTGGCTTGCCAACATGTGTTTGCCCATGTTGATAAATGAAACAACATAATTTAAATGTTTTGATCGATGTACTCAACGCAATTTGTCTTACTTCTATTTGCAGGTATGTACCAAAACGACAGGGAGTAAGGAATCCATCGAAGAAGATTGATGCAGTGCTAAGTAGAAATTGATTAATAACAATACTATTGTGGGCGTGTTATCAGATATTTTTCAATGCTTTAACAAGCACATAAATAATAGAAAATAATTTTTATTTTGTGTCTATAAATAGCCAAGAAATTATCTTAGGCTCCTGCAAGCTACTCAAAGTTGTACGAAGTTAATTCAAAATTTTATTTATTAGGGTAACTTAAATATTATTTGGAGTTTGCAGCAGATTTCTATATAAATTGACATTTTATTTAGGCCTACAAATAATCTAGTTAAACTTTTGTTGTAAAGCAAAGTTTCTGTCAGACTTTTAAAGCATTGCTTTAATACTAAACTTTCTTCAATGTAATATTTATCGATTGAATATGAAATTTTTGAAAAGTTTTACACTAAACTTTCTTCAAAGTAGTAGTTATCGATAGAATTTAAGATTTTGAAGTTGTTTAACACTAAATTTTCTTCAAAGTAGTTTTTATTTATTGCATATCAGATTTTTCAATTATTGAAATTGAATGAAAAAAATATAACTTTATCCATAGAGTAGTATTTATCGATAGAATATAAGATTTTGTGGTTATTTAACACTAAACTCTCGTCAAAGCAGTATTTATTTATTGCATATCAGTTTTTTCAATAGAACAAAGCCAGAAATTAATTAAAAATATTTAACTGTATGCATAGATTTTATGCTACAT
The DNA here is from genome assembly GCA_035046045.1 of Zaprionus bogoriensis. NCBI lineage: Eukaryota > Metazoa > Arthropoda > Insecta > Diptera > Drosophilidae > Zaprionus > Zaprionus bogoriensis. Next base: position 1,640,251 of record JAWNOI010000192.1, on the reverse strand, counting down.
TTATTTAATTTTTATTTGATTTTTATTCTACTATTTTAATAAAAATTTTTGATAGTAGTTTGTTGATTTCTTCACCCTCATTCCCTGCCTGTAATGCAAAGTTGCTGCCAGACTTTTAAAGACTTTGCTGTAAACGTGAACTTTGTTTGCACTGATAAAGCGAACATAGTAGCATTTATCGTGCTGCAGCAAGAACTTTCATACTTTTCCATACTTTTTATCTACTTTTAGCAGCGTCTCATCTCTCTAAAACAAATTTCCACTTGCCATCAACTCGATGTTGCAATACACAGACTCTGTGCGTCTGTTGACACGACACAACAGCAGCAGCAGCAACAACAACAACAGCAACAAGAACGCGCACTTAGCCATCTTGGAATCGAGGCGTGCTTCCGCCTGCTGCTCCTTGTGCCTGTCGCATCCACTCGCTTTGTACTTGATACCGCGCCATTTCGCCTCAATCATTTCAATCAGCTTTGGCTTTCGTATAGACGCAGTTACATTGACTTGGCTTTTGGCTTCTCGACGCCATAGCAGCTGCCTGGCAGCCTGCCTGCCTGTCTGTCTGCCTGCTTGCTGAGCAGCCCTAAGTGTTTATGTATCCCTGTCTGTACATCTTCTTATGTGTGTGTGTGTGTGTGTGTGTGTGTGTGTGTGTGTGTGTGTGTGTGTGTGTATCTGTTTGGCTGTGTACTTTGTGCGTTAAGTTCGAACTTTAATCAAAGTCAACTTTTATGCGAGCTTTTTAAGGCGCTTTTTTCCTTTGATGGATTCTGAGATACTGCTTCCGCACACCGCTCCCCTCCCGCCCAGTGCAGAAGAGATCCGTTTTTCATTCCATCACGCTCTTATCCGGCAGCCCGCAGCGGACATTGTACGTTTGCCCAGGATGTTGTCGGTGTGTGTGCGAACGGGGAGTGCACACGGGGAGGCACAACTAAAAACGTAACAAGTTGTGGGGCACAAGCGTTGAAAGCGCCAGTGCCAGTTCAGGCAAAAAGAGCGGGCTAAAAGGGGCGCTGGAGCTGGGGTCTGCGCTGGTTAAGCGAGAGAGCTGCGCCATAAGAAAGAGCAAAACTTTAAATTGAAAATTGTATTCAAGCGTTAAATTGGCTTTTTTTTGGCATTGCTGTGCAGCGAACTCGGGAAAAACCGCACGCAGCACAAACACACACACACACATAAATACTCACCTCGCCTCGGGAGAAGCTGTAGCTGGCGCTGCAGCTTCCTCGTGCTCTCCGACTAGGTTCACCCCCGTAAACCAGAAGTCGCTGCATTTTGGGTAAACTATCTTGATGGAAAGGTGAATACTTTGTACATATAGTGTAGTATATACTGCGATCTGAAATATAGTTTATGCTGATGCCTGTGACTTTGCCATTTCAATGTAGTTTGCTTTAGAGTCGCAAATCTTTGGGCTTATCCTTAAAACTTTGCCATTTCAATGGACTTTCCTTTAGAGAGTTGGAAACTTTTTGAAAAACTGCATTTTTGGCAATTATTTGTAAGTTTTTCTTGCAGGAAACTGTAAATAAATATATTTTATATATATTAAAATATATAGACAAGATTTAGCTGCATTTAATGGAGCAGAATTACAACTGGAAGATATATTAAATTTTATAGCCAAGCTTTAGCTGCATTTGATTGTGCAGCATTTGCTTTTTTTTATATTTCTTTAAACTAAAATATAAAATACATAATACATATTAAATTGAAAGCCATGTTTTAGCTTATTTTAATTGAGCAGCATTTGACAATTTTTGTCAATATTTTCTCTATGTGTTTGTGGTCTTTTATGATTTTCAAATATGTTTTAATATAAAATACAAATAATATTGAAATATTACTATTTATAGATTTTATTTATGTGTGGTCTTTTATGATTTTCAAATATGTTTTAATATAAAATACAAATAATATTGAAATATTACTATTTATAGATTTTATTGCTTACTATCTTGCAAGTATTTATATATATATAAATATATTATATATTTATGTATATTTTTAAAATATTTTTTAATTGAATATGCTTCATTAAAATATAAGACTATTTTCGTTTTTTAAAGCTAAAATTTTGCCAATTTCACCTACATTTTTCTTGTAGCAAAACTGAAGTTTACGGTCTGATTTAATTTATAAGTGTGCATAAATATATAATATTTAAATTAATACGAATATGTTGAAATAGTATATATTAATTTTATTGCATACTATATGCACGTTAATGCAAGTTATAGGAGAATATGAATTGTTCAGCAATTTTGCTGGGAAGTGTTGTGTCTTTTATGAACTCATATAAAAATAAATAAATAAATAAATTGCTATTAAATAAACATTGATAAATTTATATTATATTTTATTCTGAAACTCATTCGACACGCCTTTAAGCACATAAATCTCTTGGCAAACTGAACTTTTGCAATTCCCGCTCAATTCCTGCGCACTTTAAGCAGCGGCGCCTGCTGCCATTGGCCTTTTGTGCTACGTGCGTATGTGTGTGTGTGTGTGTGTGTGTGTTGCTCACATGTAAACAATTTCATCGAAGATTTTTGTTTTCATGAAAGCAGCTGGAGGCGAAGACAAGAAACCCCTGGTTTCCCTGCCACTTGTGCTACCTCGTTGCCTCTACACACTCCCCCCCCCCCCCTCGCCTTGTTCACGAGCATTCCAATAATCGTTGTATGTTTTGCATGTTAATTATGCTTTGCTTTGCTCTGACTGCGTGTGTATGTGTGTGTGTCTCTCTGTTGTGTGCGTTTTGTGTTCTGTTTTGTCTGCTTTGCTATGCTTTATTGTCATTTTCATGTTTTTGCGTATTCAATAAACGCAGCGAGCAGCACACACACACACTCAGCTACACACACATGCTGTTTCCACTTGCCCTGCCCCCTAAGCCCCCCCTGCATAGTCGATTCTATGATTTTGACATTTGTTTTCGGGTGCCTCTCTGCATGCAAATGACGCTCGAGCGTCGTTGATGGCAACGCAAATGATTGGGGTTTCTGGCCGGGAACGGGAGGCGCGGGGCGTCCAGTTAAGGTGGGTGTAAATGGCCAGAGGCGGCGTATGTTTATGGCATGGAAAGAGAGAGACACATACACACACTCACACACGCACTGTTGTCGTTTGTTTTAGGCCCGTTCTGACAGCTGCGCCTGACCAGGGCTTTCAGCCGGGTTATATAATGAAGTGTGTGGCATTTGCGTTGTGTGCATGAAAGGCAGATAAGTTAAGCTGCTGCTCGCAGAGCATAGGGGGGTCTCTCTCTAACGAGAACTATCATGCCAAATATACTAGCCAACCGGTTAGATATTGCGAAATTCTCTTTAAATAACAATGTCAAGACAAAAGGCAATTTCATTTGGTAGCATGGCATTTTTTTTTTTTTTTTTTTTTTTTTGTGTTGCAAGCAACTTCATCAATTTGATGGCCCGGCTAAGTACAATACCCGTGCGGTCTGTGTAGACGTGTTTTCATAATTTTCGTGGCACTGAGATTTAATCAGCAGGCACAGTAGCCACATCCTGCAGGCATTCAAACACTTATCAAATTATCTTTGCAGCCGGAAAAAAGAAACGAGAGCGAGAACGAGAACGAAACTGAAACTGATACGAAAAACGTAACGTAAGTTGCTGTTGGCCCGGACAAGTCGGGCCAGTCGGGCAAATCGGTTGCGTGCCAGATAACCATCAATATGCTGGCGATATTTATGAGGCGCGCCCGCAGGATACAGGCTTTAATGATAGCCCAAAACGGTGGGCACTTAATTTCGGCTCCTCAATGGGGAGAGCTGCCACTTAGTCTGTAGCTCTGTAGCTCTGTAGCTCCACACAATCAATAACGATTTGATGAGGGCTGCAGCAGGATCTCAGCCACATATGTGGCTATGCAGCTAGCTAGCAAGCACTTAATTTTGTGTACGGTGTCTGTGTGTGTGTGTGTGTGTGTGTGTTAGCAAAATAATAATAAGGGTAATATTAAAGTAGCCAGCGAGCAAAAGAACAGCCAGAAACGTGAAGCGTACAAATAATTTGGCCAACAAAAAAAAAGCAGCGCAAGTATGAGTTTATTTCCGTGTAGTGTTGCCAAACAAAAGCGAAAACTGAATGTAGCCAAGTTGTTGTTGCCTCATTTTCTGCCTCTCTCTCTCTCTTTCTCTCTCTCTCTGCTTGTTTTTTTGTCGTGTGTCCTGGCAGCCTTTTAATGTGCGACTAACACGCAAACCTACCAATTTCTTGTTGTTTATCAGCGTGGAAAAATGTTTTTCTTTTTGGACTCTGGTCTGTTCGCCTCATTCTGTTTTTTTTTTTTTTTTTTTAGTGTGTGTGAAAAAACTAATAAAGCAGCAATTTAGGCAATTCGCTTGTGATATCTGCTGCTGCGCCACAAACGGAATTTATAATGCCAATTATGAGCGCTGGGAGAGCAGCAAATTATGAGAATATCAAGAACAAATTAATATTTACTTGCTTAGCATATTAATTTGCTTTATTTTATGCACTACGTCTCTATATAGAACGAGCTATTTGACAGGCAGATGGACAGCTTTATATATACATATGCATATAATTTTATATATGTATGTATTTAATTTTGAATGTACTCGAACTCACATGCTGTAACATGCTCTCCCCGGGCGAACATCGGCAGCAGCAGCAGCAACATTTTGAAGCGTTTTAGCATTTCCGCATCGGCTTACTTAACCAGAAGCATCTGTTTCCATTACAGCTGCTCCCTGCTCGAGCTCAAGCATGTGCTCTTTATCAACGCCTACGCACACACACACACACACTCACACTGCTGTCATCTCTGGCTATAGATCTTTGTTAAGTCAGCGCCTTGGAAATCAAAATAATACACAGCTTTGGCCACGCCCAGAGCTAAGACTAAAATAAATAAAATAAATGTTACTGATTTTAGCTAGGGGAGTGGGGGTAGGGGCGTTGCTTCTCACTGCTTGTTATTGTTGTTGCAGAAGCCATTACATTTATTTATGTATTTGCGCGTAGGCGCCTGCCGGTTGTTGCCACGCTGCCACGTTGCCGACGTGGCCTGCGCCTCGTTTGGAAAATACTTTGCTGTTTAATTTCCATGCTAGTCACGCATATCCTGACGGTGCGTAACCAACGTACCCCGCCTTTGCCGCCTCCATTAATTTACTTTAGAATTTTTTGTTGTACATATTTGCGTTTTATCTCGCTCGCTCTTTGTATGCGTAATCTCAGGCATTTTGTTAATTCAGCTTGGAAGCGCGTTTCTAGGCCGAACAGAGAGAGAGAGATAGAAATAGAGAAGATAGAGAGAGAAGAGACAGAGCAGAGAGACAGGCACTTGAGCACTTCCTGTCTATGGCTATCGAATTTTCCGGGCCGAGGCAATAATTACTCGAGTTAGGTACACAAGCAGCTGCACATGGCGCATGGAAAATGAAAGTGGAAACTGGCCTGCAGGCAGCTTATCTATTTTTGAAATTTATGATTTTGAAATGCCATGCCTTCGTCAAGCAAGAAGCCAACGCCCCGACGATGATGAAGACGACGCAATTGCGCCGAGAAACAATAACGTAACAAGCGAAATATTTTCAACTTAATGAATTTGACCCCCAGTGTCAATTTAGACTGATTAAACGGCCAGACCGGCGAGATACACAGCGAGTGAGTGAGAGAGATAGGGGCAGAGAGAGAGAGAGAGGTATATAGATTGAGCTAGTGTGTGAGAGCAGCGTGCGCTACAGAAAATGTGTTTTGTTTTTCAAGTACAGCGAATGCTGCGCTCTTTTCCCTCTTCTCACTCAGCTCTGCTTCCGACTGACTCCTCTCTCTCTCTCTCTCTCTCTCTCTCTCTCGCTCTTTCTGTCTCTCACTCTCTGGCAGCTGCTCTGTCAACAATTTGGTCAGCTCTTTGTGTAATTGAAACATTTGCCGCACAATTTATTGCCACATTAAATAATTCGCGCTTTCAATCGCTTGCGCGAGAACAATGCCAGCTTTTTGCATTTATTTTTCTCGCCTCGTTTTACATAAAATTTTAAGCCGCATTGCGTTGTTTTTTGCGATCCTTTAATTTGTACTTTGTGCCCGACATAAAATTGCCTTTGTTGCCAGACTTTCCCAATTGTTTTCCATTGAATTATATAAGCGGATTCCTAAACGTGTCACACAAAGATCGTGAATTAATATATGATACTATATAATACAAAAATTGATAGTAAAATTTGCACAAAAAATTGTAAATTATGTGGGGAATTCTTTACGCATATGCAGCATGTGGTGGCATGTGTGGCAGACTGTTGCCATAATTAGTCAAAATTCACAGCAGCAAATGCAACTAATTTTGTAATTTGGCCAAAAATCTACCTTTCTGCTGAATGCCGCCGGACAAGCTACAATTGTTTGCAAATGCCCCAAGGCAAAAGTTGTGGCAACTATTTTAATTTAATTTATTTATTTAGTATTTCGTTGAAATTAAGCAAGTTTCTGAAATGTAAATAATTTATGATAATTGAGTTTGAGAGCGGAAACTATGGCAAAGCGAAAAACTGTAAATAACTGAAAATGATTTGCAGAATGCTGCAGATTTTTTTAAGCAAATAAAAAAAAAAATAGTTGCATATTTTATATAATGTTGTAAAGCAAGTTGAATTCAACTGTAATAATAATTAAAATATATATTCAACCACATACCATATTAATTTATATATATATATTAAAATAAAGCATAGTTTGAGCTACTAAAATATAATTTATATGCATTAGTTTTTAGTAGCTGTAATTATGCTTTATATGATGATGAGTTTGTAATTTCTAAATAATCATGCACTTATTTTTACGAATCTATAAATATAGCGCTCCCAAACTGATTCATTTCCTTTTCTTTCTTCTCTTGCAGGTACGTACTCTGTCGACACAGTCCAACATGATTGAGGTATTAAACGCATTAGTATTTACTCACATTGTGGTGAGCTAAAGCCCACTCATCTGTCGCTCCGAGAGAGTTTTTTTTTTTTGTCCACAATCGTTGCCCCTGCTTGCCGCCTCTAATCCACTTGTACACTTGTACCAGGGCTCCATAGCCAGGGCTCAGTCATGAGTGCTGCTATTGTGCCTATTTTAAGCCGTATATTTATGCGCTCATTTGGGCAGTCTGCGTTGCTTTGTGCAAGGTGTAGCACGCTGTATACACACACAAACACATATACATATATATATATACTTGTATGTATCTGTAGCTGCCTGTGAGGCAGATCCCCTTATTTACTACGCATTAATGCCACAAATTAAAATGCTTTGCCGTATGTCGTTGCCATTGCCATCGGGTGCTGCTTAATGAGCGTCGGAGCTCCCAACTACGTCTGGAGTCTAATTTTAGCTATAGCTGGCTGACTGGCCCGGGTACGTGTGCTGGTCCCGGACCCGGACCCGGTCCCGGTCCGGCTGCGGCTCCGGCACAGTAGCACGCTGCGGACTACGCAGCATGGGGTGACCGCTCTCAAGTCTCAAGGGGGCGCGCGCTGCAGGAGCAGCACAAAGATGAACAAGAAAACAAAACGTGGCAAAAGAACTGAAAAAAAAAAAAAAATGAAAAAACTTTATTAAAGAGCTGAACTGACTCTCAACAGCAGCGAGTGAGCTGAGTGACTGGCGACGAGCGCTCCATACGCAATTACGACAAAATCCAGTGCGATGTATGTGCGCCGGGTGATAATGCGAACGAGAGCCCGAGCACAGGGATAAAAATAGACGGGCACTCGCACACACACACACAGAGAGAGAGAGAGAGCGAGAGAGAGAATCAAAGACACGCACACGCAGAGCCACTCCAGTAAAAAAAAAAAAGTGCTGCAGCAGCAGCCAGAAAAGGATATTGTAGCAAATAGCAGCAAATAACGCAGAGCACAGGGCAAAAGGGCAAGAGCAGGCAGGCAGGCGGAAGGCAAGGAGTGTGAACCGGCAGAAGCTGCTAGCAAGTGCAAAGAGAAGTGGGAGAAAAAGAAATCGCAGCAGTTGCTGCCTGTGCCGCCATGTGTTGCATTTCAAAGTGTGTGAATTATGGGGCAGGCAACGCGCTGCTGCCACTGACTGCCAGATGAGTCGACAAAATGGCAGAGAACAGAGTACAGAACACAGAACAGAGCATACACTGAGCACACACTGAGCACACACACTGGACAACAAGAATTTGCACTCGCTATGATTTTCATGGCGGGCTACACAGCTCTCCGGTTGCCATGGGTCAGATCAAATCAAGTTGCAACTCGCAGACAACATGCAACTCACCTGCCACAGCAGGTCTGTCTCATACTCCAACTCATACTCCAACCGCATGCAAGTCAATCAAGTCAATCAATTCCCATCAAAGTCCCAACAATGGCGAATTTCTACGGATTTGGAATTTGTAGTCTTCGCTGCAGCTGCGAATTATCCATCTGGAATCCGCAAACTGTTTGAGGGCCCGACTTGTGTTTAACTGTGTAGCACACACACACACACACACACACACACATGTGCAGATTTCCTTACGCTTCAGTTGGCTGTAAATTAATTTCGTATAATTAAAGCCTTAAAGCTGCCCTGCTCTACAGTTTCCACTGCATGCATATTGAGAATATTTTCATAAATACCAAACATATTTGGCATTGCATAAATTATGCATTAATATTGTGGCAAGAAGTTTAAGCCGCAGTCTGTCGGTAAAATTCTGCAAAAAAAAAAAACAGCTTAAAAATACGGCAGAGCACTTAATATTATATAGATTATATAGAGAAATAAATTAAAGTGTGGGCAAGTCTAAGAAAAAATATGAGTATACAAAAAATAAAACAAAAAAAAAAACTAAAATGCAGGGAAAAGGCTAAAACAAAATATCAGAATAAATGAAACTCTACAAGAAAAATACCTAAGTGTGTGATTCAACAAAAACATGTGAATAAAAAATACCATATAAACAAAAATGCAGGAAAAAGTGTAAAAAAAATATCTGAATAAATGGAGAAGTGTAAAAAATGTGCTTAAAAAATAAGCTATAATATAGGAAAAAGCCTATACAAATAATAGTTGCAAACAGCTGAAAATGTAGAAATTGTGATTATTCAAAAATAATTCGGTTTCAAATTGCTGTGAGCTTCAGCTGCAATTTGCTGTACTAAAGCAGAGCAATTTACTAGAATAATCAATGTTATATTTGCTAAAACCAACTCTTTTAATTTGCATTTTCTTCAACTCGCAGCTTCTATTTTATATAGTTTCCCCATCAATAACAATAAATGCAGTTGGTTTTGCTTTAAATTTCCGTTTCAATTCGAATCTCAGTGCTGTTTGCATTTTGATGAATGTGATTTCGGTTTCCCCGCCCATAAATATGGTGTCACTGGCTCGAACTCTCTCTCGCACTCAGTCTCTCTACCTGCTTGGCTTTCCATCTGCATACTCTGCACATTTCCTATCCATTAATTACAAGCAGCAGTAGCAGCAGCAGAGCAGCTCGCCCCAGCCCCAAGAGCCGCACATTTATCACGCAAGAGGCCTGCAAACTTTGCACCTCAACAGTTCTCGCTGCGGGCCGAACTCAGGTCAACCTCATTTCAATAGACCAAAATTTTAATTAAGCTTCAGTACTTTCTCTGTCTCTTTCTCTCACTCTCTCTCAATGAACTCTGCCTGCCTGCGCCCTTGCTGAATATGTCAATGCGCTGAGGTCACAATTTTTGCTTGCACTTAAGCCATAAACGGTAGAGTAGGAGTTCGAGGAGGGGGGCAAGCGGTGCTGTGTGTGTGTGTGTGTGTGCGTGGCAACGGCAGGTGCGACAAACTCTCTTTGCGCACAATTTCGAGTTAGTTCGGTGTAAAAATGATAAATTATCCGAAAAATTTGCAAAGTTCTGAAAATTACGCATTAAATCATGCAGAAAACATTGCAGAGAGCTTCAGTTTGGGCCGCTCGTAAGCTCGGGCTATAGTGCAAAGTCATTGCGAAGTTTATGGCTTTGATTGCGGGAGTATAGCCCCTCGGAGGGGGTGGGGGTGTCGCTTAGCTGCGGTCCAAAGGGCATCAACAATTTTATCGCTCGCATGAGCAAAGTCTTGCATTGCATTTTATAAGGCTTGTTCCTGTTACTGAAATATATATACTTATATATATATATTTTTTTTTTTGCTGGTCACGTTTTTGGCTCAACGACGTCTTTTGTATAGCCCATCTGTGCGTGTGTGTGTGCGGGTGAATATCGTAAATTTGGGCAAAGAAACAGCGTGGAGCAACAAAAGGTTGCAACGATTTGCGTTTCGTAGCATAAAATTTAAGCACCTGCTTTGGCTATTTTGTATTTTCATTATTATTACTAGCCATGCTTACGACGGCAGCAGTGTAGCTGTTATTGTTGCTGCCAGATACGTTTTTCCTTTGGCTGGCACATATTTCATGGCTATGATTTACTCGTTGTTCAGGGCCGTTGGCTCGAACATCCAAGCGGAGCAGCAGCCGAAGCAGCCGAAGTAGCAGCAGCAGCAGCAGCTACAAACAACAACTCAAGCAGAACAAGTGCCCACTATTACTGCCCGCATTGGCACGCCCCCGTTCCAGTCTCTCTGCCCCCCTGCACCACCTTTTGACTCGACTGTTTGTTTATTTTGGGCTGACTTGGGTCAACTAGTTGAGACATGAACCTAATTTACTGGCTGAGTGCTTTTCATGCCCGACTCTAGCACGCTCGCTCACTCTCTCTGTCTTCCACTTCCACTCCCACTCCAGCTCCCTCTGCCTCTTACTGCGAATGTCTTATTTAGTTTTGTTTGTTTTTCAAGATATCGTATACAACCACACAGATCCACACAGTCGCATTTTGCGCACGTGCTAACAAGCACATTAAAGTTCGGCTTAGTTATGGCCCAGTGCGATGATGGGCTTAAAGTGTCGCCCCTTGGCATTGATACAGTGCAGGGATTAATGCCAGCTTCACGTTAACAAAATGCCAGCCAAATTTCAATGCGTAAAAATGAAAAATAAATAGGAAATATTAATATCTAAATAACTGTCAAATCAGCAGATTTTATGTCTGTTTGGTGCGGCAATTTAGTTATTAATATTTTTTCATATTTTTAATGCTTGTCAAATTTTGTTTATTTAAAACTTAATTTTTCATTTGAAAGTTGTCAAGTTGTTGCCGTTTTTTTGTTGGCTTTAAAAGTTGTCATAAAGCCCCGGCAAATAAACCCGTTAGTGCCCGTCGTCGACGTTCGTTAACTCTGACGTTATCTGGCTGTCAAAAATCTGAGCAGCGATGCGTGAGTGGGAAAACCGCTAACCAAGCAGAGCTCATCAAATGGCAGATTGCTCTCTTGTTAGCGTCAGACTTTGTCAATTTGGTTACGTTAACAAGTTGAACTGAACGAACGTGTGAACTGAACGATCGAATGAACTGAACGACTGAATGGAAGCTATGCTCATCGGTTTGCTGTCTTTTTGTTGGTGTCAATGTTTGGTGAACATGTTGAACTGAACGACAGTATGAGCTGAAGAAATGGTTGAACTGAACGAAGAAATTAACTGAAAGAGTGAATAAACTGCACGAGTGCTAAATTAGATTGTTTGCGTCTTGTGAGTGCTGGTTTGATCAGATTAATATGTTGAAGTCAACGAATGGATAAACTGAACGAACGAATTTAATTAACGCACGAAGAAACTGAATGCATTTTTATCAGAGTCTTCAGCGTTAAGGCTTGCTGTTTACAAAATTGAACTGAACGAATGGATAAACCCAACGAACTAATGAAATGAACTGAACGAATAAATAACTATAAATAAGGAATGAATTGCACGATTATTTAAATTAGTTTGTATTCGTTTTGTTAATGCGCTGAACTGAAGGCACGGATGAACTGAACAAATGCATTAACTGAACGAATGCGCGCCGCGGAGTATGCAATAAAATTGTTTGTTGATCTCCCTCGCTCTCTGTTCCCTTCTCATTCATTATTTTTGTCTCTCTCTCTCTCTCTCTTTCTCTCCCTTTCTCTCTCTCTATTTTACTCTTTCTTACTACTCTTCTCTATTTTTCTCTCCTTCTCTATGTTTGTTCTTGTTGCTGCTGTTGCATTTCTTGCTCTTAATTTGCTTTTTAATTGTTTAACGCCTCGAACTACGCATAAGTATGAGTGTATCGGCATGTGTGTATGTGCGTGGCAGTTTGGTTAATGGCTGACAACCTTTTAAGTGGTAAAATCAGGCGAGTCGCGTCGATAATTGCCAGTCCAACGACGTGTGCGTATGTGTGCGTGTGTGTGATGTGTGTGTTTTACGCACTTTATGCAGTCTGAACAGCTTTCTACAAGCACTTGATAAGCTTTACATGAGCTGAAAGAGCCACACACACACATGCACACCGTGTCAACTTCAAAGGACTCAGTTTTTAATGTAGGCTCATCAACAATGTCGGTGTCTGTGCCAAGCAGCAGGTGCTCACACACACAGACATATTTACTGCCAGCTACTACCGGGCCTTACCAATTACTTAGTCATTGTAGCTATTACGTGCCCACGCCCCCTCGCCTAGCCTCCTCTGGGGGCTGCCTAATTGCCAAGTCCGTCTCGGGCTCGCACTCGTTTAGAGCCAGAGCTGCTGCAGCCGTTATCCCCGACTGCATCTCAACCAGGCTTTAAGTGCCTGGCAGCAAGAGCAAGCAGTGCAAACAAATGCTGCAGGCTTTTAGCTCAAGTGCCGAGCCGAGCCGCAGGCAGAACGCAGAGTGTAGCAGAGTGTCGCCCTGCAGCTAAATGTGGCTAAATGGGCAAAATATATTATGGCCTTAAGGCAGCCGAAACACGTTACGAAAAACCATTTAAATCTGCATTAAAGCAGCAAAGTTTATTGGAAAATTTGTGTGGTAATTTTTTGGGTAATCAAGAAACCGCAAGTAATCTCAATTTTCACCAGAATTGCTTAACTTTTAGCACGCTCCATTTGAGGAGCCATGCAATAACAAAGTTTAACGAACAATAATAACATTTCATATTCCATTTCTCAACCACACACACGCACACTCACTCACTCATATGTATGCAATTGACCCACTTCTGTAGTCGAGTATTAATTACATTACCAGCAGTACAGCAGTCGCTCAAGCGAATCCGTAAAGCCTGCCTATACACAAACTAACCGACAATTCGTAGGGGGCAGACCACTACAACAACAACAACAACAACAACAACAGCAATAAGAAGCAGAAGCAGGGGGAAGGGGAAACAACAAAAATAGTTCCCACACTCTGCGGGGCTTCAGCAATCCTGGCGCGCCAGTCGAGCGTATTGAGCTAAGCCCCGGCTTAAGCCAAATGGCCAAGAGCAGCAGGTTGTCGCCTCGGCCAAAGGGGACAACGAGCTGTAAAATTAATTGATTTACAAGTGTGAAATGGTTGAAGCGAGCGTGAAAAGCGTAAAGAGTCCGCACACAGTCATAACAATAACATAAAAGCGCAGCTGGAATGGAAAACTGAAAACGAAAATGCAGAATGGAACGTTTGGATGGGGCAGGAGGAGGTAGGGGGGGGGGTTGGGCTGTAAGGACATTTAGTTGTCGCTTACTTAGTTGTAGCTTAGTTCGTTGTGTTAGCTGCTGTATGAAATACAATCCGCTTAACGGTAATTGCCGCTGCTGCTGCAGGTGTACGCCACATTGCGCATACGCCGTGTGGCCGCCTGCCAAGCTAACGCGTATTTAATGGCTTTCCACGCCCCCACAGGCTGAAGAAATTGCGTGCGTATTGAACATACATACGCCAGGCCAAGGCCCAATATCACAAGTTCTCATTTATTTTTCATAACTTGGCCGGAAGCGCGCTTTTGTTTCCAGCCGTCGCTCGCTTCCGTCTTGAGGCGTTGTTTGTTTACATAGAGCTGTGTGTGTGGGGGGGGGGGGGGGGGGGTAGGCAGAAGGGGTGGTTAGCTAGTTAATAAGCCAAAGTTCGACTGTGAGCCTTGCGTGTTTAGCTAGTTTCGATATGCAACTAAACTTATCGCCTTAAAGGTTAAGCGCTGTCAGGTGTTTCCATTGATTGCGCTGCTGCACGCTGCTTGATTTACAAGCGTGACGCGATGGGCGTGGCCAGCTGATTGCATTTAATGCTCATACAAATCAATCACTCGACTGTATGTGTGTGTGTGCTGTGGTGTGCCCTGCTCTGATTTGTTGTGTCAGTAAGTTATCTGGCAGCATTTTCTTTGGCCCCATTGTTGTCGCAATCGGAAAATTCGCAATCACAATCAGACTGTCGTTTATTTATGTGTGTGTGCGCGTGTGTGTGTGTGTGTGTGTGTATGTGTGTCTGCGCTTACCCTTCTTCCTTTGCACAGCTGTTGTTCAATTGCAGCCGCTTAACGGGTAATTCAAGTGCCAGACAAACTGACAGACAGGCAGCCAAGCGAAGTCTTCCACACTCGACCTGCTCCTCTCTTGTCTGCGCATCGCGCGCGCGTGTATGTCTGTAATGCGATATTTGTGGCTTCATTGCACTGCGTGTGCGTGTGCGAGTGTGTGTGTGTGTGCGAGAGTGAAAAGAGATCGCAAATTGTCATAGCAACTGGTTATTCCAGTCGCCCAACTTTCAATTACTTTCGTGTAATTCAATACAGTCTGCCTGCCTGTCTGCCCGTCTGTCCGCCTGCCTGCCTGTGCGTCTGTGCGTCTGCCCGCGGCGCTCACTGTCGAATTATATGCATATGAGAAACGTGTGTGCGCTTCAGCTGCTGCAAAGATTTATGGCTATTAAACATCAAAAAGTTTATACTCTTGCTGCTTTGCGTGTGCCAGCGAATTTTTCTGATATTTTCTGATATTTTTAAATGCCATGAATCAGACGGAATATGGGAATATTAACGCGGCGCATACTCAAGCTCATAAGTTTTCCATGTCGTCGCATGCCGTATAAATATAAAGGTGGGGGCGAGACGAGCAAGAGAGCTGAACAGGAGAGAAAGGTGAGGCTGGTGTGTGGCAGACAATATTAAAGCCCTGACAACGACGTTGGACACGCTTTCGTGGGCCCAACAAGGGGCAAACAGCAGAGCAATATTGCGTAGGCATGGACTAGAAAATGCCCTGGAAACACATTAACTAAAATTTAATTTAAATAGTAATTTAAGAGGCAAACAGAAAGGCAATATTGCGTAGCCATGGACTAGAAAATACCCTGGAAAAACATTCAACTGAAATTAAATAGAAATTTTAGAGGCAAACAAAAAGGCAATATTGGGTAGGCATGGACTAGAAAATGCCTTGGAAAAAAACGTTAATTACGATTTAATTTAAATCACAATTTTTTATATACTTTTTTACTTAAACTTTTCTTTTTTTTAAGTAGAGTTCAGCGTTTTTTATTAATTGATAGACTTGAGTGCCTTAAAGCTTAATTCAAACTAGAAAATTCCCTAGAAAATTAAATTGTGCTGGAATTTAAATGAAAATTTATGCGTCTGTTTTAACTCGACTTAATTGGAGTTCAAAGTGCATTCGGAATTGATAAATTGAAGTTCTTCCAAGAACACAACAGCAGGCAAAGCGTATTGAGTGACGAACTAGAAAATGCCTGGCATTCTACTAAAATTTAATTAGCTTATAATTTGTCTGTTCTAACTTGCCTTAAGTGGAGTTCAAAGTGCATGCGGAATTGAGAGTCTTAAGTCTTCTACCATTTGATCAGCAGTTGGCCTCATTTCGTATGGACCACAAAGCGTATTAAAAATGAAATACCCAATTTTCGTTTTCATCGTAAGTCTTTGTCGTTCTTCGATGTCACACACAAGTTGACAGCACCTTTGAGCATGTGTGTGTGCGTGTGTGTGTGTGTGTGATTGTCATGTGTGTGTTGTTGTCTTTTATGCTTATTTCTTTGCTGCTGTCAACGCATCTTTTTGCTGCCATAATTCAAGTCCGCCCGTCCGACTGTCAGTCTGTCTGTCAGTCCGTCCGCTGGTACGCCATTTGCATAGCCAAACATTTGCCTCTAAATACAAATTTCCGACGATTTCTGTATGTACTTTTTATTTGCACGCGTTTCGTTTTGGGGGCTTTCAGCTTTGTTCTTTGTTTTTTTTTTTTTTTTGCCTTGCGCTTATTGACAAGGCAAAGAACGTGGCCGAGCTTGTGTGCGTCTCTCTCTCTCTGTCTCTTTGATATTTGTCTTCATTTAATTTTATTGATTTTGCTGCTGATTTATAATCCTCTGCTCGCTGGCTAGCAGCAGCCAATGGCCAATTTCATTTTCATTTGCTAAGCCAGTGAATAATCACAATGCATTTTTTTGCTGGCGTTTCGAGGGATTCGCTTTAACAGCTTCCATTTTGGCCTGGCATTTTACGACCTCTGCCAATTTTCGCACACTCTCCCTGGCTATGCAGTTGTTGCTTTTCAATTATTTAATTTTCCACTCACGTTCGTTAAGTTCGGCGCTGCAAAGGAAAAAAATTTAGCGATATAAATCCGGAAAGTGCATCTTCAGCGCGCACTCGACGGCGACGGCGACGACGACGACGGCATTCTCACGTTTCCATTGGCATTAAGGTTTAGTTGATCGCCTCCGCTTCGACTTGGCTGCATTTACGGTTGCCCCGGCACCACCTTGCAACATGCTTCATTTGGCCAACTGCTGCGCTGAGGGCGATTGATGACAGAGCGTTAGAGTCGCAGTTAGAGTTGGAGCTGGAGTTGGAGTTGGTGTTGGTGTTGGAGCAGGGGCTAAGCGCAGTCGAGTGCCGGCGGCATGCTGGCTTGGGGTTGGGGCATTTGCCGGGCTTGGCTGCATAAATTCCATTTAAATGGCAGGCCAGCAAGCCAGTCAGCCATCCAGTCAGTGAGTGGTATCATCATTATCATCATCATCATCAGCAGCAGCAGCATCATCACCACGAGACATCTTCGGCTTTAGTTGGCCCATTAATAACAACAGCTACTGCAATGTGGGCAGCCCAGTGACACACAAAAGTGGCAACAGCAGTAAAATGTACAAAACAAGTAAAGCATGTATGCCGAAGGTACATGACTCGAAAATACCCTACAAACTATTGGCAAAAAAACATAACTTAAAAACTTATATTTTAATTAAATTCCAAAACTAAATTTAAACCAAAATATAATATCAATAGCCAAAATTTGCGTCTTTCAAAATCAATTTTTTCTGTACTCATAAATGCCTTTCGGTTGCTGATATAAAACAGCAACCAAAAATACAAAATAATTAAAAATAAAAGTCAAAAAAATACATTTATAAAACTCTAAGAAAATAATAATACAATTAATTAACAATAAGCTAGCAATTAATGATAAAATTAATGCTATATAAAACATTAAATTTATTGTACTAATCTGCAAAAATAATTTAAATTAGTAATATAAAATATAAAAAAAATATAATATACATTAAAATAAAAACTACATATAAATATAAAATATATAAAATAATAAAATATATAAAAATATAAAATGTATATAACTATAAAATATATGAAAACATAAAATATTTAATAGCCTAGAAATCCATACACATAGATCCACAGTTAAAGAGCTGCATCTCCACAAATTTATACACTCATTTTAAGCATGTTCAATGCGCAAAGGGTATAGCAAAAGAAACAGAAAAACTGTGGAGGAAAAATCGGAAAATCTGCCACACGAAGCAGCAGAGAAAACCACATTTACATTTTACACAGTTGCAGTCGCAGTCACCGAGTGTGTGTGTGTGTGTATGTGTGTGTGTTTGGACAAAAGTTTTTGCAGATGCACCGCTTACAATTTGTCCCCCCAACTGCAACTTTAGTTCTGCCCTGCCCTCTGCCCCTTGCTTGCTTCCTGCGCAGCATTAAGCCGACCGGTTTGTGGCCTAAGCCAAGCTAGAGGCCTGTTTGCCGTTTAGGGCCAGCTCGACGTTTTTATACTCTGCTTCTTGTTGTTGCTGTTGTTGAGCGTTGCCTTGTTGTTGTTGTTGTTGTTGTTGTTGCTGTGTTGTGCACACCTGCAACTGACGTTTGGGTTTACCGTTTACAGCAGCCGCAACTGCAGTTTACGAACGCTCTTTAGTTCAGTTTTTGCCCCGGCCAGAGATTTCATTCATAAAACGCACAATGCGCGAAGAGAAATAGAGAGAGAGAGAGAGAGAGAGTATAGTAGGGGGCAGAGAAAAGATGATGTTGATACAATCTCTTTGGAGCAAAGTCCTCTGCAACAGTGCCGTCACTTTCGATAAGGACTACACTCTGTGTAGTCGTAGGAAATGGCATAGAGAGACTGAGACTGCTGTAAGTAGAACTCGAGCTTAATCATTAATCAGTGGCAACAATGAGCTGTGCCACTGGAAAGGAAACTATTTGAGCTACAAACTCAATTACAACGAGAAGAGTTGAAGCCATACGGAGCATAACGACGGGCATTGTTCATAATGTATGGCAGCATAAACCTCTTTTCAGCAGCTTTTTCAGTTCTAAGCCTGCCATAATTGTTTATAACTCTCTTTGCTGCCGCTCTGCTAACTCTTATCAAATGCAATTTTCCTACTTTCTTTTTTTTATTTTGTTTTTTTTTTTTTTCTTTTTTTTTATTTGGAAAATTTGCAAACTCGGCTTTGCGAATGAATTTCGTGTAAATTGCATTTTCGTAGTTTTCAATTAAATTTCAGTTGTTTTGCTTTCTTGCAGCTGAAATTACAGCGCAGGCAACTGCACAAATTGCGCATACGCCGTGTAGCTCACTAATTTGTGCTCGTTTTTCGCTCGCTTTCTATGACACTATGGCATTCTACATATATGGCAGCCGTGTCGAATCGAGTCGAGTTGGGTCTTATTAGGGGACCGGAGGATGTGCCGTATTGCATGCCAGCATGCAGCACGGCGTATTCAGCATTTCGAAATAAATTTCCGGCTCAACCGTTGATTTGCAAAACAGAAAACTAAACCCGAGCGGAGCGGAGCGTGCTTGTATCTTGTATCTGACACCTTGTTGTTGCTGCTGTTGCTGCTGTTCTTGTTGTTGTTGCTGTTGCAGCAGCGGGCGGTAACCGGCAGTGGCAGCAATTTCTGTAGTCATATTACATGTCATGTCGTCGTTGGCTGCTGACATGCATAATACACACACTCACACACATACACGCACACACACACGCACATGCATGCAGCTGCCAGCTAGACACATCCTTTTACACTTCAACACGCTTTCGCTATAATTTCCTGTGTGCGCCCAGAGCCAAACTGTAATCCAGCACAGCGAGCAGCAATTCGATGTCAGCTCCTGCTGCTGCTGCCAGTGCTTACCTGCAGCACTAAGCCGAATGCGAAATAACTTTTGCTGTTAACATATTCTAATAGGCAACTTGTTCTCCGAATATTGCCATGTTAATTGAATTGACGGCTGAGCGTTATGGCTTCTGGGCTCTGGGCTCTGGGCTCTGGCCTCTGACCTTCATCCGGCTGCAGTCGCTTCGAGTCGTATCATCGACCCAGTTAAGCTTTCTATCCGTCTATCCGTTGGCAATCCAAGGCACAGATAACGTACAACGTTAAACAATCAAGCGAGCGCGTTGTACAAATTTCAATTTCCATTTCCATTTCGTTTTCAATTTCGTATTCGAATTCGTCGTTGGCTTTTTTAATTGGCATGCGGCGCTGCTGCTCGCGTCGTGCTGTTGGCTAACCCACTTGGACACCGGCTGCCTGCCGGCCAGTCCGTTTTGGACGAATGTCGCCAGCGCCCCAAATTTGCCATTGCATTGACCAAAATTGGCGCTTCGCCTATTGCGTCAGCAGTGTCAGAGCGACTGCCATTGAGCAATTGGTCAAATACTTTTCACTATTCACTGTGTCAGGTTCAAACTGGGCGCTACACACGCTCTCGACTATCACATTTGCCTGTGTGTGACGCACAAACATCTTAATGTTGTTGTTGTTGTTGCTGTTGTGTATGTGTGTGCCTGCCATTCACGTCATTCTTTATTAATATTCAGTTGATGTAATGGAACTGAATAAGTTTCGGTATTTCGACTGAAAGCAGCTCGAGAAATTCGCTTGCCTAATGCGGTTATCATAACAACTTTAAAGTTTTCAGTGCTCAATTTATAGCCAAATGTATGAAACTATTTTTATTTTTCACTTTTCTTAACTACACTTTTAAAGCACGGCATTTATGGGCCAGCAGAACGCTCAGCGAAATATTTATATTTATTTTGAACTTTCTATGAACATTTTAAACAATTTTTTTGGTTTCAAGTTTATAATTTTTGCTTTAATAAAAGGCATAGTTTTCTTTTAATATTTTTCTTTTAAGAAATATTTTTAATTTATAATTTAAGCCGCTTGTTTTATTTTGAACGTGCTATGAAATAGTTCAAGCAATTTTTTGGTTTTAAATTTATAAATTTTTCATTTATAAAAAGCATAATTTTTAAGTAATTTTTTTTCTTAACAACAATAGTTGTTTTATTCTTTAGTAATAATTTGAGCAGCTTTTTCATGTATTTTATTATTGCTTATTTATTATTTTGTTAGTTGCTTATTGCATTTTCGTGAAAAAAATATATATTTCGCGTCTTGCTACTGCGCATATTTTCGGGCAATTTTTCTTTATTTCGTGCCATCAATCAGCGCCGACGGAATGTTGTGACACAGTTAAATATCAAGTATACGCAGCGTGGCGCACGCTTGCTCGCATTTTGCTGGCAAGTGTAATGCACACACGAGCTGAATGCGAAAATGGAAAATTGCTGCTCTAATATACATTTAACTTAATGCGAGCGGTAAATATGCCGAATACAGCGCAGTGTACAGTTTACACTCTTCACTGTACACTCTGCAGCAGCAGCAGCAGCAGCGGCAGCATCGGCATTGATGAAATTGTGCGCCAACACTCAAGACAAATACTTCAAATGCCACTTGAAGCGCAGCGCAATTGTTGCAAAAATGAAAAGCGTAAAGTGTTTTGTTGAAAATGTTCCAAAAACAACACATAGAACGGGCGAACAAACGCCGCCAGCCGGCAAATGTAAACAAAATTGTGCGCCCAAAAACGACGCTGTCGACGCAGTCAATAAAACGGCGCCAGATGCCGACAGAGTCGAGAGGAGAGCAGTGAGTGGTTGGACTGTATGGGATGAGGGCAGGCAGGCAGGCTGCTGAAAAAGATTGGAAAGCTGACAGGCCGAACGGCAGCGGAATATTTGCCATGCAAATAGGGACCCAAAACTGCTGTCTGGAGCGCGCTCTTCGAGTGCAATTAAATGCAAAATATTTAACAATGCAGCAGTGCATAAAAATGACAGAGAGAGAGCGAGGCAGAGAGAGAGTCGCGAAATTGACGTTAAATTATGAAAGTACTGCCCCCCAATCGATAGTCACGTTAATTGCACACAATGCACGCTGTGTGAGGGCTCAAAGCGTGGTGCTCTCTGTGGTTAGAGGTGAAGCTGAAGCTGTGCCCCCCTTCTGCGCTCTAACATATTCAACTCGTTGGAGAGCACTTGGCGAGTCTCTTGTGCCTGAAGCATTGCTCACAGCTCACAGCTTCAATGGCTGCAGCAAGTGCATAATTTGCTAGCATAAGTAACGTCGACATGTCGCTGCTTGTCAAACGCCAGGCGAAAGAAATATAGCACTACATATATGTTTTTTTTTTTATATGTATGTAATTTTCTATTGGGACATCAAAATGAATTCAAGAGGAATTTTATGTAAATTTAACATGACAATTTTCGTTTTAGTTGCCAGCGTCATAGCCATAGCATATCAACACGCATACATATATATATGCATATATATATATATATATGTAAGAAATGAACATACAAGCGCAAGTAAATATTTCATGCTGCTGCTTGCCGCACAACGTGGCGTATGCGCAACGTGTGCGCGCCAATTTGCACGGTGGATTACATCACAGTGCCAGGCTGCCTGAGCAAGCGGCGGGGGCTGACTAGGTAAACATGTCGACTTGTCATATGGCTTGCATTTAATTAACAAGCTAATTTTTCAAAGCACAAATCGCTGGGCGTTGCAATGCGGAAGAAGCAGAGCAGCGCGCCGTGAGGGGGCCGCAGTGTGCAGCGCAAGTTCGACGTTGCCAAAAAATATGAGCACTGCGATTTGACATTTCAAGATGCTGCGCCTTGCTTAATGAGACGAAAAACGAAAAACGAACGAGCAGCAAAAATAATAAAAATGGGGCTGCGTCGACTTCTGTTATCTTTGTAGTATTTTTAGTGTTGATTTTTGCAGTATTTTAGCGATAATTACGCATTGCACATTTTTATCAATATCCAAAGATCAATCGAACAGTATTTATTGCTGTGAGAAAAAATCCGTTAACAGTTACAAACAAATTTCAATAAAAATTCAGAATTTTTGTTGTTGTACTGCGAGCTATGCTTTGCCAAATAATACCGTGCATTTTGTTGGTTTTTTTTGTAGTGTTACATAAAAAGTTTATACAAAGCAACAGCTTTTTTTTTGCAGTTTTTAGCTCTGCAAACTTGTTTTAGTTGGTTTGTTTTTTTTTTTGGCATTAAAGTGTAATTGCTTTGAATAACTTTTAGCAGATGCCCTGCGCTCCCTCTCTTCCTCTCAGTGTACTTAAAGTAATTAAATTTAATGCTCTTTTTTTTTTGCTGCTGCCAACAATCTGTGTCAGTTTGCCAGCGCGCGTCGCTGGTTCTGTTAAATCTTGGAAATTAATAGCCATTTCATGCAGCCTCCGCATCAGTCGTTAAGCGCTGTAGCCAACAAACACAAACACAGACACATACACAATAACAGCAGCAATTTTACTGTAAAACATATTAAAATGCCACTCACACGATAAGCCCCTTTTGCCATTTCGCTCTGCGGCGCTGCCCCCAAGCCCCCTCTACGCCTGCCTCTGCCCGCAAATGGCAAAAAGTTTGCTGACAAAATGGTGGGGTTCTGCTGCATGGCATTTGTATTAGTGTAGGGGGGAGTGGGGGTAGTTGGTTATTTAGCTACAATAAGCTGCAAATTTTGCATATTTCATAGATGTTGACAGTTGCCGAGTGTGTGTGTGTGTGTGTGTGAGTGTGCGAGCGTGTGTTTGTGTCTGCTAGTTGGCAGGTAAACCGAGCAAAATAATAGCAAAAATTTATACAAATAAAAATTGCAATTTAAAGCGCGCCCCGTTGCTCTCCATTTGCTATCTCGCTCGCTTGCTACCTCTCTCTCTCTCTGCAGCTGGCAGTTGCCTTTGTCTGCCCGGCAGCTTAGCGACTGCTATAGATACCAGTCGTGGGTTACCTGCCAGCATAAACTACATGGATTTCATTTTGCACTTTTATAGCAGGAAATTCGCATAGAAAAAGCACAAACACACACACACACACACACAGTCAGCCGTAGCCCAGGCCAAAGTTTTAGTGGCATGGCCAACATGAAAAGTGTCGCCATAAAGGCCAACTAGCAGCAAGCGAGTCGACTGCTAGTTACCCTATTAAAAACTATAGTTTTAGCTTTTTGCCTTGCTCATAAAATACTGCAGATGCAAGTCGACTGCTGCATACCCTACTTGACTCATACAAGCCAGCTAATATACCCTCTATAATTTAACTAATACACGTATGCATTTGAACTGTAAGCAGCCCTTACTAATCTGTCCTCTCTTCCTCTCTCTCTCTCTCTTTCTCTCTTCCGATCTCTTCCCTCTGCTCTCTGTTACTCTCTTTGCAGCACATGGTGCAGGCCGGCGTGGCGCCGTTCACGGGCGCACCGGCTGGCTATGCCGCCGCGCCTGGTCCGGCGGCAGCGGCCGCAGCAGCCGCCGCTGCAGCTGGTGCGCCCACAGCCGACAGTCTGTCGCTGGCCGCGGTGACAGCAGCCGCCGCCATCAAAAGTGAGCCGCCGCCAAGTATGCAACAGCAGCTGAAGGCAACTGCCGGTGAATCACCATCAGCGCAGGCAGCGAACGCTGCTGCCAACACAGTCGCAGCAGCGGCCGCCGCCGCAGCAGCAGCAGCAGCGGCAGCAGCAGCGGCGCCAGCAGCAGTTCCAACAGCAGCAGCAGCAGCAGCGGCGAATGCCGATGGAGTCAATGTGAATGCGCCGTTGTACATGCAGCAGAAGGTGAGTCTCGCACACACACACACACGCAGATACACACACACTGTGTGTGTGTGTTTGTGTTTTGAATTGCATTTTGTAGTGGTTTTGGTTTTGGATTCTGGATTTGGACTTTTGACTTTGGCTTGGGTTTGCTTTGGCTTGTTTTGGCTTGGTTTTGGTTCGTTTCGTAGTATGCCCAAACACGCACACACACACAGACACACACGCACAGCATGAGGGTCATGTCGTTGCATTGCGCGCAGTGGCAATAACAACAAACTACACAAACACACACACATACACAAACACTCACACACATGCTGGCAGCTCACTCGCTCGCAATTTGGCATTCATATTTTTTGTAGCATACTTTTCGTTGTTGTTGTTGTTGTGTGTGGTTGTTGCTGTGCGTCGAGCACGTCGCTTTTGTTGTTGTTTATGCGCAGCAGCAGCAAACGCTCGAGGACATTTTTGCTCAGCTCCCGTACGTAGTTTATTGCTTGCCCAAACGTTTCTATGCGCTCTTCCCACTACTACTACTACTTCTTCCCGCTCTTTTTTTTCTAATTAAAAATATACACACGCACACCCACCACACACGTGAAATGCTACCTGCAATCGCAGTAAAGTGCTTAGAGTACACTTGCTTCTGTCGCCACGGGCAAATCACATCGAGCATTTGAAACTGAAATTTAATTTCGGCCAACTTTCATTCACTGCTGAAATTTCTAGCAAATTTTAATTTGGCTTTATTTGTATTTGTTTGCAGCACAATTCATTTGTCAGCCTCAGCCCAGGCCTTGTTTGTTTATGAAAATTGATTCGTGCATTTGAATAATTTAACAGATGAGCTTTGCATTTTTGGGCTAAGCTTTTGTGTGTAACATTTAATTTGTGTGCAGCACGCACACACACACACACGTTTGTTTGCACTGCAGTCGTAGGTAACTTTTAGCTCGCAGGTGCAATGAATAATCAAATATTTAACTATTGGCAATAATAGAATTACACACGCTGTTTGCATTTTTGGATTTTCTGTAGTTGAACTTAATTTTATTAAAAAAATATATATATATATCTTTATTTATTTCGAATATTAATATTAATAAATATAAGCCCATTCGATGTGTATCACGTATATCTTTATGTATGTTACGCATACGCAGCGTTGGCCATTGAAATAAAACTTGCATTTATTGCAAGCTGAAAGTTTTCTTGTTTTCTCGAACAGCAATTAGTCAGGGGCAGCGGGTGAAAACGAAATCAATAACAATTGAAATTGCGAATTGAGAGGCATCTTCAGTAACTAAGTCAACCGCAATTCGTCTTGTGGCTTACACTAATTGTGACAGCTGGCATTTATTGGCAATAAGCTGTCATAAGTTCCACACGATTTCCAACACTTTGATTTGCTGGTAAACACGACGACAATAACTTATCAAATTCAATTAAGCCTTGGCTTTTTTCTTCCTCCCCTCGTCCCGCTCTCTGTCTGTCGCATTCAATATTAATTGAGACAAGAGCAACAGCAACTTGGGGGAAACTGCATCTAATGGCTGTCATAAATAAAACATAAATCATGCACGGACATGAACTCGAACAGAGTTTGCACTGGACGTTGACAAGGGCAGAGCAGAGTAGAGCTGAGCAGAGCAGAACAGCTGAACAAATGCAGTGGAAACACAGCAAATAGAACGAAAGCTACGAGATTCGAACTGAGTTCCTTCCTACCATAAATACCTCAAGGCTGTGCAGAGCGAACGAGGAAGAGCAATAGAAAAACAATGCGAAAAGAAGAGAAGAGAAGAGAGGAGAATGGAAAAGACACTGCTTCGATTGGCTTTCGGCTGAATCAGGCAGACAGTTGGCACATGTCGGCCATAAATATAGATCAGAGTAGAGTATAGGCATACGTATATGTATCTGTTCACGCACACGCACACGCACTCATAACCCGAATGTTTTTTCATGTAAATTACTCAGCGATTACGCATACGCACCGTATGCCCATGCCGCTGGGCCGTTGTTATTGTTGCCGTTGCTGTTGTTGTTGCAACCAATTTAGCTCTGTACTATTCACCGATTCATTCATTTCTATTCATAAACATTCACATTACGTCTTGGTCGCATGCTGTATTGACAGATCACTTATTTAACTATATCTCTCTCTCAATATATATATACCATACTAAATATAGTATATATCTGGCTCTCACTTATCGTTAGTTTACTGTGCCCCTTTGACAGTCTGCCAGGCTGACTGATTACCAATTTACTGATTGATGAATTGTTGTTATTGATGGAGTCACATGTGTGTGTGCCAGTTGCTAGTTGAATGCCCGCAATACTCCCCCCTTGGTTCATACGCATAACTTAGCTTAAGATTGTCTAGCAAATGTATCGAAAAATCAGTTTGTTGAATGGATCGAGTTCTGCCTAGTTTGCGCATTTTGTTATATCACACTGTCGCTCTCTCTCTCTCTCTCTATATATATATTTATATATATATTTTGAATATATGCTAACCGTATGCGAGGCATGTTCCAGCAAGAGAAAGAGTGCAACTAAACCGTGACACATGAAACCTATTAAAAATTATCGCAACTTGCAACATATTTACCATATACTAAGCAACGTTTTTTTTTTTGGTGTTGGCCCGTCTGCCTGTCGTAGTGCTTGTCTCGCTCTCACTCAAACTCTCTCTCACACACACACACACTCAAACTTGCACTGCTATCAAAGCGTCTGAGATGCCAACTAAAACGCAAATCCTTGTTGTTATCCACAAATTTATCACAGACAAATCTGTCAACACAACAACAACAACAACAACAGACACAGTACAATGGCAGCATCAGCAATGGGTCCGCTGCAGCAGTGCCAGCTGCCGGCCCGGGAGCAACTGCCACGACGCTGGTCACGCAACAGCAGCAGCAACAACAACAACAACTACAGCAGCAGCAGCAGCCACCCGCATCCCTGACAAATGGACACGCCATGGAGCAACTGCAGCAGCAGCAGCAACTGCCGCATACCCCACAGAATGTGCTTAGCATTGTGAGTTTGGCCCAAAAAAAAAAAACAATAGGAAAACAACAGCAAAAAATTATAATAAAATAAACAGTTGAAGAGGAGAAGCAGCGCAACTAAAAAAAAAATAAATATGACAAAAAGAAGACAACAAAAACAGGACGAACAGCAAAGGAAGCTAAATGAAAAATTCGTAGAGCTCTGCAAACAATTGAAATATACGTGCCACGACTTTGGTTTCAGTTTCGGTTTCTTGGTTTCTCCCAAGCTCACTTGGGCTCTATCTCTCCCTCGCACACTCTTTCTCTGTCTCCCTCTCTTCTGGTTTTTTCCTGCCTTCTTCATTAAGCTCTCGCTGGGCTGCTACTTAGTCGTCCTATCGCTGGGCAATCGTTAGTCTCCATTCATCACATTCATTTGCGCTGTGCTGCATAATAATTCGTGCAAATTGAAATGCCAGTTTCTTGCTGCTCCTGGTTTATAATTAGTTAATGCAATTGAGAGTGCTATAGCTCTATAAGGGCTCTTCATGCTGACAAGCTTTGTATAGCCTTAATTGAAACACAAATATATCTCAATTATTTTTGTGACTCATTATTTTTCTCCTGTGCGTGGATTCTTGTATTGGATATGCGCTCATTAAAGCTCTCAAAAATAACAATCGTATTATCATTGCTCATAATTATACAAGACATGGGGTCTATTTTTTTTGGGTGTGAAGTTCGTCTAACTTCTCAGCAGTTGTGCCCAAAGATGATAGGATATTTGTTTTTTATTTAATTATTTATTTTTTCCTATTGGTTCATCTACTTAGAATTCATCAGGATGGGAATTATGGTATGCACTTTAATAATTTTAAAGAAATATTAATAATAATTTAAAACTAAAATTTTAAAGAAATATTGAAAGAAATTTAAACTTAAAATTTTCTTTGTCTGACTTTCTTCAGAGCGAAGTTTTTCTATGGTATATAATCACAATCTAGTTCAGCTCTTCATTATATGGAAAAACTTAAACTTTAGGTTCTTCCATCTCTTAGGCATAGGTTTCTAAGCTTTACCATAATTGCAATCGATTAGCGCCCTCTATGATATATACTACTATAATATACTATAACTACACTCTCTAAATTTTAATTATTGAAATCGCATTTATATGTGTATCTTATGTACTTCCATTTTTTGAGCAATAATTTCACTACAATAATCGCATTAAGTCATTATTTATTACAATAAAAAGCCAAATTAATTAT
Organism: Zaprionus bogoriensis; assembly: GCA_035046045.1. NCBI lineage: Eukaryota > Metazoa > Arthropoda > Insecta > Diptera > Drosophilidae > Zaprionus > Zaprionus bogoriensis. The sequence goes on along the minus strand of JAWNOI010000192.1, from coordinate 1,611,891 downwards.
AAAATAAATCAGAATTATTTCGAGTAGCCAGCTTAACTCTCTCTCTCTCGGGGCTAAGCTTTAAACATTCCTGTCGAAATACCACGCCCAGTTTGCAAAATAATGCCAACACCTTTCGCATTCAAATCAAAACATTTGGCTCGAATTCCTTTTGCTGCTTTCCTTCCTTCGACTGCTGCTTTGCATGTCTTGTTGTTTTTGCTGCTGCTGCTGCTGCCTCGATTTGGGTAAAAGTTCTTTCATTGTTTCGAAATTTATGCAAACATTTTTGATTCGACATCAAAATGCGAGTGCGACCTTTTTGCTTTTCGCTGTTGCGATACGTCGCGTGCCAGGCTCAGGCATTTTATAAACTAAAAAGCGTTAAATGTCATTTACGGTAACCCAATCCAGGCAGCAGCAAGTAATATCACACCCGGTCGCCCCCTGAAATACCCGCCTTTGGGCCAACCTTATCGTTAGCCATTTATACGACCAAAGTTTTTCACGCCATTTCACTTTGCCGGCAAATGAAATCAAATAAAAAAAAGAAACAAACCCCGAAAATGTGGCCCCAACATGCAATCGAAATGGCAGCAGGAGGCATAAAGAATACGAATAAAGAATATATATATATAGATATAGATATAGAGAGAATGAACGTTAGTATGATACACACAAAGCAGCGATAGGAATTTGCTTAGATTTATTTGTGCGCGCAACGGATCGAAAATTAAGTTGTGCTGGCCTTGTAGGCGTGGCGTACGGGGGGCGCTCAAATTTATTTGCCATTACACACAGAGTTATTGTTATAGTTATTGTTATTGTTATTGTTATTGTTACTGCGATCGCTGCGCGCTGCGCGCTGCTCCCAAGCATTTGCAGCGTGTGCGTAAATTGACAATAATATGAAATTATTCAAACCCAAAGGGAGAGCGCGAGACGGAGATGTGCAGCAGGAGGAGCATGTAGGAGCAGGGAGAGATGGCTGACTGCATACAATGGCAATAGGAGAGACATGCCAGTGCATATTCGGTTTTAATAATGCAGCAGCACAATACAAATGCAAACATTTCCGCAGGGCCGTCACTGGGATTTGGTGCCAGTTGGGAAATTGCAGTGCAGCTCGGCAGTTGCGCGACAGTTTTATTGCATAAGTCAACAAAAGTCTGTGCCACAAATGTCTGTCTGTCTGCCGGTCTGTCTGTCTGTCTGTCCCACTGTGTTTGCCTCTCTTTCTCTCTGCCTTCCCGCTTCTTTGAGTGTTTCTCTCTCTCGCTCTATCACCGTGCATGTTTGCTCCACTGTCTCTCTCTCACTCTTGCTCTGCTTATCTCTCTCTCCTTCTCACTCTCTCTCTCTCTCTCTCTCTCTCTCTCTCTCTCTCTCTCTATCTGCCCGTCTGTCCCACTGTCCCTGCCGCTCTATCTGTCTGCCTGTCGAACTATGTGTGCTGTAACTTTTTTTATTGGGTCACCCACAGCACGGTGCGTGTGTGTGTGTGTATGTTGTGTGTGTTTGTGCTTGTCTGTAAACCACTTGAAAATTGTATTTTCATTTCAATTGTTTATTTATTGCGGCACTTGTTCGCATTCGATTTGCCATACAGCAACTGCAGCTGCAGCAGTGGCAACCACATGACAACAACTGCAACAGCAACAACAACAACGACAACAAATTCTTTTGCATATCACCAATTTTTAATAATACATACTTACTGAAGCATATCAACCACGCACAAAGCAAGTTTATTCAGAGTTTTATTTGGATAACCCCAAGAACTTAAAAACATAGCGAATTTTTATATTATTTTAAACTGGAAATTTATGTTTATTTTAAAGTATTTAAAATAATATGCATTTGCATTTAAATGCAGAGAATAATAGTCAGGGGGAACTAATGTATTTCATTTTATTTTATTATTTTTCATTGGAAATTTTCAAAGACGATATTTGTAAAAAAAGCTTTAAAATATTTAAAAAAAAAATAGCATAGGATTTTTATTAATATTTTCTTATTCAGTTTTACTCAGTAAATTTATTGCAAATCCAAAAAATGTTTAAATAAGCGTCGTATGCATAAATAATAAATAATAAATAAATGATAAAAGTTAATAAAAGTCGGTGGGAACAGGTCTAAATTTAAGTTTTTATTTTATTGTTTTTAATTGGAAATTTTCACCTGGTATATTTCTAAAGAAAAAGCTTTAAAATATTAAAAAACAAAAGTATACGATTTTTTACGATTATTTACATTTACTTATAAAGCTTTTCTCAGTAAATTATTAGCAGTTCCTGAAATATTTTAATCAATCGTATGAAAATCCTATAATTTAATAAAGAAATTATAAAATTAAAGAAATTTTTCACTTGAGATATTTCTAAATGAAAAGCTTTAAAATATTAAAAGAAAAAAGAATACAATTTTTAATTTACATTTTCTTATTAAGCTTTTCTCAGTAAATTCTTAGCAATTCCTGAAAATGGTTAAACAATCGTATGTAGTAATATATAATCAGTGGGAACACGCCTCAGCTTAAGCTTTAAGCCATTCGAAATCAGAATCCAGATTCTCGTTAACCACATTTCGCTAATTAATTTTTTATTCTCTGTTCTCTTCTCTTTTCTCCTTTCTGCCACACAGTCCACAGTATTGATTGCCAATGAGGCAGCGGAGCCACAGCAAAACTCAGCGTTGCCAAGCGCTGGCGGTGCTGGTGCTGCTGGCGCTGGCACTGCAGGAGGCGGCGGTGGTGGTGGCGGCGGCGGCGGTGGCGGCAACGGTGTTGGCCTATGCGCGCCCAGCTCACCGCTCTGCAGCTCACCGTCCAGCGTCACAGTTGCCGCACAAGCAGCCACACTTAATGGCAGCGGCAATAGCAGCAGCAACAACAACAGCAGCAGCAACACCAACAACAACAACATGTCCAGCGATGGCAATGTTTCGGGCAACACATCACCAATTGCCAGCGGCGAGCCGCTGCTCCAGACACCAACAACAGTGACAACACAACAGCAGCAGCAGCAGCAATCGCTCAATATGAGCAGCAGTCCCACAGCAGCAGCAGCAGCGACCTCGGTGACGGGCAGCGCCATAGCAACGGGCGCCTTGGCGGCCACCAGCAGCAGCAGCATCTCAGCGGCAGGCGGTGGCCTGTTGCCGACCACCGGACTGGTGGTGGAGAGCAGTGGTGTGCCCGCCAGCACCACGCAGGTGATTGCCCATCTCAATGCGGCCGCTGCAGCGGCCAGTGGCATTATGACGGCCAGCGTGCAGAGCCCCAATGTGGCAACTAGTCTGAGCAGTGCTCTAGTCCCGGCCCAGCCGGTCTCGTCGGTGGTGGCAGCCGTCGCAGCAGCCGCCTCGCTGGATGCCAAAGGTCAGCCGAAGCGCCTGCACGTCTCCAATATACCGTTTCGCTTCAGGGATCCCGATCTACGCGCCATGTTTGGGGTAAGTTCGGACTGCTGACTACCAGTTAGCTGTGTCTATAGCACTAACTGATTTTCTACGTTTTGCCTGCAGCAATTTGGCACCATTTTGGACGTGGAAATCATCTTCAATGAGCGCGGCAGCAAGGTAAGTGTCAGCGCAGCTCTCCTTGCTACTTCTATCTCTATCTCTATCACTGTCTTTGGCTGCATTGATTGTTGCACGAAACATTTTTAAATTATGCACATTGCCGAGGCAAGTGAAGTCTGCCAGAGACAAGCTCAATATCACTTGGAGGTGCTCGGCAGCAACAGAAGCAGCAGCAGCAGCAGCAGCAGCAGCAGCTCAATGCTCAATGCTGGGCGCCCTAACAGCATTAGCCATATAATTGCATAGTAACAGGGGCTCGGTTGCCCGGCAACTGGACGAAAAATGTGCATAATTTAAAGCGCGCTGATGCATGCCCCAAGATGCTGCAAGCTCCGCCTTCCATCCCAGCATGTCCTTGGACCATGTTTTGCGTGTCTGTGTGTGTCTGTACACTGTAGCATATGCTAGACTATACTAGAGCGTTGCGTCTTTGGTTTACATTTCTATAATCTCTCTCTCTCTACATATATATATACATTGATATATATACTCTACCTATATATATATATATATACTCTATATGTTTCTTTAATTGCATGTTTGATTGCGAATGGCAGGGATTCGGTTTTGTAACATTCGCTAACAGCAACGATGCAGAACGAGCACGCGAACGTCTACACGGCACCGTGGTTGAGGGACGCAAAATCGAGGTGGGTGCATGCAACCAATACCATTACCTACACACACACACACAAACACACACATATATCCTACACTCACACACATTCCGGTCACACGGCAAGCTATTATCTGCCAACTAATTGCAAAACTATCACAAGTTTCTCATTTACCACTAAAATGCCGCAGAGAAAGCGCTGCAATTGGCCTGCTCGCGTGTCCACGTGATGTACGCCAAGTGCTCGCAAGTTTTTCGCGTAACTCCCAGTGATTTTTCGTATTCATTTTCTTCTCTTTTTTTCTTTTATTATTTTTTTGGTAAATACCCCTTCTATCGATTGTGCAATCGCATTAAACGCAGCGCGTTTCACGCACATTATCAGCGCACATTGATGCTCTGATTGATTTTTAAATTATGCGCGTTTCTCTGCCTGCACCGTAGATTTATTTGCCTTTAATTAAAAATTAATTACGTGCTCTGTGCGCGTTAAATGCGCAGCTGCATTTAATTGGCATTTAAAATATGCTGAAAAGGCGCAAAGTGCCGTAGAAATTAACTGCAGCGCTCGAAAGTAGGCAACAGTTTTTTTCTTCTTCATTTCCATACTACAACGATATCAAACGTCGCCTAATTAAGTGAAGCAGCATTAACTAAATTAAATCAGCGCAGAATTGCGCTAACAGCTAAATCCAACTCACACACACACTCACACCCACACACCTCATTCGAATTGTAATTGTTAACTAACACTTAATTTATTTCTACATTCTCTATACATGCGGTATGCGAACTGAACTCTCTAAAAATAAATCTTAATATATTTATATATATATTAAAAAAAAAAAACAACTACAACTACAACAACAACAACCCATCACCAACCACGCTCGCTGCAACTGCAACTCGAACTCGTTACTTTGAACTCGTTACTCGTACACGAATTCGAACTCAAATTCGAACTCGAAATTTCAACCAATAACCATTGTGAAGGTGAATAACGCCACTGCACGTGTACAAACCAAAAAAGTGACAGCAGTACCCAACGGTAAGTTGCTCTAACACTCACACAGGCACACACCCGCTTATACACACACTCACACGCATACACACATCAAATATATATATAACACACACACACACATAAAGCTAAGCGAGAAACAAGTTTAAGCGCTGAACAAAGAAATGCAATTACGTCTGGCCTAGAAGAAGTATAAGAAATGAGAAGCACGCAAGCGGCAACTTAACAACAGCAACATCAACAACAACAACAGCGACAACAACAACAACTATGAAAACTTGTACACAAAGTGCCATAACATTTGACTGGCCATTGCACTATGGGGAATTTGCGCGATTTCATGGTATTTAGTCATTTTATCAATGTTTAAATATTTGGGTTTTTAATATGTAAACATATTAAAAAACACATGGCTCCATATGTTTGTGTGTACTAATATTTTCATATGTGCCTGTCTTACTTATATTTAGCCAATTTTAAATCAGGTCTAAAAAGCAATTTTTTGGAAAAAAAATTAACTTTACATAGACTTACAAAAAAAAAAAAATAAAATAGAATAAAATAAATAAATAAATAAGTCGGAAGCACGCAACAAAATTTATAAAGCAGATAGACAGCATCACGCACGGAAGCATTGTCGTGTTAATAATTTCATGGATGTTTTCAACAGAGCCTTAGATACTTCTGATCCTGTCATTTCTTCAACAAACCTTATGAAGCGAATTCGGAAGCATAAAAGTATGGAACTTCCTTCAGAAGTTTTAAGCCTTCTCTTGTGCAATTTTGAAGGCCAGGATCAAATTGAATAAATCGGAGATGAAATTGACGATTTTTATTTTATGTCTGACGAAGACCTTGGGAATGAAAATATTTTGTAAACTTAGTATTGTATTATTTGGTTGTCACGCCCATTTTACCAAAAATTATTTCCAACGATCTCCATAAGGCTAATACAAAAAACTGTTTTGTAAAATCTTACTTAGTTTAAAAGTTAATAAACAATATTTTGTCAGGGAAGGGGCGGAGCCACGCCCATTTTTCTAAAAACATTACTATCGGTGTCTATAACAATAATAAAAAATCCGTTACAAAAAATCTTACTTAGTTTAAAAGTTATTAATTAATACCATGAAATCGGCCAAATTCCCCATAGTGCATTGCTGTCAGCCTTGTTGTTGTTGCTCTGTTTAGAGTTGCCATACTTCTTCATTTTGGTTTCGTTTCCCTCACATTTTCCTTCGTGTATTTTCTTTTTTTTTCGTTTTTTCTTTTTGTCTTCCGTTTGAACTTTTCACATCGAGTTCCTCTGCTGGCGGTGCTGCCTACATTTTCGAATGTTTCGTAATGAAAATGTTTTGCACTTGGAGAATTTGTTGCTTCTTTTGATTTCGTTCGAGGAACTTGTTAATGGAGCGTTTGCCAAGGCGTTAGGCAATCAAAAACTTGTTAACTCAGTTGCCAATGCCACTCTAACAACAACAACCAACAACAGCAACAGCAAAGAGCAACATCAACTTCTACCGGGCTTGCGGCTGCTAACCAAAAACAAACTAATGCACACTCACACACACACACACGCACACACATACACATGCAGAGTTTGTGTTGTTCGTCTGAATTGCTGGCAACGTTTATTTTTTCCTTTTCGAATTATGTTTAAAGTGTCTGCATTTGCATAGTCTAAAGCGATAACCGATTAGCGTTAACCGATTACCGATGACTGATGATTGAACATATGCTGATAATGAAAATTAAACCCATTTCTTTTTTTTACATTTGTTTTCTCTCACACCACACACACAGTTGTACTGACCAAAGACGGTGCCATTCCGGCTCCAGCTCTAGGTGAGCAAACCAGAGAACAAATTAAAATCGATAAACAAAAGAATTGCATTTGTTGTAATTGTCTGTGACTTGCTTGCCAAAAAAAAAAAAAAAGAAAAAAAATTCCAAAAAAATATATATGCATATTCAGTGTTTGTCTCTAAGCGTAGACACCCCAAAAACTTACCCCTGTAAATGTGTAATACCGACAACGCTATGATAAATTCCCTAAACTGGCATGTTGCATGCTAACGGTGGCATGATAATAAATAAATACCCTGCAATTGGCTGCATAACTCGAAAACAACAACAATCCCTTAATACAAACTGCTAATAACTGTAATTCCCAAGACTCTCTCGCTCTCTATCTCTCTCACTCCCCCTCTCTCTCTCTCTCTTACACAGTCCCAGCATGAAAATACTGTTCAATGAAATCTGTGTTTATATAATGCAAATTATTCCAGTTGCTGCAAATGCCTTTGCAATATTTTCCAACTGAAGTACATATTCGTATAGCTGTAGCAACACCTTACATTCACATACATTTACGTTTCGACGCTCATACGCTCTACACCTCGCGCCACAACTTTAGGTCTACTTGTGTTTCCTTGAATATTTCCATGTTTTGCTGTAGTTAAACTATAGTTTTACCGTTTGCTCCCACAGCGTGTGGTAATTCCTTGCAAGTTTTTGTCAGTTAGAACTTCTTCTGGTATATTTAATGTTTCGCCTGCACACACAGTTTCATTTTGAAGTTGCGGTTGCTTGCTCAAAACTTTTAGCCAGAAAGAGTGGAAAGGCAGCAGCAGCTTGCAAGTTGCCCCTGCCATGTATAATAAATAATACTGCTGATTAAATCGTATTTGCCTGCACAAGTTGCCATTAAAAAGTATTCACAGCACAAAATCTATACTTTAGTTTCGCTCAAATACGATAAGCCGCTTACAGCGCACCCAACAAAACCGACGAGCCGGAGCCGGAGTCGGAGTCGGAGCCTGAACCAAACAGTCTGAGCTCCGGCTGTAGCGCAGGCTGCCATCAGCTGCTGCCAGCTTTTGTAGAGCTCGGGTTTTTTTTTTTTTTGCCATGCAAAATGCTTTTGTATTGCCAACAAACTTGCAGGCAGCCAAGCAAACGGACAAGCGGACAGGCAGACGGACTGAAGCTGCAGTAGCAGCAGCAGCAGCAGCAGCGTCTTTGGCCTCTTTTTTCATCTCTTCCTTAGGTGCTTTAGCTAGCCTTTTCTTGCCGATTGTCGTTGTGCTCTTCTCTCCCACTCTCCCTCTCTCTCTCTTTCTCTCTCTCTCCTTCTCTTCGCTCTGGCCACGTGCACGTAATGCGCTTCATTTGCGTTGCACTAACTGCAAGTTGCGTCCGCTGGGACGCCCAACTATTTATGCGGTTGCCGGCATATTATAGAAATAGATGCAGACAGTTGGACACACGGACAGACATGCAGGCAGACGGGACGGACAGACAGGCAGGCAGTCGTTTTATCACGTTTCGAACGGCTCGCATTTGCCTGGCAAATGGCTGGTAGCATTAAGAAGAGGAACAGGAGCAGCAGCCGAGCTCACGTTGTTGTTATATGCAGAGCGCAGAGCCAGCGGGGCAATGGTTTGTGGCAGTCAGGATAATTACAAATAAACCACAAAGTTGCAAACATGTTGCGGCGCACACACTCGCACACATAAATTTCCAGGGAAAACGTAGAAAAACCCATAAACGAATATAAAAATAAAAGTTTTCCTTGAACTTCGCTTCTGATGCGGTCTCATCCTGCCCTGCCCGTTGGCAGTTCTGCCAGAAGCGTTTTATTTCTGCCCCACAGTTGTTGTGTCTTATGCAAATGTGTTCGTTGCGCACATGCACACACACACACACGCACACTCACATATGTGTGTGTGTGTGTGCATTTTGAGCAAAGTTTGTCTTCTACTTCGTATGTTGATTTCTACGCTGCACGCCAATCCCCTGTCGCTCTGTCCGTATATTCCTTTTATTTTCCGTTGATCCTTTGACATGTTAAACTTAATGCGCCCCAGCCAACAGCCAGGAGCTGCAGCTGCAAGTCGTGACTGTCTGTCAGTCTATTTGACATGTAGTTTAGTGCATTTTCCGCTAGTTATAAAAATACTTAGTATACTTGGTACGCAGAGTCGATCGTATGCAAGCCAAAAGCGAAGTCGAGTCGAGCTTATTTCCCATTTCTGTTTGCGTCTCGTTTGTGTGTTTTTATCTGGCATTGCGAAACAACAGCAGCAGCTTACAAATAAAATAAAATTCACTTTGCTCTGCACTGGCAAAAAATAACTACAAGTTTGTCGCATACAAATAAAACTGCATGTTCTCGGCTGACACCCGACACCTGAGTGCCCCGCCCACTTTCCCGCTCCCGCATCAAGTTGATTTGGAAACAACAACACATAAATCATATATAAAATATATAAACATATACATATAAAATGCTCTATAACTGCATTAGCACGGCCCAAAACTTGTAAATGTAATTGAGCTACGTGTCATGTATCTGTAACTGTAACTGTATCTGTATCTGTACGATATCAATGCAAATGTAAATGTAACGAAAATGAAAGTAATTTTCAGTACAAGCAAACGAAACGTACATTTTAGCCACCAAAACTAATGCAACTGTTTTCTCTTGCCTTTTACATGCCTGCTGCCAACAAAAAAAAAAAAAAAAAATACTATGGATAAATCAACTGAATGCAGTTTGTGTACAATGGCCCGAAGGTAAGCGTTTTGTCCAAGTTCTTTTTTCTACGTTTCCATGTATTTGTATTTTGTATTTATTGCCTGCTGTATTTCGTTATAAATTTACAACAAATACTACACACATGTAAACACACACACACACTGAGCACACATACACAGACACAATAAGTTATCGTTAAAGTATACGAAAACTTTTGATTTATTAAACTAACTTTAAGCCCTGGACAACATTTTAGTCTGTAAGCGACTTTATACATACTACTACTACTATTACTACTACTAAATCTGTAGCTGAACAATGTTAGGCAGGTCTTTACCACGTCTACCATATACTAAACATATATATTTTGCCTATATCTACTGGGGTCTCTGACAGGTCGAGTTATCATTTCGAAATCTCGCATTTTCGCTGTTTTTATCTGAAACTTTTCCAATTTATTCACTTTATTTGTCGCTAGGCTCCGCGTTGATTCATATCTACCTACCTATATAATCTACATTGCAATTATAATACTACCTTTTAATACTTGTTGACTGTTTGTAAATTGTTTTTACTTGATTTCCTACTTTTACCATTTTGCATATTATTCCCGAATTTCGTCAAAAGCAAAACGAACATAGAAATCAAATTTGAAATCAACTTTTAAAGTATAGCGAATATATAATAATAATAATATAATATATTAAACATAAACGTTCGACAAAGCGGCGTGTCACCAGTTTTTTCTAGTCTTGTCGCTGATTTTGATGATCTTGTGATCGTCTAATGATTATATAATGATGATGATGATGGTTATGAACTTATAGCATATTGCCGCTGTGTTGTCTTATGCATACTACCTATACTATATTTAAACTATTTATATAAAATACATACATACATATATATATATATAAATTCTATATATATCTGAACAATCGATACCATTGCGTTTGACACACACTTAACCAATTCTGTTCCGTTGTATGTGCGTTTCGTTCGACTTTCCATTCTTATTTTGTGTCCTGAGTTCGTTTTACGTTTTGACAAATATTTTGGTCTGGTACTTTGGTCTGAACATTGTCGGAAATGCTCCTTAGCGTAATTACTTATTACTTACGTATATACGCATACACACACACACACACACTCACACACACACTCGAATGTATGTAACTGGTAACTTTCGTCGCGTTCCAAAGAGCTTAACTTAGCACTAGACTTAAGCAAAACCACAATCACAACAAGTACCACAGAATCAAACCACGAAAATGCCACTCACTGCATCCCCCGAATTCGAATTGTAAATACAACACACACATATACACACACACACATATATACACACATGCAGACAGTCAGTCAACCACACACACAGAGCTCATTGCAAGCATCAAATGATATGCAAAATCTAACGAAATTTATCAACGTATATCGCATATATATATATATATATCGTGCCTCTATATCGTGTATCGTCTATACTATATATGAACAACCTTAAGGTTATCGCCTGCCCGTGGCCGCCGCCTGGCCGTTTCTGGGGGCGCCCGTTGGCGCCGGAGCGGCTACGTTGACGCCGATGCCGCTGCCCGTGCAGCTGCCGGTGGCGCAGGCGGCGACTGCGCCGCCAGCAGCGGTGCACACCGTGCCACAGCCCACAGCTGCCCCAGCGGCCACGTCCATAGTGTTAGCGCCGCGCCACACCACGCACAGTGCGGTGCCAGCAGCTGTGACAGCGCAAACTGCAGCAGCAACCACACGGCGGAGGTACATTGAAAAGACTCTGATTCCAGTTTAAGGCAACAACAAACCTGTGTGGCAGCAAAAAAAAAAAAAAAAAAAAAAAAAAATAGAAGCAGAATTCAAAAATTGACATAATCCCTCGATTCGCTGATTCACACAAGCACAAACTGACAGACATACACACACCAACACACACACACACAGAGAAACCACAACCTGATACAACAGCAACCAGCCACCAATTCTTAGCTATGAGATCTGTACCATATCAATACCGTAATACTATATTTGTTGTCTTGTTCCTTTGGTTACGCATTTGGGTTTGACTATATGCTAAGTACAATATAATGCATACTTTTTGGCGCCCTTGAGACTGCATCGTTCTACGGCTAGGCACACACACACATACACAGAATATACACACACGTCAGCAACCAATTGATATTCGGTCCAATCAGTCAACAATCGAACAATCAATCAACCAACTAGTGGCAACTGTACCTGAGAAACTATATCTAGCTCTTAAGTATGGAGAGAGGTTCTCTAGCTTTAACCCTAGCAATATACATAACTATATCTATATATTATCGTATCGTATAGTATGGTATGGTATGACGTACCCCTCGTATCGTGTGACGGTAGACCGATTTTTTAAGGCATTTACTATATTTCCATAGAGCATTAGTTTTTAGCTATGAATATAAACTATATAAATGTATCGTTCTCTTGCTCTATCTCTCTCTCTCTGTCTCTGTCTCTGTTTTACTATTACTTTGCAATTTTGCACGCCTTTTGTTTTGTTTTCACATCGCAACGCAAAAAATCAAACTAAAATAGAAAATTGCCATTGAATTGTTGCCAAAAAAAAACAAAAAAAAAAAAAGGAAAACATCAAAATCGAACTCGATTCGTTTTCAATTTGTTGTGTTTGCATGTGACAAAAGACACGGCCACGGCCAGAACTTATATAGCTACCACTTTGATTGCCTGGTTATAATGCTTTTTCGTTTTTGTAAATATTACGCTGCGCTTAACTTGGCTAAATGAAATTGAGAATCGAAATTTGACTTACGTAATGCTCTGGCATTTTGAGCTCAAGCATTTGCTGACTTTCTTCAACTCACAGACGCTTTGCCATGATCTTGGAATATGGCCAAAGCTGACTGCTATGAAACTGCGTGTGATCTTGTCGCAGCTCTGCCCGATCAACTCGATCATTCGAACTGTTCGCACTCTCTATATCTACATATAACTAAACTCTATAGTTACATACATGTTTTTTGCTAGTTTTGATTGTATTTAAAATGGTTGAAGGGTTTTACTTTAGTTAAATACGTATCTATATGCAATACATACATATATATAAATATATCTACATTTATCCTTATGCTTTGTATACGAGATCGAAACCTAACCAAGTGTATTCTTGCACCTACAATTGCAATGCGGCATTTACACGTAAAATATATTTATATATATATATATATACATCTATGTGTGTATATATGTGTTTGTACTAAACTACAGATCGGTCCAATGTTTTCTTTGGTATTGTTACATATATATATATAATGTAATGTTAATTCAACAGAACACAAAAAAAAAATACCTACTGCGTAGCATATTTTGGTAATTAAATGTTAATGTTATAATGTTAAGTATGTTTCGAACTGAATCCCCCTTTATATGACTGACTTCACGTATGTCTTATGTACTCGTATTGTTATATGTATATACCGATATCATCTCAGTGCTCAATCGATACCTAAACAATACATATACATACAGTTACTACATAATGCCTAGTATTTGCTAAACATAAACTATATTCTATATACATAAATATATATATAAATTTACTTATATAATGAGAGAGAAACTAACCGCATGCGTTTTATGTTCTTTTCTTTTCCTTTTTTCTACTTTTTGCACACGAAAACACACAAAACAAATACACGTACACACATACATACACACACACACACATACACACTGGTAAATCGTTGTGTACAAATCGTTGCAAAAAAAAAAAAAAAAATACAATTCAAAAAACCACAAAAAAAAATCTATCAAAAAAATGAAAATGCAAAAACCCAAAAACTCGTTTTGGCCGCCTCATAGCCGCCATAGCCGCCGCTGCGATGCGTGGAGTAACCATACAACGTGGACACGTGGTCGGTGCCGCACCCTACCATCATCCTCATCATCCGCACCATCCGGCGCTGGCAGCCGCCGCTGCCGCCGCCCAGCAGCAACAGCAACGTCAAGTGGCCGCCGCCGCCGTGGCCGTAGCAGCCGCCCAACAGCAGCAGCACCACCATCACCAGCAGCAGCAACAACACCAGCAACACCAACAGCAACAGCAGCAGCAACAGCAACAACAACAGCAGCAACAACAGCAACACCAACAGCAGCAACATGCCGCCGCTGCCCAGCACTCGCAGCATGCCGCTGCCGCTGCCGCCGCCGCGCACACAGCACACCAGCAACATGCTGCACACGCGCATGCTCTTGCCCCGCAGTTGGCGCAGTTGCAGCCGGCGCTGCAGGCCGTCGCGGTGCCCACTGCCGCTGGCAGTGCTGCCGCGGCCGCCATGGGCCAACAACATTCGGCGCTGCAGCAATCGTTGGCAGCGGCCGCTGCCGCACAGAATTCGGGCGTGGTGGCAGGCGGAAATGCGAGCGCCGCTGCCGCCGCCGCTGCGTATGCGGCACGACTCTCCGCCGCGCAGGCAAACGCGCAAACGCCGGCCGCTGCTGCTGCGGCTGCTGCATCCATGGCTGCGTCGGCCAATGCGGCCAACAGCGCTGCAGCTTTGCATGGATTCACGCCGTAAGTAGAGCCTCCTCCACGTTGCCCCAAAAGTCGTCGGCGTCGCAAAATGAAAATGAAAAAGAAAAGAAAAAAATGAAAAAAAGAAAAAAAAAACACAAAAAGAAAACGCAAAAAATCGAAAAAAAAATACAATGTAGCTCTTGGTTGTAACTTGTTTTTTTTTTTAATTCTCACTGTTTTCTTTTTTTAGTTTGAATAATCTCAATATTTTGAATGTAGTTTTAGCGCACTTACTTTTTGTTCATGTGGTGTCTACGCTCGCTCGCTCGTTCTCGCTTACACACACACTCACACACACACACACACACACTCACACACACAGCAACAACAGCAGCAGCTGCAGCTGCAGCACACAACAAGTGGCAGCTCATTGCCTTGCATGCAACAAATTATCACGCATACGCCCCGTTGGGCTGCTGCCGCTGCTGCTATTGTCTGTTGTAACTTTTCCCACACATTTCCCATCAATCCACACACACACACACCCCAAACGAGCGGCATTTTGTTCATAGCTTTAACGTTGTTTTTTGTCTCTCTCTCTCTTTTTGGTCTATGCGGTGAATTTTTGATATTAGCTACCTTGTGTGTGTAACGTTCTTTTATAAGTACTCGTACTCGTACTCGTATACCTATGCATAGCGCCACCAACTAAGTCTCTTAACGATCCGCAAGTCTAGACTTGCCTCTTGTACAAAACTCAATTATAGCAACTACAACAACAGCAACAACAACAACAACAACTTAACAAGCAGCAAGCAAAATTAACGCACGTCCAAAAATATTAAAAAAAAAAAAAAAAAAATTACTTAATCCACACACACACACACATAGTATACATACTACTATATACTCGACTGAGAGCAGTGTTCTTTGGCATCGTTATCGTTATCGTTGCATACCGTTATTATTTGGTGAACGGGGCCAGGCCTACGTAATCTTGTGTATATTATTGTGTACCACTAGGCGTATGCTGAATTTGACTTTGACTTTGATATTGAGCATAATTTTGAAGCGTCTGCCGCTGCTGCCTTTGCCGCTGCTGCTGTCGCGCATGTTTCTTCTAATATCTATAGCTCGTCAATATACCATATAACATATGATACTACTTGTCTTTTGATTTCCATATACGCACACACTCTCTCTCACACATGAACACTCACACATACAGAGTACTTGATTGCGTTATTACTGTGGCTGCTGTTCTCTATATATATAACTAAATAAACTAGCGTATGAATGATGATAACGATAATGATATTGATAATGCTACAATCTATACAACAAAATACTTGCTACTACTACCACTACCACTACCAACTAACTAGCTAGGTGCATGAGTGTCTCAGAGGAGGCGAAGAGCAAGCAAGTGAAATGTTCAACGTAGTGTCGTGTCGGACAAGTTGCGAATGCCAATACTACTGTACCCGTAACTGGTTGGTTATCCTTGCTAGAGTTGGCCTTATCATTTGTACTCGTGTGCATATGCATTACCTCTAACAATCAGTTCGTCATCAAGCAGGCAGACACACAGGGGGACGCAGGTTAGCAGTAGAAGCAGACGAGAACAGGTAGATAGCCTTAACAGTTAGCAGTTGGCAGTTCCAGAGTTTCCGTTAGGAGTTTATTACGTTTTGAGTTATGCCTTAAGTTTGAGCCATTTTTACCCAATGCACTCGGTACAACAAAACCAAAACTATTACAAAACAGACAAAAGCCAGTGAAAAAGGGCAAAAGTTTTGGCCCAAAAGTGAAATATTATTTCAACAATTGGCCAAAGCCGAAACTTTGCTCTCGTCCTGCTGCTGTCTGTGCTCATAGCGCCCAAAAAAAAAAAAAAATACCCCCACACAAGTGCGTTAAAAACAAATGAAAATGATGCAATGCAAATGAATTGTATGACAATTTTTGAATTTTGCTTTTAAGTGCTCGCCCCAGTGGCAGTTGAGTCCGTGCGAGAGCGAGAAAGAAGAAGGAAGTCTCGCTCTGGCTCAGCTGCCATTGACAACTACAACTATTCCGGCCCGAACTCAGCACAGTTATTAATCTATTGCCTCTCTATTGTATCGTTTCGACCTACACAGCGTTTACTATGATCCCTTCTTAGCAGCTGCTGCTTCCGCTGATCCAAATCTACGCTTCCAGGTAAGTGCAATGAGTTAATGCTCTTCCCCACAATTAGTCTGTAGTTTATTATCTCTAGCTGTAGTACACTCGCTAAGCTATTTTTACGTATTACGCAGCTACAGCGCTAACTTAAAGAGCATAAAAAAAAAGAATCTATATATATATATATACATATATGTTATATATAAATTTTACAGGCAGCCAAACCGGTCACTGAAGTTCCAGCCGCACAGCCAGCCGCCATATTAAATGTAATGAAACTTATTCAATCTAATAAGCTAAGCCCACATATGAACAGAAACAAAACCAAATTGAGAACGCTCTATCGTATATATCTACTATTATTATTATTATTATTATTATAATTATTATTACCATTATTTTGATATCGTTCCTCTACTCTCGACACAAACACTTTTGGTAGCCTGTGACAGACACCGATTGTAACTGTTCTTCTTGGCTTGGTTTTCGAGCAGTACTTACTTATTTCCCCAACGTGTTTTCTTTTGCATTTATTAACTAACGAGGCGTGCTCTACACATCTCTACACACACACACACACAGCCGTATTTTTTATTTAACTTTTGTTTATATTTTTTTTTGTATTTTTCATTTGAGTTTTTGGTAACTGGTCGTCTGTACAATTTTATCGTCATATACCAGCGTATATAAATACAAACATAATACCTTTAATTTATTTATTGGGCTCTCGAGCCGAGCGTCATTAACTAATCACAACAACAACAACAACAACATGAATAACTGCTTTAATGTATCTACAACTTGTATTTATGTATCTACCACTGTGATTGAACACCTAAGTCTATCTAAGCGATTACCTCTATTTGCATCCTGACTTTATTCTTTGTGAACGCATTTTCTCAGCTATCCAACCTCCATTACAACAACATTGTACAACAACAACAAGAAATACTTGCTTTGCTCAGCAGTCCACAGAAAAGCGCATGTCGCTCTCTAAAGAATTCTCCATTTTGCGTTTGTATTTGTTTTTCTTTTTTTGCTTTTGCAATCATGATACGTTTCTCTTTGGATTCGACTCTAAACTTAAGTAGCATATGAATATATATATAATACACGTTTTCGTATATATATATACTAAGAATGTATTTTTTTTCGGTTACTTCTTTCACGAACGTTACAACAATACGCTACAACAACCACAACTACAACTGCAACAACTACAACAACAACGATATATCGTTTACAACATTATCGAAACTAAAAACGAAAAAAAAAAAAAAAATATATGAATAAAAAAAAATGATACCGAATGCTATCGTAAAAACTTACAGCGCCGCACTGTGACTACGCTAAACAGTACCCCACATACGATCAACCGCATTCCGGTACCACAGAATGTTTTGGTAAAACATAATCATTTTTAGCTAGAACTGTTGCCCCGTAGTGCTGCCCATAACCGTACCGTTTGCGTGTTGTTTTTGTTTTTCTATATCGTTTGTTTCTTTGTCTCATCCTTAAGCGCTTTGTGTTCTGCACCCGAACTTAGAACTAAGTTATGAACTTAACCTTAGCCTGTAACTGATATGCTATAAGTTCTTTGCGATACCCTGCACATTTCGCGCTTTGTTTGTGTAAGCAAATCCGGCTAACGCATCGGATCTTTGGCATCTTGGGTTCTGTAGTTTTATGATTATGAATATTTATATCTATATATATTATATTATATATATATATACATATATATGATTTTGTGTATATATGTATCTCTTTCGCTCCCTTTAAATACAAAAGACACTATGACTTAATTTACTTGCACCCAACTTTTACGTTAAATTCGGTTTCGGTTGTGGTTCCGGTTCAGGTTCCTAACTCTTTTTGCCAATTTGCTCTCGCTCTTTAAATCTATCTCTATCTATCTATCTATCACCTGTCGCTAGTTTGGTCGTTGCCGTTGCATTAGCTCTAACCGCGCACCGTTTAACACACAATCTGCTTCACATTATTGCAGGCCACAGCTCCGCTGTTAAAGACACCACTGTCGCAGGCTCAGCAGCAGGCATATGCCACGGCGGCCACCACCTACACGGCGGTCGCTGCCCGGGCAGCCTATGGGGCCGCTGCAGCTGCAGCCGCCCAGCCAGCACTCGCTGGCTATGCCACCGTCGCGGGGTAAGTTTCCAGGCTCCTCCGTGTCAGCCAATTGCAGTAGCATTGGCTTCAGTTTTAGCCTACTCTCAACTAAAACACTCACAGTTAACCCGCCTCACACATCGCATAAACTCACTCAACTGAAACTAGTAGAAAATAAACTTAGTGCTATCGAATTAGCTGGGGTTCTTGTAAGTCTAACCTAAGTAAGACTAATGCAAAAAGTTAATTAAATATATTTTTATTTATTTTTGCATATTTTAGTTATATTTTATTGTATTTGCCTTATTTGATTTATATTATTTGCCTTAGTTATAGATTTTTTATGTATGTTTCCTGCTAATATTAATGCTTAAAGCCTTATATTTAATTTATTTCTATTTTAATTATACAAAATTGATTTTATTTATTTTTGTTATTATTATTTTACTTAACATTTGACTAATTGATTTGATTTCTTTCTCTTTCGTATTACTGTGAAACCCCAAACTCACTTATCAAGAGTAGAAAAATGCTAACAGCGAAAACTGAAGAATTAAAACTAACTATTGAGCTATTTTGCAAAGTCCTATCGAAACTAAACAAATATTACTAATATGAATGGATAGATGTGGATGAAAATAATTTAAGAAATGCAGTTAAGAGGCGAGGGGAAAGAAAAACTAATATAATAACCAGAAACTAACCGATTCGGATTCGATTCATCATCATCATCATCGTAATCAAGCAGCACACTCACATTATTGCTACTGCCTTCTCTTTTTATAACTCTTAATTAACGAAATGCAAACGACATATTTCTAGTTATGCACGCGAATACGCGGATCCTTATCTAGGACATGGAATCGGACCAGTGCCGGGCTATGGGGTAAGTTTCCACACAAAAATCAAGGTCAAAGCAAAGTTTTACAGCATTCACAGTCACATGGAACGTAACTTAATATTCGCACTTCCCATTTTATTGAATTCTACTCTACAGGCAACCATGTATCGCGGTGGCTTCAACCGTTTCACGCCATATTAGAAAGCTACAACACAAGTCAGCCAAATAATACACTTGAACTACTCTCGAAAATGCTCAATGTATGAACAGAAATAGACGTAAATACTCCTCTCTACCGAACAGCGTAGCGTAAGTAGACGTTAAATCCCAGAAACCGATAGATGCCGATGCAGATGCAGATGCAAATACTCAAGCCACACACACAACAGACGCTCAAAGATGAAAGTAAAAGTAAAAGTAAATGGAGAATCGAGTTGAGAAACGCGCTCAAACGGAGATGCCGATGCGGAGAGTTGAAAATCAAAGCTAAAAGCAGCCGCAAAAACTGTGGCAAATTATGCAAATTAGAAAACAAAAGCTAGAGAAAAACAAATCAATGTCGTCCAGAAAAAAATCACAAACAAAACCACTAAAACGTTTAAAAAGCAAATGCAGTATAAACAAAAATATTTAAATGGCAATTAGTTTGCAAAACGTGCTTCTTGCGTAGATTTTTACCAAAAACAAAAGCTGAAATTTTTGTGCGGCAAATCAGAATTTATATATAATTATTATATATATATATATATATATATATATATGATATATACTAACGGTATATATATGATTATTATATCTATAGATATTGTATTTGTATATCAAAAAATGAGCAATTTTTATGTGTATTTTCATGCTGCATACTCTAAACAGAAACGAAAAACAAAATCTAAAACTAAACAAAAAACAAGCAAAAAAAACTAAAAAAAAAAAAAACAATCACAATTTCTCGTTTATTAAGTTAGCTTTACCATTACGATTATGATTATTTGTTTCATGTAACTGTTACATATATAGCATTGTAGTAGTCTGTAGTAAAAAGCGCCACACATCAAATTGTATATTATTTTTCTATGGAAAAAGTTGCCAAAAGTTGAAAAACGAAAAAAGAAAATCGGAGAAGAAAACGCATAACTTGACTTGGCCCACAAAAAGCACATTTTACCAATTATCTTAATTTCCTTTAGCGTCTTTCCTTACCTCGTCTCCAAAGAATACTCACAATTTTATTCGTGTACATTTCGAAGAAAAGAAAGAAAGAAAACACAATTTTATCTACGAATTTATTTTTACTAGAAATGTTTCGTTTCGTTTCGATTTCCTATTGTCGTTCTTATCGTTCCTCTAGTATTTTATCTGGCAGCTAAGAAGGCAGATGCAATCGCAGATGCACAGTCAACTCAATGAAATTGCTCAACTTGTAGCGCATAGGCATAATGCATAGGCGAATGCAAGAGATCAACACGTAGACATATCCTTGGAATATACAATAATAATTACTTTAATGCAGCCCCCGCAGCAGGCAGAAGCAAAAAAACAAACAACAAAAAAAACAAAACAAAAAGAGACAAATTACCAGTATGGTATAATACACGATAGTTTTTAACTTCAAGCTTCCAGTGACAAAAACAAAAACAAAAAGAAAACGTGAAATTTGTGTAGTAAGCATTAAAGTTAAAAACATTTTTAGCTCTTAAACTACGTAGCACTTTCTTTGTGTGTTGTGCAAGAAATGAAAAAAAAAATGAGAACAAACCAAGCAAAATACAAAAAAAAAGAAGAAAATGTGAAAACAGACAAAAATTGATAAATTACATAACTTCACGTCGTTTCAGTGTTGTTCATATTTTGGCCTAGACCACAGAACTTCCCTAAGCAAGCTAAGAATTTATTTTACACACACACACACACACACACACTTTGAACTCGAAAAGTCTCATGCACACCCAAAACAATGTGCAATGAAATGCAAAACAACAACAACACGAAAGAAAAGTCAATGGAAATGCTCAAAAGTATAGTGCGAACTCTGCTCGTGCTCAATTCTACTCGATTCTTAGGCAGCTACTGTCGTCCAATTAATGCTCTAGTTGTTTACGAACACCTCTCGATTGGTTACTCTGTGTGTGTGTAATTGTGCAATCGTTCTCTAGGTGTTTTATTCTCCTCTACTACTCTACTCCCGATAACTAGATCCGCCAGTAGATAATGCGTAGCGCTCTGCTTGAGAGCTCGAGGTATCTACCATATGTATTGAGTCCAAAGAGCTTCAATGTTGTGTTCTATAATACTCTTCGTATTCTCAGATTGTATATATTTATTACGAATTTTCTTGAAAACTCTCTCTCACACACACACACACACACACAGCCACAGATGATACTCGCGCACACACACACAGACACACACGCACAACAGCAACTCGAAGCAATTTTTGTCATACTCAGTTTTGAAATGTTTACACAATGTTTCTTTTATTATTATGAATACAAAATCAAGAAAATCCAAAAAAAAAAAAGAAGAAAGAAAGAATTATAATAATGTTTTAAGCATAATTACGTTGACATTTTTCAAGCCAAAGTTTATATTTAACAAATAAAAAACGAAATGATTTTTAGTTTTAGATTTAGTTCATATGCTGATTATTAAAACACAAGTAAAAAGATGAGGAGGAAGCAGCAGCAGAAGCAAGTCGAAGAGTATGAATAAAATCAAACCCAACAATTGCCAAATTAAATGTAGCTTTCAAGTGAATAAAATAGACACGTAATTAAATTTAATACATTTTTAAAATAGCGCCGATTTGCAAATGTTTAAAATTAACAAGAACAAAGAACAACAAAAAAGTATTGCATACTTTTTGGCTGCACAAACCATGCGAAAAAAAAGAAAAAACTACACTTTTGGGTTTGATAACAAGGCGAAAAAAAGAAAACCAATAAACCAAGTAGTTATTAATACTTAAACATAATAGTAACATACATATAACAATTTAATAAACTCAACTTCCACCGCAAATTTTTTAAAACTTAAAAAGAAAACACGGTTTTTGTCTTAAGCAAAAAAGGTATGAGAACAAGAAATCAATCTATAAATATGTAAAATGCAAATGCAACTCAATCAAACACTGCAGCTATATATGAGCTATATATATAGATATATAAACAACATACCTACATACCTACTTTTAACAGTTATTATTTAAAATACCACTCTCACTACCTTCCCTCCCCCCACACACACACACACACCACTCTCGTCGTCCCTCCCAGTACAAGAGGAAGCAGAAACAGGAGCACTTGAGTGGCGAATCTGTAAGTTATAATCTATAATCTGTGTAGTCTAACCGTAAGCCGACACCGCTTCTGTTCACTTTCACATAGAGCATACGCATAGGCGTGTTATATGAAGTATAAATACATATATATATATATGTATACAGATACAGATATATATATATAAATATATATTATATGAGAAATCTCTAATCTTTAATGATGTGCCAAATTGTAAGTTGTACCATTTGTTTTTATCAATGGGCAAATCAAGCAAATGCAAAAACGCAAATCGAAGTGAAATAAATGAAAATTTAAATTAAAATTAAAACACGAAAATAAAATAAAAATAAAGCAAAATTCAAATGCAAATACAGAAGACACACATCTATGAGTTGAAATGGAAATTGAAACACAGAACAAATCTTCCCGGTGAATGATGGCCGAAAGCGATGGATGGACGAGCGCCCGGTGAACCGATTAACTATTTTGGTTCTCTCAACTTTTAGATGATAATGGCAAATATTTTTAAAATTTAGCATTGTGTATAAAGAGACAGAGAGAGAGAGAGAGGAAGAGAAGCGAGCGTTCCCTGGCGCTTCCTTACAAACAAAATTGATAATAGAACGGACGAGACGAATAGTATTATATTAGCGGACTCCCGCAACAATCATACACACACACACACACACACTGTGCTCCCCCAAAGAAACCTGCTCAATAAACGTAATTCTTTAACTGCATTCACACTCATGGACACACACACACTCAACAAGCGACATTTTTCATTAAGCAGAACTATATATTGGTTTATATCAATTTTCAATTTGTAAGGTTGTGACAAATTGTAAACAAACAAAAACAAAACAAAGGCAAACAAGCAAAACCAAAAACAAAACTAAACAAAGCGAAAAATGAACGGGAAATCACTTTAAAAACGTGCAGAAAATGTAATAATGTATGCGAATGGCAAATAAAATAGCAAAGAGAAACAAACAAAACCAAAACAAAAATATTTGAAATTCATACGAAAACGAAAAAAGAGAAAATGCAATAAAAATAAATTTTAAAAATACGAAATGCACTCGCAACCGGCATTTGTTATTTGCACAAGTGTGTGGCTCCACCAACACTAATGCAGTTCAAGCGAAAGAGGCAGCGGGGCGAGCGAGCACGGGGCGTATGATTGATGTGACGACACTGAAGAAATTATGCAAAGCTTTTGTGCTGTGCAAAACGGAAACTCGTTTGTGTGGCGTTTCCCACACACACACACGCACACACAATGAGTTATCAATCAGCGGGTCGTTTGCTCTACAGCTCACACCTCACACACTTGCTGTGCCAGTCCATGGGGCTATTAAAGCTGATTACAAGCATTTAACACCTTCGAAGCCAAGGAGTGCGACATGCAAGCGCTATTAACCCGATTAAATCAAAATGGGCCACGCCAAAGAGCTCTAATTATACAAAATTTCACATTTGATTGAAGAGTCCGCCCGCGCAAACACACACCAACACACACACACACACACGCACGCACCTACTCACACAGGCACGCACTTCCGTTATTTTGTGAACGCTCTTTTTAAATGGGCCATGACAAACCGCTCGACCACGGGAAGTAAACGCCTATGCGTCAGTCCAACCTGCCCCGCTCTCCCCTGGCCCCCTGTCTGTCCAGCTAACAGTGTGACATAATAAATTATGCTGCAAAGCGATGATTAATTTGAGTTCTGCATGTGACATGACAGACAGCACGAGGTGTGGGACGCCCCAATCAAATGCATAGAGAACGAGTAGCCGGAATTGGCCAGCGTAACACGCACAAAGAGCGAGAGAGACAGAATATGACAAGAGTGAGAGAGGTAGCTAGCCTCTCACGCGCCACTGGGGCAAAAAGAAATCAGAATCAGCATTCGCCCGCTGGATATTGCCTATTTGTGTGCTGTCTTCTATCTATTTTGCCCTCTCTTTCTCTCTTCCCGTCTGTGTGTTCCATTTGAGTGTCCCGCTGGGGCCCCAATGAATTATTACGTGCAATTATTTTCTAATTAATTATTTGACAGCGCTGCGAACGACACCATTCTGCGATAATTTCAGCATTGACTGCGCTGCATATACTCTACAGCCACAATGGCAGCCATTAAATTGGCGGATGTTGCTCTCTCTCTCTCTCTCTCTCTGGGCTATACTCTGGCTCAACTGGGACTGGTGGCCAAATGTGTTTTTGGCTCTCTCTCGCTCCCTCCTTCCACAGGTTGATAGAAGAGCTACTTAAATATTAAGTATGTAGGCCGTAAATGAAGTAGGCCAATTTGCGGGCTGGACAGCGCAATGAGATCGGTGACAACCAGCAATGTATTTGGCTCACAGCTGAAAGCTTTAATCAATAAAAGCCTGACAGCTTATTAATGATTTGACATTGCGCTGCAGACTAGAAAAAAGCGTGCAGTGTATGCCACACTTTTTCTGCTTATATGTAGGATGTACTAGAGTCGCTTGCGCTTTAGACCACAGTCTTACATATGATTAGGGCTGCCAACTTTTTTTACAAGAAAAAAAGTATAATTCGAGATGATAAGAATTTTAAACAGTATTTTAAGAAAATAAACAGTATTTCATGTATTCGTTAATTTAAATTTAATTTTTCAGAGCTTTTCGCACAATTATTAATTTAACAATCATTTTTAAAAATATCATATGCTTCTCCGCAATTAAAATATATAAGGAACTACATTTTTATTAAAATTATAGTCGCCTTATTTCTTATGGTTGGCAACCCTACATATGACCCTAAACAGTTAGGAAATTATATTTCTTCTCCTACAAAATTATCTGTATTTAAAGCTATCTCAGTAGCTTAAGGCCTTCATTTGCTGCGCTCTATTTATCTGTAGCCTTCTAAATATAAAAAATATAAATATAATAATAAAAAAAAAATGCTCTCATTAAAGTCTTCAAACTCACACGGCATTAACTCTAAGCAATTCATGTGTTCCATTTCCACTTTAAAAGCAATCTTTAGCTAACCAGTTACGCGCTGCTGCAGCCCTGTGGCACTCTGCTGCCTGCCAATTAACGAAATGCCAGCGAATTGGCCCATGCCTGTCAGAAATAACAGCTTTAACACACCGTTTGCAATGCCATAACACGCACGCAGCTGCTGACCAGAGGCTGGGCGCAGGCCGCGTTATCAGCTTGATATGGGGAAAGCACTTGCCCCGGCCGTGGCCACAGACGCCACACCAATTGCAAACCGCCTAACCCGCCCGACCCTGTTGCTAACCGCGGCACAAAAACTAATTACATTATTTCAGCTTGATGCAATCGCAGAGTGCGTATGGCTGCGCCCCTTCCCCCCTTCGTTACACCTCGCTCCCGCTCTCCTGGCGCACCCCAAAGGCAATGCGCGTTACGGTTCAATTGAAACTGCGGACTGGGCAGAAAAAACGCACACACCGACAGCGGCAGCGATACATGCGGAGGCGTGCAGGACACGCTGCTGCATGCAAATCACTGCAGCAATGGGCACGAGATTGCAGCTCGCAGATTGGAGAATGGGAATTGGGGATTGCAGATCGGCAGAAGCTGCAGCCGGAAACAGACTACGTGGCATTGTTGGGCTGCTTTACGAGCGCGACAGGGCGGAGGGGGGAGTAGCTGCCTGCCTTCAGCTCTCTGCTGGATTAATGCTGGCAGCTGCGTGCCGCTCGAGCTTTGGCAACAACAATGTGGCAAGCTGGCAGATGAACCACCAATAATTCAGTGGCAAGCGCTGGGCATAAAAAACAGCTGCAGCTGCAGCTGCAACGCCTGCCACTATTTATTGTTGCACGTTGTATTTGCCCGTTAATTGCCAATGCAGCGCAATAAAAAAAAAGAGAGAGAGCGAGTAAGAGAGAGTGAGAGAGAGAGGGAGACGAAGACAATGGCATTTCGGATTTCTGCCATAATTAACAGCGCCTTCTCCTACTCGAAGGCATTTTCATGCTGCAACTGTAATCAGTTGCAATTTCGTCAATTAAAGCAACGTATGCGTGTGTGTGTGTGTGTGTGTAACAGCGTCTAATTAATCGAACATTGCTGTACAGTCAAGTGTGTAAAGCAGCGCACAGTGCGGAGCGAAGCGAGCGCCTTTGCTGTGTGTGCACTTTGCATTTTCTGCTCTGCCCTTATTGCGTTTTTAATTAAAAGAAACGTTGAGTTTTCGCTTTGCATTTGGCCCTTTTTCAACTGCGTCTGCTTTGGCTGCTGCCTCCCCCACCTCCTGCTGCTCCTTCGACTTTTCGGGCTCAATTGTTCCGCTAAAGACCACAGAATTCCTTTGCCGGAGCCAAGTGTAAGCGAAATTCTGAGTGCAGCAACATTAGCCCGACCACAAGCTGCATGCGTGCGTGTGTGTGTGTCTGTGTGTGATTTATGTGTGTGTGTATTTTCATTTCTGTTTCTGTTTGCCTTCAAATTTGGCACCTTGACCACATTTTCCACTTGTCTACGGCTGCAGCTGCTGCTGCCACTGCCGCTGCTGCCTGAAGTATCTAAGCCACAAAATAGACGCTTCGCCTGACCCAAATCTTGTTTGATTGTGTAAATATTTAGTTGCCAAGCGAACAATCGACAAATTTTCAGCTCTGGAGCTCGAGTGAGAGCCGCAGCAATTTATTCACTCGATTTCTGTGGATTTTCCAGCAATCCAAATGCAACGAGGAATGTAACTAAACAAAACAAATGTCATAATTGATGCAAACAATTTGCCGGCATCAAATGAAATATGCTTCAGATCGAATTTGGTAAGTCTGCCTTGGGCTAGATAACTGTGACGGCAATTAATTGCAGTTTGAGAAAGTGTGGAAATAATTTGGCTAATTGTGCGGTATTTGCCATTAGGAATTTAAGATAAATATATGTATAAAATATTAATTTATTATGCAAAATTGTTTTGTAAAATTTTTATAAACTATTTTTGACTACTTTATTTACCTAAAAAATATATAAATAAGTTTATGATCCTCAAAAAAACTTTTATTTAAACAACATTTTCGTTTAATTTTTGTCATAGCAGAACAGCTACATACGGTTTCAAAATTAATTAATTTATTAAAATTAATAATAATAAAAATATTAAAAAGTACAAAAATTACAAATAAATAAATAATCTAAATGAAGTGAAATTCCCTTGCAGAATTTTTATTTATATAACTTTTTTGCTTAATTTTTATCATAGCTAAGCAGCTTTATAAAACTTCTGAACTAAATAAATAATTAAAATAGATATGCAAAATAATACAAATAATAATATAAATATTAAATAGCTAACAAAAATAAATAAAAAATCATAAACGAGTAAAATTGGCTTGTCAAATCTTTATATTAATAACTTTTTCTGTAATTTTTATTAAGGTAGAGCAGCTCTATAAAACTTAAGACTTAAATAAATAATAAAATATAAATATAATGGTTTAAAAATAATATTAATAATAATTAATAATAAAATAAAATATAAAAATATCTACAAAAAAAAATAAACAAATAAATAAAAAATCAAAATCAAGTAAAATTCCCTTACAGAAGGAAAGCACAAAGACTGAAATTCCTCTGACATGCCCCAGCCTTGCCTTCCGGCATGGCCAAATGGAATATGTAATACTAAATCGCATAGCTTCCATTCTTATTGATTGCACACGTGACTTTTTCGCCCTTCGCCGCTTGCCACAAGCAGGCGCCGCAATGCAATATACAAGGAATACACATACCATATATCTTTATAAACGCCTCCACAATTGGCATTTCTTGACCTATTGCAATTGCCGCATCATTGCACTTGAGCGGCAGACTAGCGGGCAGGGGTGCCGGGAGTGGCATGTGTGATTGGCGCATCAAATCCTCGAACGCCTCAACTGTCATGTGCAGCATGTGGGACTGCTGCGAGTCTTGCCCCGTCACATGCAGCTGCAGGCACTGACCTTAAAGGAATGTCATAACTCAAACTCAGGGATATGTGGCAGCAACACCCAGCACCACTGCTGCGACTGTCTGCGGCATTATGCAACGCTGCCGTGCAGCAATTTTTCAAAAATTCAATTGTATATACAATTCAATTTGTGTGATCAACAACGTCGACATTGACAGTCCCCCGCGGGGCAGAGGGCAAATGCATAGCGAGCACTAACAGCATTACAAAGCACTTTGATGTGGCAGGCAGGCAGCTGGGCAGGTGGGCAGCTGGGCTGGTGGGTAGTGCGCCGCGGCAGCCACGCCTCGCCTTTGATTGAGGCTCTCAGCGAGCGAGTTTAACTGGAGCAGAGTGTAGCATACTTTTGCGCTGAGCAAATGGCCAAATAATTACGCTAATTACGCGAGGCAATCCGATATTTATACAAGCAACGGGTTTGCGGAGCAAGCGCAGCCACAGCTCTGCGGCCATCAATCAGGGAAACTGTGTGCTTGCTCTGCCTTCTAAATAAATCATATGAAGGCAACAACAGCAGCGCCAGAATTGGAGCAGCAGCGGGAACAGGAGCTGGCAAAGCCCTAAGCGTTGTCCTGACTGCGGTCGCCAGGCGCTTAGCCCAAGATCCAAATGCTCGTGTGTGTGTGTGTGTGTGTGTGCTGTCGGGTGTCGTGTTTGCAGTGCTGTCTGTCCGTCCGTGTTGGTGGCTTTGCGGTTGTCGCTCCCGGAACTGGGCGTGGTCGCTGCGTGGGAAGTCCGCTCGACTGCGTGTGACCGTTGCCAGGTTATGTTAGCCAGCAGCGCGAGTGCCTGCTGTCTGTTACCTGTTAGCTGTTAGCTGTTACCTCTTGCCGCTGCGCCTGCACTCGACTTTCAGCTGCGAGTTTTGAATGCGCGTTTCTGCGGGTTCATTATAAGCTCAACGGTACTTAGCACACAATTTAAGCGGCTTTTGGATTTGCGCCTTTTTTTTATCATTTTTTACGTTTGTCTCCCCTTTGCAGTTTTCACATTTTTTTTGTGCATTTCATACTTGCTTTTTGAACGCGTTACTTTTCAGGCGTTTGAGTTTATTCCTTTTCTCTTTGACATCAGCTTAAAAAATAAAGCTCGTGTTAGGCGCGTCAAAAGAATCTTTTCTGTTAAAAAAAAATCATATATTCTGCAAGCCTTAATTGGGAATATCAATAGCTATAGTCAGAAATATCATTCAAATTTTTTTTAATATTTCTGCTGCATTTTTGCACAATAAAGTTTTAAAACTTGACTTCAGTCTACATAAAATCAGTCAAAATTGTTTTAGCTATAAAGCTTAGGCATAAGTATAGCTAGATAATATTGTCTCAAGGCAATTAATAAAATTCTAATAAATAAAGTGTTAAAACTTGACTTTAGTCTTCATAAAATCAGCCAAAATTGTTTTAGCTATAAAGCTTAGGCATAAGTATAGCTAGATAATATTGTCTCAAGGCAATTAATAAAATTCTAATTTTTTTTTATTATTTTTTTCTCAGTGTTCCACTATGCAAAAGAATACCTAGCCAATTGGCATTGCTATTAGCCGCCTGCCCTCGCCAGCTTTTGGCACATGGCAACGTGCACTGTGCAATTATTGCATTTCTAATTTCGGCGTTAAGTCATTTAAAATAATCGTGACAGCAGGCGGCAGCGTTGTTGCCAAAAAGCCATCAAGGCTCAACAAGTTGGCCAAGTGCGTGCGCCAATTTGGTAGCCAAAAAGCACAAAGCCTCGAACCAGAACTTGGCAACACTTCTCATCGAGATAGATAATAAAGGGTCTATTTAAAAGGCAATTGAGAGAGAGAGAGAATAGAAGAGGCAGTGAGGGTAAGTGAGTGTTAAATAAAAGGCTAGAAGCAGAGAATGTTAGAGAGCAGAAAAGACAGAGAGATAGGGAGAGATGCAGATAGATGAAGTGTATGAAGCTGAGCAAAGCCCACTGCTGGTTACCAAAATGTATAGCAACTGCCAGTAGTTTTAACTCGAATCGAACTTAATTAAAGCCGCGTAGGTCTGCCAGCGAATGCGCTGCAATTGAGATAATGACAAGCGTACAAGCATGCAAGTCCGATGTGATTTGGACGCGTGTCAAGCTGCGCCGCGGCTCGCTGCGACTTGCATTTGACACGCGTGGACACGCTAACTGCGTAATTGTATTAGCCGGCTCTGACTGTGGCCCTCTCTGGCCCTGCCACTGCCACTGCCAGTGCCACTACCCATCACTCAGCGTAAGCGCATTATAACGCCTCATAAAGCCCCGTCAGCTCGCTCCACTCATTCCCTTGACAAGCATCGCGATTTGTTCGCTCGTCCAATCAGACAATTATATATTACAATTACACGAGCTGTGCAACCAGGCGAAATAAATTGTGTGTGAGCAGCACAAGGCTGTAGCGGAGCGAGGAGGGAGCAGTGCCTGTACTTGAACTGTTACCAAGCGATGCCGCCCCATGCCGATGTCGGGCACCTTGGAATGGCTTAATTGCAGAGCACGCCGCGCGCTCTCACCACCGAAAAACGGTGCCCTCAACAAGTTCGGGAAAATCAATAGGTTGCCCAAAACGGAGCGAGAGAGCGAGGAGGTTGGGTTAGGGGCAGGGATGGAGGGGGAGGACGCGCCTTATTAATTGGGCGGCGTTACAGCGAAAAGGCTGCAAATACTTTCACGCTCGTTTCAAGGCGGTTGGCGGCGCAGCCCAGGGATAAGGATATTTGCGTTCACCTTGTGCCACAGCCACGTGCGCGCCACCGAGCCAGAGTCACAGTCACAGGCGGAGCGATGTGCTTCTAATGGCAGCACGGCACGCAAACTTGGCCGGCATGCGGCATGCAGCATGTGGCATGCGGAAAAACGCGCAAGGCTGACAAACTTGTGGGAAAAGTGGGAGAGCAGGAGTGCAGACTGTGGGCTTGGCACGCCACAAGAGACAAACATCTTGAGGTCTCCACTTTGCTACTTTACCATTGCCAGCAGGATTAGCTGCCCGCACAAATAGACAGGCAGACACACACACACACACACACACATACGCACACACAGCGATACAGTTGAGTAGTTCTACTGCAGCCTGCAGCTGGGCAGCAGCTCGAGTGTGGGATTTATGCTCGCCCCACGACTGCGTCGGCGGTCAAGGCTGACAACGCACCTGGGAGAGAGTGCTACAACTCCAGCTACAACTCCAGCTATAGCTACAGCTACAGCTCCAGCTGCGACTCCAACTCCCCGCAGCAGCTTCGACCCGCCTGCTTGTAAATTTATGTCCATAAAAAGGCATAAAAACGGAAGCGGAAAATGTGTTGTGTAAAAGGGACGACGTTGAAAATAAAATCAACAATAAATTTTGCATGCAGCAACATTACGAAACAATAGCAAACTCTCCGACCTGTACGCCCCCCGCTCCCGCCCCCGCTCCCTCTGCCAGCCATCTGTTGTCTGCGCGCGTGTGTGTGTGTGCGGGCGGACAAACTGCAATTGGTATTTTTATTGCGTGCTCAACACGGCGAATGCGTAATACGGGCACAAGGCTGCCAGTGGCCCGGCGTGGCAAGGCGAGCGCGGAACGAAGAGTGAGGAACGGGTTGCTTTTTATAGCCTCTTTTGACTTATGCGCCATAAAATGCCATAAAACGAAATTAAATAAACGAAATGTAAAACTCATTGGAACATATTGATTGCAATTTCTATCGGCGACAAGGTCATAACATGCCAAGCGATTGGACAGCCGATCGGACTGACAGATAGAGAAAGGGTATAAGGAAAGCTTACAGCCAAATTATATACAAATTACGAAGGTTCAAAAAATCTAACATAAATTTATAAATAAGGCTTGCAAAGGACTTTTTTTTAAATTGCGTATTTGAATTATACCATAGGTAAAGACATATATAATATATTATATATATTATATTGTAAATTATAAAAAAAAAATGTTTTTATCATGTAAAAAAGTTTTAAGCATACTTAAAAAATATTTATTTGCTTGTTTATTTATTAAATTATTTTTTGTTAATTTATGCATTCATTTATTTATTAATTTATCTATTTCTTTTTTTATTTATATAACTATACAATTATTTATTTACTTGAAAAGGGTTAACTTTCTTTTATTGAAATCAAGCCTAATAATTTGATTAAATACTTAACTAAATATGCCATATCTATACTATATTCAGCTTCACCCAGCACTCAATGAGAAGCCTATAAAATCGCAGAAAATGTAATTAAGTCCCGCTTTGATTTGCCAG
Source organism: Zaprionus bogoriensis (assembly GCA_035046045.1). Taxonomy (NCBI): domain Eukaryota; kingdom Metazoa; phylum Arthropoda; class Insecta; order Diptera; family Drosophilidae; genus Zaprionus; species Zaprionus bogoriensis. The sequence continues at coordinate 1,579,004 of JAWNOI010000192.1, read as the reverse complement.
CAAACATGATTGCAATTAAATGCCATGCCGCAACTCTGTTGATCAGTTTAAATACATACTGCAGCCAGCAAACCCTGCTCTACCCTGCTCTGCCCTGCTCTGCCTTGTGCTGCTCTCTGCTCTCAATGCTGTTTGCCAATGGGAAAAAGAGTTCATGGTCTGCTAATTCCGCCAGAAAAAAGAGAAGAGGGAAATTTTATGTTTATGCGTGAGGCGTGCGTTGCCGGCGATTACGTGAGGTACATCAAAGTAACCAGGGGACACGCCCACTTTTTACGCTCGGGGCAACAGCGTCGTGCTGATTAAGAGCTACAAAGCGAGCAGCGAGAGTTTGAGGCCGGCTGAGACTGAGGCTGAGGCTCGTTGAGCTGCTGTCGCATTTCTTGATTAAGGATGTTTCTAGGCGCCATGGCAGCTTGTCGGAGGGGTACAGAGCACATGCTTTTGTCATCATTAATCAACTGTCGCCGTGACGATTGACAAAGCCGTGTGAGCAGCTCCAGCAAATTGTCGAGCCTGAGCGCCAGTTGACATATAGCACTCGACTCGAGTCGCAGAGCGGAGTGCAAGAGCGCAGCAGGAGCACTGCTTATGTACAGGCCAACACCTGGCAGCTGCTGACAAATAGCGAGAAATCAACACGCTGGCACCTTATTTTGCAGTGCAGTGCACAGCTGAGACTGATTAGCCACGAACTAGCGTTGAACTTGAAAGCCGAATCGAACCTGACAGCAGGCAACCACTTCGAGGAGCGAGCCGGTCTGGTCTGGGTAAATGCAACAGCAATTACATAAAGTTAATAACTTGATAGCCAAAGATAAACTTGCTCGAACGGCCCCGACAAGCTGAAGAGCCAAAGTGCTGCTGCTGCTACTGCCCATGGGGAGCTGTCGGCATCAGTTGAAACAGCCTGGCGGCTCATTTAAGTTTACAATGCGAGTGGAGGCCGCTTTAGTGGGTTTTGGCTCTGCTTTCGCCTTGGCCCTGGCCTGGTCCTTAGCCCGCATCGGAGCCTGGGCCTGCACACAATTTTATGGCCGCAAACAATTTTGCAACGTTTGGGAAACTTTTCAATGAAAATAGCCACAGGCTGGCATGAGGTGGCATTGGCTGCTCGGGCATCCTGTTAATGCTGCCCGGCCCGGCCTGCTGTTGCAGGCTGCTGCTGCCGGCAAACACACTTCACTTATTACACTTGCAACTGCAAACGAGTGTGCCCCTCGGCCCCCCCCCCCCGTTTCTTAGAGTTAGACTGAGAGCTGCATGCATGTTGCAAGTTGCAGTTGAAGGTGAAAGTGAGAGCAGGCTAGAGACATCAAGGCTTTCTGGCACATATTTCGAAGTCTTCATGTTAAAGAGGCATTGGTAAATTGCCGGTTAGAGCACGATTTGAGCCAATGTGGCAGCTGAAAGTGAGAGCAGTGAGTCTAGCGTAGAGCAAGCCTCAACAGCTGGCGACGTCTTCATGCTAATGAGACATTGCCAACTTGCCGTTTTGGCCATCAATCAAGCCATCAGCCGGAGAACACTGCGAACTCAGCGCAACGTATGATGCACACGTCACGTGGGCGCCATAAAACAAAGTATAGAGTAAGCTGCACACACACACACTAGCGCACACGCATGCAAATGAGCCGCAAAGTATGCTATGAAAATTTGATTAGCATTTTTACACTGAGCGGCAGGCGGAATGCGGCAATTGCTCTTCATTACGGCGGGTTTGCATGTTTGAAGAGGCAAGAAGGCAGGCAGGGAGGCAGGCAGGGAGGCGTGTGTGGGGCACTTTGTTCGACACGAGTTGCAATTAACATATCAACAGCAACAGCGTGGAAGGCGGAATATTTAAGCCAGAATTTAATAGAATTTTCGCTCGGCAATGCAATAATAATACAAATCGGCTTGCGTAACAATGGACTAGGCCCCCCCTTTCCCTGGGGCAAAAGCCCTGTTGTTTACGAAATATTGCGTATACGCCGCACATGCTAACCTTAAACAAAGAGCAGGAGGCCGCCCAAAACATTTGCAAACTAATTTGGCAACTATTTGGCAGCCACAGAGCTACACACTCGACAAGCACTGAAGCGAAAACAACAACAACAACAACAACAACTCGGGCACTTCAACGCACAATTCAACGACACGAGCCCAAGATATGGCGAAACAAAGGGACAACAACTCGCAAATAACACAGAGAGAGAGAGAGAGAGAGAGAGAGAGACAGAGCGTGAAAGAGCAAAACAAAAGGGGGAAAAAATGAGCAAGTTCTGCGTGTATGCCCTTTGTGGCCATAATTTATAGACTATCTGCCAAAATATTCCAGCTGAACCATAAAGATTCAATTTCACAAGCAATTTATATGGCCGAGCAGCAGCGCAGAGGTGCACCCCTTCGGTGGGGCAGCAAATCCGGCTGCAGCGCGCTGTATAAACAATTTATATACCCGCAGAGATGTGGGCGCGGCCAGCAGCAGGAGGATGTGGTGGTCTGTCCAAATGAGCAGCACTCGCACTCGGACCGCAAGCTGTAATTTATTTGTCTTGAAAGCGAGCTCCAAATCGGCTGCTGCTCGAGTCAATTTGCGCATGGGAAGCGAGTGTAAATTGAATTAAAATTATTATAATATCCAGCAGGCAGGCAGTCAGGCAGGCAGGCAGGCAGGCGGGCAGGCAGCAGGCAGGCAGCTAGGCAAACAGACAGACGCACAAATAAGCCACGTGCAAAACTTTAATTAAATACTATTTTCATTTGGCTGCAGCCTGTGCTGCAGCTGCAGCTTCCTCGCCAGGTTTTATGCGCATAACTCGTGCATAAGTTCTGATACCCTACCCACGGCTGGCCATGCCTGCTCTTCTCATTTTCCCATTCACTTTGCATTAGACGCGCAGGGAGAGCGAGCGCTGTATGCGTGCGAGCGAGGGGAGCCTTAAAAAAAGTTTTAATTTGTTGACTTAACCGCAGTTACAGTTACGACGCTGTGGCCTCTGCTGTTGCTGCTGCTGCTGCTGCTGCTTCCCGGCCATAACTTTGCTTTACGCAACTTAACATGCATATCTCGTCGCCGGCAACCCTCGGGAGCAGCCCAGTCAGCCGGCTTCAGGCAGCTCCAGCTGCAGCTCCCAGCTCCCAGCTCCCAGCTCCCAGTTCCCAGCGCTGGTACACGCTTATCGTTCGCTGCACATGCAGCTGCAACGTTTTGCAAGTTTTTCCTCTTCCACACTCCACACTCTTTCCTTCATCCCCTCGCTGCTGGCTTACCTCGCACATTCGGCTGTTGCATTTTTTGTTTTTGCCTGCTTTGCTTAGCCATAAATATGCAGCTTAAAATGGCTTTCGACTGGCGGCGTTCGGATTGTGGTTTACGTAGCGTATGATTGATGCCACTCGGGCGTCGGCCTGTCGCTGCTTCGTTGGCCATAAAGCAGCACTTTGTGGCAGTAGCAGCAGCATAGTTTTCAGCTCATAATGAGCCTAGGGGAATGCGCAGACACAACTAAGCATAAATAAATTTCTAATTGAAAAACTTGCGCACAACTAGGGGCAAATCTGTGAAAACTCTGCAGCAACTATAAATAAATTAAATTCAAATGAAAATACCCGTCTTTTCTGTGGCCAAGCAGGGTATCTGGCGTGCGTCGACACGGCTGAGCGCCATAAATATTAATCATACGCCGTGTATGCACGCTGGCAATTAAAGCATTTGCATTAAATTGATTTCGCCTTAATGAATAAACATTTTGTATAAAATAAATGTCAAAACGGTCACTAGCATAATTATAATAAATTAAAGAGCGTGTATATCAGGCGTGCGCGCATGCATCGCATATGCTCATAATGAACTCAGATACTGAGATACACAGCAGATTCGGCAAGGGCCGCTCGCAGCGCATATAAATCGCGCGCCACTGACACTGACACGCCCACGCTGACAGCGCCAGCAATAAAAAAAACAAAAAATAAAAAATTGTGCGAATTGTGAAACATGAAATTGTTGGAGATTCCGTGGAAAACGAAAACGCCAACAATTTTCACGCTCTAATCAATCTAAATCGAACTTTTGGCCCAAAGCGCTTGCCAAAAGTCGCTCACTCGTCACTTATGCTAAATTAACAAAAACGCAGAGACGCCCACACATATAGTGTGTGTGTGCGTGTGTGTGTGTGTGTATGCTATGCTAATGGATACGTCACATGCTCCTCGCCAACCAAAAATCAACAAGAGTTACGAATGTTCGCTGCGAATTTTTTTCTCATTTTTTACATTTGTTTGAACTCTGCTGCTGTTTGCCATTCGTTTTTCGCTTTTCCTCTTATTCCTTTGTTTTTCCAGCTTCCTGCTCTGCACTTCTTTGCCAGAGTTTTGGCTTTGAGTGTGCGCTGCTTAGCCGCAGAGCCAGAAATTTGCATGCTGCTGCTGCTGCTGCACAGCGTCGACTCGCTGAGTCGCTCTGGGCCACAGTTAGATTGCATATAATACCACGCCACGTTGGCTTCTCGAATTCATTTGCGTTTCATTGCCCCAGAGAGTGCTGGGAGTGTTGGCGGGGTCAGCTTATCTAGCGTGCTCATATCTCTCAGAAATAACCAGGCGTAATGCTTTTAATATCTGTTTAATTGATAGAAATATCAGGCGCATTTCAAGCAGTCACTTTGACCGGCTGGGGAGGCTGAGACAAGCAGACAGGCAGACGAGTAAATAGGCAGACAGTGAGAGACAAAGGGAGAGAGAGACAGAGACTGGCATACAAGCGCGGCTGGCTGACGGCGTATCTCTCTGTCTCTTTCTGTATGTATGTCTGTCTGTCTGCTAGACTGTCTGTCTTTCAATGTCTGTTTCGCCAGCTGCCAGTTTGTCCGTCTGCCCGTCTGCCCGTCTGCCTGTCTGCCTGTCTGCCTGTCTGCCTGCTTAGCATGCGTTACTTCGTGCGTCTATTTGTCTGTCGCTTGCTCTCTCTGTCTTCCACTCATTTTCCAGCCTGCCCATCCCTCTCTCTCTCTCTCTCTCTCTCTCTCATGCTCTCTCTGTCACTCTCTGCTTGCCAAAGGCGCAGAAGAGCATTACAGGCGCTACGAGCAGCATTCGCTGCCAGGTTCATTAGAGGGAGGCGACAGCTGCAACACTGTTGCAACAAATGAATGAGTGAGCGAGCGACTGAATGAGCCAGTGAATGACTGACGGCAACCGAATGCACACAAAAAGCATTCAACGCGCTCGAGGGCGACGACAATGTTTTCACAATTCGCTTTAAGACGTGCTGCTCGGCAATGTAATTCAGGTGGCATGCAGCATGCAGCATGCAGCATGCAGCATGCAGCATGCAGCATGCAGCTTGCAGCTATCAGACCAGCATGGCTGTTGTTGCATCACGTGCTGCCATTTGCAACGTTGCTATTGCCAAGTGGGCTAATCAGTCAAATCAGTCAGCGCAACATATAGAGCAACCCTCGCAGCAGACGCAGGCAGAGCAAAGTTTTACATTCATTCAATTGTTTCGTGTTAATCCCCGGGCAGGTGTGCTTACAGCAACGAGCTCAGTTGCAACAAGCTCCCATACGCGGGGTCTCTCTCTGTCTCTCTCTCTCTCTTTCTAACTCTGTCTCTCTCTCTCTCTCTGCTGCGGTATCCCTTTCACTGTCTGGCTGCAACGACATTTAATGAGTTTAGTTTGCAAACTGAATTTCAGTTAATATGCGCCTCGCCTCGAGTGCCCGAGCGAGCGCCTGCTCGATACAATTTGCGTGGAGCGCTTTAGTCAAATGAGTAGAGTTTCTTATCGGGCGCCGCAACAATAGACTCACGCAGCGCACACAGGCGCACGCACACACACACACACACACATACAATATACACAGCCCACACACACACGCAAAAGTTAAGAGCGCTTATCTTTTATAGCCAGGCTTTCATTGGGTTGTGCTTGTTAAATAGTTGCCACAACGTGTTGGTATATATACTATATACATATATATATATATATATATGTGTGTGTGTGTGTGTGCGTATAGCTGCCGCACATTTAACTAACACCGACCACACATGCCGTTGTTGTTGTTATTTCAACTTGTAGCTACTGCTGCCGGCACTGAAATAATGCAGCCCAGCTGCAAACTAATGAAACTGCCTGCTGGCAAGGCACACACACACGCACACACACACACACACACTTGCAGGCAACACACGGCTCTAATTATGCCAATCAACGTACTTGGCCTCTGACTCGAGCCTCGTGCTACGTCTAAGAATCTGCTGGCATCGAGCCCCAATAAAAGACGCCATCAATGTGCAAATTAGGCGACTGATGGCTAATCAGCCGCAGAGGCACTGCCTTGCCACGCCCACACGCACTGACAACTGTGTGTGTGTGTGTGTTTTTGCGGCACGTAATCCGATTAATAAAGCGATTAGTGCTCAGTGATTAGCAATATTTTCCATAATTAGTAATCATTAAGTCAGGCCAAGGCGAAAGCCAAACCAAAACGTAGTTTGTCGCCGAGCTCAATAGGCTTTGTTGTAGCTAAAGCTGACTACTATATCGCTAGGGCACGAGAGACAGTTCTTTTAATTGAAATTGAGTAATTTGCTGGCGGGAAAATACACTAAATTCTTTCCAACTATGAACTTCAGTAGGTTTCTTATGTGGTAAGTCTCAGAAGTTGCGTCTATCTCTCTCTCCCTATATCACAGTCTTACTTCTCTACCTAAAGATCATTTGATTTGCTCTATAATGTACGAATGTTTGCTTGGCGTATACCTAATACTATTATTGCTCACACGCATATGCCTATCTCACGCATACAGTCAAACGCTAGCATTGGCGGCGGTGCTCCGCTGCGTTGCTGTACTTTTATATCGAACTTTCTCCGCCCGTTGCTGCTATATTTATTGTAGAATTTAACTGCAATTTGTATACAATATATATATTTCAATATTAAGTTTATAATTATAATATTAAAATTATTATATAATATTTAATTTATTATATACAATTTTATTTATTGTACAATATGAAACTATTTTACTTTTTTTCAGCTGTTCCTCTCAGGTCCGAACTCAATCAGTTAATTCACAGTATTTTAAAGAAATACTTTTACGATATTGATGGAGAAGCTTTCTGAATAGAAATTATATAATTGTCATGTAATCAGAAGCTTTTCAAAAAGTCACAATCAACTTTGGCACTATTTACAGGCCGCAGAATCTGCTCATCTCAGTCTCCCGGGCCTATCGACACTTCGGCTGTCAACACGCGGCGGGAGTTGAATTCCCTCGGAGACCAACGCCAGTTGTTGATTACATTATGCCACAAGAGTTTATCGGAACGAAGTGTTTGACAAGTCGTCGGTTTGCTCGGCCGAAACACAAATTCGAGCGCGACAAACTTCAATGAAACTTGGAGCAGGGCTGTGCCAGCCGCTGGCAGCTTTATGGCCACGACCCAGCCACAGTTCCAGTGGGAGTCAGTAGGGGGAATGGGGAGTGGAGCAGTGTGTTTAATTTAAACTTGGCGCACAACTAACGACAGTTTTTTAATTAAAATACCAGAGACAAAGCAGCAGCAGCAGCAGTAGCAGCAGTAGCAGCGAACCCAATGCTACTTGTGCTGCTCGTCTTCTGCCTCATCGCAGCGCGAAAAACTTGGCGAAAAGTTGGAGAACACCTGACAGAGCTGCAGCAGCAGGTGGGAGGCGGTGTTAAATTATTATGAAGCACTTAGTTGCGCTATAAAACTATACAGTTGGGGCCTGCCTGCCGACTGCCTGCCTGCATCGAAAACACACTCAAAGCGCAGCCAATGAAATTGAGCTGTTTGCGCTGGAGACAAACGGAAAACAAAGCAACAAAGATCAATAGAGAACTCAAAGCAGCTCTCGATTGGCTCGAGAGTGGGTCACGTCACGTAGCAGGAGAGGGGAACACTCTTATGCAAACTCTTTAACCAATAGCCAATTTGTATGCCCAAACTTATTTGCATAGCACGCTTGACAACGAAGCGGGGCGTGCGGGGAACGCCCCTCGCCAACGACTCCTTCTCTGGTGTCCTCAATGAATATTTAAACATTGAAGGGCAGCAGCAGCAGCAGCAGGAGTGGAAGCTCTGGCTGTAGCTAGAACTACTGAGACTGTCGTTGATGCTGACTCGACGATGATAATGAAAGCAATTAATTTTTTCAAAAAATTACTCGAGTGCAATTTGCTCGGCCACTCGATGCGATGCTCGAGCTGCTGGGCTCAGCTTCTGTCTCCGGCCGGAAGTGAGTTTTAATTGAACCCTAAATTGTGCAAATATTCACGAATAGCTGCGAATGTTTTACTAAATTACTTAGCGAGTGTTTCCAGTCGACAAACTGCTAATTGCCTGGGCTAAAAATGCTCGGATTTGGCTGCTTAAGCTTAAGCTTCAGCTCTGGCTCTGGCTCTGATTTGCGCACTTTGCAGATATCATTTGGCCATAGATAACGCTCCTTTCACGCGGAAGACTTCAGAAATTATTGCTGAAATTGCTAGCTGCTCAGAGAGAGTGGGCGGAGTTGTTGAAGTGCGCTTAGCGCAGCAACAATAACTCATTCAATTACCGGCCAGCAGTTGGCCCTATTCAACTCTCTGCCTTGCCCGATCTCCCCCCCCCCCCCACACTCTGCTGCACATGCTGCACTCGAATGACACACCGTTCGTCTTCCATGTGTATTTGGGCAAATGACAAATTGCAGCATCGCCCGGCCCCGGACCGGCACGGCCAAGCAGAGCAGAGGCGACAGAGAAGACTGTGTGCAGAGGCGGCATCATCAAGGCCAGAGCTAGCCGGCAAATGGCAACGGTAATGGCAGGGGCAGGGACAACTTGCCACGGCGACGGCAACTTGCAACTTGCCACTGCTGCTGAAATGGCAACGGAAGTTGACTTGAATGCGCTTCAAAATGCTGTTAAATTATTTTAAAACGTTGCAACTGAAATACTGCCCCTTTCCTTCCGAGGGACCCCCCTCGCAGCAGCACACTCGCCATACAATGGTGCCACTTGAGTGCTTGCAATTATCGTTAAGTGTGTGAGTGTTGCAGCAGCTCAGCTGCAGTTTTGGGAGGTAAAAAACAAATTTGTATTTGTTAGCTACAAATAAAGCACTTTTTCCACACGATTTCGCCAATCCAGCGCTGACTGTTGCCCCTGCAGCCCTCTGCCTCTCGCTCTTTGTAAAATAAATCATATTCTAGCATGGCACTGAGCAATTTGTATTGATGTTTTTACCATACATATACATATATGGTACATGTAGCTATAGTTTTTTCCGCCGACTCTGCATGTGGATTGAATGCGGCACTGTTGAGCTCAGATTTTATCAATAAACTTTGACCGGGAATGCGTTATTTTTAATCTATATACATGTACGTACAATAATTAATTTATAATCTTCTTCAAAACTGGGATTTCAAATTTTAAAAGTGTTTTTTTCAAGGAAAAATAAAAACAGAAGGATTTAAAATTAAAGAAAATATAAAGCAAAATTTCCAGTGGACATCGGCTTATTTTATTTCAAGTTGAGATGGTCATGGAGGTAAGTCTAAATATGATTGATTCTACTTACAGGTGTATATTTGTGACACTTTCGACATGATTTAAAAATTAAAACTCTCCTAGAGAACTGAACAAATTGATATCCACATACAAACAGATCTTCTACTACATATAAATAAACAATATATCACCCTGTCATTCTCTTGATATGCACGAGCTTTGGACAGCACATGTCCGGCTTTGATTTATTTTTTCGCCGACCACATGGCGTATGCGTAATTAGTCAGACTGCGCTTTGGCACTAATCAACTGGAATTGTTGTTGTTTGCCCGATAAATTACTCGGTGTGTGTGTGTGTATGCCAACAGAAGCCCAACAATTAGCCGGAACAAAATTGCATTAAAAATTAAATTTTAATAATAATTTTCTAATTTTATTTATGCAAACAATTTGCAGTTAGCGAGTGAATTATCGCACCCGAAATGCCATCCACATAAGACTGCGGGAGTAACAGGTGTGTTTATTGAATTTAAGAGCGAAAAGAACATGCAAAACGAAATACCAGAGTGTGTGTGCTGGAGTGTATATGTGCACAAATTACTCTGAAAATTTGCATAAAAGCGACAATCGAGATTCGCTGCCAGAGTAATTTGCAGGCAGACGAAGAGCAAGTGGACGAGGGGAAGCAGTCGATGATTTAATGCCTAAAATGTAATTGTTACGCTGCATTGATTCGAGCACGATGGCAAATACATGTATTGGCACACGATATGTGTATATGTATATATGGTATATCGTACAGTAAACACATGAAATGCGATATGCAAATTTAATTCTATTAATAAAGCGCATAAATCTTCGCTCTTTCCCGGCTCTGTCTCCGTTTCTCTCTCTCTCTCTCTCTTTATCGTTCTCTTTCCTGCTTGTTCCCTTTAGTGGTTTACGTTTGCTTTTTGCTATCATATTAAGGCGCTTAACACGCCTATTTATGGCCTTGTCATAGAGCATAGCGCAGCGCGATTCGTTCTCATTAATGCGCGCAGCTAATTGATCGATTTAAGCAGTTCGATAATGCCGAAGCAGGCAAATCTGTTGGCTATATATAGATATATGGAAGATATGACTATTTATGAGCATAAATAAATATAAATGGATACAGAGAAATATATAGATAAATGTAGTCAGCTAAATATAATTGATAAATATATAAATTGAATAGATAAATGGATTTATCTATACATTAATCAATAGATAAACACAAATAAATAAATTAATGCATTGAGAAATAGTCATGAAATTGCGGCAAAATCTGTTTCTGCTTTAAAGCTGCTGTCGCTTTAAAGTTTAAACTGACCCGCTGATATATGGGTTCTCTCATATATATTCATATTCATATTGCATTTTAAAATATTCATGCCGAAGTCTTCTCACGTTACGCCAAACAATTTTAATGCAGTGCTAACAAGCTTTTGTAACGGCATTAACATAATTTCTCGCTCGTTTTTTATTTCCATTTTCGCCTGGCCGCCAGCCTGCGTACATTTGCTATTAAAATTAAGCGTAATTAAAAAGCAGTACCACAGGCCAAAGAGCAGGGCCAGCACGGCCAGAAGAGGCGGGTCAATGTCCGGCTGCAGGAGCTCAAGTTGCAATTGGCAGGCGAGCGAGTGGAACACGCAAAGCGATTGTCACAGCATAAGCAGCTCTCAGAGGCAGCTGCACGCACACACATTGACACACATACTAACACACAGACAGGCATGCAGTCAGTGCTATGCACACACACACACACACACAACGATGGACTGGCGTACAAATGAGCAACATAACAGATGCAGCAGATTAGCAGGCAGCTCGAACTGTGTGTGTGTGTGTGTGTGTGACAGTATCTGTGTGACTCCGTGTGACAGCTTTGAGCAAGTCGCCCCAACTGAGGCTGCCATTGGCAACTGTTCCGATGCGTCGCCATCGTCATAGATTATTGCATAATTTCCCAACAAACACGGGCCACAACACACAGACACACACACACACAGGCAGACTGCATGCTGCTAGACAAAGTGGACATCATTTGCGAGTGAACCGCAGCCAAGGGCCGCAAGCCCCAAATAGCTGTGCTGCTGCAGTCGCCCGGACAGCGGACAGTCGGTAGGAAGAGTAGGGAGAGCAGCTAATCTTGCCAACGATGATAAATCGCTGAAGTCCGCAGTCGGACAGCCACGTAACTTGCCGGGTTAGCCGCACAGCAACAACAACAACAACAATAGCAGCAACTGGCAGCAACAACAACGTCTCTGGTTGCTCTCATTAAAGTTAATTTGCGCTCGCTTTTAATTAAAAGCGCACAATGCGTCATTAAAAAATAGTTTGCGCCTGCTAATTTTTAGCCAGCGATTTACATAATTCAATTAAAATTAAGTTATGAAACGGACGCACATTTTGGCAACATTGTGCGAGCAGAGAGAAGGGAGAACGAGAGAGAGAGAGAGGGAGATGAGGCCAAGCAAAAGGGGTGCAGGCGCAGCGGAAGCTGCAGAGGAGCGAGGAGTGGACAGCAATCCGCTTTATTTTGACGACTCTTTGCTCACTTAGCTATGCAAATTATGCAAGGCAAGAGGAACAGAGACAGAGAGACAGAGAGAGAGAGAGAGAGAGAGAGAGAGAGAGAGAGGGAAAGAGGAAGCCTGGCCTGGCCCATGCTGGCAGTTGGCTTTGTTTGTTGAAGCGGCAAAAATAAATAGCGCAAAAAGAGCAGATGACAACTGTTTGCAGAAGAGACAGAAAGAGATACAGAGAGAGAGAGAAAGAAAGCAAGCACAGACAAATCTAGAGAGAGAGTTGAATTTTTGGCACGCAATTTGACGCAGCTTAATGACGCGCTGCGCCATTCGCTTCAATTCTGAGTGTCTGAGTGTGTGTGTGTGTGAGTGTATCTATGTTGCGACAGAGCTAAACTGAAGAGCAAACGTGGGGCAAGACTGGCAAAGATCTCATTCAATTGAAACTCTACAAACTTGCTGCAGCTCTCAATAATTTAGAATATTTGTGAAGTCCACGCAGAACTTGCAACCTGCAACTTTCACTATTAACTCGCAGGCCATTGCCTCTGCCAACTTATATGGCATTGTGTGCGGATAATGGACAAACTAGTTGAGTTTTATCGAGCTCAAACAGCGCAACTTTAAGTTGTGCGCACTGCACAGCAATTCGCTCAAGTGCTGCTAATAACAATAACAAAAAGCAAAACAAAAGCAAAAAAAAAAAAAAAAAAAACAAGTAAGGAAAGCTACAGTCGAGCGCGCGCGACTGTAAGATACCATTTACCCTATTCGAAGAAATAATACAAAATAAAATAAATGGTATTAAAATAAAAAAAAAAGCAATTTACATTAAGAAAAAAAAATCGCCCCGCGCCAGATTCGAACCCAAGAACTCTCACGAACTTTGTAACTTACGAGTCGGACCTCTAACCACTAGACCACACAAGCTTACGCCATGCGATCGGCAAATTAGGCTTTTATTGACGCGGGCCCTCTACTGCGTCGATTTAACGTTTTGGTTAGGAATCGCTAGCGCCCATAACTTTGTATGGGGAATTCGAACTCCTATAACTTCTTTGTTATTAAAAAATAAAAATTGAAGAAAGCTACAGTCGAGTGCACTCGACAGTAAGTTATAATTTACCTTTGGCTGCTAAAAATAATTCTTAATATTATTATTTTATTCGAATTAATAACAACGCATCGCATATTTCCGAAATTAAATACACATGCATTGACGCTAATGGCACATGCCGACTGCACGCCGATTGTGCGTGCGCAGTCGGCGCAAGCATTGAAGCCGAGCCTCTGCTCCGTCTCTGCTGCTGTATGCAAAACTTCTCGCGCCTAGGAACAGACCATTTGCTTCAGTGATTTGTTGTGAGAGTTGTCAGCTCTATAACTAAATGTCCCCGGTTCGAATCCCAGCGCAGTCTTCATTTTTTTGTATTGCTTAGAAAAAGTTTTTGTTTTTATTTTTTTTTTTTTTGCATAATATACTTTTCATATAGCGCAAAATTATTAAAAAAAAAAAAAATTGCCCAGCGCAGGATTCGAACCCGCGACCTCACGCATCAGAAACTTGCGAGCCAACCATCAAGACCACACACAGTTACGCAGTGCGATCGGCAAAAAAAAAAAAAAAGTTGCCCGTTGCTGGATTCGAACCCGCGACCACACGCACCAGAATCTTGCATGCAACCATCTAGACCACACACATTTACGCGGAGCGATCGGCAAATGAGACTTTTATTGATGCCGGCCTTCTGCTGCGTCAGTTCAACATTCTAGTTGGAATTCTAAGCGCCCACAACTTTATATGGAAGATTCAAACTCCTATAACTTCTTTGTTTATTGTCCGATCGGATTGAAATTTATAGGGTAGATCTGTACTATGGTAAGCTACAAGAGTGTTAAAAAAAATGTTTTGTTATTTCCCTACTTTTCTTAAAATGCAATAGTTTGGGGGCGGTGGGCGTGGCATCCAAAAGTTGAAAATCAAACATTCTTCGTAATGTTACCAGGCACCTTACTTTCAAATTTGGCGCTTCTAGCTTTTCTAGTTTTCTTTTAAACTATAAAAATGTGTTTTTTAGAGGCGGTGGGCGTGGCATCCAAAATTCTAAAATCCAACTTCTGCATAATGTTGCAAGACACCTTCCTACCAAATTTGGTGCGTTTATCTCTTTTCGTTATTGAATTATTTGGAAAAAATCGAAATACGCATTTATCGATTTGCGGAGGCGGTGGGCGTGGCACATCAAGTTTGAAATAAACTTCTTGTGTGTATTGAATACACGCACACTCCCACCAAGTCTGGTGCCTCTAGCTCTTTTAATAGCTGAGATCTGTGTGTTCATACAGACGGACAGACGGACAGACGGACAGACGGACAGACGGACAGACGGACAGACGGACAGACGGACAGACAGACGGACATGACCAAATCGACTCGGCTATTGATGCTGATCAAGAATATATATACTTTGTATGGTCTGCCACGCCTCCTTCTGCCTGTTACATACATTTGCACAAAGTTAATATACCATTTTTTACCCATTTTCAATGGGTAAATGGTATAAAAAACAAGTAGCAGAGAGAAACTCATATCTTTAATGAGTTTCCTTCTTTATGGCGCTCGCAATTGTCACAGCAAATAGCTGCCCTCAGTTCCGTGTCCTGTGTCCCGTGTCCACGGCTACGCAGCTGACAGGCAGCACACGAGGAGAAGAAGTAGTAGGGGGAGTGGTAGCAGGCACAACATTGGGCCGGGATAACGACAACTGCCCTCTGCTACACGGTAATGACTTGGGCTTATCTGCCAGCCCCAATCAGCACAGCTCACAGCACAGCCAATCTGCTCGGACTGCGGCCGCACGAGTGCGTGAGGGGGGAGGTATGGGGAGGGGGAGTAGTGTATAACTCGCAGTGGCGCAGGCGACACAATTTACACTACATTGACAATCAAAATGCGAGGGCCAAGTGTGGCAAGAAGAAGAAACAAGCGCCAACAACGAGCAACAACGCACTCAATTATTTTTATTGTCTTACACACGCTCAGCAAATTTGCCAGCATTAACAGACACACCCCAAGCCACCCCCCCTCTCTCTCTCTCTCTCGGTCTTTCTCTCCCACTCTTACTGCTGCCCTGTGCTGTGCGCATCTGGCAGCTGCCACCCGGCGGCACATTGTTGATGCCAATCAATCAGTGAAATGGTCGGACCCGAAACTTTGGCTCGAAAATACGCTTTAATGGATTTCTTGTTGCCACACAATTGCACAAAATTTCATTACATCAACGCGGCGAAAGCCACAAAAAAGAGGGGAGAGCGGGGCAGAGTAAGCGGCAAAAACTTTTATGCCAGTTTGTTTTTTTTTTTTCGAACTGCACAATTGAAGTTAAAGTCGCAACGCAACGCAACGCAATGGAATGAAACGAAATGCCAGCTTCGATTGCCTGCCGCCTGGGCCCACGTTGCGTATGAGTGATCAACAATATTTGACTATGCGCGGCGAAGCTAATGCCTGATATGGCATAGCGTGGCAGGGAGCAGAAGAGGCAGGACATAGAGGGGGGGGGGGGGTAGTAGAGCGAAGGCAGCCTGCCTGCCAGCTGCGGCCGAAGTGAAAGTTGACAACGTCAGCAGACATTTTTGGCGCTTTGAGCTCACGTAGCGCACGAGGCAAAAGTCTGCGCTTGTTTTGATTGTTGCTGTTGTTGCAGCTCCCCCTCTCTCCCCCTCTCTCTCTCTCTCTCTCTCTCTGTTATTGTTGTTGTTGCTGTCAGTATTGCTGGCGCTAAAAGCAAAAGGTGGCAACACGCATAAATAAAATATCGAGCCCGGCAGCTGCCACAGCGAGCTGCTGCTACACATAAATTTAAATTTCGCAGCTCGATTGTTGTTGCTGCTGCTGACAAAAGTTAGTCAGCAGAAATCAGCGAGCTATGGACTGCAGCTGAGCTCGAGTGGTCAGCTGTGCCGGCTCCAATTGAAAGTTGTGGCCCAGCAGCAGCTCGAGAAGCTCGCAAATAGTTGCACGAAATTAACAGACAGCATGGCAGGCACACACACACCCATACACACACACACACACACACACAGAGATAGTTGAAAACTAACAGCAGCCGTGAAAATTAATTAAAGCTGCTCGGACTTTTGTCAGGTGGTTCCACGACTGATTCCCTGGCTGGTCCTTCCTGCGGGATGCTGTCGCGATTCTTTCAGCGGCTGCTGCCAACTAATTGTGAAATTAATGGCCAAGCTGCGTGAACTCAAACAATGGCAATCGAGTGGCACACACACACACAGAGAGAGCAGAAAGACAGGCAGAGAGACAACTAAAGTCCAATGGGAAACAAAGTCGCGAAAGTTGCCAAATGGCAATTAGCAAGCTTAAGTTGAACCAACGCAAATGTCTGTGTGTGTGTGTGTGTGTGTGTGTGTGTGAAGGGAAAGTGTATTTTATAGAATTCGTACAGTCTGACAAAGCAAACGTGATTTAAATTTAAATTTTATTTTTATTATATAAATAATAAAAAAAGTAATAATACTAAAGCTGCCTCGATGCATCGCTCTCGAGTCAGATATATATCTGTATTAAGGCGCTCTGCTCCTGCTTGGCCGGCAGGCTAATTCATTCATTCATTTAATTTCATTCTGCTGGGAGACTGCGAGCGAGGCGTGTCCTTAATTAGCAGCAATTCAATGCGTTCTAAATTACAAATTCGTTAACATTAACGCAACAACAATGGCGCAGCCAAGATGACGACACCAGAGTCGTTAGTGTGCGTTGCTGTGTCTTCGTAGCGGCGTATGTATGTGTATATATTTTTGTATATGTGTATCTCTGTCGCCCTCTATACAGAGTGCTGTGCTTGCCCTCTGCCGCTGTCCAGTTAGTAAATCCTAGAACAAAGCGCCGCAGCCAGCAGAAAGTGATTACAAATGGAAGCGATGCCAGGCTGTAGTTGAACCGAGCTGGAAGCTGGCGCTGGCGCTGAGAGAGAGGAAGTGCGCCTTATGCCAGCAGCACTAATTACGCTCCGCGCACAAATATCAACGGTAACGCCACTGGCAGCGACGCGGACAGCGACGCAGGCAGAGGCAACTGTGGCGACATTAACAGCGGCACCAGCTAACGGAAGCTGGCGCAGACTTGACTTGGCTAACAAAGCAACAATGGAGAGCAGCAGCAACAGCAACAGCAACAGCAACTCCAGTGGCAGTGGCAGTGGCAGCAAAAAACGGAGCGAAGTGCAGCTTTAAAAAATAACAAAACATGATTAAGGAATCTGCAGTGCCAGCGACTTTGCTTTCTTTGCCAATTTCTCTGCTCCGGCAAAAGCCGGAAACCATAAAAAAGCAATTCCTTATTAAAACTACAATTCAGAGAGACAGACTGAGATACAGAGAGGGAGAGAGTGTGTGAGCAACACGAGAAAGTCAGAAAATCAGTAAAGAGCAACGAGCAGCACACAGAAGTGTGCACATTCTTTGAGGTATTATTTTAAATAAATGAATAATCGTCATTCCCATTTTTGCATATCACTTGCAGTTCGACTATTGAATACGTAACTGTTGTGCTGCACTGAGCGAAAAAGTGTAGTGCAAAAGAGAAGTTGCTTATGGGAAGAATTTAAATACTAACTAGAAATAATAGACAAAAATGCTTACATAATTGTTTTATTATTTGCTTAAATTATGTTTTATTATTATTATTATTTGCAGATAGATAAAGATTGCTTCAAGACATAAAGAGAATTTTTAATTTAATTTTCAAGGTTTTTTTAAAGGCTTTATGTTGTAGCTGACAAAGCAAAGGCATTAATAATTATATTAATATTAATAATATTAAAATAACTTATTATACATATATTTGTATTATTATTTAGAATGTTTGTATTTTGTAACTAATAAAAGAAAGTATTATATGTTTGTATATTTGATAATATTTAAAAAACGTATTATATCTATATAATAAAATTTAAAACACGTATTATAGCCTTCTAATTTGCAATTAATGTTATTAAAAAAAACCGTATTTATCTACAATAATATTAAAAAAACGTATTATTTATTATTATAATATAAATTTATAAATTCCGTATTCTGCAACTCTCAATTGTGAAGAATTCTCAATCAACGTTTCAGCTTTTTCGCTTTTGCTACAAAGACTGCGAACGAGCGCAGCGACCCATTGCCTGCAGGGCATGAAAACGCTGCTAAAATATAAAGCGGCCAGCGCTGCGCTGTGCACTACAATGCATATTGATAGTGCACACAACAGTCATAAGTAACTGGCGTCCCGGCAAACGTGACCGAGCCGGCGCACAGGGCACTCCGGACAACTCCAGGCGGCGGACGGGCTGTGGGCGACACTGGAAACACTCACGGAGCGAGCGAAGGCGAAGCAAATGACATGCAAATAAATGAGAACAAAAGGATAAACGAATGGCCCGGACTCAGAGGCAGTCCGGTGAGTGGACTACGGTCAGTGTGGGAAGAGGAAGGGAGGGGTATAGTGAGATCGAGCAGCGAACAGGCGCCGCAGTTGTGTTGGCAAACGAGCCGCATAATTTTTGCTGGCTGCACTTTGTGGCCAAGGCGCCAGGATGCACAGCTCCAGCTCTGGCCGCCTCTCCTCGTCCAGTTACTGCTACTTCTGCGCTGCTCTCCTTCTCCTTTTGCTGCTCCGGCTTTAATGAAGTATGAAGCGGCCAAATGAATGGCATATTAATAAGATGTCGGCTTTCAGTGCTGTTGCCATTGCTGTAGCCTCTGAGCTCTGCCCGGCGGACTGCATTGATATCCGAGAATAAATCAAGGTGGTTGGGGTAATTTGTAAGTCGCAGCCGGATGTGAATGCGAATGTGCTCTCAGGCTATTTGTGTATGTGTGTGTGTGTGTGTGTGAGAGTGGAGCACACTCATAAGTAGGCGACACAGTTGCGTCTTCTTCTTGACTCGCCCATACAAAATGTGGCTAGACAAAAAGCATAAATAACAGAAGAGCTTGGACGACGGCGGAGAGGAAGCAGAGCAGAGAGAGCAGTAGACTGAGGCCAGGGGGCAGCCCTTGGCCCTGGCCCCTGGCCGCTGTAGTCCGCTCTAGCCGCCCTGGAACTCCCCTGCTCTTTGTCGCACTCATATCCTGTGCTGATTAATGCCTGTTTGTTTACATGCGCCGTGTATCCACTAATGGAATTCACATGTTGGGACATGACTGATTATGTACACATTAGTCGACTGATTTGCAATTCCAAGTGTGTCACTGTGTGTGTGTGTGTGAGTGTGTGTGTATGTGTGTCCGCGTGTGTCAGAGAGCGTCAGCCTGTCTTTCAGCGTGCGTGCATATGTGCTTTTGTGTGTTTTTCATGTCCTTCGCGCCTTCGCCTCAAACTCAGTGCCAACTTTTCACTGCGATGTCCTAGAAAACAATGTCAGCCTTGTTGTGTCCCAAGCAAAACATGTGTGGGAGTGTGTGACTCCACTGCTGTGTATGTGTGTGTGTGTGGGAATGCGCCTGCCCCTATGTGTCTGTGTTTGCAGCACGTGTCTTATTCCATTCCGCAAAAGGACTCGGCCTGACTAAGCATATTACCAGGAACGCTGCGTGCCGAGCTGCGCTAATTGCCAGGCGCTTTGTCCTGCTCGAGTTGCTAAAGCAATTTGGCCTGCTCGATAATTTACTTAGGGCCAAAGGATGCCGCCGGATGCCGACTAATTATGGTGACACATTTTAAACTCTCCAATAAGCATACAGCAAGCTGATTGAAGAGGACAAGCCAGATGAGAGCATTTGATTTGATTATATAGATATGTAAGTCTAATGGAACAAGTAGAGAAAGCTACAGTTGTGCAGGATACCATTTACCTTTGGCCGTTTAAAAATAATTCTTAATTTTAATTTTAGTAAATAATAAACACTTTTTTTACTAACATTTATTTAACATTTTAAAAAGAATTCTGGATGAATTTTGTTTATTTACAATTTTATTTACAAATTTATTTTAGTTTGTAATTTTATATATAGTCTATAGTTATGTAAAGTCTGAGTAAATAGTGGAGATAGATTAGATTATTGTGTATAGCGTTAATAAATCGCTCACTCCACATATTCATTTTTATAGCATATTTAATTTTCCCATATATCGCATGCACATTGATGGGCAATCAACTCGTATTAGCCTTATCAAGTTAACGTCAAATTTCCTGCAATGCTCACAAATGACATGCCCAATAAATTCCCCAAGCAAAACTGAAGAATTTCGCAATTTATTTTGGGATCAATATCATCTCAGAGTCGGAAATTGGAATTCTAATATTTTCCGTCGGGGTTCCTTTCACTTGTTCGGCTCGTGTCATGAGCTACAGTATTATTGTGTCGCCTGGCTGTTTGCCACATGCAGCACACACACACACACAGACGCACACAAACACGCACATGATGCGGTGTTGTGGTGTGCGTGCGTGTATCGGTGCATTGAGCTCGACGCCAAATGTAAAACTATACAAAGCGTGACTTTAGTTGGCTCTGGTGTCATTTCCGGCTTAATTGAGCGTGTAACAAGTGGAGCTTTTGCAGCACACATACACACACACACACACACACACACACACCAACACACAGGCACATGCGTGTATGCAAACATAACCGGATGAAGCCCGGGTAGCTGGCGCTTGCACGCATATCCTGCCATATCCCGGCAGGTCCTGGCAGCCATTGGCTTCATTTGCCAAAAACATGTGCCACGCGTTATATGTTTTGTCAGAGTTTATGTTTGCTGCCAACGTATCAGCTGCAGGGCCAAAACACACACACACGTAAGCCGAGAGTGAGAGGGTGGGAGAAACACTCAATTTGTGTTAAGCCATAGACAACATTTAGCTGAAAGTGCAGCAAAGTGCCCCGACTACAAAACCGACTAATTGCAAGCCCAAATTATGGCCCAAAGTGTGTTAGCGACTCTCTATCTCTCTCTCTATTTCTCTCTCTGTCCCTCTCTCTCTCGCTGCAAGCTACCTTCAACAACTGGCCAAACACTCGAGTGAGCCAAATTGTATGAGTCAGTTGAGTTTGGTTTATTTCGACTTTCCCGCATTTCTCAGTTTCCACAGCACGAGGCGGAAATCAATCAATTTCCTGCGTAGACTTTGCAATTTAGACGCTTTTCGCCGAGCACCTTTTGTATGGCTGAATGGGGAGACGCAGCTCACAAATTGAAAAGAAAATAGTTCAACAAAGAGAGAGAGAGAGGGAGAGAGAGAGAGAGAGAGCGAGAGGTTAAAGATTGTAAAGCCAAAGAAGAGATGCCTGAAAGTTTTCAAAATCAGCTTGATCCGAATGCGATATCGTATCGAAAGCATCCACCGGCTTATGGCGTGTTACGTCACCCTTTGGAATTCCATTATAATAGCTACTTTAATTTTTTCGAGTTCCAGGTATTGTTTCGCAACTAAATTTTACAGATTCCATTAATTGTTACTCACATTTGAACATTGCGTCATTCTGTCAAGCAAAATCCCATTAATACCCCATATTTCAGCAGCACTAAATGTAGTTTTACGACTTACAATTGCCCATAGGATTCCAGAAACTATTGTGGTGCATTTCTATTTATTTCATTATTTTGTAAAGCTTATTTTACTTTCAAATTATCATTTACGAATCCATCATACCAAATATCGACATAAAGACCTCAGATAGAAAAGGATCCTCGCCATATTCTTCCTCATTTTCAATATTTTCAACCGGTGCTGCTTTTCCAACTTCGTAGGGTTCGTCATCAAAAGTCACGCTTTCTTTTGGCATTTCATAGCTAAATGACGACTCAGTAGAATACCTATAAATTCGAACTCTTTCAAATGGAGGATCAATGGAAATGACATAATCTTCATCTTCTACATTGGCATTTCTATAGATCTCAGCTGCAGCATTGCCCGAATAATTAGCTGGATCTTCGATATACTCTAACAAAGTCAAGCCTTCCCCGTCGAAGTCATTCACGCTGTCACTCTCATCATACTCCTGTATTTCAACTTTAGGTGCATTCCCAGGGACTTTTCTAGAGATCCCCACTGCACCGTGTCCATAACCAGATTTACCCAATCCAAAGCCATTAGCTGTACTTTCCGTATACTCCAACAAAGTCGGGCCTTTCGGGTCGAAGTAGTCTGGTACGCTGTCGTCACTGTCGTCAGTTTCGTATATTTCATATGCTGGTAAATAGCCAAGCCATGCATTTCCTGCTGGGTCACTCGTATAGATTCCAGCTCTCTTTTCGTCAATGCCTTTAAGACTTATTGGAGTCTGCTTAGGCGTTAAATTATCAGCAGTCAATGCTGTGCCATATTGATCATATGTAGATGTCTCTAAGAGTGTTGGAACCTCTTCACTTGCGTCAGTTTCTTTTCCCATAGTTTCTTTTCCCATATTTCCAATCACTGCTTTGTCATTTGCAGTTCTACCTGTTTTGTAAATCGTACTGGTCTCAGCTTCATCATCACCGTAGTCCCCTCCTGTATCGAGAGCACTTGGAGCCTGACGAAGCATAGTAAGATCATCACTCCAAGTCACAACGGGCTTCGAGGCACCATTACTTTCGTCAGCTTTAGGTGTTCCATTGCTTTTAGAGCCAGTCAATGCTTCGTCACGACTATTTTCTTTGTCATACTTTGAAGCTTCTGCAGCAGTTTCTTTTACTTGAATTTCATTTTTGCCTGCACCTCCAGAGTTACCTGGAACTGCCTGGGACTCGATATGCTCATCATCTTTTCTTTGAGCTTCATTTTTGCCTTCACCTAGAGAGTTACCTAGCGCTGTCAGAGAATCGATATGCATTTCATTTCTGCCTTCAGCTTCAGAGTTATCCAGAAATCCCTCTGCATCTTTTTCTTTCACATTTGTAGTATTCCAGGCACCGTCATCTTCCTTAGCTCCATTAACCACCACATTCAATTTCGGCTCCTCTGGAAAGTCGGTAACATAGTTGCCGCCTCCTGCATTAGTCTGTGCTTTGTCATCTTTGTAGAATCGATTGCCATGCAGATCGTGACTTTCACATGGAACGTTCTTGCTTTGAGGTCCTCCAGGATCGCGATTATCATACTGTATGCACCGTCGAGGAGCCTTTGTTCTTTTACCTTTCGACGGGTTGCGTCTTGCCTTCATTATAACTGCACTCATCTGCCAAGCAAGTGTCTTGGCAGCAGGATCCGCATTTGCCGGCTGCACGTTAGATTGATCATCTGGCTTTAAATGGTACACCAAGTGGCCATCTATGGTCCTATCCGATTTGAGCGAATCTAATGAGTTGCACAATTAATTTGAGTCTACCAACAGCATAGCGAACTCTTCACCTGCCTGTGTGAGCTGCGCCAGCGCCAGGGCCAGGGAAGAAACGAGTGCCAAGAGCAACAGCAAGCGCACAGCGAACATCGCGAAATAAATGCAAATCGGCAGTTGTTGTTCTACTTATAGTAATGCACCGTTATGTATTCCCAAACTACTGCATTTACGACTATGAACTCTCTTAATGGAATTGTGAAACACTTGGAAAATGAAACATGAGTAGGGGAAAACTGAGAACAGCAAACTCCAAGTCCATAGCTGAGAATAATATTATATATAAAATTGAGAGACAATAATGATATTAAGCAAACACATACAATTTTATAGGATCCTAACGAACCTCGCCTGGCAGATATTCTTAGAACGTCTGCAGCTCTTTTCTATTTTCCCCGTGGGCCCTGACAACGCAACGCTATAAAATATTTGTTTATTTTTTTCAAATATGCTTGGAAATCCTAATAAATACTAAAAGGCCATGATGATGAGCTGCCCGGCGTGATGGGCTATCAAAGACGTTGTTGGCCGTCGTCAAGCTGCAGCTCTAGGAGCTGGCGCTTGAGCTGGAGCTGAAGCTGGTGCTGGTGCTGGTGCTGGTGCTGGTGCTGGTGCTGGTGCTGGTGCTGGAGCCGGAGCTGCCTCGTGCCCAGCATTCCCAATGGATTTTGTAGTTGCTCGTGCGTGTCGACAAGAATTTCAATTTGCAAACAATAAATTTGAGCAGCCAGCGGCTCCTGGGAGTAGATGGCATTGCGTGGCATTGACGCCGTAGGGGCGTGGAGGCGTGGCGGCGTATCCTCGCCAGCGTAGCCAAGAGGCGGTCCGAGCAAGCACTCTTTATTAAGGAATAAATACATTTCGCCCCTTGCCTAGCCTGCGACTTGCAGTGCGACTGACAGTTTGGCAGCTGACAATGCCATTGATTTGAGTTTGCTTTGGCATTAGAATTTGATTTGGATGCGAATTAAGGCGACTTTCTCCCCGTCGATTGCGTGGCATGGCAGTATATTGGATTACCACCGCTGGAGCTGCTGTGGCTTTAAGCTGATTCCTTGTCTGCTCCACGAGCGCCAGACTCCGACCGGATGTGGGAAACAAAAAAGGAAATGAATCAATTTCCGTGTGGCAGACCATTAAAAACTACAAAGCACTCGAAAGCAAAAAAACAAAGTAACTATAAAGTGTGCCATAAAAAAGCGGCGCCGGTAGAGGCGATGCAGCGGCAGCAGTCGCAGTGGCAGTGGCAGCAGCAGCTCCTCCTTATTGTGCCGGTAGCAAAGGAACCCGGACAGACGGCAACCGACAAACAAACTCGATTCTGCAGTGGTAATTAAAGGAAAGGAGTCTGGTATTCTAACGGTGAATTGAATATGCTGCATACGCTGCATTTGTAGTTGTAGTATTATTTGCAGTATTAGTTGAAGTATCAGTGGTATAAGTTTTAGTATCAGTAGTTATATTAGTTGTAATTTTTTTTGTTAGTATTAGTTCAAGTATTAGTTTTAGTATTGGCTGTAGTTCAATATTAGTTGTGGTTTTGTAGCAGTATTAAAGTATTTGTAGTATAAGTTGTAATATTATTTGTATTAATACAATTATTAGTTGTACTATTAATTTCAGTATAAGTTCTAGTATAAGCTTTAGTATACGTTGAAGTATAAGCTATAGTTTAATTTGTAGTATACGTTTTAGTATAAATTTTACTATAAGTTGCAGTATACGTTTATGTATAAGTTGTAGTACAAGGTGTAGTATATGTTGTAGTATAAATTGTAGTATAAGGTGTAGTATATGTTGTAGTATAAGTTGTAGTATAAATTGTAGTATAAGGTGTAGTATAAGTTGTAGTATAAGTTGTAGTATAAGTTGTAGTATAAGTTGTAGTATAAGTTGTAGTATAAATTGTAGTATAAGTTATAGTATAAGTTATAGTATAAGTTGTAGTATAAGTTGTAGTATAAGTTGTAGTAAAAGTAGTATAAGCTGTCGTATAAGTAGTACAATAGTATCATTTTTAATAAAAGTCGTTGTATTGGCTATAGTTCTAGTATTAGTTGTGGAATTAATTCTAATATTGCAAACCCTGGCTACAATTCCAATTTCCATTTCAGAAAGGTAGGCTAGTTGTAAAACAGAAATAAAAAATAAGCAGTAAATTTAAATTTTATTAAAAGAAATAATACAAATTGTAGAAAGCACACTCAAGTTAGAGGATGTCTTTCATTGCAACCTTTGCTGCCTTCGGTGCATTGGTGCACGAGGCATACGAGGCGTTTTTCCTTATGCTTCAGATCGTAAACGTGTTCAGACACACTAGCGTAAGTCTCGACCTCGTCTGTGCATGTAAACACTAAACTGGCCCCTCTCTGCACACAGTTCGAAGCTGAGGATGTTATGGGAATATTCACAAGAGCATGCAAATTGACTTGTTTCCTCATTCTGGCCTACGGCGTTATCAAAGTAAGTTCGAAATTATGCTCAACTTTGATCAATCATCCTAAATTGGTTCGTACAGCGCCATAGATCGATGACAAAGGTCTGGTTACTCTTGTCCTACTGCCAGATAGAGTGGCGAGCTGTTATCAATCTGTTCGTCAACGTCTACGAATATCTTTACACCGATAAGTACAAGGACAAGCAGGAATTCGTGCAGGAACTGGGCGAACTGCATGCCCCCATCATTGGCAGGGTGCTCAGTCAATGTGGCATCATTTTGATCATGTACAAGTTCTTCAAGAGCCTGGAGCCACCAAAGATGAAACTGAAGATAAAGCTGGGCAAGATGGCAACCGAGCTGAAGACCGAGTAAATGCGCATTACTGGGATCAATGAATCGTTTATTGTTTCAGAGGGCATGTTAAATTAAAATAAAAAGTTCGAATAGTGCAGCAAGGGGTTCTTTGTGTCTTCCTGCCCATTGGATCCCTGAGATAGATGCACGTAAACGTTGTATATAACAAATATAAAACCAAATTCAATTGCTGTTGGTAGAGAGACTAAGGCATGTTAGGTACACTCGGAGACAATCAAATAGGCTCACCCATAGTCAACAGAGAGATCAAAATATTGGTGAAGGCCTCAATGGCATCACCCGTGAATATTTCGAAGATCCACCAGAACAGAAAGAAGGCATCAAACAGCAGTCCACCGGCGCACCAGACGAGCCAGAACAGCAGAAGGCGTGGCTTGTACTGCGGGGACCGAGCATAGACTAAAATGTACTTAGAAGAAAACCCCAGAGAGAGACACACCCACAAGATGCCAATGAGCATGAGAATTGAGACGACAATCCACACGTTCAGCAGCAGCAGATAAGTTCTCAGCATCCACGGGCTAAACTCTTTACCAAAGAGCGCTGGAGAGAGCATTGATTAGGGAGTATTATGGAGCGACGGACGACTGCAATCGCTGCTCACTTGCCACATCAGACGCTTCCAGCTGCTTTTCGGCGGAGCTTGAACTCCTGCTTGCCTCGCGCTGCGTTCTACTTCTGCGATGAATCAGATAGAGGATCATCAGCTCGAAGAACAGCGCTCCGAGAATGTCCATGCTGCCGATGGCCAGACCAAAGCCGTTCAAAGCGCTCACCATTCCTCGACTCCTTCGTAAAGCTTTCCAAATTGAATTGTTTTTCGTTTTCTTTTCGGTTTTGACAAAAAATACTTAAAGTTGAAACTGCTGGCAAAGATTTTTGTGGCACCCAAAGGGCCTCTTGACGACTGCGTGCAAAATGAGCGCGAAAAAATAAATTATATTTGACATCAGGGAAGTCGTCAAGCACGTGTGTGTGTGTGTGTGTGTGTGAGAGAGTATGGGCGGTTCTATGTCAGTGTGTGTGCTCTTCGTTGGCGCACGTATTCCATCAGTGCGGTATTATAAGTATATGCACGCATGTCTATGCGCACACACAGGACTTTATAGAGAACACACACGCACACACACACACACAAGCATACGTGTGTATGCACACATTTTTTGCATAAATAGACAGGGGAGCGTAGCCCGTCGTCCGCCGCCACCTCAGCCCAAGTCTCGTGTCGCAACTTTCGAGTTCTGAGCTCTGTGCTCTGCGCTCTGAGTTGCTGTTTCCGTTTCCGTTTTACTTGTGCTCCCTTTTCGCTGCTGTGCAAATTATTTTAAAAGGATTTTGTTTTTAAGCATTGCCAAGTGTTCGTATGTGTATTATGTGCGCTGTGCATGTTAAATATTTCATTATTAAAGCGTCTGCTGGCTAGACAAACACAAGACGCCGAAGGTGATGCAACTTCCGCTGCGGCCGTGAGCGATTTATAAATACACACACGATGGGAAAGAACACACGAGCAGGCCATAAGCCAATCGAAACACTCTTATGGAGCAGCAAATTGAATTTAAATCGATTTAGCCAGTAAGTGAGGATACTAAGTGATTGCGGTGCAGAAATCTTTAGCATTTCCTAGAAAATATTTAAATTAGCAGTAAGATAAATTTAAATAAAATTAAACTTTTAATGAAATGGATAAAATTAACAAACAAATCCGGAACAGATTGCAACTTAAATACTTCTCTTTATTTAATGAACACTCAACAACAAATTTAATGCGTGACTTTAACAAAATATAACTCCTTAAGAATCAAACTCAATACTCGTCGGGTTTATTTGGGTACGACATTCGCATGGCTCCGCAGACGTATGGACTGCTGGGACCCCTGTTTTGCAGGATGTTGCATCTGTAGGTGCGCGAACATTGACTCGGCGAGCGTTGACTCGCCGCGCTGCATGGTTTTTCCTTTGGCTTTGGTCTGACGGAAGAGGCACATGACTGGCATGGCGAAGGCTGCGGTCGCAGCTTACGCTGTACGCAGGGATTGCAATTGTATACGGCCAGATAGAACTGATAGATAATGAACGCAAAAATGGTTTCGACCACTGCAACGGCAAATGGATTAAGACTGGAAAACCATTGAGGCACAGTTGCTGCTCACCGAGGCCCAAGCATAGTATGAAACTGTTGTTGACCAGACCTTCTTGATAGGTGCCAGTGCTCAGAAAGGCATAGATGATCAGCGCGAGCTCGACGACAATACCCACGCAGGAGAACACGATCCAATACCACACCAGCCCTGGATCGCGCTATAGTAGAGAAACTGAAGGAGAGAAAAAACGAACTTAAAAATTAATTTACCTTGTAGATGCCCGAGAACAGCAGCACAATCAGCGTCAGCCAAAAGAACCCGAAGCAGACACCGAAAATAGTTAGCCAGCTCAGCTGCAAAGAATTATATCACTAGGTATACTTTTTAGGGCAACCCTTGCGCCTTACGTGAGCGAAGATGGTGCCCACACAGAGCACCGCGAAGAGCACAGCGCAGAGCAGATCGAATGAGGCGATGGCATAGGCACAATATAGAAGTGAATTCGGGTCCAGCTGCATGACGATTTAGCTGGGCCGATCTGACAGCTGACAGCTCAACTGAAATGCCCGATTGCTTGGATTGTGTGTGTATGACTCTCTACACTTGGCCCCCCCTGAGCAGCTTGCGTTCCAGCTCTCGCAGAGCTGCCTTCTTCTCGCGCTTGTACATCTTCTTCAGACGCTTTCGCTCCTTGCGCAGCGTGTCGCTGCTGCTGAGCTCCGTTTTGACGTCAGTTTGACTGTAACCACCCGTACATCTGTACTTGGTCACTGGTATCCACTCGTCCCGGCAGATCATGTCCAGATAGAATATGTAGATAATGTAAACGAATGTCATTTCCACAGCTACGGGAGAAGCATATACCCAGTAATTTCGATTGACCTTGCCAGCCGACTTACCCAAGCCTATGAACGGCATTATGGTTATCTTGACGCCCTCCCAGTTAATAGACACGGCCAGGGTCAGGCCGTAGAGCAGGAGCAGGGCATCCAGCATGATGCCCAGACAGGTGAACACCAGCCAGTATCGCACATAGCTGAGACGACGCTGATAGATGCCCATCAAGAGCATCAGAATGATGCCAATCCACAGGCACGAGAAGATCAGTGCCGCCAGCGAGGTCCAGTGATTCTTTAAGTAGCAGCGTAAGATTATCTGACTGGGGGCGTAACCCAGAGCAAGGCTACTCACGTGCTGGGTATACAGCATGCAAGAGACACTGCCAAAGAGCAGGGCGGAGACCAGATCCAGCAGGGCAATCGCATAGCTACAAATAACCAAATATCCATCAGAGATGCCGTCCATTCTCAGCCAACAAGCATTTCAGCAATTGTTGAAGCGTAGGGCAAAGTTGTGCACTAAATCAAGGCTGTAATGATGATAAGCACGTAGTTTCGACAGGGAGGCGTGCGACGACAGACTGCTGCTGCTTGTTAATCAATGCCATTTTACTGCCCAGCGAAGGCACAGTGGGCCAAAACCAAGGAAATTATAACGATAGATGGATTTGATGAGCTAAAACGGGGAAATTACCTATAGCCTGGGAAATAATCAATAAAGTTTAATGGCAAGAAACCCTGGCCCTTGCTCTTGCCCTTACCCTTATAAATTAAATAATATTAATTTTTATCTGATCGCTCCCACAGAAGTCATAGCTTCATTAACCAATTAATCCGAATTCTATGAATTTTCCTTCGGTACAATATTCTGGCCTCTACATGTATATAAACACTCTCAATTTGCCTTCGACCCACTGTAGAGTCGAGAGAGGAAAGCGTCCTCTGGCCATCTTTCATTTACGGCATTTGTTTTGTCAGCCCTTGTCTCATCGTCGCTTGGAGATTAGATTTGGCCCCAGTTGACATCGTGACTCTTCCAAGTCACAGTTCGTGATGGCGAAAGAACTATCTAACTCAATTATTATTATTGTCTCTGCTGATGTGAATTGATTTTGGCATCGGTGTTGGCCAGTAAATTAAAACAGGCCACTGGGAGTTATTTATGCCTGCTTCTAGTAGCAAGAAACATATACAGAGAGCATTTCATTTCATTGATTAAATTACAACGGTATATATTTTTACTATTTTTTATTGTTAGAACAATCATTCAACGGATTCAATAGCTTTAGTTTGATTATGTTGCTTCTTTTTGTTTTCTTCTAGCCTATAGTCATCCTCATTCTCAGACTTCAACTGATGATAATACTTGTAGACTATGTAAACGAAGAGCCATTCAATAGCTGGAAATTTAAAACTGTAGACTAAGATTGGGTATGGCACCACTTTGCGATTACCAATCCCGAAATAGAGGAGCGTGAACTCGACAATTTCAGCCCACTTAATGCTCTCAGAAATAGCAATGGTCCACATAAAGAACAATATATCAAGGAAAACACCAAACACAGCGTAGATCAACCAACCGAAAATGTATGGATGATAGCTCTATAACTCAGGAAAGTACAGCCATTAGTCGAATATATAATTAATTATGCAATCCGATCGTATACATACCATATAGAGCCCAGACAATAGCAAGCCAGACATTACAATCCAAAATATTGATCCCAGAACGGCAATCGTCGAATAAAAGTCCACCTGTTTGTCAAGATGTCAATAAAAGTTGATATAAATATATATATGTATGTATCGGGAAATACAGACATTCAAGGCGATGATTGTAATTGACTGAACTAGAAAGAACAAGGCTTGAGTTAAATCGAATAACGCAATAAAGTAACAAACTCGCAATAGATTCCTGTGAATCAGCGAAGCTACTCGATATTTTTCGCAGCTTTGGGACGTTTGCTTGGACTTGTCCATTTTTTACGTTTAAATAGAAATATGGTAATGTCAAAAATCAAAATATATTTAATAAGAATTGGGCAAGCGCCTGCTGTAACAAATAAGACTTCGAAATACAATGTGACAATCCATAGAAAACCAGCTACATAGATATTGGACGATGACGCTTTTTTCTTTCTGTTTGGATTACTTTTTCGATTTCTTCTTTTTCTTCCTCTCCGCCCTCCTTTTCTCTATCATTTGAGAAATTATTAAACATATATAACGTAATATTTAGTCTTGCCTACCCTTGCACGCCTTTTTGTCCAGAATTTTTTCTTTTTTCTTTTTCTTGCCCTTTTCCACTTGGTAGACCTTCTTACAGGGATCCATAATCAAATAATACCGGTACACCAGATATATAGAAAGCAATTCAATGACTACAAAAGAAAATGTTTTAAATCAAGAAAGCCGGAAACAACATCTTACGCACAAATACCCATGCAAATAATGCTGTACTCCTTTAAATGATCCCAGTCCACCGTGATGGAAGTAACAAATCCCCATATCAAAAAAGCTAAGTCCGCAAAGAAGCCAAGAACAGAGAATATAAGCCAGGCTTTTACTAGAACAGGTCGTCGCTGCAGAAGACTCTTTCAGCTTAAAAATAAATAACAATTAGTCTATCCAATTCTACAAACCGTAAATAGTCCCACAAGGAGCATTAACACGATCAGAACCCAAAATATAGTTCCCAACAGGCCCAACATTAAGTATATTGAGAACTATTTATTGAACAGTTTGGAATACATCATAGTGTTTGGATCCTGTGATCGGACACACTTACGTTCGAGGCCAATGAAAATGTCGCTTGCAGGACAAAAAAGAGCGCATGCGCCAGATCGAGTAGAGCAATCAGAACACATATTTTTAATAAACTATCCTGATAGAAGTTGCTATTGGATTTCTTAGAAGTCTTCTTTTTCTTTGTCTTCTTCGTCACCATTTTCACGGTCGGATAATACTTCCTGTAGAGTTTATATAGATAAAAAATTTGTTTAAAGGATAAGTGAGTGAGGATCCAAAGCATCTGAGATCAGTTTGGTTCGTTCAAATTAGAAATGTATAATATGGTATTGAAGTGCGGCATTTAATTCGATACATTGTTTATTGCAAATCAATGCTTAACATTAGAATGGTGGGCAACAGATTAAATCTACAAAAATCTGCGATTGCCAACAGAAACTTCGTATTTAAAAAGTTTCCTCAACTCTCTAATGGTTTTTTATAAATAAAAATACAAAGTACTCCTCTATCCAACCCATCCATCAGCACAAACTGGGCTTTTGTTTCCATTACCAAAATAATTTAGCTTCGTGTTTTATACGATATTTTCTTTAAAACATCGCATACATTTATGTTTTGTCGCGCTACACTAACATAATATTACTTTAACAGATTGTACACTGCCGCTGCATAACATAACAGAATCTGCTATTTGCAGATAGTGTGGCAACGCTCGACAACTAAATCAGTATTGGAAAAGTCGCCACACAAGAATAACAGTGCGCCGTCTGGTAAACAAGAAAAATTAAGTGCACAAAGAAACAGCTTAAATTAAAGACAAACTACCTAGCCAATTATGCCCATCATTGTTAAAACGTAAGTAGTTCTATATATATTATAATTAATGCATAAATAGGCTGTGAAAGTAACCCAAGCACACTCTGCCGTGTCTAATTGTCGTGTCTATCGGTGTTCGCGCCTTTTTCGTTTCGTATGTGCGTTTTCCAACACTGTGCTATCAGCTGTTCCATAAATGAAATTCCATTTCGCCGAAGCCGAGTTTCACAATGGGTCCGCCAAAGAAATCGAAAAAAGACCGCAGCGGAGGCGATAAATTCGGTAAGCATTGGTCGAGCAGCCGTAAGCGAGTACAGCATCCGGTAAACAACTGAAACGCCTTCACAGCCAAAAAGCGCCGCGCCGAAGATGAAGCGTACACGCAGCTGGCCGAGGACAACGACAGCATGGACAACACAAGCGAATCGGACGGCGTGCCGGGCGCCGCGTCCAAGAACGCCGAGACCAACGATGAGAATGTCAATACCGACGAATACGGCGCCAAGGACTATCGCGCACAGATGCAGCTGCGCCCCGATCACGGCAACCGCCCGCTCTGGGTGGCGCCCAACGGCCATGTCTTCCTGGAGTCCTTCTCCCCGGTGTACAAGCATGCCCATGACTTTCTCATCGCCATCTCGGAGCCGGTGTGTCGACCCGAGCACATACACGAGTACAAGCTGACTGCCTACAGCTTGTATGCTGCAGTCTCCGTGGGGCTGCAGACCCATGACATTGTGGAGTATCTAAAGCGTCTGAGCAAGACCACCATTCCGGAGGGTATACTTGAGTTCATTCGCCTCTGCACGCTGTCGTACGGCAAGGTGAAGCTTGTGCTCAAGCACAACAAGTACTTCATTGAATCACCACATCCAGAGGTGCTGCAGAAGCTGCTCAAGGATCCCGTCATACAGAAGTGCCGGCTCATACGCAGCGAGGGCGAAGGTTTCATACAGGGCACCATGGACGGCAAGGCTATTACACAGTTCGGTACGAAGTTGCCCACCGACAACCCTGCGGACAATGCGGCCAGCACCTCGGCTGCAGCGGCGGCAGGTACACCGGGAGCAACTGCCACAGCGGAAGGAGGAGCTGCTGTGCCCGAAGATATAACAGACTTCTACGAGAAGATCGACAAGGAGGAGGAGGACGAGGATGAGGCGAATCTCAAGACTGTCTCCTTCGAAGTTGCGCAGGAGAAGATTGAGCTGATACAGAAGCGTTGCATTGAGATCGAGCACCCTCTGCTGGCCGAGTACGATTTCCGCAACGATACCAACAATCCCGATATCAATATCGACCTCAAGCCCGCCGCCGTGCTGCGTCCGTACCAGGAGAAGAGTCTGCGCAAGATGTTCGGCAACGGCAGAGCTCGCTCCGGCGTCATTGTATTACCCTGCGGTGCCGGCAAGTCTCTGGTGGGCGTCACCGCCTGCTGCACGGTGCGTAAGCGCGCCCTTGTGCTGTGCAACAGCGGCGTTTCTGTGGAACAGTGGAAGCAGCAGTTCAAGATGTGGTCCACAGCAGACGACAGCATGATCTGTCGCTTCACCTCGGAGGCCAAGGACAAGCCCATGGGCTGTGGCATACTGGTCACAACGTACTCCATGATCACGCACACACAGAAACGCTCCTGGGAGGCAGAGCAGACCATGCGCTGGCTGCAGGAACAGGAGTGGGGCATTATGGTGCTCGACGAGGTGCACACAATTCCGGCCAAGATGTTCCGACGTGTGCTGACCATTGTGCAGTCGCACTGCAAGCTCGGCCTGACCGCCACGCTGCTGCGTGAGGATGACAAAATCGCCGATCTGAATTTCCTGATTGGGCCCAAGCTGTACGAGGCCAACTGGCTGGAGCTGCAGAAGAAGGGCTACATTGCACGCGTGCAGTGCGCCGAGGTGTGGTGTCCCATGTCGCCGGAGTTCTATCGCGAATATCTGACCACCAAAACGTCCAAGAAGATGCTGCTCTATGTGATGAATCCCTCCAAGTTCCGCAGCTGCCAGTTTCTGATTAAGTACCATGAGCAACGCGGGGACAAAACCATAGTCTTCTCGGACAACGTGTTCGCGCTGAAGCACTACGCGATCAAGATGAACAAACCGTTCATCTATGGTCCCACCTCGCAGAACGAACGTATTCAAATCCTGCAGAACTTCAAGTTCAATTCCAAGGTGAGTATTGTGAGACTCCTATAAGATATATGACTTCTAACTCTCTCTCACTCTCTTCCGGCTCAGGTCAACACCATTTTTGTGTCCAAGGTGGCGGATACCAGCTTCGATCTGCCCGAGGCCAATGTGCTTATTCAGATCTCCTCGCACGGTGGATCACGTCGTCAGGAGGCTCAGCGTTTGGGCCGTATTCTGCGTGCCAAGAAGGGCGCCATTGCCGAGGAATATAACGCATTCTTCTACACGCTCGTCTCGCAGGACACCATGGAGATGAGCTACTCGCGCAAACGTCAGCGCTTCCTGGTCAACCAGGGCTACAGCTACAAGGTTATCACACATCTCAAGGGCATGGACACCGAAAGGGATCTGATGTACGGCACGCAAGAGGAGCAGGGCCAGCTGCTGCAGCTGGTGCTGTCCGCCTCCGACTTGGACTGTGAGGACGAGAAGATGCCTGGCGAGCCGGGCTATCGTCCGGGTGGCGCTGGCGGCACCACAAAGCGTACCGGTGCACTCAGCTCCATGTCGGGCGGTGACGATGCCATCTACTACGAGCATCGCCGCAAGAATGTTGGCAGTGTGCATCCCTTGTTCAAGAAGTTTAGAGGATAAGTTTGCCGGCTGTAAATCATTGCGAAGAGCTCAATAAAATGATTTCAGACTGAGAAATATTGTTGTTTGTGTAACTATAAGCCATAACTATTCCATTCTTAACTGCTTTTATTATGTTCTCCATCTTAAATGTTTTTATTATTCATCTTTGATTGCAGTCAGAGTGCTGGCACCGGCGATTGGGCCATTATCGAGCTGCAGGGCGATCTGGAGGTGCGCAACGATCAGAGCATGCACGATCAGTTCATTGGCGATCTGTACTACAATAAATATGGGCAGCCGGTAAATAGTTTATAGCCGAGAAGAATACAGTTATATAATGTAGCAACTTGCAGATACTCATAATTGGGCATCACATACTGCAAGGACGCGAGCAGAAGCTGGACAAACCGTTCGCCGTGCTGGAAAAGTCCAAGACAAACGAGGGCGATCAGCTGCTGAATGCGACGAACACAACGCTGGACGCCAGCACCTTGAACGCGACGACAGGCGGAGAGCGCACACTGCTGGACAACACTGTGGCGCTGGAGCACAAAAGTCGCCAGCGCACGGAGTACACTGTGCGTGCCATATGCACCAAGAAGCTGATCTTCAAGTCACGACCCAAGCCCATTATAGCCAATGTAGCCAAGTCCGTCTAGCAGTTGCAGCTATTTCTAAATATTTATTACATTTAGTTGCATAGACAAATTCCAGGGTAAATAATAAGTATTCAAGCAAGTTTATAATCTTAGACAATCTCCATTTCTCGTTCGATGCCCACGAACTTCAGCTGCTCGGTGGGGCCGTATCTGTAGTCGAAGAAGAGCTCCTCGCCCGGCTGAATGGCGCGCTTGGCAAAGATACCGATGCGATGATCGCCCGTGACCATCATGACCTTGGCATAGCAGTTGGGATTGATGGA
This sequence comes from Zaprionus bogoriensis, assembly GCA_035046045.1. Taxonomy (NCBI): domain Eukaryota; kingdom Metazoa; phylum Arthropoda; class Insecta; order Diptera; family Drosophilidae; genus Zaprionus; species Zaprionus bogoriensis. The sequence continues at coordinate 1,542,616 of JAWNOI010000192.1, read as the reverse complement.
GTGGTTGGCAAAGCGAATCTTGTTGCCCTTGCGTGTGGCGTCCACAACGAAATCATTGTTCAGATTGAACAGGAATGAGCACATGTACTTGTCGTACACCTTGCCACGACGATCAGCCTCATCCTGCGAAATGATCTCGCCGCAGTACTCCGATATGAACTCGTTCTTCTGAGCGCCCTCCTTGAGGAAAATACCCCAGCCGGCGATGTCCGATGGCGCCATCAGCAAGTGCTTGTCTGTAGAAGAAGACAATGATTACAAACTGAAGGCTTCTCAGCAGTGGAGTGGAACCTACGTAATCCACGCTGCACGCATACGTTCTTGCACGTAATCTTGGTCAGCTTGAACTGATCGGCGCCGCAGGCCTGGCACAGATCCGGATCGCACTCCCGCACGGCCAGATAGCAGGGACACTGCTTGGTGTTGCACTGCGCCTTGCAGCGGCAGCCGGGAAAGCGATTCTGGCAATCGCTGCTGCAGTTGCAGAACTTCTCGCAGAAGTTCTGCGTCTGGATGCACGAGCAGTTCATGTCGCAGGGCCCGGCATGGTCGCAGGGCGTGTAATTGTACACATGGTTCGACGACGAATCCTTCTTCAGCTGAATCTTGCGGCAATGCAGCGACCACAGGCGTTGCTTCTTCTTCTTCTTGCGCGGTGGCGTAAAGTCCTGGCGCAAATCCTCAAAGCTGAACTCGGCAGCCTCCTTCTGGGCGAACTCGTACACCTGGCGGCAGGTCTTCGTGAGCATGTTATGCGCGATGGCGCAGTAGTTCTTCAGATAGACCTTATGCAGCACCCGGAAGAGCGCCTGATCCGCGCCCGTCCAGACGCACTGCGTGCTAGTGATGTTCATCATGCCAGCTTAAAAGTAAATTCGATTATTTCATATAGGTATTTCTCCAAATATGATGATCATAGCTCACCCATTATGGAGTTAATCTCTGCGCTGTTGACAGCAATGCCATTGTCCTTGCTGTTCTCGTGACTGAAGTCCTTGTTGCTGAACTGACTGTTGCTGTCATTGCTGTCCTCCGAGCTGGCCTCATTGCAGGAGTCTATGGGCGGCGTCTTGCTGTCGGCCGCCAGCTTCTCCTTCATGCCATCCTGTTGGAAATATATACATATGAATACGAGAGCTGAGAGTGCAGAGTGCAGAGTGCAGAGCTCTCGACTTACGATCAGCATGTAGCAGGAGTTGCTGCAGGGCTCCGCGAAGGTCTTCAGCTCCGGATAGCGACGCTTCTGCAGATTGGGACCGGCGTGTCCCTGCAAGCCTGAAAATGCCAACATTTTAGTATGGACAACGCCACTCGAAAGGCCGAAGAGAGACAAACATGACAATGAGACGCAGGTTAGAGTTAGAATTAGAAGATGAGGCAGACGACAAGTTACTCAACGGGGGATGCAACAATGTTGAAGGCAGAAGCCGCACGAAATGAGGCGAGCACACCAAGAGAATTTTGAAACAAGACAACTTTGGCCAATCTCCACAGACATACAGGCTTAATAGACAGTTATATAGATATATTATTATATATATTGTAGAGCGACAGATGATGATGTGGGGAGGGCATGGCGACGATTTGGGGCCCAGGCGGCATGAGTGTGTGTGCGTGTGGTTATCGAAAACAACAACTACAACAGCGACTCACCCTGTACGTGGTGACCTAAATTGCAGTTATTTTAATACAACATTTTAAGAGGTATTTTTTTGATATTTTTGTTTGTTTGTTTGTTTGTTTTGGACAAAAGGATTTGCAATAATTTTTGTTTGTTTTCCAAATAAAGAGAGAAAGCAAAAACAAAACAAAAAGTTATTAAGAAGAACCCAACTGGCAGCTCGGCCCAATCTATGCTACACTTACGGTGCAGGAAGCAGTCGTACTTGAAGCAGCGCCGACAGAAGAGCGTGTGGAAGGAGTGCATGGTGCGCTCGCGCGACACGCTCTCCGCCTTGATGCCATCGATGTTGGGCGTGCACTCCTGCGGCCGCTCGGGATCCTGGTGCTCGGTCAGCTCAATGTATCTGCAGGCAAAGAATAACTAATTTAATACGCCACTTCCGATAATCACAGCTCGCAACACCAACTTCTCTTTCAGCTCCTGTGCAGTGCCTTTATCGGGGAAGTTTGCGCTAATCGCTTGGAATATGATGGGCGCCGGAAACGGTAGCTTCTCCTTTACCTCCTCCACTTTGGGCTTGGTGTCAGCCACCGTGTCCGGCTTGGGCACTTCCTTCTTGCCATCAACATCGACAGAAAGAACGTCCACAACTTCCTCTTCAGTTGCTGCCGGCTCTTGCTTTTTTCTCGGCTCCTCCTCCTCCTCCTCAGCGGCCTCCTCCTTGGGCTTACTGGCAGGTGTCTCTGTTTTCACCGTTTCATCCAGCTCCTTGCTGTGCGAACGCATCAGCGCATGCACCAGTTCCACAAAGATGGCATCGTCCATGAACGATGGATCCTTGTCGCCGTGCACCTTGCCATCGTAGTTCTTGATCAGCTCCTCGATGAACTTGCCGTCCTTGTCGAGCACCTCGTCGCCCATATACGGAATGTTGTGCAGCACCGTCTCATCCTCGACCATGAAGTTCTGCTGTGTGGGCGCCCAGGTGTACATTGTGGGAATGGGCGTGACGGCGTTGATCACGCAAATGGGCACACGCTGCGGCCCACTGCTGGTGCCGTTGTAGCTGGTCACCTCGGCGCGCTTCACACAGTCCACGTGCGGCGGATCGTAGGGCTTGGCCTGCCACACCTTCGACTCGCAGTACAAGTCCTGCACATTGTGGTTGTGTTCGTCCCTGCGCGACACAACAGCAACAACAACAACAACAAAGAATGCCATCAATGGGCCGCCAAGCCGAATATATGAGGCTACTTACCAGTTCTTGATCCAGGCCTCCTTGATCTCATCGGCGCGCTTGTAACGCTTCTGCTGGCGTATTTTCATGTACTCCAGCTTGACCACGCGCTTCCATTCTTTGCTGCTCATTATTATTATTATTATTTTTTCTTAGTCTGCCTTTTTCACAGCAAATTTTTTTCTGGCGGACTCCATGTGCAGTGTGCGTAAGTGCGTTAGAGTCGCCGAGATGCTGTATGTTCAGTGTTGGCAAGCGGTCGGCAGTACGAGCTGCAAACAGCTGTTCGATGTTTACGTCGTGGCATGCTCTTACGTTGTATGTTTTTCGCTTACGTTACGTCAAAAGGCAGTATTTTCACACTGTTGTTTTTTTTTCCGGTATAATTGTGTGGAAATATTTAGGATCAAAATTGCCGAACACAAAAACAAAAAATCAAATGTAATATCTTATCAAAATAGAGGCACAAATCACACAAATAAGCTGGACAATTTCAAACACATCAAGACAGCCACGAGCATCGAGGAAATTGGCGCGATGGAACCATCGGCTTGCGAAGACCTGAAGGCGTTCGAGCGACGGCTCATCGAGGTGGTTTCATCGTACAGGCCCTCCACGTTCCGCTGGCGTCGTAAGCAACAATAGCACATTCTCCCTCTGCCCCCCTTCAACTTTGCACGCTCTAATCGCACAATCGCTCGTTTCAGTTATTCTATCCGCATTATCAGTCTGCACGGCAATCAGCGCCTGGTACTGGCTGAAAGATCCCCGCACGACCGTTGTACCGCTCACGGAATCGCTGTGGATACACCCGATATTCACGGTGGCCACCGTCACACTCATCGTGCTCTTTATACTGGGCATACAGAAGCTAGTCGTAGCCCCACAAATCATCACATCCCGCACACGCAGTGTGCTCACCGACTTCGCCCTGGACCTGGAGCCGCACACCGGCAAGTTGATACTGAAGCCGCGCCAGAGCAACAACAATGGCAACAGCAACACATGAAGCAGCCCACTCTTTGGGCTGCGACCACCTAACGCCCCCACACCCCCTTGGTTTAGTTAACAAATTTTGTAAACTCCTTGCCCAAAAGCGTAGTTCGACGACAACGACGACGACGTCGACGGAGCTGACTCTGATGCAAAGTAGCAAAGCATCTGCAAAGCTTAGTTTAATGCCTACCTACGATTAAAATTGCTAAGTACCTTTCATTTGGTTTAATTATATAGAAGCTCCATTGTACAAACTCTAGCTAGAAGTTCATTATCGTATTCACCTGTTTAGTTATGGCTTGTTGTTTCACTTATTACTTCTGCTGCCGAACGGCGGCATTTAAATAAATGAAGTTCCAATTGAAATGTGGTCGGTTAATCGAGCAACTGCAACAGCAATCGCAGCAGCAACTGTGGCAACTGCTGCTGCCGCTGCTACTGCTGCCGGTGGTGCATCATCCCAAGTGTTTTCGACCATATTTTGCCTTCTCTTGGCCGGGTATAAATAGAGCAGGCAGCGCCAGCAAAGAGCATCAGAAGCAATTCGTTCTTCAAGCACCAACAGCAAGCCAAGCAAAGCCAACCGAGCCCAGCAACATGATGAAGATACTCCTGTTCGTTGTACTCATCTTCGGTGTCTACTTCAGCATGACGACAGGCAAGTGCTAAGGCAGTCCTGTAGCCATAGTGTAATCCTTGCAATCTCTTGCTATCCACAGCTAACAACGCTGGCGACGACAAGCTGGCCGAGAACATTCTACCCAAATTCACCCAACACCATGGCGGACACCACAAGTTTGCGCGCAGCGTTGCCTTGGAGGACAAGCAGGATCCCAAGGCCTGTTGCGGATGAGCGCAGCGGCAGCTCCATGTTCCGGTTGTGTCCGTCGCACCGGCATATCAATTTTAAATAAATCAGCAATGTTTTGAAAATGTAAACTATAACTTTACAATTTGGTTGGGATTGGGAGCTTGAGATCTCCAAGTAGCAAAAACTGGCAGGAATTTGAAGGCAGGATAGATAAACAATGTTTCAAAAATATAGACGAAGCCTTGGGGCTGCTTGAGATCAAGAACTATCGGTATAAGCTAAAATTAAAATTTTATATATATAAAATAATACGCTTTTGAAATTTGGCTGTGACCGGAAGGAAGGAGCTAGGAAAACCAAGGACTTGCAGGCAGCTCGACTTCTGCCCTGGTATTAATTCAGTAACAAACTTAAATTTTAAAATATTTATTTGAAGTTTCGTTTGAGACAGAAAGCTTAGATCTTAGGATGCCAAGAACCCTACAGATAGCTTCAAGTCCTGCCATATAGAGCTCGCCGCATTGTGTCCTTCATGCCCCCATTAGGTATGATTAACCGTAGAGAGAAATAAATAAACAAACAGCTTTCGTGTGATTTGGGTTGTGGTAACTATTTATTCTGATTCAGCATGCTCTATAGTGTTTTTGTTTTGCTGCTGCTTTTATCGCATATATATATATATGTATATATAAATCTTGACTTCAGTTGCTTTTTTGTGTTCTTTTCTCGGTACAAATCCATTTCCATTTCATAAATTTCTATTTGTAAATCTTAAAAAGTACTCTATTATTGCGCAGCAGCTGTCCGTAATTCCGTCGTAATCAGACATATACATGTATGTAGAATATGTATAAAGGTTCCCTATGTTATTTCTTTCTTTTTCTTCTCAATACGCTTATCAAATTTGTCATCAGAGTGGAAATATAAATGCATCTGCGTTCGACTGCGTGTGGTTCGCTTTGTTCAGGCCATTCTAGTTGGTAGATCGTAATCGTAATCAGTAATCATTTAGTTCTTCTTCGTTTTGAATTTCTCTCATTTCGGTTTTATTTGCTGTTAATTGTATTGGTAGTTCTCGAAATATATATATATATGTTCATGTACAAAAAAATATGCTAAATTTGATTTAAGAAGTGCTCTCTGGCATTCCATGATATTATTATAATCTCTGTTTAGTAGTGAAATTGAAATTTAGGATATTCATTTCTATCATTGTATACTTTGCGCTAATTCCATTCTTTAATAAATTTGCATTAGATTTGTTCATTACTTAATAATAGTGCTAAATTATGATCTAAATGTTGATGTATCGCTCGCCGCTGCGGCTACTGCAGTTCTGCAGTTGCTTCTGCTGATATTGACTGGCCAAGGAGGAGCGCTAATCAATACACACAGGACTACAAATTAATACGACAAATGGTGGAAATGCACAAGTTAACCTAGAGGCTGCCTCCTTGCCGCACAACACGCATTCGCCTACGCTCACGCTAACGATTTAAACATAGTAATATATATTTATATATAGATAGATACTCGTAGTAGAAGCCTAGTAATTACATAAATAAAAACTGTTTTAATCTTTAAACAAAATTAACGTTACAAATTGTACACATAAACAAAACGACGACTCGGCTTGATCCCCGCCGCCTGACACGCCCGGTACACCCGACCCGCCTGCCACGCCCTCCGACATTATGCGGCCAGCATGTTGCGTATGTTCTTCGGCGTGTTCTCCTCGTTCAGATGCTTCGTCGTGTAGCGCAGGGCATTCAGCAGCGGCTCCGCCTTTATCGCCGGCTGTGCCTGCAGCAATCGCACACAGCCCTTGACATCGACGTGGGCGCCACGCGCGAACGCCCCCACCGGATGCACATGGTCGTAGAGTATGACCAGGCCGACCATCACGCGCAGCACCAGCATTTGCGTCTCCTCGCGCTCGATCTGTTGCAGCAGTTTGCTGTGGAGACCAAGGGAAAATCTCAATCAGTTTTCACTTCTTTTATTTTACTTTAATTTTATTTGCTGCACTCACGGATTTTCCAGCATGCGTAGGCAGACCTTGGCCATTGTGCCGAGCGTTTCTGTTGTGTTCTGCACATCGTCCGCATTATCATTGACGAACTTCGATGTGGCCTCGCTGAGCACCTTCAGCATGGGCGTGGCATGTGCGTAGAACAGCGACATGCGGTTGGCCAGCTCCGTGCTGACCAGCATGTTCTCCGTTGAGTCAATGCGCTGCCGGCTCACGATGCGTCTGTAGTAGCTGAAGTCGTTCTGTATGGCGGGTGTTTTCATCTGCAAAACGGTTGTGAAAACAAAATTATGGTAAATGGAAAATATATTCAGTGCCAGTGCTGCCATGGCAGCCATTAAGTTGCTAAAACTAGCCATTTTTAGGTGTATAAATGAATATATAAAACAAAATTTTTTATAAAAAATTTAATTTTTTTTTAAATTTTAAACTTATGAAATGTTGAATTTTTTAAGCAACTAAGCAGTTTGATTAACTAAACATAGACATGATTTTAATTTTTTTTTTTATATAAAAATATTTATTAATTAATATTCATATTTATAATCATTTATTTTATATGCTTATTTTAATTAATTAAATTGCAATTCATGTCACCTTTCTTATAATTTTAGTCACAAAGCAGTTATGAGCAAGCAGTCTACTTAACGCAGCTGTGCACTGCTTGACTCCCACGTTAATTGTCGCTAACATTATTTTTGTTTGTCTCTAATTGCAGTACGTGACACCGCAATCTGGCTTAATTTTATAATACGAAACCCAGCCCAGACTCAGACTCGAATTTAGATACCGAAGCGTGTAGATTTGACAACGCTTTGCAAGTCCATTTAAGCTGTCAGGGCTGCCGCATCGTCGTCGTCGTGCGTGAGAAATACTTCTGAGAGCTGCCGCCTTAACCCGCTGCGAGCTCGGAGCTTCAGCTTAGTGTAGCGTCCCAGCATTCACCTTGGTCGGCTTGAAACACGCCAGCGTTATTTATACTGTACACTACACTGCTCTATAGTATACTAAATGCATGCACATTCAGCAATTGTTCACGAAAAACTTTATATAAATACGTTATTAGCATAAATCGTTCTAACAGTAAGTAACGATGCGCCAGCCAGGACGGAGCTCCCACCAAACCGGCCAGTGGGTGAGTGTTGTTGGTGCTGTTGTTTTATTTATTTTCATTTTTCAGCTTGTTTGTTGTCTAATGATGCAAAAAGTGTAGCTTTGAGATGATTAATCGACGCTCTCATGCAAAAAACCATTGCAGTTTCTCGTGCTGTGCCTGCTAACGCCAGCTCTGGCAGCGCCCCAATATGCGTCATTGCCCTACAGCAGTCAGTACTACGGCTACAATGGGCAGCAAGTACCTCAGCTACAACAACAAGAACTGCAACAACAGCTACAGCCACCTGTCTATCCAGACACGCCGGTGACCTACAATCGCCAATATCCTGTGCAGTCCGTGTGGTCCGGTGCGCCCATTGTGGTGAATGACGAGGCCAACAGCCTGGAGCAGGCGCGTGGCTATTTACCCATTAATTACTACAACAATGGGCAATCGTATGCCACTGTGATCGACAGCAGCACCGACAACAACAACAACAACAACGTGCCCACAACACGTGCTGCCAACCACAATTACAACAATGTGCCAGGCGGCGGCTACGTCTACAACTCTCTCTCCCAGCAGGAGCTCGAGCGACGTGAACTGCTTGCAGTCGCCGACACACGACGTGAGGAGGAGCAAGTCGTACGCATTGGCGGCAGTCGCTCGCTTGCACCTAGCAACAACAATAACTACAACAACAGCAATCTGAACTATAGCAGACAGAACAACAACTACTATGAGCCCGCGCAATCGCTGCAGCGTCGCGACTTCGAGGCGAAATACCAGCAACATTATGCGAACTACTTGCAGAAATACCCGCAACGCCTGCTACCGTTGTACAACACTGGCGACAAGTGAGCCGCACACAACGCCAAGTGGGTCAAGCGAATTCCTTCGGTTCAATAAAACGCTGAAAATGTAAATTGAATGCATTCTCTGCCTTGTGCGTGTGCCAAGTTTGCCAAGTATTTGGCGCTAATTGACGACAGATCAAATGGGCCGAGATAAACAAATGTTTGCAATGCATTTTTATTGCCATTTCAATAATTGATCAACTGGCGCGCGCACTGCTTGTGGCTGCCATTCCAGTCGCGTTGGAGTCGTGTTAACTGCTTGCATGCCAGAAGTCAATAAATTCTGCAGCATACTTTGGGGCGCGTTCGAAAAGCAACTGCAACTCAGCAACTAAGTGGCCATTGCCTTCGCAGCGGAAGTGCCAGTTAGTTAGTTGGTAAGGCACGTTTGGGCCCTATATATCAAGTGCAGATACATAATGCAAACGGCTCCCATACATACGTATATATGTATGTATGTATGTATTTGTGCAAACTGACACTTAAGCACACAATGAACGTGCAAACAGCAGCATCATCAACAACATTATCATCCTCATAGTCATCATCAGCATCACATTATCATCATCATCTGCAAGCACATAAAACTAGCAGACTTGGTAGAGCGAGTGAGAGCGCCGGGCGATGACGTTGCCAACCTCCGGCTCCAGCTCCTTCGGCAGGCTGCTCTGCCGCACTCGATTCGATTTCATTAAAGTTTTACAAAACGGAAACGAGCCATGGGAAAATGCACACAAGCACACAGATTTGCCAGAACATTAATCGATTTGTTCGATTCAGACAATAAAAAACAGTCACAGCATAGCATAAAGGCAAGAGAGTTGGAGTTGGCACTTAACCTACATTGTGGCCAGACACGTTTTTGCTGCCATTCGCTCTTATCAGGCAGTACTCAGTCTGCACACCTACATATGTCTATGATAAACGAATCAGAGTGAGTGAAATGTAGATAGAACACTGTATATAATTATAGCTTTTCAGCAATTTATTTCTGATTGAAGCAGAGCTTTTTCAAAGAAACCAGTGCAAAATACTAGGAGAAATCGGAATATATTAAATAAATATTCAACTATTTTCTAAGGATTATGTTAAACAAAAGTCATTCCTTTGAATAGGAATGAAATTATTGTAAAATCTGATGTAGAATACTGCGTATATCTCTGATAATTATTAACCTTGCATAGGAGTTAAACTGAAATTATTGTAAAATCTGGGAGAAATAATCGTTGAATTCATAATATATTTAACAATTCACTTATTTGAAAATGTTAAACGAATTCCTTTAATACTTATAGTAACAATCTACCTATTTAAAAAATAAATCAACCAGGAATTTGATTAAAGCAGCCTGAGGACAAGAAATTAGTTCACCTAGACTTAAGCAGAACTCTTTATATATTCATAGGTAAATTTAATAGGTATTCAGCTATTTTATAATCGCACTTAAGCAGAACTCTTTCATTATTTATTGGACCATTGCCACATAATCTACTAATTTCCATAGTTATTAAGGCCTGAAAATTTATATTGCTCCGCTCTCCACAGCGGGTAGGAGCTGAAAGAGAAGGCGTAGAGTTCGTTACGCTTTGCGTGCGCACTGAAGCGCCGACAATTGGCCAGAGCATTACGTGCGTGTGTGTAGGCCCTAATGAGACTTCACTGTAGTCGTCGATTGCATGCAGGAGCGTCGAGTCGAGTCGAAGATTTTTCATCAATGAGCCGCATCACGCGCTCGTCTCTCGACTGACAGGCAAACAAATAAACGAGCAGGCAAACAGACAAACAGACAGAGAGGCAGACAAACAGACTGAGAGGCAGGCAGATCGACGGCCTGGCAGTCAATTAAAAATGCAACCACGCGCGCAATGAGTTGGCAAACTGGCTAAGACTGTTCCAATGCGAGCGCGCGACTGTTGCTCCCACATAAGGCAAACGCTGCTTGCCGCCGCTGTCGCTGTTGGTCTGAAAGAAGACATAACACTGCTTGACCCACGCGCCACAAAGCAGCGCTATACTGTAGGCCGTGGGCGTCTCGTTTGCCCAAATCTGGACGAGTTGTAACCGCAAACACAAACACAGACAGACGGACAGATAGACAGACAGAGTGGAACTGCTGTTGCTGCTGCTGCTGCTACTCACCTTGTACTCATCGAATTTCAACACGAATTCCAGTATCTCGGCCAGCTGCTTGACCAGCGCCTGCTGTGTCTCCAGGTGCTGTGTCGGATTGAGTTTGCCGCCAACCAACTGGCCCAACAGCATGGGTACTATTTTATCCAGCTCCAGGGAGTGCTCGTAGCAGCGCTTCAGCTTGATGACCAGTGGCAGCACAGCGGACCAGGCCTTGGCCTGCACCTCGGGCGAGGGATCGGCGATGGCTTCGCGGATTTCTTTGTTGGCGCCCTGCAAAAATCATAATAATACGGTTTGTAATCACAACCTTTTATTGGGCAGGACTCGAAACTTTGGTTCGGAAGGCAAATGTGCGCTTGGCATGCAAACAATAAGCGAATAGGCAATTTTCTTCGTACCCAGCACTCTTTTTTAAATACCATTCACTCATTGAAAATTCATAAAAAAAAAAATTGTATATTAGCTTTGTGTAAATGTATGCAGGCACTAGAGGCGCGGCAGACTATACAAAGTGTATTCTTACTTGATCAATTTTAACTTTAGAGTAGATAAGGCACTGTCCGCCTGTTCGTCCGTTTGTCCTACAGAACTCAGCTATGGTAAGAGCTAGCGACACCAAACTTCACAAAAAGGTTTCCGTATACCATACGAACATCGTTTCAAACCTTGTGTGTCAAGCTTAAAATAAATTTACAATTGTTTTTCGGGTGAAAGGTATCTTAGAGTCGCGCGTGCTCGACTATAGACTTTTTTACTTGTTCATTTTACCGCTGTGGACTGACCACATTTCTGGGCATTTGTTTTTTATTGCAACAGCAGGAGGAATAAAATTGAAACTGTACCACAAAGCCGCCAACTGGCGAGGCGTTGTGGCTTTTGGTTCCTATTGTAGCTGTTGTTGTTGTCGCTGTTCTTGTTATTATTATATCTATGCCACATGCAACAATGCCTGCCGACAGGCCAAACGACCGACCGACCGACCGACCGCTGCGTGCAGTGACCGGCGCTGCGATTTTATCGACGCTTTATGATCTACAAAGCGAAACAATGGCAGGAAAATGTTGCAGCGGTCATTGCATGTTTCCATAGTTTACACTGCCTCCACTTTTTATGCGACAATCAGCAAATGGCGTTGATTATATCAATTGATGCGTTTCAGTTTCAGTTCGAGTTTCTCCAATACACACGCCATTTCAAACGCCTCTAATGACAATTAAGCGCGCAACTCGCGTAGTTAGTGCCTCTGGCTGTGCCAAGTGACTGCGACTCGTTGTGTACTCTACCGCAATGTTTAATGCTTAAGGTCTTCCTGCCTTCCTACACTTGGCGTAATTTAAACAAATACAAATCAGAATGCAAACAAAGCGCCAATCAGATGTTTGCACATGCCCATTCCGGCGGGTATTTGCCTTTATTTTAACGGAAATTGAACCTTGGACTGCAAGCCTCATGCCAGTTTGACCAAATTCGAATGCATTACGTCATGATTGATTCGAGACTTCGCAGTTTTCGATAATTTCGTTACGTGTTAATATTGGCAAGCAGTCGGTTTGACAGTTGCAAGCAGTACAACCGAAAACAATACGACAAGCAGCGCAGCAGCCGGTATCTCCAAATTAAACAACACTATGTCTTGATTGATTCTAGACTTCTCGACTGTGTTGCGTTGTCAATGATAAGCAGAGGCGTAGTACGCGGATACTATAATTAAATACGACAATTAGTTGACCAATTACCAGCTATAAGCAGTTTATTCAAATGCATTAACTACTTAATTACTGACGTGATTGCCTTGATAAAAAAGTTTTGTACAGCATGACGTATACATTACGTATGACCAATCGCTCAGTTACAAGTAGCTCTTTCCTACCGCACCAAATTCAACTGCCTTACGTCACGACTGATTCGTGGCTTCGCAACTTGCAGTAATTTCGTTACGTTGCTATTACGTCAATGATAATTGCAGACAACGCGCAGTTGCAAGCAGTGCAACGAACCGTCATGCGACATATGCCTCTTCCCCTCTCGGACTGATTAGCTGGCACGCCACGCCCACAACAAATAACTAGCCATGTGGGGGTCTCGCTGTTTGGGTCAAGCAACGGCTTCATTATATCTTCATACGATAATATCGCGTGTCTGACCTTTTCGAGCGACATTAGCATAAATTTGAGCATTATGCATGAGGCAGCAGGCGAGCCAGTGCCAAAGGCAAACTCCAACTCCAATTCCATTCCAACTCTAACATGTTCCCCGACATTCCCTGCTCTTGTGCTATTTTTGGCCTGCACACCTTTAGCCACGACTATGCAGTGTGAGTGTGAATATGAGTGTGTGCTCTGTTATGTTATGGACGCAGCTTAGCACGTGTTGTGTGTTTATAATTAAATTGCCGCGCATATCAACAAGAAGTACAAAACAGAAACAGTATCAGAATCACACACACACACACGCACACACACACATAAGTAATTACAAACACCCTTAGACACAGCGACGAGTGCTTTGGCATAATAAAAATGCAACTGTCTGCAACTAAATCAACATCAACATGCAGAGCGAGACAGAGAGAGAAAGAGAGAGAGTGGAACAAGAGCTGCCTGCATTGCTTTGCGCTCCACAGCATTTACACCTGTTCGCGAAGTGAAGTCAAGTCATGTCCTTGGCCAGTAACAGCAGCAGCAGCAGCTGGAACTGAAGCTGGAGCTGAGGCTGGAGCAGTTACAGCAGCAGTTGCAGCTGTACTTGAAACGCCACAAATGTTTAACGCGTCAAAACAAAGCCAGAGAAAGAGAGATGTGCAGAGGAAGGAGGAGAAGGGAGAAGACTGGGAAAGGAGGGAGAAGAAGCGATAAGGAGGGGGGAAGAGGAAGCAGAAGGGACTGATGAGGAGGAGAAGAAGCTGTAGAGGGTGCTAGGGAGAAGTACAGGAAGGAGAGGCTGCTAGGAGCAGAAGAGCTAAGGCTGCCAGGCAGTAAGGCTGCTAGGGAGAGAAGTAGGAGCAAGAAGAGGCTTGCTAGGAGTTGGAGGTGCTAGCTGCAAGTCTGCATAGAGAAGAGAAGGCAGCAGATGCTGCTACAGAAAAGAGCAGGGAAGGGAGACTACTAGGAGCAAAAAAGTCGAAGCTGTCAGGCTGCTAGGTGGAGAGGAGCAGGAGCAGGAAGAGGTTTGCTGGGAGTCAGAGGTGCTAGCTGCAAGAGCAGGGAAGGAAGACTGCTGGAAGCAGAAGCTGCTAGGCTGCTAGGTGGATAGGAGCAGGAGCAGGAGCAGGCTTGCTGGGAGTCAGAGGTGCTAGCTGCAAGTCTGCATACTTTTCGCGCCGTGTTGTCGCATTGTCTTGTTTACGCCGGCGACTCTCTAAGGACTCTTCTAGCTGGTCATGGAACGGAAACAACGCTCCAGAGCAATGTGTAGGCAGGCAGGCAGACAGATTCACGGGCCGAGATTGCACACAGTAAACAAAACACACTCACTGTGTGTGTGTGTGTGTGTGTGTGTGTGTGTGCATGTGTTTGCAGCCCCTTTGCTTATTCTTGCAGGCATTTATCTCGCATCGCGACATGTGCACATCAGAAACAAAGCGCTTATCGTAGGTGGAGTTGCAGTATGTCTCTGCCACAGACTTTGCTTCGCTGCTGCTGCTGCTGCATCTTGCGCTGTGTCACAGGAAGCTGACAACGAGTTTGCCGGACTCGCAGCTCTCAATTCCTCTTGCGACACCCTTCGTTGCCCGTTGATTCATCGCGTTTCGCTGGCAGCAGCAGCAGCAGCAGCAACATCGCATAAAACACGCTACATGCTCCAATAACAAAGCACGTGCTGTGTGTGTCTGCTTCATGCATTTTACCAGGAAAACTTCTCACATTTTGCACCCGAGAAATAAGAACAACAACAACAACAACAAACTTGAACTTGCATGACTTTTATGTGGCGTGGCAGTAACAGTTTTCGCTTTGTAACTGTTTCTAGTTTTTTAATTAACACTTAATGCTTGCAACAAGAGCAGCATAAGCAGCGCAATCAGTCAGCGAAAAGGAGAGTGAACGTCATGCACTGAACGCATAATTAATTAACTCTGCATAGAGAGAGGGAGAGAGAGAGAGAAGCGTTGCTAATGTCGTCAGTTGTGGCTGCGCTGCTTGATTGAAAATTACATTAAAAACGCTGCGGAAATGAGTGTCTTCAATGAGTTTTTCTTGTCTTGTTTGTCTCTTCCTCCTCGGCGGCCACTTTGAAGTCATCGCTGCCTGCTTGTCTGCCAATCGACAATCGATTAGCGCAGTAGTGCACTGCACTATCGATAAGCGGCAATGACAGCGCCATGATCGGTGAATTAAACTGCTTGCGCGACAACGACCAAAGGCTTGGCGGCGGAACTGCTTATGTCTGACGCAGCGGCCATGACACTTGTTCGCTAGCCAGGCTGGCTCAGTAGCGAACTGCTTGCGGGCAGAGTGTCAACTCTTCGGCACCCGTGTGGTTGGCGGGTCTTAGAATTTCACCACAGCAGATTAAGCAGCAGATAACTAAGTGCGACACACAGGGATCTCCCAGATCCGAGCTTCTCGGAGCTAAATGGGTGGCAGGGGATACCTATCCCTTGATGCGGGACCACGGGTTGAGAGTGCTTTCCAAGTATCGTGGAGTATCGTGGTGGCTGTGGTTGTGTGGCGTTGCGCAGGAGAGAAGCTGCTAGATGCTTCGCCCCTCACCAAGGGGGGAATGCACATCCGATAGTGTGCATTCAATTTGAGACTACTGAGATGGAAGCCACTGCTAACATCTCGGCAGGCATTGAACTAACTCGTTGTACCATATGCTTGCATATAAGGGTACCATGGTTGTAATCCCTCGGTGGAACACGCCACGTAAAATAAACATGGAGTGATCCAAATGGGACTGTCAACTCTTCGGTTATCAATCGATTATGCTGTACATTGCACTGCACTATCGATAAGCAGCAGGTTCAGTCGCATAATCGCCGCATTAAACTGCTTGCTTGACGACGGCTTGACAAAACTGCTTATCGTGTCATTGGACATTCTCGCGCCTGTAATCCACATGAGTGTGCGTGTGCGTGTGTGTGAGGCTGCATTCAAAATGCCTGGCGATTTAAGTAAGCTCAGCGCAGTGACAGGAAAGTGTGGGTGGGCAATGCATAAATGCATACACGCGTTCACACACACACACACACACAGATGCAAAGCGACATGTGTGTACAAATCTACGTAATAAGCGTGCATGTAATGCATTTGTTGCCGTGGATAGCGCAAAACTTGCTGCGCTGTCGCTTTTTTGTCACTGCTGCCAGCATGTTTGCTATGCACACAACACATACTCACACATACCCTGTAATCAGCACTTGCATAAGGTGTATGTGTTGGCAAAATAATGCCTAGCGTTTGCCATAGAGCGCACTTCCCCCCCGTCGCGTTGTTGCCGTCAAAAATTCCCGACAGACAACGCTCGCCCCCCTGGGGGTGGCTGTCTAGCTACGCCCTTCAGGTGCGTGGGCGTGGCAGTTGGCAGTAGGCCTGCTGTTGCTCTTTTTAATTTAGACAGTCACGCTACAATGACAACAACAACAGCAACAGCAGCAGCAGCAGCAGTTGCAACTTGTATTAATCAAAATACTTTTACAGACAGGCAGACAGACAGACAGAGCGACAGAGAGGAATATTTGCATGGCAGCAGACTGCTGCTGCCCCCTCTTTCTTTTCAGCAAAATGTCCAGCTTGAATTCCAATCACGTCGCACTGGAAATGAATGAATCGTGAACTTTGAGTGAGCTTTCAGCTAAACGGTAGGGTAGGGAAACCACATCGTACGGTGCGATGACGACGATGGCAAACAAATCAAACCTCAAATTCCGCGAAAATGAAAAGACCACAAAAAGTTGCTATTTGTATATATGTATGTATGTATGTATGTATGTATGTGCATGTAAATGCGTGTTAAAACTTGCCGATGACTATTAAATTCCCATAATTCTCCAGCAGAGCAGCAGAGCAGCTGCCACAGACTTTTGGCCGCCACTGTTGACAACTGTTGCCCACGAATTTTCCCAGCAGCGCAGATCTGCCCACAGTTTCCCTCCGCTTCGATGCGCTGTGTTGACTACATAATCGTAAATATTTCATAATGTTTTGTATTACGACTCATAGTATTGCTCTGCTCACTCGCTCTCGCTCTCCCTCCCTCTCTGAGCTGCGCTTCTTAATTATTCAATGGACTCGTATTGCCTGGGTATCAAATACGACAACACAACAACGACGACAATAACAGAGTTGACAGCGAGTATAGCATAACATATGTTTGCGTCTTGCAAAACGCTCTGTAGAACTGCTGACAGTAGCGCTTACAACACAACAACAACAGCAACAACAACGGCAACACAACAAGCTCGTTGATAGTTAAGTGAGTCACACGCAGTGATCGCCACTGGGAGCCCCGCTAGGCTGCCACCTCAGCATTGTTGTTGGCTGCTAATTGCCTTCGATTTGCTACATCGTGACCCGAAGAGTACTGCAGCATGTGCAGAGTGATGCAGGGCTTTATAAATAGTTGACGTTGTAATGGAAAACCAGGTGATTATTATTGTATCATTATTGCAAACGTATCATCTTGTTGTATCTAAAAAAAAATAATACCAAAGAAAAACAGCTGCTCAGTGAATCAGCTCGACTCTGCTCGACTCTCGCTGATGTTGGGTCGCTCGCTCTGGTCTCTGACTAACTTCAGCTCCGCAGCATGGCTCTATGGCATGAGAACAAAGGAGCTGCGAGCTGCGTAGCCAGTGAACTGCGCAGCGCACTGTTGCTAATTTCAGTTCGTGCTCTGGCCAGGCAAATGATGCGTAGCCTTCAGTAAATCTCACTTAGCACATTTAAAAATAACGAGCATTGGCCTAATTTGACAGCGGGCGCGCGTTTCAAGGGCTTTTCAGGGAACATAAGGCCCGCCGCCTGTTGGAGCCTGTCACGAGTCTCGTAATTTATCAAGATAATCGACATAGGCAGGCAGGCAGGCGGGCAGGCAGTCAGCCAGGTGCAACAACAACATTAACAACAACAATCACAACAAAAATAAAGCTATAAAGATAAGATAAACACGTCGATTATCAATGGCGTGAGCGAAAGTGCGACATAGAGACAAAGAGAGCGAGCCAAGAGACTGAGAGAACAACAACATCGGCGTACACAGTGTACAATATGCCAAATGATTGCATTTAATTATCGACCATTTCCAGCTTATCGAAACAATGTCCGAACACAACACACAGAACTCTGACGTGTCGGCCATGCGTGTGGTGTCCATGCCTGCTGCGTGCCTCCCTCGCAGCGCGCTGGTCGATGACCGAGCGGTATCAGTGCACTGCGACATGGCAGAGACTGCGTCGAAAAGTTGTGCGAAAAACCTAGCCGATTTTAGAAAGAAAATAGTAAAGCAGTACATTTCTAAATTGTTCTCAAATTGAAGCAAAGAATTTATGAACCAAAATTCATTTTCATATTATATTCAGTAATAATAAAAAAAATATAGAAAATAAATCAAGCTGAAAATCAATAAGGAAACTATTTAATAAAGCAGTCTGCATCAGTGAGACAATTAAAACAAGTGCATTGCTTTTGAGTTTGAGGTGCAAATGCAGTGCCAAAAACCCAAAGCAAACACAGAATTATTCAATTGGTATCTACAGCGCTACTGCAATTGGTTTACAATCTATGCGGGCTCATTAGAGCTAAATATATGAAAACGAGTCTATCGATTGCAGTCGCATTTGCAGTGACAGCTGTTTAAAATTGGGTTAGCAGACGGAAAATCAAGTGAAAAATTGTTGGCATTTTAATTGACTTTGACGACAGGCACACGACGACGACACGCACACGCACACGCCAAGAGATAAAGCTGCAAGTGAGAAATAGCGCAAAAACCGAAGAGAAATGAGAGAATTCTTGCGAGACACACACGTTTTGCACGCTTTGGCCGGCTGCAGCTGCAGAGCGTCTATACATAACGTGTATATCATTTATCTTATGCTGCGATAGAGATATGCATGCAGATAGAGCAGCGCAAAGTTAAAGGAAAATTCAAGAAAAACTGCAGTAAAAGGCAAGCTGGAAAAGCCAAGCAAGAAGGCGAGACACCACCACTTGCAGTTTCTAAGCCAGACACAGAGGGAGAGAGGAGCCGGGGACGGGGAAGAGGAAGCAGGCGAGACTTATAGCAGACACACTCACAGACACACACTGCTACACACGACACGAGTTAAATGGCCATTGGCATTTTTAGTGGCTCTTGAAAACTGTCGGCAAAGCAATTACAGCAAGCGACAAGTTCAAGGCGGGGGCGGGCAGCAGGTGAATAAGTGCGGGGCAACAGTCCGGGTAGTCGGAGTAGAAAACAAACAAAACAAAGCCCGAGCCAACGTCGCGTCGCAGCTGCAAACAAAAGCTAAGCCATTGCCACCTAATCCTGCGCTTGACAGACGAACAGACAAACGGACAAGTGTGCCCCGAGATCGCTTTAGCCCCCCCTGGACCTGAGATTATCCACCTCAGCCAGCGAGACGTACATCAAGCGTCATAATTGAGATTAAACATTTGCAAAGCGCTCTCGGTTTACTCAATTGAAATGAGTTGAGCTCGCTTCACCCGCACAGGCCGTTGCCAGTGTCATTTCAATTCCCTCATAATTGTGCCAAGCTGTCTGTCCGCCTGTCAATCGGAGGCGGAAAACGCGAGCGGAGGCCAAACAATTTGATGCGAAACTCTTGCGTCTCGATTGCCACCTGAGCGGAGAGCATAATGAGCAGCGGCAGCAGCAGAAGTAGAAGCAGTTTCTCGAGTGCCTCCTCTCCAGCGGAGGCGGCTGTGGCGCAAAATGTAATTACAGAAAACCATCAAAATAAAGTAGAACTAGCAGTGGGTGTGACGCGACTATTAGATGCTACGTGATTGGCTTTGAAACGATGTATTCCACTAGTCTTTTATTAAACTCGTATCCAAGGAATCTTTCTCTTGCTTCCAACTTTTAATACTAGGTTTTCATTTCAATTTCCACAACAATTGAAATTCAATTAGAGTTATCGCAACTGCTAATACTGTTTTTGTTTGAGATTCAGTTACAGCTTTATATTCTTTCAGACTTTAATTAAACTTGATTTTCAACTTTTAATACTATGTTTTCGCTTTTAGTTCCATACAAATAAAGTTTCTCCTAGACTTTTCTACTCTTTTTGGCGTTAAGACTTTTAAGAGTCTTCCTATGTAACTTATAATACCATAATGACTAGATTTTAGTACTCATTCAGGAGTAGATTCAGAATAGAACAATCAAAACTTTATTGACGTCAATTAAACTCAACTCTAAACGAACGAATTATAATAAAAAGATCCACAGTACCACAAAAAATCGTATACTACAATCGCATCACCACAATCCCAACCACAGCTTTACCTGAGGCAATGCTCACAGGCCCATCAAGATAGTACAGCGGAGAAGCGTGCCATCTACAGGGTATCTTAACAAAAATATACAATAAATTATGGACCGAATTTCGCATTGCGCTTGTAAATCGTCGAAAAAATGTTGTTTACTTTATGGTTTCTTCTCTCTTTTGTTTTGTTTTCAGTTTTTTGTTGTTTCACGTTTCTTTTCTCGGCGCAATTAATTTGCAGCCGATGACGTCGGAAATACAAATACGAAAATAAATATGAAGATACAAAAAGAGCGGACATGCATGCACTATAGTTGATGTCCAAAAATAATAAACAAATGAGCCGTAAAACGTTACAAGATTAGAAAGTGAAAACGCACGAAAATAATTCGAAAATCAAATAAAAAACAAATTTGCAGTTGAATTTGTCGCTGTGCATAGAAATCGCTGGGTTCGAATTCGTATTTGGATTGGCATTGTGCAACTAAAGATGGCTAAAATGCAATTACAAAAGTTTAAACGAAGCATTTACGATGCTGCAATAAAATCGATTTCGGGCAACATTTGCTTGCCTGACAGTGCAGACCTCCGTGAGAAGTCAAAATGCGAGTGCGGAAATTGAATTGTCACAGACAGACAGACAGACAGTCCCAGCCCCAGTCCCAGCCCCAACCCCAACAACAACGAGGCTTTGACCATTTGCGGAGCGAGAGACTTAGACGTGGACAAAGGGTACCGATTTAATAATATTTTTATTATAATATGCAAACGCTCGTGATGGGCACGCACATTAAAGCAATTACTTATATATAGAATGTCTGAATGACTGACTGACCAACTGGATAACTGGTTAGCAGACTCAGTCTGGCTGAAACCGGAAGTGGAACGACTCGACGCGACGCGACCGCACATCGTTTCACATTGAAACTGGAATGGCGGGAACTGAAGCACAGGCGGAGGAAGGGGAGGAGGTGGCGCAAAGGGGAGTTGGGGGCTCTGGCAGCCTCAACCTCAGCCTCTGTTGCCCATCTCCCGCGCTCTCGCACTCTAATGACTGCTCATTTTGTCATTATTCAGATTGTTCCTGCCTTTCGCTTTCATTGTAAAAGCGACATTAAACTTTTAAGTGTTTGTTTATTCATCTGCATGCGAAGCTGTATAGTCTGTCTGTCTGTCACATGAGCGTGTACATATGTGCCGTATTTGATAAATGGGTCGCGTCAGTCAGATAAATAAGTACGAACTTTGGAAGCACACACATATAAGGCCAGGCAGTTTAAAAAAAGGTCTACCGATTACTGTGCGCTATAATTAGAGCACAAACGAAATACTTTTATATTATCTTCTTGAGTTGTCAGACAAAAATAAAGTATGGTAAAGTAAAGTACATTGATTAATTGCATTACACACTCGATTAAGTAAAGATCAGCCGGTAATAAGAGTAGGCAATAAATTTCTCTCGAAACTTTAATTATTAATGCATTGAAAACTAAATTAAAAAATTATAAATAGAAGTCCATTCTTGTTTAGTAAAGATCCCCCCCTCGTATATTCTTTATAACTATTTTAAATGCTTGATGAATTTTTTTTAGAAACAGGAATCATAATTTCTTTGAAAATCACGACAAAAGTACCAAATAAAAATTATTAAAATTATACTTGTTGAAAAATGAAATGATTAATAAGATTATTTAGTTATTCCCTGGGATATACTTTAAACAATCACAACAAATTTATCAAGCAACTTCAAAAATAACTTCTTCATAAGTCACGCCAAACGTATTCATATCGTTTGAAATATATATATATTCATATTTGTATATATAGCAGCATTATGTAAAGCAATATTTATAAGTACAGCTTGGTAACGAAACAACCGAAAAAACACTCTTTGTCTCGGTTTTAACAACTCCAACGAACCACACCACACGCTCCAATGCTCGATGATGATTCAATGCGCGTGTGAACTCTCTGAACTCGCATAACGTGGGCACACTATACTATATATTTATCGTGCATATCGGACATGTACAAACATTTGTAGTACATACATATGTATGTAAATTATTCTGGCCGCCGTTGCACCACTCAAGCCACAACGGCATTTCGCACATTGCAATTTCAAATTCTTCCTGTCAAGTGCAGTTCCAAGGTTGCGTCTTGGATTACTGCCCCGCTATATGTGTACATAAATAATATACGAAATGATATGATATGCATATAGAGCCTACTTCAATACCCGTTTGTTTTTTTTTTTTTGTCGTGTGCCTGATCGTATTGCATTACCCAATTAACCACATTTCGAAGCTCGAGCTTTGTTGGCGCACGAAATTAGTTCGTCAGGTTTCAATGGCTTTTCACAGCTTTTGGCTTACTTTTTTTCTATCTGTTATCGTCGTTTGCTCCATATTCGCCCTGGCATAATATTACTTTTATGGCCATATTGTCGGAGGTGTGCGTTATTGTTGGGCATTGCTGTGCTGTGCCCGCATCGCTGATTGTTGTGCATGTGGTGCTTGCTTTGTGTGGCTCTTGTGATATTGTTATTCTTATTGTTAGTTATAGTACGCGTCTGTTTGTTTATTGCACACAATTGGTTGATTGTTATTGTTGTCAGTGTTATTGTTGTTGTTGTTGTCTGTTTTGGTTCTATGGCACGGTAAACGATAGCAGCGATTGATTGATTCATCGGCTAATTGGAAAGTGGTTTGCGGCAATTGCTTTCTCCCTTATCAGACTAGAAATGAAAATCGCAATCGTTGCAACAACAAACAAAAGAGACGAGCGCGCACGCTGCACGATTTGATTTTCTTTTTAGTAGGCGCAGTTTTCACTCTATTTATAGCTGCAAAAAGTGCAGAACGTGAAGTTTTCCTCCTTTTTCTTTGGCTGCATTTGGCGCCAAGCCAAAGATTTGTGTAGCAGAACGCGGGCAGCAGGGGGTCTGTTACACACACACACACACACACACACACTAACATAACCAGTTTACTGGCTGGGTAACCAGTCCAGCACACAAGCCTGCCACCAGCTCAGCGGCTCACCCACAGTCGGCGGGAGCCACTAAAAATTGCAATGGAAACACAAATAAATGCGCATCGAAAGAAGCATTGAGCGCAATTTCAAGTTTTCCCGCGGGGCAGCAGAGAACGAGGTGTGCTCTGTGATGTGTGAGAGTGTGTGTGTGAATGCGTATGTGTGTGAATGCGTGTGTGTGTGTGTTAAATTTGTTACGAGGTCGTCTTTGTTGTGCGTTGACTACTTTTGTCATTGGGTCACACACACACTCGCTAGCGTGCACACATACAAAACTCACACACACACACACACACACAGAGAGTACCCCACGCATGCAAGGGAAATGAGCTCATTTGCCTGACATTTTCCAGTTCATTTGCGTTGATTAACGCCCTGGACAAACATTATGTATTTCGTTTGCTTTGGCCCGAAAGCCAATTAATAATTCGCACCAAGACACCGAAATGCGATTCGAACTCGAATTCGAAGTCGTGCAAGGGCTCAAACATATGACGCTTAGCAAAGGTCAGCAATAACAACAACAACAACAATGGGAGAGCGCGCTGCTGCGCTGACTAATCCCATCCGAAGCCCAGAGCAGACGAGAACGCGAGAGCGCAAGAAGTGTTAGTGACGTCAAAGCTATGGAAGAAAGGCGATCATCATGCTGGCGCACGTGAGTCAGCGTGAGAGAGCGCAAGGGAGAGCAGAGCACAACCACGCCACTTGCTGCTTAGATAAAACTAAGGGAGAGAGAGCAGACGCAATTGTGAGAGCGTAAGGTGTGGTGAGAGCGCCAGTAAGGTGGAGTGACAGTGAGAGTGCGAGCGAGATCACATAACTGTTGACGCTGCTGGCAAAGGTTAAGTACTCAATTTGTTGTCTGCCCCTCGTTTTATTCGTTTCGCAAATTTCCATTTGAGAGAGAGAGAGAGAGAGAGAGTGGGAGAGAGTGAGGGCGACTAAAGAGTGAGTCTAACGAATGCTTAAACGATTCTTTAGCAAAAATATGGCAGCAATGCGTCAATTAGTTTCGACTGTAGGAACTACCCCAACCGGTTGGGGCTTTGAAGCTGCCTGCGGATTTTCCCCGTTAAATGAATGCGTTTCGAAAACGGGTTAATGCGAGAGTCGGGACTCACCTTGTAGATTTGAATCTTGTTCAGCACCACTTCCGACTCCTTGAGCACGCGCTCCACCTCGTCGTAGACCTCACGTTCCGTTTCTGTGGGCGCGGCGTTTTCAAAGTCGAGGAACACATCGTAGGATTTGGCGGCGCAGCAATTTGAATCGTCGCGTGACAGCAGACTCAGCAGTTTTCCCATTTTCTTGATTAGTTTTTTTCTGACTGAATGTGTGTGGAAATGCCAATGGAATTTTCTAATATTTTTTTCTGGATTTTTTGATTTTCCTTTATTACTATTATTAGTTTTTATTTTTATTGATTAGTTATCACTTTTTCTGTTTCACTTTTTTTTGATTCACTTTGCGCTGCAGAAGAAACGGTAGAGCAGTGTGTGAGAGAGAGAGAGAGAGAGCGAGCATTAACAGCTGCTGCTGCGGCTGCTGCTGTGGGGATTATGGAACAGTTGCACCTGTTGTTGCCCCTCAAGGGTTAATAAATTATGGCGGCAGCAGCTGCATAGATAAAGCACTGCACAATGAAAGCAGTTTGCTGCTCTGCTGTTTCTCTTTTTTTTTTTTATTTAGTTTCGTTTTTTTATTTTTTTTTTCAACAGGGTGACATCGCGAGCACTGGCAGCGTGTAAACTCCAGCAGAGCCTGCCGCTGCCGCTGTCTGCATTGTGGGGGGTAGACGCGGAGAGAGGCTGCTTGCCATGTGTTGGTAGCTGCTGCATGTGCATGCGTGCGTGTGTGTGCCTGTGTGTGTGTGCGTCTGTTTGTTCTTGTGAGAACTGCTTGTGCGCAGGAAATGATGCGAAACAGAAACTTATCGAAATTGGTAAACAACAAAACACACACACATACACACATACATGGGCAACCACCGCAAGGCCAATGTTCACACCAAGTAGGAAAAAGGCAATTTCCCCTCGCCACATGTAAACATTTATAGCGCAACCCCTACCCCGCGCCCCCGCACCAACACCGGCACACTTAATCGAGTTAATTGCGAAAAACAACGAAGAAGACATTGCACGAGTTTCTTTTATTAATAATTTGTTGTACGCTCAGCGCCGTCGCTGGCGCTGGCGCTGCCGCTGCGCTGCTACTGCGCTAACGGCTTTGTTTATCTGCCTGTGGCTTATCTGGCTGTCACTGCTCTCCGGTATACCACGCAGCACGCGTACGCGTAAGGGGTGTATGTGCACTCAGTGTGCCCACAGCAACAACAACAATAACAACCAGAAGAGCCACAAGGGGGGAGTGTTGGCTGCTGAAAGGAAATTTGTATTTCATTGCAGCAATGCACAGGGTATCCGGCAGTCCAAGCACTTGCAACTGCTGCAGTTGTTGTTCTTGTTGTTGTTTTGCGCGCTTATCTGTGTTGTTATATGCATACGATTTTATTGCTGTTTTAGGGTGGATTCGCTTTGACGTTGGATTGTTCAGTTCTGTGCCTGCATTGGAATTTCTGGCAAAACAACAAGCATTTCCTCGAACACAAAAAAACCAACTCACACACACACACACGCACGCACGCACACGCACACATACAGGGCCAGGGCCATTGCGCGCTTATCACCTTTTTGCAGCACTTTCGCGTGTATTTGTTTGCGTCGTGCGTGTGTGTGCGTCCGTGTGTTTATGTGTTAAACGGCGACCTCACGTACCGCAGGGAGCTGCCTTCAATGAAATTCGCTTAATTGTTGCGTTTCTGCATTTGCAATTACAAAATCATTGGCTCTATGGCAAGGCCTATATTTAAAAATATATAAAAAACACGTACTGTAAGCACAAGCCGCGGCACACACACAGTCGACCACCACTCTTGACGGCAGCCGAAAACGTACTAAATTTGACGCACGCTGCAGCAGGCAGACCGTATCTTTTGAGTTAGTGGCTCGTCGCTAAGGCTGATATGCTGGCAGTTCCTACAGTTGCTAGCAAAAGACTAACAATTAACATTAATGCTAAAAGCGCTGCTTGTGGTAAATTAAAAATAAAATACAAATAAAATAACGCCAACTTTTAAGACTAACGCCTGGTTAGTAAGCAAAACAATATGTTATCGATGTAGTATCGATTTTCGATTGGCATGCCTGTAACAGCTTAACAGCTGCTTAATTCAAACTGCGGTGAGTTGCGCTCTTTTTGTCAAAATGAAAATAGTAATTATTCTTTAATTGACTGAGCATATACTTGTCAGGTATATGCCATTTTGCAATGGGTTGTCAGTTAAATAATGCCAGTCAAACGCTGAACTTGTAGAGCAGCCAACAGCAGCAGCTCGAGCTTAGCAGACATGCAAGCTGTTAACAACAGGCGAGAAAACTGTTAACATTTGTGATGCCAAAAACATATGTTTTTCGTGAGGAACACGTTTTGCTATTGGACTTTTATTGAGGAAACAGCATGAGCGAGGACGGCAAGAAGTCGCAACTGAACGATGTACAGCTGCAGCTGATCGAGCGCATCTCCAAGAATGACACGAACGGCTTCAAGCAGCTGCTGGGCCAGCTGAAGGGCGGCGTCAACTTCGTGGACGACAGCGGCATGTCGGTGCTGGCGCACGCCAGCTTCAAGGGCAACAGGGAGGCGGTGCAGCTGCTGCTCGACATGGTGAGTGGGCGGGGCGGGGCAACTAGTATTACACTGAACTAACGAGATCTGTACTGTCCACAGGGAGCCGACATCAACCTGAACCAGCACGGAGCCGACTACACGCCGCTACACTTCGCGGCGCTGTCGGGCAACACGCACGTCTGCCGGCAGCTGCTGGACGCCGGCATCAATCCGAACAGTATCAACAGCGTGTCGCGCACCGCCTCCCAGATGGCCGCCTTCGTGGGCAATCACGCCTGCGTGGAGACCATCAACAACTACATAACGCGCTCCAGCCTGGAGTACTACACACAGGTGCACGGCCAGCAGACGGAGCCGTACATTCCGCCCGCGCTGCTGAAGGCCTTCCACACCTTCGTCACAGAGATCAATCTGCATCCGGTGAGGATTACGCTGAACGCACAGCGCCTGGGCCTGCTCAGGATTCTGCCCGGACTGCGCAAGGCGCTGACGCTGATGTGCGAGAAGGAGATGCAGAAGACGCACGACATCAACGAGCTGATGGCCTTCAAGTTCCACTACCTGGCCTGGATCTGCGGCGAGCTGCTGCGCTGCGAGGAGCAGTTCAAGGCGCAGCACAAGGACGACGCACAGGGCAAGGGCGACTTCGTCGAGGTCTTCGTCAAGCGCGTGCTCAAGGAGAACAAGCTCGGCCAGCTGGACTACGTGGAGTTCACGGTGCGCGAGTGCGCGCGCGAGTTCCCCTACCGCGAGTGCACCGTCTTCCGGCAGATCGCCACGCAGCTGGGCGCCAAGGATGCGCCCGCAGCGCTCGTCATACTGCGCAACGCCATCAACGGCATGCGCGGCTTCGTGGTGAGTTCGAGCTGAGAGTGAACTACTGAGAGTCTCTACTATATTATCACATTCCGCAGGACGAGAGCAGCTACTGCAGCAGCTGCGGCCAGGAGAAGCCCGACAAGAAGTGCTCCAAGTGCAAGGCGGTGCAGTACTGCGACCGCGAGTGCCAGCGCCTGCACTGGTTCATGCACAAGAAGAGCTGCCCCCGCCTCCTGGCTGCCGTGCTGGCCGGTGCGGGTGCCAAGGAGCCGGGCAAGGCGCCCATCGACACCTCCGAGCTGCGCGAGGAGCTGGCCAAGTTGTCGGCATAGAAGCGCCCGCCTGCAATTTAAATAAACTAATTCAAACAATTAAAACGAAATATAAGCAGCATTTATACGACAGCGCCCTCTAGCGTGTAGTGCGTGCATTACGCGATAGTTGTTCAACAATTGTTAGCCAAGACATAAGCCTGCCGCCCGTTTCAACTTAGCGAAGGCACATGCAACTTCATTCCATTCAGCCGAGACATAACTCTTCGAAACCGTGATTGAAAGTCGTCTTAACTTAGTCAAGACATAAGCCTGCTGCCCGTTTCAACTTAGCGAAGACGCATGCAGCTTACTTTTATTCAGCGGACACACCACCCGTACTCACCGTTTCAGCTCGGGTAAGACACAACCCCCAACAACCGTTTCAATTTAGTCAAGATGTAACCCCTAAAACCGTTTTAATTTAGCCAAGACATAACCGACCGTTTCAATTCAGCCAAACCAAAGCTATACAAACAGTTTCAATTGCAAAAAATAATTTAAGGCAAATAAATAAGCTACTGCAACTGTAATTTAATCTGCATATTGATTATGTTTAAATTTTGCGAATTATAACAAGCGGAAACATAGCATGCGCGTCGTATTTATCAATAAGTATGAGCTGGCGTTGCCGCAATTAGGTAAGACATGAACCCACGGCTATTTCCGGCTTAGCCAATAGACACACCTGTTGCCGTTTTCAGCTCGTTCAAGACACATACCCATAGCTCTTTCCACTGCAACTAAAGCACAGCAACGTACTGTCCGTTTCCCTGCAGCCAAGACACGCACCCGCAGCTCGTTAGAATTCAAAATTCCGATAACCCGTTTCTGGCCCACTCCACGCGCGTTTTAATTAAATATTAGGCCCGTTTTCTCGAACGCTGCTCGTAAAATTGCCCAAATCATGTATATATATTATAATTGCGGGGCTTGGAAACGCGCACAGCACATAAAATCCAATAAGACGCAGCGCAAACAAACGCAAGCGGCAACACCTTCACAATAACAATAAAGCATCATTATCCTCAATATCGTCATTATCAACAGCTTTGACCGCGAGACCGGATCGGAGGCAGAGTCCGTAGTCGTAGTCCCCTCTGCGACTACACATAAAAATTCATTAAGTATATTAAAACAAGCACAAATTAGAAACGCGAGCCGCGCCATTTGCATATTTATCGCATAATCTACGAATTTTGACGCTTTTTGCCACTGTTTTTCGGACAGAGCGAAAGAAAACAACGCAATCAATATGCACATATATTTTCAGTTAGGCTGCGGGGAAGGCAAGGGGCTTACTTCGACAAATTAAGGGGGCCCCAGCGTTTAAAATACACTTCCAAGCCAAAATGCCGCCGCCACATTCGGGGTGAAAACGTGCAAATCCCATAATTTAATTGTTTCAACATTTAAAACGCAAATTGATGTGACAAACTCGAGAAACGAAACAAAACCTAAGCCCAAAATTAGTCAAAGCACAGCAGCGGGGCGAGGCGAAGCGACAAGTCCGACAAGTCCAAGTTATGCTAACGAATGCGCACAGATTTCTATGAATGAAAATTAAACAATGAGCCCGAACAATACGCAATTTTCAACGCTGATTATTGAAATTCTGGCTCCATGTATGGATTAAAGTCAAACGATTTGAAGTCTGCTAAGAAGTTTAGTCTTAAGTTGAAATTCTCAACGGATTTGCTAAAGCAAATAGAAAATAAAAACTGAACTTCAATAGTTTCTATTTTCTTTAAGGTGATATGAAAATTGTAGTGCTACGTAGAAAATCTTGGCATCTAGTATTTTAATTCCTAACGAAGTTAAAAAAAACTCTGGCACTTTAACAAAGTGATAAGATTTCTTGCTTTCGACTTTTGCTTATTAAACATAATTTTGTTAAGAAATATTGCGATAGCATTATGAATTTTTATTTAAGTTCAATATATAATTTGGAATTTCTTTGAATGTATAATTATAGGTAAAACAAAGAATTCATAAAAAATAACAATTAATTTAAAAAATGATGGGTTTTCAGTTTTCAGTTATCTATAAATAAATAATACTAAATATTGAAATGCCAGCTCTATGCAAAAAACTAAAGAAAACTCATAGAACAAAAAAAAATATTGAAACATAAAATATAAAAATTAATTAATTAATAAGTGCTATAAAATTAAATATACAAATAATAAATAGAACTTGAAGTATATTGCTTGGTATAGAAATTTTGGCACTACGTAAAAAATTAATTAAATAAAATCCTAAACTTATGAAATAATCAATAAGTTTGCTAGAGTTCAGCTTTAGAACTTTTGAGGTAGATATAGAAATTAAACTGATTAAAGCAGTAATAACTAAAGTTTTTACTGCTAAGTCTAGTTTTTAGTTACCTAAGAACGAAAAAAGTTATACAAGCTATTGAAATCGGCTTAATCAATGACTTTACTGTGGCGACTAGTTTTTGTGGTTTCCTCAGGGTGGCAAAGAGTTTCTAGTGCTACTTAAAAAACTTAATTAAAGTTATTAGAGCCGGAATGATTGGCGCCACCGTTTAGGAAGCTGTCGGCGCGACCCGCTCGAACCGTTGGACCCCCCCGGCAGGGCTTATCGGGCCAATTATGCAGGCTAAAAAGGCAAGTCGCCGCCGGCGCAGACAGATTTGTCGCATTTGACGCGATAATAATGCACTGGAAGTGCCTGGCCACAGAGAGAACCCATGCCCCGGCCAATCCCCAATGGCCACTGGCCATAAAAGGTGCGATAAAAACGAAAATTTCACAAGCCCGCGAGATGCACAGCAGCAGAGCAGTCGAGGCTGCGTCATCAGCTCCAACTCCAACCGTGCAGTCGGTCGTGTCGCGTCGCGGCGGCAAAGACCAAACGCCTGCGAAGCCGTCAAATCGCTGCTCATAATGGATGCCTTATCTGCGAGAATTGTTTTAACTACTACCGGAGTTGGTTTTAGGCCAGCGAGCGAACGAACATTCGTTGTCTCTTTGGCTTCGCAGTGGCGCTGATGGAGCACATTAATTTGCTGTAGGCCCGCCAAAGTTGTTTCGCCGACTCGCGAGTCGCGACTCGCAAAACCTGTAAAAACGGAAGCTCCGAAGGTTGCCCCGAGCTTTGAATGCAGGCTCGATTGGCGCGTGGGCTCCGGTTCGTGGCTATCGATAGCTTTTACAGGCGAAAACATAACTTTCGATAGTTGACTGAACCTTGAGGGCAATGTTAAGTTGGCTGCAATTGACTGCAATTGCGATAGTAAATCTGTTTTGTGCATTATCGATCGATAGGACACAGCGTTAGTCAAATGCTCTTTAGCAGCACTAGTGCTGAAGGCCAATACGCAGCTTTCGCTGTTAAATGATAATACTGGTAAGTTATCGATTGATTGCGCATAGGATTTTGCTATATTCGAAAGTTAAGGATTAGAACTGAGCGTTTGACTTTCCTGCTTTTAATAGTTAAATGTAACTGCCTCAAGGGTACTTTAGTTAACTGCGCAGCTGCATTTGTCTTAAGAGTTATCGATTGACTGCGCGATAATTATTCAAAACTAATTAACAATTGTCATTACAACTTTAGGACAAGACGCGGCTTACGCCAGTTAACTGCATTTCTGTTAAGTACATAGTAAGTTAACAGTGAAAGTTATCGATTGATTGTATGATATCATTCTGCTTTATTCGCAAGCTGCACTTAAAACTAATTAACAGGATTAGAACTTAACACTAACATACTGCACACTGTAATCACATCAAAGCTGAGAGGGAGAAGGAGACAACAACAGTAACATTAATAGGCCAAGATGGCGGAAATGCTGAAACTATTGCGCTTCGTTGAGGTTTTCGCACGTGGCGAGCTTGCCGGAGTGCTGGCTGCAGATGGAGCTGAAACTGTTGCTGTTGCTGTTGCTGTGGATGCAGTTGGTGCAAGCTCCGCTGGAATAGCTGCCATCGCTGCTGGCGGCGGAGAGACAAGTGCTGGCTGTGGCGGCATCGCTGCAAAGTACGCTGCCTGCAGCAGCGCTGCGCTTGGTGCATAGCCCATGGCGTGCTGGTATGGGTGAGCGGGGTGCGCGGGCATGGGCGCCACTGGGCTGGCATAATACGCTGGCGACAGGCTGCGCTGCGAGTCCTGCTCGAAGTCGGCACGCTGGCGCTTGGCCTGCGGCGAGTCGCAGCTGCTCACGCTGGAGCCGTCGTCCTCGGAGTCGGCGGCATTGGAGTTGGAGCTGGAGCTGCTGTTCAGCTTGCGCTTGCAGCGCGACTGGCCGGACTCACGGAAGCCCTTGGCGAAGGGATTGTTGTCGATCTTCAGCTTGGTAATGCGATCGTTCTGCAAGGCGAGAGAAATAAACAGAGAAACTCGGTTAGTCCGACTGCCTGTAATCCGAGCCAGCTGGCGTCAGCGAGAGTTGTCCGCCAGAGTCTCGGCGCAGGCACTTGAGAGCGAGAGCAATTAGCGACAGTTCATGTCTGTCACACGCGCTCAAGTGGCTGCGCGAGACCCCCGGAGAGGGTGTGAGTGAAGTGACAAGGAGAGAGGGAGAGAGAGATGACCCACCTGATAGGCTGTGACGGCGACGAACTCCGTCTCCGGAAAGACAAACGCCTGCTGCGGCGCCCAGGGCAGCTGGGTGAGCTCGCTGCTGCGGATGATGTGCAGACGCGGCTGATACTTGTGCATGCTGGCCAGTACGATCTGTGTGGAGCAGGCAAAGATTGGATGCGTAAGTAACTGTGAACCCATCTCAAGAGCTGTGTAATCCCAACACTTACATGTCCATTGCTGTCTAGTGTGTTGTTCGTCAGCTTGACCTTGTTGAAGAGCAGCGCCTGCGACTGCCAGTGCGCGCCCGTGGCCGGGCTATCCGGATGCAGATACATGCGCTGCGGACTCTGCGGCTCGGCACCGCCGGCGGGCACCCACTGTGAGCCGGAGAACTTGTAGCGACAGTCGCCGATGGGCACCATCTCGAGCAGGACGCAATAGCTGGCCTCCTCCTCCAGGCCGCTGAGCGAGACGCGCATCGAGGGGAACATGCGTCTGCAAGAGAGTCAAGAGAATAGAACTTGATTAAGTGCACGAGGAATGGATGGATAAATCATGAGCTGCTTCTAAGCGCAAACCTGGGCGTGGCACTTTGATTTGTGGCCTGGCCCAACAAGTGTGTAATTAGGCGCAGCAGGAGGGAGCAGGGAGTGCGGGAGTGTGCTGCATCGATTTAAAACGTAACGAAAACAAATCCCTAAACCGGGACTGCGTCTCGGGCTCAAAACAATGCACGCTTCGTGCGATGATTAATTGCAGCGAGCGCAGCGCACGGCGCCAAACAATTAGACAAGATCTGGCGTTGGCGGAGCACGCCGCGGACTGGCAGCCTTAACGGCTTCCAAATGTGGCGCTACGCGCAGTCAATGCATGCCTAATGAGCCGAGAAAGTGGACAGTGGAGCAGCGAGACGGATGCAGACTCATAATTATGTTAATTTCGGCTGCCAGCCAGTAGTCACATTCGGATTTGGATATGGCTGCAGTTTCAGATTTCGATTTCGATGCGACTATCAGGGAAAATATATGCAGCGGAGCGAGCGAGCAACTCCACAGAGGCAACAACAAAGCGGGCCCATTGTAGGCAAAAGTGTGAAAACGCAGGTAGAGAACAGTTTATGGAACTGCTGCTGCTTCTTGCTCCTCATCTTCTTCTTTTCTGCTCGGTCCGTTCTCAGATCTGGGTCTCGCGCGGCATTGTCAACGTTGAGAGAAAGAAAAGATTTTTATGAGCGCGCCGGCGCCAGGACGGCGGCTGAGACAGCGGCAACGGCAGCGGCAGCGGCTGCACTTGTTGTTGTCACTGTTGTCCGTGAAGGGAACGCAGCGCAACGGAGCGGGTGCTCCTGCTGCGTTTTGAATTATCGCTAGGCGCCACATTAGGCCACGTTTCTTGCTCGTCGCTCGTCGTTCGGGTCATGGCAAATATTTACATAGGCCCCGCGAAGTACCGCACCCCCTGCCCCGCGACCACATTGCACTTGACTTTTCAAGTTCGAAGACAGACGCAGGGAAAACTCTTCCCGTTACTATTTGCATAGGATGTGTGTGTGTGTGTGTTGCCTCACAGTTCTTGGGAAACCTACCTGCCGCTCTTGGTGATGATCATCTCTGTTCCGATCTGGTGGAATTGCTGCCACAGCTCGTTGTTCTCCAGCTTGGCCTCCACGCCCGGCAGCATGGGGCGACTGGGCATCATAATTTGCGGCTGCGGCGGTGTCATGTGCAGCGGCATCATGGCCGGAAAGGGATCTGCAAGCGCATAGAGAAAGAGAGAGAGAGAGAGACATGCAGTTAGTAAACGGGATTCGAGCCAGAGAAGTGGTTTGGGCAGTTCGTTAGCCAGCCGGCTGGACGGGAGGGAGAGAAGTCATGTGAAGACATGCCATAACAATTTGTTAAGATACTCAATTATGGATGAAGCCAAATTGCCGCCGTCCAGCTAGTTATTATCTAACACTGGGTGAGTTATATCACAACTAGCAAATTTAATTGCATATTAGAACTATATTTATGAGCTTTTATCTGTATATGTTTGGATTTTCTATGATGCATCTATTATTTATTAACAATTATTATTTTATTAATTATCAATTAGTTTGAAAAGGTTATAGAGCTCTATATATATGGCTATTATGAGCTTTCTATAAACTGTTCAATTTCTTTAACCATTTTTTGTCTATATAACATTTTTTTTATTAATATTTTCTAGCAATTATTATTATTATTTTGCCGTACAATTCTATACATAATATTTTAAAGATTCATTATAAATTAGAATTCAAAAACAACTTTTTTTTTCAAGATTCAGCAGTACTATTATATAGTGAATATTTATATTTATTAAAATATGTTCAATATTCAGTCAAATTATTAATTATTCACCTTATACACTCGACTTTGTCGACTTCTAATACCATAGTACTCTCTATAAACTCTTTAATTCGAACAACTTGTTAGTTCGCCAACACTTTCTTATAATACTCTCTTCTGACTTTGCCGTCGGCACTTGATCAACGCTCGATCGATCTTCGTGAAGCCCCGCTCTAGTACTTACCCGGTATGCGCTGCATGATCTGCTGGCGGTACAGCTCATGGGCCAATTGCTGCTGCATCCGCATATCCATTAACTCGTGCATGGACAACATTTTTGCTGTGATCACTTGGTCTTCACTTCGAAATCGAAATCTGCTTGAATTCTTCTTGTACACTTCTACTGCTTCTTTCTCACTTTGGGAACTGCTTGGTACTGCTGCTCTGCGCTCGAGGCTCTGGCACGCACGACGTTTCGCAACGAACTGATCTCGAGTCGTGCACGCTCAGCGCTTAGCTGCGTGTGCGTCGTAGCCGTCGCAGCCGGTTCCAGTTCCCTGCTGCTGCAGGCCTACCTGCCAAACCGGTTGGGCTCGTCGCGCAAGCCCATTGGCTGCAGCGGTTCGACGCCGACGCCTACGCCGACGACAGCTTCGACTATGGCGCGCACTCGCTCTGTCGGCAATCGTGCGCCATTTTGTGTGTGTGTGTCGTGAGTGTGAGCGAGAGAGAGAGAGAAAGAGAGCGTGAAGCGAGCAGCAGCACTCGCTCGCTGCGAGTGGCGAAGTTGACGCTTAGCGCTGTTGATTTTCATCAGCCGCAGTGTTTTTCTGCGCCACTGACACTGCTCCCGCTCTCGCTCACGCTGCCTCCTCTCGCACTCGTTCCGTCCCGCTCCGACTTTGTAATTCAGAAGTGAGATTTTCCACAGCGCGCCTGTCTGCAGCGCCTGCTGCTGCTGTCGTTTGGGAGACGGCTGGAAAAATGCCCGTTGCCAGTTGCTATTTTCATTGCCCTCTTCCGTGTGGATCGGTTTCTGTTTCTGGATCTGGGACTGGATCGGTGTCTGGGTCTTGGTCTGAGACTGGGCAACTGCCAGTGCTAAGAGATCCCTTGCCGTTTCACGTGGCGTGTAATTAGCCACCATTTTTGGCCCTTGTTGGCATTGTCTGCTGTCTGGTCTGGCATTTTGTATTTATGTATTTTATGCAGACAGGTGAAACATAAATTTTGTTGATTTTCTTAATTGCCTGTTTCGGAATTTCGACATTTCCCTCTCCCTGCCCAGCTATCGCTCGCTCCCTCGGTTTCTGTTTATATTTGCCAGATTGCCCCTGAAGCGTAGTTTTTTTTTTTGGTTTTCGGGAAAATTGATACATTTGGGTGCAGGCGAGGCTCTCGGCTATTGATTAGTGCTTGTCAGCAAGGAAAATTGTTGCTAATCGCCGCAGGAGCAGTGAGTAGGGCAAAGCAAAGCAGGCATTTTCCATAACCTAATCATAGGGCCTAAGTAGGCGCAGGAAGTCAGCGTGATGGTGGAAATTATGCGTTGCATGAATCATAGAGGCATTTTGCCGGAATCTGGTAATGGGAGTGAGGGAGTTTGCATTTGTTTTTCATGGAATTTGGAAAAGTTGTTAAGTATGTTTAAATAGGAAAGCATGGCATAAGATAGCATGGTGAAACTAACTAAAGTAAGTAACTGAAACTCTTATTAGTAGTGAGCGAATTTTTAGTTATTTTAGGGTTTCTTTCTATACTATAAATAGGAATAACAAGATATGTATAGAATGATATCAGTATAAAATGGATAAACTATCATTTTAATATCATTGACATTTAATAAGTTTAGATACAAAGAGTAATGTTTATTGGGATAAACATACTAATATTGATACCATAAATTAAAATTAAAATAAATTTATTATTAATTTGAAACGAAGCATATTGAATTTTAAATAAATTCCCACCATAAAATAGTTTAAGAAGATTCAAGACATGCTTCAGTAAATTACAACAATTGATAATATACGTTATTTATTCCAGTATTGCATTTATTTTAAAAAATTATTTAATTATGATAGACTCAGATATTCTTCTTCTCTTCCGAAAGGATCTTCAATAGTTCATATAAATCGTAATATATCTAATTATTAATACATTCACAAACCGAAATAACAGTGAACTTGAAAATCTAAATTTATGTGCACGATATGCAGAACTGCAGACACTTTGCATAGCCCCAACTCCCGCATTCTCCTGCTGCTGTCTGTTTGCCAACATTTTCCTGGGAATGCCCGAAAACAATTTGCACTTCAGCTCAAGCGCTGCGGCCAAATCGCAGCGCAAATTGTCGCCGGCGACTAATTTCGGGCTTGACTGCACTGTCAGCCGACTAGAAAGAGGGATTCCGACTAAAGTCGGGGGCACGACAATATGCTGCAAGAGTAGACGGCATATCTCCGGGCGTTGCTGGAGACAGAGCGTGGATCAAGGCGAGATCGACGGAGCGACGGGGCTGGACAGCAGGCGCCAGAGCATCGTAAAATATTTGTACAAATCGCAGCGAAAGTTTTATTTGACAAAGAGTGGAAACAAAAGATATGAAATTGTAACGATTCACGCCTGCCCGACGGCCGACAAAGCGTAACAAAAGGATGTGCGACAGTAGTCGCTGCATGTTGCATGCTGCACGCAGGATGCTGTCGGCTGGGGCGTTGCAGGCACTTTTATGGCAGATCCATGTCGCAGATAGTCGCAGGTCACAGGTGTAATTGCGTCACTAAACGCTGCAAGGTCAGCGAGCGCGCCTCGTCTAGACGCGTCTGTGCCACACATTCTGGTGTGAAGCGAGCTGTAGGCGGGTCTCTTTCAACTTGAGATGTTCGTACCTGAGTGCCGGTTGGATGGGAACAAGGACGAGTACGTCGAGGACGCTGTCGCCAATTGAAGTAATAATTTTCTATTGTTCAGTTGTCGCGCGACGCGACAAGTGGCCGGCAGCGCTTGGCGCCAGCACATCACGTCCTGTCCTCGATCGGGTTGTCGTCCTCTCGTCCTCTTGTCCTCGTCCACTTGTCATCTCTCCCGCCTTTGTGTGCGCTTATCTGCCGACAGAGCATCTGCTGCACAGTAGCCGGCCAAAGGGCTCGGGCTCGGGCTTGGGCACAGCCTCAGAGCGACATGTGTTTGGCTTTGATAAGAGCTGCGAGGCGGCTGCTACCGTTAGGCAATCGCCGGATGAAGGCGGCAGGGGCAGAGCCTGAGGCTGCAGCCCACGTAACTGCGGACAGGCCCCATCAAATCATCTCTCTAATTAAAACATAAGCAATCCAACGAGTTGTATTAAAAGCCCATCAAGTCGTGAGTCCGGCGGGTTATTAGGGTCATAATCAAGGGGCAGACAGCTTGCATTTATGCACTGGCCTGCCCTCCCCCCGGGCCACAACAAATCAATAAATCATGTATAACCCTAATTAACCCGTAGCCAGAGCAGACTCCACGATCAGACTGGATTGTCACCTGCATCGCAGCGTAGCACAAAAAACAGAAAAAACACGACAGGTTACACATATAATTTATGAAAACAAAGAAGATCTACAAGACGATCATCATAAAATAATATAAATGATATAAACGACACTGTCTGCGCCTAATAAGCGCCTCGAATCCTGAGAAAAGATGCATAAAGATGCAAGCGATGCGATAAGAACCAGTCGGAGGAGGTGCAGCCGGAGGAGTCGTAGTCGCCGTCTCCGTCTCCGAGCAGTTCCATCTTAGGCGCCTGCAACTAAATGCTAAACGAGTTAACTCGCTGATAGAGATCTCTCTCCCTCGCTCTGGGTAGATACTAAACTGCAGCTCAAGGTGCGTTGACCATCATTAGGGCTGCAACAACAACAGGCCAACGATGATTTAATTTTCCAACACGCTTTCTACCAAAAACAAAAAAAGAGAGGAAGAGAGGCATAACAGACGAGAATCGAGCGACCAGCATGAGCTCCGACTGGAACTCCGATTTTGGCTCCGATTTTGGAATGATCGATGGCCTGTCGTTGAGATGATCACTTTCCGTGGCTGCCTAGCGGCTACTAGTTGAGATACTTGACGAAGACGACGACGATGATGATGAGCCGGGAGTTGGACGCGCCAGACGACGGCCACTATATACTTTGTTAAGATGTTTGTTTCGATCGATCGCTGCAACCTTTTCCCAACTCGACTGCTCGATCGCTTTGCATATTTATATTTCTCACGTTGTGGGGCTCCACTTTAACCGTCTGCCCCTGGCTGCGAGCTCAGCGGACGCCTGTCACAAGACCCAAAATCCGTAAGTATCTGTTAGATACATTATGAGCGGGCCACAAGTGCCCGCAACACAGAAAGAGAAAGATATAGAGAGAAGGAGGGAGAGCGACAGCGAGAGCGAGAGAGCCAGTCAAGCTACCGATCGCTGCGATCGGCGATCAGCTAGACGTCGCCACCGGGGTGCTGTTATCAGCAGCTCGGCATCTGGACACATTACATTTACATTGCTACTTAAGATACATTTTCCTGGCTGCGCTGCGGGCTGTAGCCTGCGGTATCGATTGCAAGCGTTTCGCCATATCGATTTCAGCGACGCGACCTGGCGGCGGCGGCTTCTCTTTGCCATCGCCGGCAATTGACCTGGGCACAGAAGTCGATCTATGTAATCGATACGAGATACGAGATTCGGCATCGCAGATACAGATACAGCAGCAGCTCAACCGCGATCAGGATCGCGATCTCTGGCGGCTTTGTGCGCTGTGATCTTCGTGTCATTGGGAGGGTGGAGAAACTCGGACCGAGTTTGTCATTGATCAACGAGCTGCTCGGCCCGCTGGCCATTTGAGCGTCCTCTTTGCATGGAAGCATCCATGCATCCGACCGTGAGCTGATCTCGAAACCGAGTCCAGGGGACAGTCGAAGTCGGCGCACTCATTTGACATGCCACTCACAGCTCCAACGCACTAATTAAAATAAATTCTGTCAGACATTCTCGTTTAATTTTTTCGCGCACCTCCAAAGGGGCAAGCCCCGGGCCGAGTCAAGCGAGAAAACATGCAATAAATACGTCAGCCAATACGTCAAATGCTCCAACGGAGTCAGTCGGGTAGTCGGAATCAGACTCGGACTCGGAGACGGTGTCCGCTCGCTGGGGACGATTTAAAATGCACATTATTAATTAGTTGTTATAATTGCATTTAAAAATCCATTAATATTTATAGAATTCATAATAAATAATGAGGCGCTGCGGCGGTTGCCTTCGAACCCCTGCCACCGCCTGCGCTCTGCCCTCCCCCTGGAAGACGGCGACAACGAACGCCTCTAAATGTCAAAACACAGTACGACGTGGAGAGTAGCAATCTCGCGAGGAGAAGAGCGACAGTGAGAGGAAGGGGAACCGCAGCCAAGTTTGGCAATTTATGCGGCCTGCAATTCGTTGAGTTAGGGGATCGCCCCGCAATGTGTGTGTGCTGTGTGTGCGAGTGTGTGGCTTAAGTATTTGAGGCGAGTCTCGTCGCGTCGCGTCGCGTCGAAAATGCTGCTAGTTGCCTTTGACAAATTCTTTGGAGCGTGTCCGCTGCGCTGCGCTGCTCTTGTGGGAAATCTACGAGTGGGGCATACCGATTACGGGCTGCGTTCTGAAACGCAAGCGATTAGCAAGTTCATTAGACGCTGGTATTTAACAGCTAATATGGTTAGCGACCAAACTGGGCCAGATATGCGCATATTTCAAATGCATTTCTCACACTTGATTGAGGAATTTTTGTATAACTCGACTGTATTAAAATATCGCGTAGAATATCTTAACTAAACTGGTTCTAATAGTTCGCTGTAGGCCTTATTTTCTCATTTTGTGTTTTTTTTTTTTTTTTCATAGTTTCCAAGTCTTAAAATAGCAAATAACAATTTTGAAATATCATATAATAACGTGAATAAAGCGTGCCAATACTATTCCAAATAACTTCCAAATTTATTCACATAAGCCTTGATATTTGAAAAAATTATAACGAGAGAATTATTAAAATTGAACTAGTTAATAGGGTATATCTGAGGAATATCTTAGCTAAACTAGTTTTAATAGTTTGCCTGATTTCTCATTTCACAGTTTTTGAAATTGCCGTATAATATATTACAACTCCTTAAAGCGTGCCCACGCTATCCCTAATATTTTTCCGAATTCTCCCCTCATAGCTTAGATTTAATCACATAATTCCAGGAAATTTTCCCTTTGCGATCATTTTATCGGGATCAATTACAATCTTTCCCTAATAAATGGCTCTCAACTGTTTAATCCTCCACTTTTACAGGTCGGCGAGTTTTCGGCATATCCTTAGCCCCAGCTGTAGGGCATCCAGCAGGGCCCGAAACTTAGATCGTTTTGCGTCGCTTACGCAGCCAGGCAGAACCTGGCGCAGTCTTCATAAATATTTATGTCTCGTCATTGAGCCCAATTTTTTATAACGCATATTAAATTGTAAATTAAAAACAAATTTTTGTTGACTTTTCTACACTCGAACGCCGTGGTTTATTGCAGTGATATATGCGTGTGTGTGTGTGTGTATGTGTGTATCTTTATAAGTCGAGTCCAGAAACTGAACCCATAATTAAATTTTAACATTTCCACCTTTTTCTGTTCTGTTCCCCACTCAGGTTTTGGGTCTGCTGCGATCCCAATGTCGACTGTCGCCTCCGTCTTCAGCATCGTTTCGGATCGAGAGAGATTCTCAGGCTGTGGCCACAAGCCGTGAGTTCCCAGTCGAATCGGAAAAGGGTGAAATATATCACTGGCGCCAGGGCACCGCCCGCTGTGCCCCAAACGTGGTAAGTTTTTTATTGCAGCCGTTTAGGCGATCGTTCGACGTTCCAAGGACATCAATCAAAAATTCTGTTTATGTTTTGAGATTTCTTCTTCGTCGTTGTGGTAGTTTCTTAACCACGTTGACACAGCACAGTGGTGTGGGTCGCATTTGATGGGCATTAGATGGGTAGATCGGCTGGTCGGGGCGTTAATATGATAATGGGCAGCTCTGTTTCGGGATCGGATCGCGTAACCTGTTGCAGCGCTTTTGTCTTTTATGAAATAAGCAATTAAACATGGCTTTGGAGGCAACTCCATGCTGGCACTTTAATGATCCCCATTTAATTGGATTTCAATGTTTCTTCGTCGACTTTTATGCGGCCCCAGTGCGGTGGGTCCTGATGGCCCAACGATGGTAAAACTATAATTAATTTCTACATTTATATGGGCAGTTTATGAAGCCCCAAGAGCCACGACGGGCGTGGGCTGCGGGCTGTGGAAGGGGGCGTGCACTTTCAGAGTTGTTTACTGCCTCGAAGTTTGATTGAGTTATGAAGCCGAGTAGAACCGGGAACTGTAGAATTTGTCTGTTCTGCCTACTAAGTAGTCACATCTGACACCAATCGGCGTCGTGACACGAAACTGCACTTTGACGTGACACGGCACACAAAACGCCCTCTGCAGACTGTAATACTAGTCGCTTTTTCGTTCCCAGATCGCACATTAGTCAAGCCCTAACTAGATAGTTCCATTTAGTCAATCAAAACCAGAAACTACTCTTCGGATTCACGCCCACCGCATGTCAATGTAACTAGGACAGGCCCTCGCAGGTCCAACGATCCTCATATATCCTCAACTCCCGGCTCAAATTGTACAGACAGTTGGTCAGTTGACGAGACCGGCGACTGGCGCGACGTCTTCCAAACACGCCCCTGTCTCCAGTCGTCGGCTGACCCGAACCCAAGTGAATCACTTTCCATATGTATGTGCGAGTGTACGTGTATGTGTGTGTGTGTGCGTGTGTGTGTATGTGAGTATTTGTGTGCGTGTGCGCTGCGACCTATAAACTTAACGTGATTCCTCCGGTTTTGTGAGTCTGCCTCGTTTCGAGATCCCACAAGTCGACTCGAGATCGAGTTTAATATGTGAATGCGTTGATTGCCTCCGCTTTTTAATAAAATGATAACTTTTAGACCAGACAAATATTTCATTTCCTTTTTCGACAATGGCGACGACGACGATCAGACGGCCAGAAGACCAGAGGGCAAAGACAGAAACGTAAAATCATCATCAAGTTAAAAGCAGATAACAAGGTCTGCATATAA
Source organism: Zaprionus bogoriensis (assembly GCA_035046045.1). NCBI lineage: Eukaryota > Metazoa > Arthropoda > Insecta > Diptera > Drosophilidae > Zaprionus > Zaprionus bogoriensis. The sequence goes on along the minus strand of JAWNOI010000192.1, from coordinate 1,499,521 downwards.
TCAAGAATATTGAATACCCTGTAGAGGGCAGAAATCAAGTTTGTATAGAAAAGAAAAAGAAAATCTTTTTTATTTAAGCTATATCATCTATTAAGATCGTGATCTTATAAGTAATATTAATTATTTTCAAAATTCCAGGCAAATGAAGCTAAACAACAATGATAAAACTCTAAGAAATGAATGAATATGTGGTAAACTTTTAATTATTTGTCCGATTTTAAACGAATTCAGCTTTCAAGCTTTTTCATAGTTTACTTTCAGATCCTGTAAAGTGTCTAACCACCCTATAGAAGCTGCACTCAACACATAGGGTATGTCAACATGAGCACAGCTTCGGCGCATGAATGATCACTTTCCAGCACAAATTGGAGACTGGTCCGAACGTATTTGCACCTCCGAATTCGGTGTGGCACAGCAGCAGAAGCAGCAGCAACAACTGTAGCAGGGAGTCTGACTGAGACACAGACAGAGATGGAGTTGGAGTCTGAGACTGAGACTGAGGCCTGAGCCCAGACGATGACGATAGCGCCAGTCGGCTGCCTTTGGCTGGGCTCAGCGGCAGCCAAATCGGTTTGAAGGGCCCCCAGAAAGCAAAGCTCGAACCGGCTACAAGTTCGGAGTTCGTGCGTGCGCCGTGTGCCTCCCTCTCTCTCTCTCTCTCTCTCTCTCGCCACTGCTGGTCTGTGTGTGTGTGTGGCATGGTGTGGACGGGCGGTGGCAAGATCGTTTAGCAGTGCGACGGCGCACTTCATTGCCCCGATCTCCGATCCCAATCCGATGCGATCGCCGTCTCCGTCCTCTTCGGCTGTCGCCCTCCTCGTTCGCATTCCAGCCAAATTTGCTCACAACATGAAGAAATTGCTGCTTATTTGTTCGTGCTCTCGTTGCAGTTGTCGAGATTATTGGGACATGGCTGTGGACAGGCTGGAGCTGGACGCCGGTGGATCGTTGTGGTGGATCGTGGCGCCAGTTTTTGGCTGCCCAAATGTGGCGTTTAATGAAATTTCCCCGTCTTTGTTTTCAGTGTTGTTGCTGCTTGTTGTTCTCGGTTGTTGGCTGCCCCTTAGGGTCTCCGACTGTGTTGCGTGTGCTGTAGGAGAGCAGCAGCCTGGGCAATTGGCGACTTGTACAGTGAGTTTATATATAATTCTTCTAATACTATACTTTTAGTGTTTTTTATTTAGTTTTTAATATATAATTTTTTTTTTAACTGCAGCTCATGGATGTTTCGGTGTGACTCTGTACAATTGGAAGGCTTTACAGCAGAGGAGCAGTACATCAGAGCTAAAAAACAAATCTTCCAATAGATTTTTGTGGTAAATTTTCAGAGTAGTTTAGGAATTTCTCCTGAATTGTAGCTCATAGTTGTTTCGCTGTAGGGAAGTAGCAAGTCGGACAGTTCGACTCTTGTAGAGGGAGTTAACACATTGATCTTCTAACAGATGTTAGGCTCAGCTTTAACTGACTTTGTGGTTTTCAAACGCATGTTGGACTGTAGCTCATGGCTGGTGCGGTGTGACCCTGTCGATGTGGAAGGCCAGCACCGAACGAAAATCGGTGCTGTTGGCGTTAACGAGACTTTTGACAGGTTGATTCATGCTCACGTCGCTGACTTGGCTTATTTGACCTAAAGTAGGGGCATGTCCGTATACTTATAGTTATGGCAGTGTGTGTGTGTGTGTGTTTGTGTGTGCGTGTGTGTAAGTGTATGGCCCACCAGTCAACTGGCAACTGGCCAACGATCGCCTGTCCATTTGTTTGTTTTCTTAAGGCTTATGGCCCGATGGGAGTTAACGCAAAGCAACAAAAACATTTTTATTAATGACCACCGAAACGGGCGAAGCAGGGAAAGGAGAATCGAGAGAACTGGGAGAACCGAGAGCGAAAGGGAGAAGAGGCGGGTAGGGAGTCTCAGAGCCAATGCCACACAATTGCAATGGGCGCCAAAAGGGCCACTTGGAGCAGTCGCCAGTACCCGAGAGAGGGAGGGAGCTCGGCGAGACCAGGGGCAGGGGCAGGGGCGTTGTGTTGAAATGTGGTAATTTGTCTCGCTTAGAGATTCCGCTGCCCACACCAAGGCAAACAGGCAAACGGACAAACAAACGCAGCTGATGACCAACGTTTCATTAATAAAACATTTGTTCGCCCGAAGAAACAGAGTCGCGCCGTCCGAGACTCGCAGTTGCAGTCCTAACCGGAGACCGGAGACCCGCATCCAGTGGCGTCTGGTGCAAACGCAGTTTCCATTACCATTTCCATAATTCATAAATTCCAATGCGAACTGCCAACAACTACTGGTATTGAGTTTTTGTCAATAGTCGAAGATTAGAGTCGAGTAGTTTTAGCTAGAGTTACGACTTTAGCTACTGCTTTAGCTGCGCCAACTGCTGTGGCTGCTGCTGCTGCTGCTGGAGATGTTGCCCCCTATTATGGCTGGGCAAACAATAAATTTCACAGCTTAACGCGATCGCATAATGAGCTTGCGAGCTTGTCGGGCCTTCGCGACGAGCCGAGCAAACAGCGCATCCGATTCAACACTTTTTTCCTGGCTCTGTTTGCGCAGAGCTTCAGCTCGAGCAGCCTCGGAGCTGCGATCTGTTCCGTTTCGGCTGCACTGCACCCGGCAGCCGTTCCATGGAACTCAGCAGCGACTGCACAGCCAGGCAGTGCCAGGCTGCTGACTGCTTCAATAGAATTAATTTACGCCTCACGTTTGCCGCACAGTTACATATTTACTTCGACGAGCTCCCGAGTATTGTAAGCACTGTTGCCCCCCACCGCTCGTTACCCCCGCTGCCCCCTGTGGCAATCTACGCACTCGTGTGGTATTTATAAAAATTATCAATATTATTGTGAGCAGTTGGGAAATATTTGTTGAGCAGGTGTTAAAATGCATTTGCATAAACACTTGAAGCGTCGTCGTCATGCCTCATTTGGCCTTTGCAAGACTGTCCGTCCTCTGTCCTCTGTCCGTCTGTCTGACAGCCTCAAGACTGCAGCTGAGGCAATCGTGTTGAGCAGGTCGCTGATCCAAGCACTCGACTGGCAACGATAAAGCTTTCAGTGGGGAAATGCGCTTAACTGTAACTGACAGACAGTTATTCGTCTCCTCTTTGGCAAATGCTTGGAATTTAATTATTGAATTTAATATATGAAAATATGCCTAAGAGTATAACATTTTAAAACAAAAGAATATTTAACATTTAAAAAAAAAAATGGTATATATTTTTTCTTTATGGAAAACATTCGATATTATCTTTTAAATTATTTTGCAGGCGCTTGGTAATACAAGATTGTCATTTGGTATATAAAAATACCGTAAAATACTTCGAAATTCTCGAGGATTTAATCATATATCATTGGTTTGTACTTTCCTTTATAGAAAAAAAAGTAAGTAAATATTTTTTTTAGTATAGTGTATAAGTTTAAAAACTATAGAAAACTTTTCTGTGTAGAAAACTTCTTTTTGTTTCCAAAACACATTTCAATACTTAAGATAAGAAGTTGTTTATACACTCGTACAAAGGAATTCCCAAGCCATAGCTAAAAAACCCAGGGGTTCCATAAAAAAAAACTAGTGAAGAGAATACCAAATTATAAAAAATATGCTAGAGGACAATGGAACGCAAGTAAATCCCATTACACAGCAGTAGCTGCTCCATGGCTGAAAAGAGCATAAAGAAGTAGCGCTACGCAGGAGGAGGAGGTCGCAGGGAACTACCCTCTGCTCGCCATGATGCGAGAGATGTTACAACTTCACACTAGAGCATTGAGAAAGTGCGGCAGCCCAACGCCAAAGGATCCCTGACATTGGCACCAGAAGCGAGAGACAGGGCAATACCAAGAGCCCAAGCCGAGAACAGCGTGAGCCGAAGCCGAAGACGACCTGAGCCCGAGCCCGATCGAGCTCGAGATCGAGTCCATGCGGCAGAGTGCAAAGGCCTAGCAATTTGGCTTAAAATTACGCTAGACTGATCAAAGGCAGCTGCGCCAGCAGATAGCGACTGAGTGGCAGTACAGGCTGACGGAATGATGATGAGCACAGAGTTCAGAGTGGAGAGTTGAGCGTTGAGCGTTGACGTGTGTGGACGGACTCCTCGTACACACACACACAAGCGATAAGCCTCATCTCTCGCGCTGTCTGCCATTGATCTCACCTGAGGCTGTAGGCTGTACCTGTGATCCATTTTACACGGGCGGCAGCAGCATAGCCGCTTGCTGCTCCAGATAACTGCGGGCCCGTCCTGTCAATTGGGCGGACAACGATATTGTTATGCTTATTACACCGGTAACAGCTACCGAGTTGCTCTCGGATGCGAGCTGCCAGCCGGAGACGGGAGTGGGAGTCGCAGTCGAAGTAGATGTAGGAGTCGGAGTTGGAGTAGGAGTGCGCGGTGCACTTTGAGTGCAGTTGCCGACCGACCGGGGATTATCTCCTTATCAGCCCTAATCTCAAGTAGTTAATAAAGTGCGATGCTTTGTACTTTAACCGCTGCCATTGTTCGACCGCTGTGCCTGTCCCTGTCTCTGTTCCAGTCTCCGTCTCTGTCCCTGTCCACTGGCCCGCTGTTTGCTTGTACCTGGACGAGGTCGAGTGTGCTTTCAGGCAGATAATCGTTTGTGGTATGCCGAAGTGCTCTTAATATGCAATGTCCAACGAAAAAAAGAAAAACGTAGAGGGGGGCGTGATTATCATAAAGCAAAAAGTGATCGAAAAACTGAAGAGCAAACTGCGAAAGTGAAGAGGTACAGGTTGTGGTAAGGGTTTCATTGAGATATAATAATGTGTTATATAATATTCATATTTTAATTTATATTCACATGATAGCTTTTTCTTTCAAGTCCTATTTTTTTTTAATTTTTTTTTCATCTATATGTATTTTTTATTATTAATTTTCTCAGTTTCCTTATAATTTCTTGCATCAAAAAAGAAGAATCTTAAAAGGGTTGCCAAACCTACAAGCGGTTGACTCGATCGTTTCTTATTTTTATTATATTCTAAACTCAATATTATTTCTCTATAGTCTTAGTTCTTACTCCCCCAAGTTTTAAGATATGTAGAATTCTCTCAACTCCTATACTATCTTATCTTTCTCTACCCAATCATATCTATAAACAAATAGAAATCTTTGACAAATGCAAAATATACAGGAAATGTTTCCAAACCTTCAGGCGATCCTACTGCTCGATCCTTGTCTATATATCGTGATCTCTACGACAGCTGCTGCTGCTGCTGTGGGCAGCTCCAAAACAAGAACGGGAGTAAACAGATCGGCAAACAGATGACAACATGCATGCCCTGCAATTGTGCGCCCCCTTTGTTGGCAAATGATCGGAAATTGTCAACAAAGGCAAAACGATTGTTATCCTTTAACCAAACCGCTTGTGGCGAACCCAAATCCCATTTGCCACAAACAATTTAAGCGAAAATTGTTTAAGCAGCAGTAAAAATAAACCCAACGAGGAGATGTCGCCGCAAACTGCACACACATGGCATGTCCCAGACAATTGCGAAGGAAGAGCGGCGGCAAATCCTTTAAGCAAATCTCCGCAGAGACTCGTAGCCGTCGCTCTGTTCTCATAGGGAAATGAAAACAAACCCAAAATGGGATCTTAAAGGCTGCGACAAACTGTAAAAACAAATTGCATTTTGTTTCAATTATACGAGAATTACAAGAGACACGGACAGCGACAGAGAGAGAGGAGGAGGAGGAGAAGATTGGGAATCCGTCTCAAGTGGGCTCACAATTTGCACTTGATTCCTAAGTAGGTGATTTCTATTATGCGAGACATTAGCTGTCATACAAACGCCCTATTCAAACCTCAGCCCAAGGGCCCGAGCGCGGCACTTGATTAGCATTTTCGAAGAGCGAAACGAGGACCGAACTGAATACGCTTTTCTTTCGGCCTCATAAAATCTCAAGTACCCGGGCATTGTGCGCGTAACGCCGGTGCCAGCCAGACCAGCCAGAGAGATCGGACCGGTGCCGGTACCGGACTAGAGCTGGGCAACAGGTAGGATAATAAAACCGCAGGTTGCAGCTTTTCCCGCACGGAATCGCGGAGGCTTCTTCAATGGCCTGAACGCGGGGAAATTCGCTGGAATTTCCCTGCCACCGGCCAGCCAGTGCGCCCTGATGTGCCATAAAATTATGGCGGCTCATAAAATTCATTAATCGCTGCTAAATGCGCGTCATTAGTCAACACGCGGCGGCGCAGGCGCTGCACTTTTCCAGGAAGCACTCGCCGCAGGCAGCGCGACGTGTCAGGCTCATTTCTCTAACGAGCTGCTGGGCCGGCGGGCTGGCAGGTTGGCGGGACAGGCGCGTCGCGTGAAAATGGTGATTAATGCTTTTAGTGCGTGGATTTAATGTGGCACGCACGCTGCCGCTGCTTCCACACTTGCCTCCTATGCAACAGGTAGTTGCGCGCTGCCAATGGAAAATGCGCTGGAAAGCCCCTGACAAGTGCGATTGATAAAGCTGAGGGTTGTAGAAAATTCTATGAAAATTTGGCAGGAGGCTCAAAAGGCGTTTTGAGTTATCATGCAGGTGAGCGATCTTTGATATATTTATATAGGTTGATTTCTTTGTCCTTAAAGATCGTATGTCTATAAAAATTTCAGAACAACGATAGTTATAGATTTTTATTTTATTTGTATTATATTTTATAATATATTTTTTCTATTATATTTTAAATATATTTTTTCTATAATATTTTATAATATATTTTTTTGTTTTATATTTTATAATATATTTTTTATATTATATATTAAATTGTGGTTATACAAAATCTCGTATATTATGTGATATTATTCTCTTTACATGATATGGAGGATTGTATTATCATATAGCAAATTTTTTTACATAACAAAGAAACAAAGGCACTTAAACTATATTTCGATAATTAAGGATCAGTTAATAGAAAGCTGTAGCATTTTTTTTTTTTCATCCAAAACAAATTGCAGAAGTGATACACATACGTTACTTTCTTGGTAAAACTCCCCTTACTGGCAGATTCTTTTACCCTACACATACATACATAATATTATTTGAAGCCAGATTAACATTTACTTTGCTTTTTAGCTTAGCTACACTTGATAAACTTTCTGGAACTCTGCTTATCTTATTAGCCCGACAAACATAATAATTCTTTTCGATTTCCAAATATCTTCAGTTCAGTTCTATTCAAAGATAGAAATGTGATAATTAGCAAAGAATTTCTGGCAGTCGCCTCTAAGTAGCCCTTAATTTCATTTTAATAACTTAATAAATGCGAGAACTTTCTGGGAACATTATTATAATGAGCGATGACAGACTAAGACAGCAGACAGTTGTAGAGACGGGGAGGGGCTGGGGCAGGGAGACTGGAGACGAGAGACAAGAGAACGCGAGGCAAGAGTTGTCTGTATGCACTTCAAACGCGATTCCGGTCAACGCTCAAGCCACACAGCAACAGTTGCAGAGAGATAGAAAGAGAGAGAGAGAGAGAGAGAGAGGGAGAGCGGGGAAAGGGTTTGCGCGGGGAGCGGGAGCTGAAACAACGAAAAAATGTGTCTACTTCATTCATAAGATTTTTTAGTGGCGCCTGGCGCCAACATTTTTCACTTGCGTGCTTGAGCGAGTGTGTGTTTGTGGCTGAGTGTGTGCCTGCTGTGTGTGTGTGTGTGTGTGTGCATGCGCTTGGCTGCGCCTCGCAGCACTTGACTTGTAGTGCCAACATTTTCATTAAGTCAAATGTGCCACGTACCTCCCAAAAAGATGCCCCCGCCCGTGCCCCTCGCCACGCTCGCTCCCCGCTTGAATGCATGCCGTTGATTTAGCGTATCGCTCATAATTTGTTTTATGGTTTTGCATTAGAGCGCCGCGGCACGGGGCAGCCGCTGATAGCGCCCAACTGCAGCTGCAGCCTGCGCTTATCACAGCGGAAACTGAGAGTGAGCAGTTGGTCAGGGAGGGGGGGAATTTCGAGTGGCCTGCGCGTGGCGCCACACAGAGATTTGTCGCATAGATACAAGCACACACACACACACACGCAATCGGAAGCGTGTGCTGCTCCATTATAATAATGGAATTTTTGAAGTTCCGACAACGAAAATATTTTGTATTTGCCTTGCCAAATTGGGCGAACTGATAATTTTAGTTCAAATTCGGTTCGAAAATAGACCGCCACGCCGCCAAGGAGTGAAGTGAAAATATTCCATGTGCCCACGCAAATATTTTCGATGTCGTTTGTCCAGTCATCGTGGCTATTAACAGATGGATCGATCGATCGATCGCCCGCCCGGCTGGAGCATGATTTTCGACTTTGGTGCCCCTCTCGCTCCCTCTCTCTCTCTCTCTGTCTCTCTTTCTGCTCGTCTTTCGCTGCTCTTTACTTGTGCTTTGGATTTATGGGTCGCTGCTACCAAAAGTGTTGACACTTTCAATTCGAATGCAGAAGTCACGGGCTGAAATCATCGCGCTAGCCGCGTCTATAACGCGCCAGTCTGCTCGGCTGCTGCTGAGCACATACGGCTACATACATAGATATAACTCGATGTGTATGCGTATGTATTTTGTTATTGTCGTATGTTAATCTTGTTTAACGACTCGGTATGAATTCGTATGTAGCCAGGGCCCAGAGTATAGCACGCTGCTGGAGCGACCGACCGAACGACCGACCGTGTGTCTCATACGATATTTATTGTGCCGTTGATTGAATATGCAAATGCATTTTCACACGTTCGCCACAGTCAGCAGACAAAGGCAAACAGACTGCGACAGCGACTGAAAAAACAGCAGCAGCAGCAACAGAAGAAGTCGCCTTTGGGAGGCCCTTGATAACTGTAGCGTTATGTACTGAACGCTGCTGCAGTATGCAAACAGCAGAACGTCGCACTGCAGTTCCGCAGAGGCGTCTATTCCTGACCTACAGCAGGCAACACGCCAGGGAGGGGCCAGTGCCAGCCAGACCCAGCCAAAGCTGGCACACAGGTGATAACGGAGGCAGCTCCCTTGGCACATATAAAAAATTAATATTGCCTAATAAATCTGTCAAAAATATGGCTAACTGCACATCAACAACGACGCTGAGAACAAAAATATCGTCTCGAGAAATTCTTAGAAAATATGCGAGCTTCGAAACGAATGCTGAATACTCTTGAGCGGAGCTTTAGCAAGGCGTCAGTAAACAAAAATGTATATTATATTTCTATATACATTTTGTGTGTAATATTTATAGCATATAATATTTATTTATATAGCATATACTATTTTTATATATAGTATTTATATAGTCGTCTGAACATCCAAATTTATCGCGACTCAGTATTATATTCTAATTTTTTTCTTATATCTACTCCACTCCAAAACTTTTTTTAAATATTATATATTTTATTTTGTAAATACTTAAGTACATGTTAGTTTAATTTTTTTTTTTTTGTACACTTGATTTTAAAATAATTATACTATTTTTTATGATATCTTTTCGATTTTTATAGATTATTTTAATTATTTTTTATCTACTTCGCTATCAATATATATATTTATTTTGTAGTCTTTGCTTATATTTAATATTTAAAAACTATTTACATATATATTCACAGTTGTTTTACACACTTCTAAAGTATTTCTCTTCCACTACTTTGAATGGAACATCACAGTGCCTGAATCGACACATTTCGACAGAGAGCATTCCAGGTTCTACAGACTGCGTATTCAGATTGCGGCAGGAGGGCGCGGCTGCGCTAACCGGCGGTCAGTCCGGTAAGTTATATATATATATTTTTTTTCCCAGACGTTTACCTGTCAAATGTTGCACTCGCACACGAAAATGATGGAGTGAAGAGTTTTAATTTTATGACGCAGCAAAGGAGGAGGCAGCGATGAAAAGAGAGAAGCCTGCGAGGGAGAAGGAGACGGCGGTGAAGGTAGCTACGTCGACGGCGACGGCGACGATGATGATGGCGCCAAGAAATTAACGAAACGCGCCATAATAAACACAAAACGAGGACTGGAGGCTGTAGGCAGTAGGCAGTAGGATCATTGCTGTAGATCGCCAGAGCACCAAATGCTGCGCGTGTGTGTGTGTCGGTGTGTGTACTGCGTGTGTGAGCGATCCTGCACTGCGCTCTCACAGTGGGCGTTGTCCGGCGCGAAGGTGGGAAAGCGAGAATCAGGGAAATCAGGCATAGCTAATCTATTAACTATGCAGTTAACTTGTCGATCGTCGCTCGCTTATCGGCACGCAGCATCGATCTTGTTAGCCGCTATTAATTGGCTGTGAAAGGTCCGAGAGATACGGTTGCAGGTTCGGCTTCAGGTTGAGGCTCGGACGCAGCTTCACTCAATGAAATGCCCAATCTGCATAATGCAAACGACTCCACGCACAACGCCCGAACATCCGAACACTTTCCCACCAGAGTCCATTGACATTGTTCGACTAGATCTGTCCATAAAAGCGATACAAGATCGTATCTCACAATCAGTTACAACAACATGCCTGTAAATTGCCGCAACCGCAACGCATACGAGATCGATACGAGATCTATAGTTAATTATGCCTCCGAAAAACAAAAGGAAAGCCAAGGGAGGAGCAGAGCAGAGCAGAGAAGAGCTGAAACCAAAAACAACAACTGAACATTTTTACGAGCGAAATTTGTAATCATTGCCACATTCATATGCAAATGCGCTTCCTCCATGTGCCATGTGCTGCGATCTGCATCTGTATCTGTGTATCTGTGGCTCAAATGTATCTCGTGTAAGCGTGTAGCTGTATCTGGTGTCTGGTAGGGCCAGCTGCTGCTCGAACGGCAGCAGCGCGTCTGTCGCTTCTGTGCTGTGTTGGCCCCCTCGGCTTTTGGTGTCAAAAGTACCGTATAGAGCAACTAGAGAAGCGAACGGAACAGATAACACGACCCAAAGACAGATAACGACTCGCATCCCCGAGGCTAATTTATTAAATGCCTCCTCTGTCTGTGTGTGTGTGTGTGCGTTGTTAACGCAAAGACCCAACATAAATTCCAACTTATAATTTCTTCTTCTGTTCAGCTTCAGCTGCTTCTACACGATCGCCAACTCGATTTCAGCCCGGTAGCTGCTTGAGGTTGTGAAAAAGCTTAAATTTTAATCAAATTTGGATCTTTATCAGGCGCAACAAATATTTTCGCTCTCTATGGCTTCCACTGCTCTAGGTGTGTGTGCGTGTGCGTGTGTGTGCTGTGTGTTGTTTTGGGCTAATTGTAAATATTTAAGCTTTTGACGCCTCACATGAGAGCCTGAGTTAGGGCGCACCATTGCAGTGGCAGTTGTGGCATAAATTGTTGCCGCCTTGAGTAATGGCCGTATGCCTGTTGACTTTGCGCCATATTTGTTGTACCCTGTACACACAGCAGACAGTACGGGGTGTATGTGCTAGCAAGCTGCACATAGCTATAGAGTATAGAGTAATTTGTTGCTCTGGGGGGTTACTGCTGCTCTCCCCAGCTCAACTCAATTGTCAGTGTAACTACAGCGTATGTGACAGTCTGGCAGCACTGCCACTTTGGCAGCCTGCCAACTTGTTTTTGTTTGTGCCTCTCGACTTGTGTATATAGTCTTGGGTTTAGGGCCGCAGATACCAGTAGCTAATACTTGTTGCTTTCTTGCTGCCGGTGAGTAACTCGGTTGCGGCGCCAGACCAGTTCTAACTAGATATGCTTGTTAGTTTTGTAATGCCAACAATAAAGATTTGGCTAAGAGTGCCCAGAGATATGGCCAGTGCTGGTGCAGCACTATGAGATATCGAAAATTCCGTTTCAAGGCTGCAGCAGGGAAACTAGCAGCAAAGAAGGCAAGGAAAACTAAACTGGAAGAAGATATAGAAGTGAATAATCTAAAAGCCAGAATATTTATTATTTTTAGAGTAATACTATATTCAGATATAAAAGAAAAGAAATAAGAAGAAGTTTGAAACCTCAGAGGAATCATTTACAAGGCAGAAGCTTTTAGAATATATTAAGTAATCTTTCCCGATATGAAAAAGGTAAGCTAAAAATTAAAAAAATAATGGAATCCGAGATTAAATAAAATTTTAATTTTCAGATAAATTTTAAACGGAAATCTTTAATATATATATAAAAATATAAAATGGAAGAAAGGAATCTGAAATGAAGAAAGGAAAAACTTAAGACTGCTTAGCATGATAAAAATCTTGCAATTATACAAAAAAAAAAAAAAAAAAACGAGTGAAGCCAACTGTGAAAATAAAGATATAGAACTTCAGCGGAAACATTTCGAACATATATGAAGTAATCTCGAGTACTAAGTAAGTACTCAAGTCATAAAGCTATTTATAAACTTGATTCCTTCATCCCAAAACAGTCGCAGCAGTCGAACTGGTGGTCGCAGCGCATCACGTTCCAGCGAATGCATCGCCAGATACGCTTCGTGGAAGCGGGCAAGTGATCCATAAAAGCGAAAGTCTTGACGCCATTAAAGCAATCAAGAGCCGAGGCAACAAATGTCAACTGTGACTAGTGCCATAAGTACACATGGAAATAAAAAAAAAGAGAGACATATCAAGCAGTCGCAGCAGCAGCAGCAGCAACAGAAGAAAAGAACGCAAGACACCGCGGGCTAGTCAAATGGGAGCAGCAGATATGGGTGTGCCAGAGTCGGAGTGTGTGTGTGCGTGTGTGTGTGTAAGGCACGACATTGGCTAGCACAAACAAATGTCCAACACATAGGGAAGAGTGGCGTGCAGAGATAAGGAAGGCAAGGCCTCAGGGATCTGGGAGCTGGGCGGGAGAAGACGACGCTGTGAAGAGACCTTAGCTCTGGTGACGTTGTGTTGGGCGAGAGATTAAGGCATTTCCTCTTTGACGTCAAACATGTTGAAGTTCGCTTCGCTTTATACTCTTTTTATCAGCCAACACACACACACAAACACATGCCATTGTAATTGCGCACTCAGGCGGCAGAGGGAGAAAGACAGACAGAGCGGGAGCGAGCGAGACGGCGGCTGCGCGACAACAATTACCCTGCGGGTTGGCCTGGTCAGCTGGGCAATCAAAGCCGAAATGCCGACATAGAGAGTAGAAGAAGAAGCTGCATGACAATCAAATTGAGGTAGCCAAAGAAGCCGTCAAATTGTTACGCATAATGGATGTTTTTATCAGGCAGAGTGATTTCTTGACTACTGGACTTGGCCTGAACGGATCAGATCAATTCGGCCCGAGTCTGGCTTATTCCGATGCTTGCTCTCACTCTCGCCGTGTCGGCGATCGGAGGCCTTCGCTTTGATCTCGTGCATTGAACCGGACAGCGCGACTACGGCAAGTAAAGCTGACGATCTGTCCAACTGTCCGGCTGTCCACCTGCATGCGACGCTCCCCTGAGAGACTCTCTTGCACCCTCTCTCGATCGCTGATCCTGTGTTATTACACATGCCGTCGCTCGGCGAAGGGGATAAACAAACAAAATATTATTGTCGAGACTTAATAACTGAAATTTGTACGCTCGACAAGTGTATGCAGATTCTGCGGCGTGCGGGTCTCGAGACAGAAATTACTCGCCAGTGGCACTCGACGCTCGAGTCTCGCTATATGCTACGCACATATATAGTATGTATAATATTGTAATAACTCGAGTGTCTACACAACAGAAGCGCCTCTCAGCGCGTCGCGTCGCCAGCGACTTTGGCACTTCAGTTGAAGTCTCAAGCGCGTAAAGCAGCAACAGTCGTCCAGTCTGTCTGGCAGTCTGGCTGTCTCTCTGTCTCGGGCTCGGCTTGGCCAGTATTTGCTTATGATAATTTGAGAGCAAACAGCGATCGACAGTGGAGCACACACACACGCACTCGGTGGAGACTCGTTGCGGTCGTGAATGTGCAGAAAAACAAAAAACGAAACACACGATTAAACACCTCTCAATTATTATATACGTATATACCCCATGCATGTAGGTATATAGCATACGGCGCAACATTGTGGGGTCTCGCTCTCTCGGGCTGTTCGGATGTGCTGGGCCTACGTGAACCATTGAAAGCCGCTAAGTGGGCTGCTGTGGGGCCATTGTAGTCGCCTAGACGACGCACGGCCGGACAGACGGACCCACATGATTATGATGCCTGCGCCGGGTCGTTTATTTATATTTTTAGCTGTCCCCGATTGCTACCGGCGGTTGTGATTTAGCTGTTTTTCTCAACAGCCTGCTACCCTGTAGGGCATACTGCTGAAGAAGGGGTCGTTTGCGTTACATGCAAACTCGAAAAAAAAAGTTAGTAGCTATAAGCTGGCGTTATAGATCTTAAAATATAGTAATTAGCAAAAAGTATGTGTTTCCAGCTACTATTTTTATGATTTATATAGCTATAGCTGAATCTTTAACAGAATAGACAGCCAAGTAATCTCGATCTGCGTTTGTCTTTTATACACAACCGATTTTAAAAAAAAATCCTATATATAACAGGAAAAAACTCTGTTTAGATCTAGAGCTAAATGTCAAAATTTCTGGATCTAGATCAAAATATACAGTTTTTATTTCAAGTTTATTATCTTAGTCTTTTTATAGAGCATATGGGTCTATGTATAACTGATATGTAACAAGTTAAAATAGTTATAATATCTGAAAGCCAATTTAGAGTTTCCAGACGTTGATCTTTAATTAAATATGCTGTAGCCACAAATCAATCTTAATTTGAGCTTTAAATGGATCATTGCCCTAGGTAGCGTTGCATCAACAGAATCTAAATATAACGAATATATATCAACCTAATAAGCGTTCTTATTTCCGAAAGTCAATAGAGAAATATCCAGATGTTGATCTAAAATTGTGTCTGCTGTAGCTTCAAATTGATCTTGATTGCAATCAATATCTGAAACTCAAACAATCATAAAAAATATTGTAAATCTTTAAATTATTATTATAATAAACTATGCACATAGCTGCCCTTCCATTAACAGATCATCTTGTTATCGATCAGTCGTCGCGATCGTCTGGCTTCGCCTTGTTGATTGAGTCACTTAATTTGCATACAAAAGTAGATTTGCATGCCTGCCAGACGGTGCGGACAGTGCGGACAGCCAGCCGGAGGCAGAGAGCGTCGACAAACAGCATCCCGAGCGACAGACGGAGCCGAGCAGCAGCATCCTCGTCGTGCACCTACGACGTCGATGTCGACGCAGTATGTATGTAGGTGCTGTAACAATGAAGAAGGGAGTCAAGTGGCAGCCGTTAATAGTCGTCTGTAGAGGCGCTATGGGGCTTGTTCAAACAACAAAAATCGAATGTAGCTAAAAGTTTAAATCAATAAATTTCGCAGCGGTTCACTTAGGCTTTAGTGAGCAGACGGATGAACAATAACAATAAAAATCCAACAGAGAGCAACAAAAACTGATAAAAGAAGGGGGAAAAATACCGAATGGAATGGTACTTGCCCGTAGGCCGACGAGTTTCACGTATTTTCCATGGAAAATTACATTGGCATTGTGCGCTTTTATGCTAATTTTAATTTGCGCAGGCGTGCGAGAAAAAGGCTCGTGCTTATCGCTGTTATGTGGTTAATTTCGCAAGAGCAACCCATTTACAATGCTCTGGATGTCTGAAGGCCCGCCCAAGGTGCAAATGAAAAGCCGCCTAAATGCGCAATTCTCAAAGTCATACGAAATCGATCGAAGATGGTTCAATCCCATGAGCTGTAAAAGCGATCATTAGAAATTAGCGCTGAGTCTATATAATCGGTTATTCAGACTATTGATCTATCGGCTTTTTAGAGCTTTCCATTTAATAGTCTCTAATTAACATTAAATAGTTGTATTAAGCGACAATATTCCCTTCTTTCTCTTTTATCAGCAGCACACAATTTGTCCCATCGTCGTTAGTTCCCGTGGGAGTTTACTTTCTAAAATCACAGACTTTTTTGTGTAGAGCTTGGAGAATGAGTAGGAACTAATGCCGTATCAGTATTTCCCAGCGTTTTCCTGCGTATTACGATAGAAAATGGATTTCTAAATGAGCAAAGGATTGATTTAGAAAACGAAAATAAACCAAATTAAGAAAAACAGCGAATTTCAATAAATAACTGATTTTACATATGCAAATTATCAAAATTAAGCTTTTCCACCAAATTGCTGATTATTAAATTATATAAATGTGGTTTAAATAATCTAAAAATCGACTTGGAAAACAAATTTTAACGAAATTCAAACTCTGAGTTAAATTCAAAATATAAATTTAGGTATATGCGATAGGAAAATTGATTATGATTGTTTGGGAACTCAAAGCGTAACGAAATAGGAGAGTAACAACGAATGTCAATGAATGTTTAATTCAAACTTTTCGAAAATATAATATAAAAATTGTTTTTTTGAATTTGGAACACAAAATAAGATAAAATTTTTTTATACAACTATTTTCACAATCTCAATGTATGCATATACCAAATTTTGCCTGTTTCAAATGACGACCAATTATTCTACTTCCTTCTCGAACTTCCTCTACATGGCCAAGGGACTATCAAACATTCCACTGTATCTGACATACCACGCTGCATGTTTTCAGGATAATTTGGCTAGATAAACGTACTGCCGTCTGATTCATTGTGTGGAATGCGGCAGAGATAGAGAAACTGCATACGGCTACCTGTTGGGTAGATTGGCAGGCGCTGCCTATGGCTATGGCTATGGCAATGGTTGTGTACCTCCCCCGACACAAACGGAAGTCGGACGAGAAGCATTAGTCAAACAGCAGGCAGATCGTTTTGAGGAACACCAATTAGCTGGGTGCTGACAAATTGCACAGCTATTGGCCGCCTCATGACCCGTAGCCATGCCCGTACCCGAAGCCTAGACATCGATCCAGAGACAGAGACAGGCAGACAGAGACGGAGACGGTGACGGGGACGTAGACCCGACGCGACCTGCGGCAAATTGTTTGCGCGTTGCATATGGAAAGAGGAACCGGAAGCGTGCGCGACCAAATGTGAAAACGCGAGGCATAAATTAACGCACCGACATAGGGTACATGTGTACCATAGTATGCTCTGTTGGGTGAGGGTAATTTGGGCGAAATGCCAACAGGCCAACGGGCAACTGCTAATAGTAAATTAATTTCTTCGGCTTATCGCCGCTGGCTGCCACAACACGAGCGAGGAAGACAGAGAGAGAGAGGGAGAGTGAGTCCCAGTGGATGTGTCAGCCAGTAAAGTGCTGTGTAAATTAGCTTGCAAAACTATTTACCCTGTGGACAATTCAGACAGTCCGACAGACCCGAGAGTTTCGCAGTAGTCGCTGTCTCTGATAAGGCGCAACTGTTTAATTACTCGTGTCTGCCTGCCTAACGGAAGTGGATCTGTTTGCCCAGCGATTGGAGCTGCAATATTTGCCAAGCCATATAACACGCGATATATGGCCAGGCTTAGGTAGAGTAAAGCCAGCTGTGGGCATCGAAAGCGAAAGTTTCGCTGGCGTATACTTAACGCGCAGTCAAAGTTCAACGCGATGTTGGCTGAAAGCGTAATTAGTTTTAGCCGAGGTCAGTTAGTGGGGCGAGTACCTCCCCGCCTTTGTTTAGTTTGCGGCTATTTTTAGAGCCTTGAAATTATGGCTACAGCCAGCTTCGCTATAAGGAATTCAAGAAATTTTAAATAATATCATATTTTTCCTTTTTCCATAGGCAATTCAAGGAACTCGCTTTCATCTTTGGACTGCTCGAGCCTTTTAGAGATATTCCCACTTTCCTACGTTGCAATTAGTGCGCTATATCGATACGATCGCATACTCCTTTCTTTGGGCAGCTAATACTCCACGGAGAGAGAGAGAAGCTGACACGCTGCAGGCTGCACGGAGCGATCATCTGCTTCCCGTTTGCCGCCTTCGCAGCGAGCGTTGCTGGCATGGCCGGCAAATTTGTAGACGACATGCGTTTCCGTAGTTTAACAAATGTTTTGTCAAGCTCGAAAAGGTCACAACGAGCTCGATAAGGAGCAGGAGCAGGAGCAGGAGTAGCAGCACAAGCAGCAGGAGTACAAGAAACCAACACAACAATCGAGCAGCTGCATCTGCGGTCGTGCTGCGGCGGAGTTCGCTCGAGTTTAAGATCGGAGACGCGGTCCATATCGGGGACTTGGGTACATGTGTACGCCGCCATATCAATGCCGCCGAATGACGCAGCGTCAAAACCAAAATCAAATAAATGAGCAGCAAAACGGCAGCAGCAGCAACAAGAACAACAACAACAGCAACAACTCGAGCGAAGACAAGAGGACCACCATGATGGCAGCGGCTACAAATGGGCAAAGCATAAATAAGTATAAAAAGACGCCAAATGAGAAGAGGAAAAAAAAGAAGAAAAACTAAAAAACAATTTCGATCATGATGTATAATTAAAAGGCAACACCAGCAACAGCGCACACTCAACACACACACACAGTCGAGTAGCATGTGGCCGTCTGCTGACTGTGCAACTTCGCACTTCAGAATTAAAAACAATTACAAGGCAAGAGCGCGAGCGCAAGAGCGAGAGCACCATAGGGCGGAGCTCCTGCAGCTGGTGTCAATTTCAAAATGGAGGCGCCAACAGCGCAGAGCGCCCGCACTGCACACTGCGCCAAAGAAGCACCGCTAGCTGGCGCAGGCGCTGCTCGCACGCTCGCTCTCGCTCTTGCGCACGCCTGCTCGCTGCACGTGCGCAGTGGCCGTCGGCCAATCAGCGTGCAGCAAAGGGCAACCTGCCAGAGCGGCCAGAGAATGAGAACTGTGAGAGATCTGCAGCGCGAGCTCACAGGCAGGTAATGTCGATCAATGGCTCGAACTCGTCAAGCTCGTTCCGGCAGCGTGCAGCGTGCGGCGAGCGGAGCGACGGCAGCGACATTTTGTGTATGGAACTTGCTCAGTCGAAATGCGAACTTGGCGAGCGCAAGACGCGAGCGTCGCTGTGTCTCTCCCCCATAAAAGAAACTCTACAAAGTCCACTGGGGCACTCGAGCAACTACTCAGCTACAACTACAACTACTCGTTTTCATAATCAAATTAACACCCACACGCACATGAGACATTTGCCATAACTACGCCACTTTGGTAGCTGTGATTTGCATAATTGACGCTAATCGAATTCGCCTCGTGTCCGCCACAAAAGAACTCAAAACACACTGAGCGAGCGTTCGTGTGTGTGTGTGACTGTTAGTGTGAGTGTATGTGTTGCCTTGTCTTTGGCTGTGATTGAATTGTGCCAAAAGTTAAACAATTGCCTAAAGTGTGAAATACGCATACAGGCGTATCTAGCGCGTCTACACAACTAATTATAGCCATGATCACCATGAACGAACTCGTCGATCTGCGCATGCAGCAGCACATCGCGCATGAGATCTATCGCCAGCAGATAATGCAGCGTATACCGGGTAAGTGCCATCTCACTCTGCCTCTCTTTCTTGGCCATTTTGTAATCGTGGCGAAAAAGCCGTTATCGATCATTAGCTTTAATGGCCGCTGCTTTTGGCGGCTTGGCACTATTAGCGGCTTTACGATCGCCCCATAAAGCTGAGTAATGTGAGAGCTTGTCGCTTTTGCATACTGCAAATGCCAGACAACACAACGGGGGGGGCGGGAACTGCTGATGGAGCTGGGAGCTGGAGCTGAGCTGCAGTCGAGATAACGCCAAAATGCATTTAAGCTGTTGCAGCAGCTCGTTACGCAGCAGGCGGAATCAATTAAGTGATCTACAGCCACGCGAATTTCTCGCAAATTGATCAGATACGACGCAAGTCTCTCCTGCCGATAAAAAACTTAATTGTTTCATAATAGAGATATATTCATTAGGTTTCTAGCAGCTTACGGCTTTCTGTTCAATAGTTTTCCTTATTCGCATGATCGCTAGCGGGTTTTTAGAGCTCTAGAGTCTATTTAAGGCCAGAACTGATTTGTAGAATTTATATTCATCAAGAGTATAAAATTCAAGCTGTCGAACCACTTTAAAGCAGATTTCTAGCTAAAATCACAGTCTTATCTGCTTTGAAATACATTAAAAATTATTTGCGTATTGGATTCTTCTGTGATTCTTTTGAAATGCATGGAAATGTGTTAAAAACATATAATACAAAGTATTTTACCTCGATCCGGAAGCACTGTAGGCAGCAGTACAGCTCGCTATTATAAGGTATTATATTATATATTATATTCGGAGTTAGATAAACTATCAGCTTAAAAGTCAAACAGAAAAAACCGCTAGATTCCTGACTGCATATCTACAAAGATTGTAATTTTATATGAAAAGTTTTTAGTTTTATCATGGTATCAATCTAGAAAAAATCACTAATTGCAATTTTAATTGCATATAGATTACTTCGCTTACTTTGTCCGATGATAGTTAAACACCTATGCAGCTTTAGAGCTATAGAAACGAGCTACAAACAAATAATTCAACCGCTTATTAATAGAGACGTTAAAATATCAAATGATTTTTAAGAATTCTTATTTCCAGTTATATTTTTTTATATTATTTTTATATGCTTATTTTAGTTTATCCCTATGTTTAGTTTTTCATATAATTATCCAGCAGTAATTAAAAACCTAAACATATTTATTGCACTGGAAACGATCAGTTAAATCAGTTAATCAGAAAAATATCAATAAAGATCGCCAGACTCTACTATAATTATGCAAATATTATCATAAAGCAACCCATCTACAAAGAGTTGCATTATTTGACATACTTCTTAAGTTAATAATTCGCAAATCACACATATTTATAGTATATATGCAATCATTCTACATGCCACTCTCTCCTCCCCGCTTGCAGATCCCTTCCCACCGATGCTGCCCATACCGATGCCGCGGCACGTGATAATGCCACCGCGCGTCACGCTGCCCGGCGTGGAGATGACGCTGCAGAACGACGAGCTGTGGAAGCAATTCCATCAGATTGGCACGGAAATGATCATCACGAAGAGCGGCAGGTAAGAGAGCGCAAAAGACCAGTCTATCCAGGCCACACTCGACTTTGATGTCGCGCCCAAAAGAACTTTTCGAGTGTAATTAAACAGCGATCGGATCGGCGATCGCTGCGTGCATTAGCAGGGACGTGAAAAATAATACCCGAAAAGAGAAAAAAAAAATACTGAAAAAGTAGCAGACGAGCGCGATGCACTTAAAGCGCCGCCAGCACCGTGAACTGTGAAGTGGACAGCGACGGCGTCAGCCCTCACAGCTTCATGCTCAGCCGCAGGCCGAGTCTCCGTCTCAGTCACAGTCTCAACCTCAACCTCATCCGCATCCTCGCCGGCGACGGCGCTGTTAAATGCTCATTAGATGCAGGCGCCTGCAAATTGTTTACAGCGACGTCGCGACAACAATTTTCACAGGCAAACAAAGCGGCGGAAGGATGTTGCAGGATGTGAAAAGTCCGAAGTAAAGTACCAAGGCACAGGTACAGGCGCACAGGCGACCTGATCGAGTCCGTCTATCAAACCCGTCAGCGTTGCGTGGTATCTAGCGCGAGGCGTAAAGCGAACAAGTTCGCTGGCACTTTGCGTGTGCTCCGAGGGGAAAATGTGGTATATCAAAGCGCTAGCGCAATCGATGCAGCCCAAAAGATACACAGCTACACAGATACAGATCTTGTAGCTGTTACGTGCAGCCTACCTAAAAGTGTCCGGCACTTGCTCAAATGTGCGTAAAGTGGCGTCATCGTAATTTATTGTAGGCCTAGTATGGACACAGTGCACAGTGGGACGTCCTGTCGGTCGGCGTTTTTTCAAGAGCGAGATACAGATACAGCGCACAGATACAAATACAAATACCAATGCACCGCGTGCTGGCATAAATCTTAGCGTCAAGGATACTTTGTCGTCATCTTTGTGCTGCGTTTCGGCGTTTTTATTGTGGCGCCTGTCTGCAGACAGGCCCGATGCCTCTCTGTGCCTCTCTCTCCCAGCTGTAGCTGTATCCGTATCTGTATGCTGTGCTGCACGTTGCGCGTTGACAATGACCACAGCTTGTCGACGTCTTCGACAGATACGAGCAATTTCACACTTCGATAAGATCGTGAAGACCGAGAAGAGTCTCTTCCTCTCTCTCTCTCTTTTTCTCTCGGCATTAGCATAAGGTTTTGGGGGACTCGCCGAAAACCCTTTGCCTGCATAACAATATATGCCATGAATTATTCATAAAGTCTGCGTATTAAATAGTTTTTAAGCCCATCAAAAATGTTTTATGTGCACTGCAGGCCAGACACAGTGCTGGCGACTCTGCAATCGATTTGAATTTTTAATGATTAGGCGCCACAGTCGACAGTCCGCACAGTGCCACCGTGCCACCAAGTGGCGCTCATAAAAACTAATTAGTTGCCTGTCCCGACTGCGTCGCGCTTAGGCTCCGACTTGAGATCGGGCCGGGTTCGAGCCGGGTCAGATCGCATGGGTGGCAACTGCCGGAGGCGGTCGTAAAAGCAAGATAGAACAAAGCGTATCACCATATAATGCATGGGTTTATTTTTCGGGAAAATCTAATGAAATGACTTTGTCACGAAGCTTTCAAAACGGCAGCTGCAGTTGGGAAACTATGGAGACTAGGAGAAATGCTGAGAGAAATCTCTGCGAGCGGGCGTAATTCGGGTGAATCATTTCGAAGCGTCAGCGATGACACTTTGCAGGGGAATCAGATGAGACTGGGAGAGCTAGTACACAGAGAGAGAGAGAGAGAGAGAGCGAGAGATAGAGGGAGAGCTTGTTTTCTAGGCGTTAAATTACTTTGAGCATGAGGTAATTTCATACATATTGAATTTCAGTTGGTTTTAAAAAAATGCAATGCCATCGTTTATAGCTCTCTCCTCTCTCAGATCTTATATAGTATTAAGCGACTCCGTTACGTATCTGTTATGATAAGCTGTGAGGAATCTGTTAGCAAGTTTGTATAAAAAACAGAGAGAGAGAGAGCAAGCTGAGAGAACAATAAGATAAATAATCGATTATAAAATCATATAATGTATTTATGAACTGATCCGATTTAAATTGCAACAATAGCACTCTGAGAGGAATCTAAAGAAAATATATAAATAAATATATATAGATGAAGACAGATATATATTGAGACAGATGAATTCAGATATATTTTTCGAGAGACAAAAGCCTGACAAATATAAACGCTTTGAAATTAATATTGGGCTCAAAAATTTAAAATTAAATTAAAAATTTAAGATCAGATCTCATATATAGTACTTGACAATTCAAACCGTATTAGAGATTCAATTTCAAAGGGTATCTGAAAGAAAGACAGAAAGAGCTAACAAGACAAAAGTTTTGATAACTTAAAAAATAAATAAAATAAAAATAAATATTAAAATATAACTTCTCAGCTCTAGGATCAGAACTTATAAAACAATTAAAAATTTAAAATCTTATAAGCGAAAAATCTTTTAGAGAAAGACGGGCTCTAATTGCTTATTTTGATTAACTGAAAAATTAATAGAGAACTGCATTTAAAATTGTTTAATTTATAGCAGACTTAGCATCAAAAACACGCTTTTGTTTATAGCATGAAAATTAGCTACGATCCGTCAGCCATAGCTGATCTTATAAGACACTTAACAGCTCCATAATGAGCTACTTGAAATCAGCTCTCACTCTCGCTGCAGCGCACGAATTTCGACTTCGATGCGAGTTCGAACTGCACCTGCGAGGCGCCAATGCGAATGCTGTCAAATACTCTGGATACTTCGGGCTGCGCGCTCCCGTGGGGCTGCGCCTGTATCTGTTAATTATGCGCAGACGCGCCAAAGATCGATATCTTAACAAATCGTGTGTCAAAAAGTGCAAGCAAGGGAGAGAAACAGAGAGAGAGAGAGAGAGACGAAACGAAGGCAAATGTTAAAGCAGAACGAGCACGAAATTCTAAGCCGCAAGACTGTCGAAATATTTGGTCCCTCTAATGGAATTCAAGCGGCCAGAAAAGGAATCAAATTAAATGTGGGCAACTTAAATTAATTAATCATCGCGCCGGGCGAGAGCCAAAAAAACCACAGCGAGGAATAAGCAATAAAAACAAAATACACGAGAAATACGAGAAAAACACACACACACACACGAATTCATTGCCAAAACGGCAACAACAACAACAACAACTACAACTACAGCAGTATCTAAACAAGCCGCAGCGGAGAAGCGAGCGAAGCAAACAGCGCCGAGGCTGGCGCCAAGCGCGCTGGCCACCTGCTGCGCCCGGCTACGCTCCCGATCAGAGATCTCGCTGCGATCCTTGTTAGCACAGCGCAAACGCCAGGCCTGCCTCAGTCTCGCTCTCTCTCTCTCTCTCTCTCTCCCTCTCTCTATCTTTCTCTCAGTTTGCCTAGGCTAATTACATGCCACACAATTAAATATTTGTAACGCCCCGGCAGCGCTGCCAAATAATGCCCTCAACTTGTTGACTTTATCCTAACCTCTACTTCTCTCTTCCCTTCGCAGACGCATGTTCCCCTCGATGCGGCTGAGCGTCTCCGGCCTGGAGGAGGAGACCAACTATTGCGTGCTGCTCGAGATGGTGCCCATTGGCGACTGCCGCTACAAGTTCTCCGGCTCGCAGTGGGTGCCCGCTGGCGGTGCCGAGCCGCAGAGTCCACAGCGCATGTATCTGCATCCGGATAGCCCGGCCACGGGTGCGCACTGGCAGGCGCAGCCCATACTCTTCAACAAGGTGAAGCTGACGAACAACACGCTGGACAACAGCGGACATGTAAGTGCAGTTGACATCCTTATGCCTTATGCCTTATGCCTTATGCCTTATGCCTTATGCCTTATGCCTTATGCCTTATGCCTTATGCCTTATGCCTTATGCCTTATGCCTTATGCCTTATGCCTTATGCCTTATGCCTTATGCCTTATGCCTTATGCCTTATGCCTTATGCCTTATGCCTTATGCCTTATGCCTTATGCCTTATGCCTTATGCCTTATGCCTTATGCCTTATGCCTTATGCCTTATGCCTTATGCCTTATGCCTTATGCCTTATGCCTTATGCCTTATGCCTTATGCCTTATGCCTTATGCCTTATGCCTTATGCTTTATGCCTAATGCCTTATACCCTGTGATCTACTCCCGCAGATCGTGTTGGCCAGCATGCACAAGTATCAGCCGCGTCTGCATGTCATACGCACCGCTGATCTGGCGCAGATTCCCTGGGCACCGCAGCAGGCTTTCGTATTTGCCGAGACGGAGTTTGTGGCCGTCACCGCGTACCAGGTAAGCGCCAGGCTGAACGCAGTCTTTTGCCAATTCATTGAGCGACTAATTGGTTCATTTGGGCAGCGATCGCTCAAATTAGCATGGCACGCCCATGGGTCTAGGGTTTGTTTGGCTGGTCGCCTGGCCACATCCTCCCGCTGTGTTTTTGTCTATGTCTGAGCTCATTGAGCAGCGACGCGCCTGGCGACGGCCTGTCCCTGCGTCCGTCTGCCTCTAATTAGCCTGATCACTTCCACAAGATCATCAGCGGCACAAAGTTGTCAAGTCATGAGCGACAGCTCAAGTGGCCAGCTCTCGCTCTCTCTCACTCGCTCTCTCTCCCTCTGGGTGTCAAGTGGCGCTGTTACTTAACGCCAGCGACTGCGCCTGCGCCTGTGCCTGCTCCTTCGCCTGGCAATTGTCGTATTTCATGCAATCTCCGTCTCGTATTCCGCAGAACGATCGCATCACCAAGCTGAAGATCGACAACAATCCGTTTGCCAAGGGCTTCCGCGAAACGGGACAATCGCGCTGCAAACGCAAAATGTCTTCATCGCCAACGGACGAGGATCAAGATCGCAGCGCCCAGACGCATTCACAGTCCTCTGGCTCGCTTGACATGTCGCCAGGCAAATCGCCAGCGACAGCGGCCCTCGCAGCAGAAGCAGCAACAACATCCAACAGCAACAGCAACAACAGCAACAACAACAACTTCGAGCAGGATGCCCCGCAAATTAAGCGCATGAGATCAAATGGATCCGCCTGTTCGTTATCATCATCGCTCGATGGAGCTGACGCTGGCTCCACGACGCTGCTGCCTGGCGCCGGTGCGCTGGGCTCCCCTCCGCCGCCTGCTCAGCCGCACGGCGCCAGTGCATTCATGCAGCACTTCCAGCAGAACATGCAGTCGCTGCTGCGTCCCTCCCTGGTCGACTTGGCCTGCACATATTTCGGCCGGCCGCATGAGTACAATGCAGCAGCAGCAGCAGCAGCGACGTCGACGCCGGCGTCGCACTTGTATACGCCGTCCATTTTGCAAGCCGCGCTGCCGGCACTTCCGGCGCTGGCGCTGCACACGCATTGCAACATTTCCGCTCAGCCAACAGTGTCGGAAGACTCCACAAACGACGAGCTGGAGCTGGATGTGGGCAGCGAAACAGCAGCAGCAACAACAACAACAACAAGAGCAGCGACGCCGGAGCAACTGCAGCCGGCAGAGGCGCCCAGCAAGCGCAAGGGCTTCAGCATCTCTGCCATACTGGGCGGCGGCAGTTAGTCGCACTTTAGCTATTATTATTATTATTATTACTATTGCCTTTGATATTATCTAAACTGTACAAATTTAAGTCGACTTTGGCCTGATTATGTATTAAGTTTGTGTGTTTTAAGTTTCAATAAAAGTTGCTATTAATTTAAAGAGAACTGCAATTGCACTGCTTTCTTTCTACTGCTGCGCTTTGCTCTTAAGCTTAAGAGCAGCTGCTGTTGAGTTTGATGTTATAGTTGGCAACACTGCAGCATCTATGTCATTGCACTGCTTGCTTTGCCACAGCTTAAGAGCAACTGAAATGTAAGTAATTTTTAGCTTAAAAGCTTAAGAGAAAGTGTAAGTAATTTTTAGCGCATTTAAAATTATAGTTGTGCTGCTTTGATTTATGTTTTGTACTTGTTATAAAGGCTAGTAACTATTTTAAAACTTAATAAAAAAAAACTAATAAAACAAATAAGGGGCTTTTATTTTATTTATGTTTAATTTACAAGCTATCTGTATAATAATTATTACATTTTGTAAGGGGGTAGTTACAGCAGTTTTTACATATATGGGGACGATTATTACGTATAGGCTTGAGCATTTTTATTTAATTTTTTATGCTTAACATTAACAGTTTAAGACAAGCAGAGCTTCATTGTAGTTGGCAACACAGCATATTTTTGAATTTAAAATTATTGGGTTGACCGAAAAAAAAACTAAAAATATTTTTTTAGTTTTAGAATGAACTTTAATCTATTAATTAATTTAATTGATTATTATTCATTATTAATATATTTTCCATTTTGTTGGATAATAAGTAAAATTAAGAGACTGATTGCTTTTTAACAGTTTTTTTCTGCAGCTTAACAGAGCTTGCAGTACTTAATGAATTTGACAGCATAGTTGGCAACGCAGCATATTTTTGTCTACGCTGCACTGCTTGCTTTGAAGTGTGTAATTTAGCGCTTTGCACTGAAGCTTAAGAGAAATTTAACTACAGCACGGCATAGTTTCTACACTCCTTTCTCTCTCTCTCTCTCTCTCTCTCTCTTAGCTGTGAGCTCTAAGGTGCTCTTAACGCGACCCTTTTGCTAATTGGCAGCTCTAAGCAGACTTCAAAGCCTGCACGCCCACCACTCGCTGCTGTAGGTAAATGAAGTCAGTTGCCCAGGCGGGCCTCTCTTCCCTCCCCCCTCTCTCTCGCTTATCAGTGGTGCAACATCTAGCTAGCGCATGCAGACGCAACTCTCGCCCAAATCACAACTTCCGCTAGACATTAATCCCCCAGCAATTTACAAGATAAACGCTAGAATTTCAACAACATCATCAGCAGCAGGCAGTCGGCAACAGGCAGCAGGCAGCAGCGACAGGGGCAGCTTCCTCCATTAGCCACACAGATCGGGCCAGAACATAATTCGTTTGCAATTAAATAGCTCGACAAGGCATGAAATTCGGTTGCAGCCCTTCCTCGTATGGCAACAGTTGCACGGCGGAGTAGCAGTCGAAGTAGGAGTAGGAGTAGGAGTAGGAGTAGGAGTAGGAGTAGGAGTAGGAGTTGTAGTAGGAGTATACTCTCCGGAGACTCATAAGAGCCAATGATGTTTATGACGTTGACTGCGACGTCGGCTGCGCAGTCAAAGAAAAACACACAGACAATTTATTATGTAAGCAGCAGTTGCAAGTTCTTGTTGTTGTTGTGCTTGTTTTTATAGCATTTAACCAATGGAAATGGAGAAACACGTCTACTTCGATTTGCAGCTTCGACAAGCAAAGTACAACATTCTCATTAGCTTATTATAATGTTAATATTCGCTACAAATTGCAGCCCGTTCAGACAATAAGCACAGCAGTTATAGTCGCAGAAATTTTTCCATACAAAAGCAGGATTGACGTCAAGGCTAGCGTTGTATGTGTGAGATCGGCACGTGCGTGTAACTACCATACATAAAGTGTAAGTAGTAGTTGCTGTAGAAGAAATAGTAGTCATAGATGTTCTAGTAGTAGCAGTATTAGTGATGAAAGATTGAGTAGTAGAATAAAGTATTATTAGTAGAATAATTAGTGGTATTAGAAGAATTAGTATTATTAAAAGAAATAGGTGTATTAGAAGAAGTAGTAAAAAAAGAAGAATTAGTAGTAGTAGTAGTATAGAAGAATAAGAATATTTAGTAGTATTAGAAGAATTTGTAGTAGTAGAAGAATTAGTAGTATAAGAAAAATTTGTAGCAGTAGAAGAATTAGAGTTAGTATTAGTAGTAGAATGTAAGAGTTATAAGTATTAGAATAATAAGTAGTATTTGAAGAATTAGTAGTAGTAGTAGAAGATGTAGTAGTATTAAAAGAATTAGTAGCAAAAGAAGATTTAGGAGTAGTTGAAGAATTGGTAGCAGTAGTTAAGAAGAATTCGAAGTAGTATTAAAAGAATTAGAAGTATTAGAAGAATTAATAGTATTCGAAGAATTACTTGTAGTTTAAGAAGAATTAGAAGTATTAGAAGAATTAGTAGTATTAGAAGAATTACTCGTTGTATAAGAAGAATTAGAAATATTAGAAGAATTAGTAGTATTAGAAGAACTACTTATAGTTTTAGAAAAATTAGTAGTATTAGAAGCACTACTAGTAGTTTTAGAAGAATTATTCATAGTATTATAAATTAGTATTAGCTGAAATTGATGTTGTTGTTGCTGTTCTTAATTCTTTTATGCTGCTGCTGCTGCTGTTGTTGTTGTTGTTGTTGTTCTGCAGCAACTGCGGAGCCAATGATGAAGTTTACGATGACATGCGTCACCACCCACGTACCCTGCTCTGCAAGCAGAGACGGAGGCGTTCGCAGACGCAGCAGCAGAGACCGAAAAAAAAACAACAAGAAAAGAAGAAGGAGAAGGCGAGGGAGAGGGAGAGGGAGAAGAACAACAAACAACAATTTCAATTTACCACCAAATCGATTTTCAAATTGAAGTCGCCAGGGAATAGCAAAGGCAACAGCAACAGAAGCAGCAGCAGCAGCGCCAGGGGAGGGACAGCGACGGGCAGCGGCTGCAGGGGAAGGAGAGTGAGAGCGATCGGCGCTACTCTGCGGTTTTATAGAGGGGGAACGGGTGACAGATGTCGCTCTAGCTGCAGTCGCCGCCGCCGCCGCCGCCGTCGCTGCGTTGACAGGCGCAAGGTTGCGCGAGTGCGTTGAATGCCTCATTAAATGCCCTCGACTGCGCTCGACTGGCAGATGTCGCAGGTTGCACGTTGCATGTTGCACTATGCGTGTGTGTGTGTGTGCGTAATTAATGCATTTGACTGTTGCATTTTACGGCTCGCCCCATGAAATTAGATACGCATTGTCTTGCAGCCAATTGCTGTGTGCTGTTTGTGTAAACAAAAAATGGGGGGGCAACAACAACAACTACAACAACAGCGAAACCATTAGCATTTCCTAAACGAAAGTTAATTTGTTGCCGCGGGCAGCATAAACAAGTGCTAATGAGTGTAAAAGCGCTTTACGCGTGGCAAGCAGGCACTTTAAAATGGCCGCCATTACGCGCTGTCAGCAAGCAGTTCCCGTTGCAGTTACACTGCTTGCTTGGAGCTTAACGGCGCTGCACTTGCTGACGGAGGGTGACATTTGTAGGCAGTGCTGTCAGTAATTAGTTGATATAAATAGCTATAAGGATTATACAAAAAGCCAAAAGAGCTGCTGTTATTTGGTTTATTAGGTAGTACAATTGAGCAGTTTAACTGCTGGCATGCATTTTTGTAAGTCATTTAATTATTTGTATATTTTGTTATTATTGAAAACGGCAGAAATGAAGTACGCGACACGAGTTCCAAAACAGACTGATGAGCCGCTTTCACGGCTCCTTTATTTATATCAAAATCTTATTCTAACTTATCTCTATATTAAGCTACGGGGGGTTACATGAGCGCCCTAAGCGATAAGTGTGTATTTATATTTAGGATCACAATGTGTAATGTTGCATTGCGTGGGTCAAGCTGCTGTCATATGCATATGCTGCGGACTCCTACACGCTGCGTTGGTCAGGCCTATCTCAAGTGTTGGACTGATTTATATTTAACCTTTTGAACTCATCTGCTTGACAAAGTATTTATTCGATTCAGAAAGTTCATTGCCTTCTAAACGTTGCTGGTGTCAAAAACTTATTTCTAGTGCATTGTTTATGAGTTGACAACGGCAAGAAACTAATCTTAGCATTCTAAACTTCATCTCAACTGCAGTGTTCAATCCATGTGTACTCTATAGGATTGAACATCCTGGCCCTGTTGAAAGGTGTACCTTTCAAAAAAATACATTCTTTATGTCTTGTTTTCTGGCCCTGCTAGATGGCCGTTGTTTACATAAGTCATATATTTCTTATGTCTTAATATATCTGGCCCTGCTAAACGACCGTTACTTATAAAATGACATTTCTTCTAAATATCTTAAATTGTATATCATTATTCTAAGCTATGCGGGGCAGGGCAATTGTGGCTGGCAAGAATTGTGACGGCATGCGGCATACTCGCTGGATGAGGATGATAAGTCCCACGACGACCCCAGCGATCAAGATCATTGCTGTGATGCTAAGAGAATAGTGAGCTGCATGGTGCCACTCCAGTTCGACCGGAAAACCCATAATCCGACCTTGGCGGGGAAGCTCTGGAATCTTGAATGCCTGGATACCTCCTTTTACCTCGATATGGTTCATCGCTGGAAGCTGGTCCGTTAGGTTTATCCTTGGTATCCAAAATGATACATCTGACGTCCGGTCCTCGAAAGCCCATAGACTGACATGCTCAGAATGCAGGTAACATCCGGCCTGAAGCTGCAGTATTCCTACGCCAGTGAGTTCCAATGTGCTTGTTTTGTCTGCACAGAACACATCCGCAATTATTTTGGTTGAGGCGGAGAATAACCAAGAGTTCGGTTGATGTAGTTGGTGCCAGGTTGTCTCAGGCATCATTACGTTTACATAGCATTCTTCGATAATGGGTGACCTTTTCGCAAGTAGAAGGACTTCACACTTGGTCGCCTTGTTACAATTGAAGAGAGGGTGACGCTGCTCGCAAATGGTTAGTTCCTCCATCTTCTGGCAGTGCTCCCAATTGTCTTCAGACATGCCATAATAAACAGTCCTCGCTTCATCCACTAGTATATATTTATACACGGGATTTATGCTGACGAAGCGCTCACTGTGTACCACAGGTAGCTGATATACTTGATATGCTCGCAAAATGTTTTGGCTGATCAGCGGAATCTTTACGTGGAACAGAATGGCTGACTTTGTTGTCCGGGCCTTCACTTTAGCAGTCCTTCCAAGCTCTAATGGATCCAAAGTAGGTAGCTGTAGTCCAGATGGCATGTTGAGCGTAATCTCCTGAATGTGCTTCTGGAACTGGGTAACGGGTAATAGGCTGTCCAGGAAATTTCCCTTCTTGTTCCACATCAGGTTGATGATGCCCTGCTGGAGATGTTCGAAGGCATCCATAGCCTGATTCAGCGTTTCGAAAGCTTGTAGAAACAATTGCTCATCGCCTACTCTGTCCGTGGCGTCTTTGATTTTCAATATGTTGTCGTCTATCCTCTGGA
Source organism: Zaprionus bogoriensis (assembly GCA_035046045.1). Classification (NCBI taxonomy): domain Eukaryota; kingdom Metazoa; phylum Arthropoda; class Insecta; order Diptera; family Drosophilidae; genus Zaprionus; species Zaprionus bogoriensis. Next base: position 1,467,525 of record JAWNOI010000192.1, on the reverse strand, counting down.
AATTTCCCCAGATTGCCTTGTTCTGCTTGTCGAGCACCTCCAGAGTAGCGTCTAGTACGGAGGACCGGTTGCGCAGTAGGTCCAGAAGGTATCCTTCATTTTCCCTGCCTTGGTCCACCCTCCGCATTAACTCTTCGGCCTGCTCTTCATCCATTAGACCGAAGACCGCACTATAGATGGACCCAAGTATCTGCAACGGCGCCCTTGGTAGACGCTGCTTGCCCGGTGTCCTTATGTGTTTAATGATATCGTCATGTTGTAACAGCCTCTTTGCTTTGCTGTCCAATGTCGATATCATTGAATTCACTTGTGCATCGTTTTTCAGTGTTTCGCCAATGTCCTGTGTCGCTGCCAACGCTTCGTCCACTCGGTATTTGAACGCGTCATAGTCCTCCATGTCCGCATGTATAATTATGTCCCACGATGTTCTTGACAGGCCGACAATTCCCTGATCTTCGTAAAATATCCCTGCCTTATCTCTGATTTGTGTTACATTTTGACAATTTGTGTTCTTAAAAATACTTAGAAATGCTAAGATACAAAGTATTAAATTTTTATTCTTAACCTTTCTTGGATTTGTTTGTCTACTTGCGGATACCTTATGTGGTATCTCGTTTCGATTATTGTTTTTATTTGAAATGTTTTTCTCATTTTCTTCCGTAGGAAAAGGACAAAAATTGTGTGTGGATCTCATAACCACTCCATTGCTTGTCCTTACTTCTACCATTCGACAAAGTCCATCCTTTCCTATGATGGACTTTGTCACCCTGCCCCTCCTCCAATTGGTTTGAACCAAATTATCATCTTTTAAGAGAACTAGGGTGCCAGGTTCGATGTTCATTTTTGGATTTGCCCATTTGTACCTTTTTTGTAACTCGGACAAGTATTCCACGGACCATCGCTTCCAAAATTCTTCCGAATTTGCTTGGACTGCCTTCCAGTGGTCTCGGAACCCCTTATAACTTTTATTATTATCTGCGTCAACTATCGTTGACATAGCTTCTCCTAAGATAAAATGGGCAGGTGTTAACACTTGCAAATCATTCGGATTGTCGGACAACGGTGTTAAAGGTCTAGAATTCAAAATAGCTTCAATTTGTGTCATTAACGTAGTGAGTTCTTCGAACGTCATTACACCGTTTGACACCTTATCAAAATGTTTTTTTACTGATTTAACACATGCTTCCCATAATCCTCCTACATGTGGAGATCGAACTGGTATGTTCACCCATTCGATCTGTTGTTGTGTACAAAATTGTTCTATGTCTCCCTGCTGCTGCTTGAAACATTCATAAATCTCCTTCAGTGAGTTTGCTGCCCCAATAAAATTTGTGCCATTGTCGCTATATATTTTCCTCGGGCAACTTCGTCTACCTATAAAACGCTTTAGTGCGCCTCTTGATATTATGTCAGCTGGATTATGTTTTGTATCCACATAATTCCAGTTTGACACTTCGGAATTGACTTGAATATAATTTACCCTATGGCAAACAAATGTTTTAAGTGTTGCTGGTTCAAGTTTTAACCAGCATAGGACAATCTTGGAGTCAGAGTAATATTGTATGGTGTCGAACTCCATTTTTAAGCTTTCCTTCACCTTTATTATTAATTCAGTCAATAATGTTGCCGCACATAGTTCTAAGCGAGGCAAAGATAAGACTTTTGTGGGGGCGACTCTCGATTTTGAGGTCGCTATATTAATAAAAGTTCTTCCGTCTGCACTACACGATTTTACGTATATGACGGCTCCATACGCTTTGGTGGATGCGTCACAAAAACCGTGTAGCTCAATACGGTCCACATTATCCCCAATTAGTCTTCTTGGTACCATTATCTTATTAAGTGTGGGTAGATCAGATCGTAACCTACCCCATGTTTCTAGTATATCTCCGGAAATCTCTTCATCCCAATCCTTTTTTTCCTTCCATAGCTCTTGGATTAAAATCTTGGCAGTTACTGTAACTGGGTTGACTAATCCTAATGGATCAAAAAGTCTTGAGATATCGGACAATATATTTCGCTTAGTTGGCTTTAGCTTGCATTCCCAATTGCATTTTATTGCAAACTTGTCAATATCTGGCATCCAAGCTACTCCCAGAGCCTTAATGCTATCTGCCTGCTCCTTATCAAACTCTAGGCGCATGCCTCTGTCGACTTTTGGAATATTTTCTAAGACTTGTGCGCTGTTGGAACACCATTTTCGCAAATGGAATCCTCTTTTTCTTAGCTCACTGGAAATATATTTTTGGATTTCCTGTGCTTGTGAGACACTATTCGCACCTGTCATTAGATCATCCATATAAAAATCGTTTTTGACAATGCTAGCCATTTTAGGAGCTTCATCCTCTATCTCTTCTGCTGCCTGTTGTAAGCATTTTACTGCTAAATATGGTGCAGCAGCTGTGCCATATGTCACTGTTTTTAGTGCATATGTTTTTAGAGGGTCATTTCGGTCCCATCGCCAGAAAATCAACTGAAACTTTTGGTGCTCCTTCTGTACCCAAATCTGTCTATACATCTTTTCAATATCCGCAGAGATAGCAAATTTATATTTGCGAAATCTCAGCAGTATATTGAAAAGATCCTCTTGCAGTTTAGGTCCAGTAAGGAGCACGTCATTAAGGGCTAAGTTATTCGATGTCTTACAAGATGCATCAAAAACTACCCTTAATTTCGTAGTCGTACTATCTGGCTTTAAAACACAGTGATGAGGGAGATAATATTTACTGTTTATTTTTTCTGGGCTCTGAACCTCAACCATGTGTCCTAAATCGATATATTCTTTTAAGAATAGAACATATTGTTCTTTCAGCTTCGAATTTTTCTCTAGCTTTCGCTCTAAGGTCAAAAACCTCCGTTTGGCTTGTGACTCAGAGCTACCTAATTGCATCATATTAGACTTAAAGGGCAATTTAACTAAGAACTTCCCATCCGAGCCTTTGCTTACATTATTCGCAAAGATATCCTCGCATAGGATTTCTTCCTTAGTAAATTTCGGAGCCTTTATATTGACTTCTTCAACTTGCCAAAATCTCTGAAGTTGCTCGTCTAAGCTGTCTAACCTTTCGGTTACTGTGCCACAAACTGCTGGTGATTCCTTTATCACCAACGGACCAGTGGCTACCCATCCAAACTCTGTTTTATTTAGTCTTATTTGACCATTATTCAGAGTTGTTGTACCTTCTAACAAGGTCTCATAGAATTGCTCAACTCCCAACAGCATATCTATTCTTTTTGGAATATTAAATGATGGATCAGCTAAGCCTAAGTCTGAAGCCACTTCTCCTATTTCAAACCGGCGAGCCGGTAGCTCAGAGACAATATTTTTCATTACTAACGTTTCAATTTGTGTATTGAAACTGGAATTTTTGGATCTTATGTGAACTTCTAAGCACTCTTTTATATGTGCTGTTCCTCCAGAAATTCCTTCAATGGAAGTTTGAATTTTACTTCCTTTAATGCCCAGTTTCTTCTGCATAGCTGCAGTAAGAAAATTCACCTGCGAGCCGCTATCAAGCAGAGCTCGACAGTCATGCCAATTTCCGTCCTTATCTTTTACTTGAACTATGGCTGTGGCCAGTAAAATATACTTTTTTTTATCTAAATTACTGGACTTACTGACTGTGGCATTTTTCGCATTTTTGTTAGAAGGCTTATGCAGTAAGACATGATGGGACATTTTACAATCAGAACACACCTTTTTACAATTTTTGTATTGGTGGTCTCTGCCTAAACAGCGGCCGCATACCTTATGCTTAACCACCGTTTCCCATCTGTCTTGGCTATTTAAAGCCTTGAATTTATAGCAATTCTCCAAAGGATGAGCACCTTTGCATTTCAGTATGCATGCTTCGTCCTTTCGGAGTTTATTATTGCTACTGGGCCTTATTTGACTCGCTTCTAGAGCGAAAAATTCGTGCTCCAGGAATTTGAGCAGCGGCTCTAGCGACTGAATTTCCCTAGAGTTGCTGAGACCGCTCTCATATTTTGACCTCAATGGGTCACTTAATTTCCGTAGAAAGAGGAAATTAAATAGGCTCTGAAGAATATCTTCATTCTTCAAGCCCATGGCTTTTATAGCCTGGACATTTTCTTGGATCGTGTCCAAAAGAGCCTTAATGGTCGATGCTGAATCCCCGACATGGGGTGCATCGACCAAATTTTTCAAGTGCACACTCAGCACTGCTCTTTTGTTGTTGAATTTAGCATCCAACAAGGACCATGCAAGTTTGTAATTTGCGTCAGTCGGCGCCAAACTTGCTATGGTGGCAGCTGCGTCACCGTGTACCTTTGTTTTTAGGACGCACATTTTTTGTGCGTCCGGAATCATAGTTGATCCTATCAGTTGTTGGAACAACTCTTTGAAAGTCTTCCATTCCTCATATTTGCCAGAGAACGACGGAATATCGACTCTAGGCAGAGTGAATGGAAGACTCTCGCTTCTTGACCTAGAGGCAAGTTCCTCATAGGCCTCGTTAAGCGAGAAAAAAGTTTCTGTCAGATCATCATCATCGTACTCATCCATGTACGTGATGAAAATTTCCTGACAGTTTTTCTTTGCTTGTCTCACTTCGCTCATGGGTTCATGTCCAGCCTTAACTCTATTTAAGGCTGACCGATATTCACCCAGCAAATATGAGAATTTTTCACACACATTTTTCGTGCGTTTATCACCCTTAGAGTCAGGCTTCACGGCCTTCCCTAAGGGGTTAATGGAACTTAATAGTACATGTGTTTTATAAATTAAACCACGTACCTGCTCGCCGTACTTCTCCTTGAAGTACGGCGTCTTTTTTGCCTCTGCTGAGAGTTCGAGCAACCTCTTGTCGTTGAGCTCGAACTGCTCAGTGATGGCAGTCAACTCCTCCTTGTACAGCCCTAGCTGTACCGAGTCTGTCCGACTCGCTTCTGCCGCCGCGGTGTTGTAGAGGATTTCCAGGGCTCCTCCTAGAGCCTTCTGGGTTTCTATTAACTCCATAGTTGTCTCCATTTTTCCACAACACGCACGCAAATTTTTTTTTTTTTAAATATATTTTATTTATATATATTTAAAAAAAAAACAAACACACGGGTTTTTTTTTTTTAAACACACGCGTACCGAAATTGTTTATAAAATTTAAATTTTACTTCACAATGTTCACTGATCACGTCGGGGTCACCAAAATGAAAACGGCAGAAATGAAGTACGCGACACGAGTTCCAAAACAGACTGATGAGCCGCTTTCACGGCTCCTTTATTTATATCAAAATCTTATTCTAACTTATCTCTATATTAAGCTACGGGGGGTTACATGAGCGCCCTAAGCGATAAGTGTGTATTTATATTTAGGATCACAATGTGTAATGTTGCATTGCGTGGGTCAAGCTGCTGTCATATGCATATGCTGCGGACTCCTACACGCTGCGTTGGTCAGGCCTATCTCAAGTGTTGGACTGATTTATATTTAACCTTTTGAACTCATCTGCTTGACAAAGTATTTATTCGATTCAGAAAGTTCATTGCCTTCTAAACGTTGCTGGTGTCAAAAACTTATTTCTAGTGCATTGTTTATGAGTTGACAACGGCAAGAAACTAATCTTAGCATTCTAAACTTCATCTCAACTGCAGTGTTCAATCCATGTGTACTCTATAGGATTGAACAATTATATACAACTTAAATTAAAATTATAAATAAGCTTCTACTAAAATATGGTATGAAGTTTATAAATATATTATTTTACATATGTCATTTAATTATTTGAATATTTTGTTTTATATACAACTTAAATTAAAATAAATAATTTTAATTCTGTTTATTTGAGCAGCATTTAAGCTTCTATTGAAAATTTTTTTAAAGTCATTTAATTATTTAAATATTTTGTTATTATATACAACTTAAATTAAAATTAAAAATTAGCTGCTAATGAAACTTAGTATGAAGGCTATAAATTACATTGTACCTATGTTTCCTAGCTATTATTCTATTAAGGTGTTTTCACAGTGCTCAACCCATTTTTGACTTTCCAGTTTGGTAGGTGACATGCTAGAGGATTGGCGGGCTTTCCTCACTGCTGTAAGCACTGCAGCAGAACAAACCCTATTATTGGTATTCCCAGTTCTTTTTCTAAATTGGTAGTTTTTAGTTACCAATCAGCGTCAATTATTGGCCGATTCGACTTGGAATTAAATTTTAAAATAAAGTTATTCTTAAACTAAATAAAAATATACATTTTTATAGCGATTTCTTTAGTTCTGACCGTAAAAACAGCTGACTGGACAGAACTGCTACTCCACAAAGAGAGAGAGAGAGAGAGCTATCGCTCTGCTCGCCTGCGTTCCAGTCGCTCTTTCTAATCTCTCTGCCTCCCTCTCTCTCTCACTCTCTTTTACGACTGCGGGCCAGTGCCGGCGTTAAGCAAGCAGACAAAACGCACAAAGAGCTGCCACTTGAGTTTGCATTGTTGCAAGGATACATATTTGCTCGACGAGAGAATGCAACAAAGGCCTGTGCGCAGGGCGTCGTGTGCCGCCGGCGACGAACCTGCTCATCATAATCTGAGAGCATATCCTTTCTAGCTTAATCCGTGGTTTTAAACTGGAGCGAAGCCAAAGCCATGCGCTTATGCAAATGGGCTCACATGTGGGCCAAGACAACGAGGATCGCGATGCGAGGCTGCCGTACTCCGAGGCTGGCACAATTAACAAAGCGTGTAATTTTTCAAACGTAGCGCGTGAACAATGGCACAAACAATTACAGGATAATGAAAATCCACCCACACAAGCAGGCTTAGCCTATCGAGGGAACCAGTTCGTACGAGCACGTACGAGCGAACTGCAAATCCCCGGCGAACAATTAAGAACCAGCAACAACAAAGGCTGCTGTCAAGTGCGCGTCCTGCGCGGGTCTTTGTCCGCTTTGGGCCTTGTTTACAAGTCTATTGAGTGCAAACTGCAGCAGTATCTCAGATCGCAGCATAATTTGCATATTATGCCTTTGTGCAGCTACCTGTTGCCGCAAACATGCATGCACACAAGTATATATATACATATGTGTGTGTGTGTGTGCTAATGCAGGCGTAGCTATCACCGCTGAACTAGTTACTTATCGGAAATCGATATCGAACTGCAGCTTTTGTCTGCAATTAATATCGGCGAGGCGAACTCCCATCTCTCTCTCTTTTTGCCCAATTTCTTTGCTAAAATTATTATTAATCTCTTTGCATTTGCAATTTGTGTGCATAAATATTGCAAAATGAGTGCAAAATCAAAAGTTATTGACGCAATCAATGCTGGCGTTGATGATGACGACGATTCCTTTCACTCGTTTGCCCAGAGTGAGTCCGATACGTTCGACTTGGACGATCCCTCGGACCTCGGGGATGACGACACTATAACAGATGACGTCAGCTTGGGAGAGAGCGCTCATGCCGTGAGAAATGTACTTTATATATATATTTAATACTTGATAGTTGTATTCCTCTCCTTAATAGATCTCGAACCTATGCGCCGACTACGGCGCTTCACTGGCCGATATAAGCAGCTCTACGTTCAGCGAGCGCCAGTTGCCAAAAACCAGCCAGCAGACTGTAAGTAGCCCTAATTATGTGAATTTGTATAAAAAATTTCTATATTTCACTGCAGGGTATTTCTGATATGCAGCGTATGCTTAGTCCAGGCAAACATATGCTGCCAAAGCTAAGCCCTACGCGCCAGCGCTGTACTAATCCTTATTTGGTACCGCAGCCAAAGGCAGGCGCTGTGAAGCCCGACATGAGTCTGTTCCAAATGAGGGACTCACTGCAGCTGAGTGCCAATACGGAGGCCTTGCAGAAATTCGCCTTCACCGAAATCTGGATCGAACGACAGCAGACGTCCAAAGGCAAACGCTCCCTTCATCGTCAGTTGTCCGCTGCATTGGATGACTATTTCGACAAGAAGGGCAAAGACCAATTCGAAGATCTATCACTGCAGGAGCAGCACAAGAGCAAGGACATTGAGACTGCAGCAAAGTGCGGGCAGTCAAGCAGGGTAGAGAATATATATATTATATATATACTATACTATATAGTACTATATACTATACTATATAGTACTATATACTTTACTATACAGTACTATATACTATACTATACTTTACTATATACTACATACTATACTATACTTCACTATATACTATACTATACTATATTCGACCATATACTATGCGATATTTTACTATAAACTATACTATACTACTACTATATTCTATACTATATTATATATATTGCATCTTTCAGTCGAGCAGTCCGCCAGCAATGCGTATTCAATATGTGCCGGAAACCGAGCCCTACATATCACCCTTCGAGGACTTCATAGCTCCAGCACCGGAGGTGAAAATACCAGGCGAAAGACCATATACAATTGTGCCAGCTGGCTACGATCTGACCAGGTTGGTGGAGTACAAGGATCCCAATCACTGGCATCGACGTCCCACCACACGCTACGATACGCGACCCTGAAGCAGTCACGTATATATTATATACCTATATATATTAAATCTTATATTGCATATACTACATTGGCCGCCAAACTGGTCTCATTCGAAGCCTTTAATAAACTGCTTATCCCCGACAATTCCCAAACAATTAAAGCCGCGCCGAAGACATATCACCAGCGTGGCCAAAAACTGGAACGTCATCGGGCAAATTAGAGATGATAGCGTGCCAGACACGAAGTTAGAGGGGAGCTGCGTCTTGTCTGGTTTAGCTTTGGGTAAACACGTTTAGATTAATCCTTCATGCAGTTTCCGAGTCCAGGACTGGCGCCCTGTGCGCTCTTGATAAAATTGTCGCCAGCGAAAATGTCCCTGACTTTGATTTTGGCCGCTATAGCATTAATTTCCAGCGAAGTTACACATGGCAACAACGAAAATAACAACAAACAAACAACTGCAGGGCAGCAGTAGGCAGCAACAACAACAAACACGCCGAGGCCTGGGACGAAAAAAGTTCGCTTATCTGCGCTGCAAGATCGGAGCCAGCGCCGGCGTTCATTTGACTTTGACATGCGAACGTTTGTGAACCTGAACCTGGAGCTGGATCTGGATCTGGGTCTGCTTGTGCTTGAGGCAGCATGTGAGTGTGTGTGTGTGTGTGTGTGTATTTGTGTTTGTGTGTTTGTCGACTGCTGCTGCTAAATGAGAATTCAATAAATTTTAGCAAATAGCCCGCAGCAGCAGCAACAACAACAACAACAACACAATGCTCGTTTGGCATCGTTAGTCTTTTTGGCGACGTTTAACATGAATATGCAGCGTGGCTAATGTGGAGCCCATAAACACTTCCAGCGGCAACATGAATGGGATTGCAGGCCCACAGCCGACAAGCAACAGATGTCGCCACTGCGAGGGAAACAGGTTGTCGCTACGTGTGTGGGGCCAGCGAATGGATTGGGGACTGCAGCGAATGGATTGGCCGAAAGTTGGGGATAGCAATTGTTTCTTAACGCGATTTGAAATGAAATGCCACCGTCGAAGAATTGCAATTTGGGCAATAGCCAGCAGCCACCAGCAGCCACATCCGTATCAGCGCTCACTCTTTTTCTCTCTCTCGCTCTCACTCTCCTTCGCTAGTTCTACTGGTTCCGCTCAAAGATGCCGCCTTGTTTCCGTTGGTCACTGCATGCATATGTGTGTATGTGTGAGGCTGGGACTTCGACTGTGGCATGTAAATGGCAAACAACTACAACGTGAAAACATCAATTACATTTGCCTGTGCCTGCTGCTGGCCAGGATTACCTGGCGATCGTCGCGCTCAATCAGCGCATTGGCGCTGGCGCCAGCATTTAAGATGCGGTGCTCTCAGATCTGCTGATAAGCTCATGTCGTCGGCGTTCTTGTTGTTGTTTTTTCAGCTCCGTTCGTTTGCTCCCTCTCTGCCTGTTCGTTCATTCGCTGCAGTCATGTGAAGAGAGCGAACTTTGTGGCTCTCAGTGGGTCTGCGAGGGTGAGTCTGTGGAACTGGAACTGGTTTCTTTTTCACTTTTTTTTTGTGGCCAAGCATGCAAGAGATATGAGACGCAATTATGTTGAAAGAATGTGCGCAAAATGGAAACACAAAAAAAGGATTTCAGGAATTAATGAAAGTAGAGAGAGAAATATAAGTAATATGGCTAAGATGAATGCCAAAAGTAAGTGATTTTATTATTTTATTAATTATATTATTTTAATCAATAGAGTCGCAGTTGCAGGTTGAGCAACATGGCGTACGCCAGTTCTCCGGTGTTTGCCTCACACCGATATTCGCCTCTGCTGCTTAATAGAACTTAATCAATTGCTGCTGCGAATTAATGAAAATTATAATTAATTTGAGAGAAATGTAAGTAATATGACTAAAACGAATACCAAAAGTAACTGATTTTATTATTTTAATCAATTGCGTGCAGTCGCAGGTTGAGCAACATGGCGTACGTAAGTTCTCTGATGTTTGCCTCACACCGATATTCGCTATTGCTAGAACTTCATCAATTGTGCTGCTGCGATTACGTATTCCGCTCAGCAGCGAGGAAAAGCCTTTTCGCAATTCTTATAAAAAATCTTTATTTGCTCGCATTAAAATGCCAAAGACAATAAATCCATTACGAAATCATTTAAACAATTAAAATTGCATAATAAATACTTAGGATAAATACTGATGGTAAATACCTGGAAATCTTAATTAACTGCAAAATATCACAATTTAAGCTACAGACTGCGCTGGCAACTAAACGCTAATTAAATGTATAAGGCACTGAGGAGCGGCAGCAGCTAATGGGAGCACTGCAGCAGCAGCAGCAGCAGCAACAACAAGCACAGTGGAGTCGCTGCTACTAAACGGAGACAGTCGTGCCTAATATGTCCAATATGCTGAAGCTGCTGCGTTTGGGCTTTGGCGCAGCGGCAGCGGCCGCAGCAGCAGCAGCTGCATCGGCAGCGACATCGTTGGCCATGCAGCTAATCGACTCGGATTCCAGAGCAGGCTCCGTTGCAGCGCTCGTTGTGCTGGTGGTGCCCACGACGTCCACATAGGCATCAGCATCGGCATCTGAATCGACGGCCGAGTCGCAGCTGGAGGAGGCGCACGACGAATCTGGCGATGGCGGCGTGTACGCCCAACTTGGCGGTCCAGTGATGTGCCTGGCATAATAAATGCCCGGCTGTGGCGGCATTGGCGCTGGCAGATAGAAATTGGCCTCCAGTGTATCCAGCAGATAATGGCGCGGCAGCAGCATGCGCGAAGCCAGCCTCAGCTCATCGGCCATGCGCAGGCGTTTAGCCGACGGCGAAACGCTCAACTCCACATCGCTGACTGCGCTCGATCCTGTTACCTGTGCCTGTGCCTGCGCCTGCACCTGCACTTGTGCTGCTGCTGGTGGCGGCGAGTCGCTGAGCTTGCGCTTACAACGCGATTGGCCCGACTCACGGAAGCCCTTGGCAAAGGGATTGTTGTCGATCTTCAGCTTGGTGATGCGATCGTTCTGCGTGCGGGGAGACAAGAGGCAACATTAAAGATCGATCACTCAGTGCTGTCAGACTGAAAGTACACACCTGGTAGGCTGTCACGGCGATGAACTCGGTCTCGGGGAAGACATAGGCCTGCTGTGGAGCCCATGGAATCTGCGTGAGATCCGCTGTGCGTACGACATGCAGACGTGGCTGATACTTGTGCATGCTGGCCAGCACGATCTGTGTGTGTGTGTGAGAGAGAGAAAGGAGAACGCTTGATAAGTATCTATGTAATATGTCATCGAGCAGACTAAACCTACATGTCCATTGTTGTCCAGCGTGTTGTTCGTCAGCTTCACCTTGCTGAAGAGCAGCGCCTGCGATTCCCAGTGCTTGCCCGTGGCCGGGCTATCCGGATGCAGGTACATGCGCTGCGGACTCTGCGGCTCGGCACCGCCGGCGGGCACCCATTGCGAGCCGGAGAACTTGTAGCGGCAGTCGCCAATGGGCACCATCTCGAGCAGGACACAGTAGCTGGCCTCCTGCTCCAGGCCGCTGAGCGAGACGCGCATCGAGGGGAACATGCGTCTGCAAACGGGAGAAGATGAAGCAATCAAAACAATGGCCGACGGCGGATAGTGACATATTCGACGTTATCTGCGCTCTGTGATGCTCCAGGGCTTATCGCATGCTCTACATGCCATACTTATGAGTTGCAGATAAGCCCACGGATGGAGAGATAGTCCAAGTTAAATAGACCTGCACATACCTGCCACTTTTGGTGATGATCATCTCGGTGCCGATGTGATGGAACTGCTGCCACAGTTCATTGTTCTCCAGCTTGGCCTCCACACCTGGCAGCGAGGGCTGCGCCGGTACTGGCGCAGCAGGACCGAAGGGCGAGCCAAAGTTGGGCAGTAGACCACAGAGGGGATCTGCAAGAGGCACATAGAGAGGCACAAAGCTGGCGATCAGAAGCCGTCGGCAAAACGAAGCTGCGCTGCTGCTATGCTTACCTGGCAGACGTTGCATGATCTGCTGGCGATAGATCTCATGGGCGATCTGCTGCTGCATCCGCAGATCGGCAATGTTTGGCAGTGCCAGCATTTTGCAATGTTAACTCCAAGTGTGGCTTCTGTGCTAATAGAAGACTTGCGCTGCAGACGATCTCGTAGTTTTGGTAGTTCTAATACGCTGCTTCTCTGTAGATTCTCGCAGACGAACCGCTCGCCACGATGTTCGGATTGAAACTGTTGCGCTCTGTTCGTTTCGTTTGCCCTAACTCGATTCCAGCCGAATCCGGTCGGATCGCTCGGTTCCATGCCATTGTCTCAGGTAGTCGCTCGACCTGTTTCTCCGCTCTCAAGTGATCTCTCTCTGCGGCGTGCGCTCTCTGCCAGCTGCAGTGCTGGCATTGGCCAGCGATCGAGGCATAGCTTGTTGTCCCGCTCCAGCCAATGACTGCGCCATTTTGAGCAGATTCCCGTGTTGCGGGGGCTGAATAATGGGCAACCATATTACGGCTGATAGCATTGGACTGCACTGGCGGATTGGGGGCATCTCTTTGAACTGCACACATTTGGGTATTTATAGGAAGCGAAATGGAAATGTTTTAAATGCGGGTCAAATTGTAATCGCCGATTAGCCTAAAAGACTTTGGATTGGAAAACTGTTATAGAATTGGGATCTTACTTAAGTCAATTCGAAGCGGAAAGAACTCAGCGATTTGGGTCAGTCGTATTTGCATTATAGCATCTGAAATATTATAAAGTTTATTATGCAGGCATATAGATTCAATATTGTATTCGTTGCTAATATTCATCTGCGTAGTATTTTAGTAGTTCTAAAGTTTAATAGTGTCTAAAAGTATTACTATAGTTCAGTTTTATATATTTGAATTATATGCAAATATTATAAGCCAAGTACGTAACACCGATTTTTTGATTATTATGATATAAATTTATATAAATGTAATATAAATGATATTATAAATAATAATCCAAGTATATGACACCGAATATTTGATTATTGTAATTTTATAAGCCAAGTACAGAAAAACGATTATTTAATTATTATGATATTTGGATTATATTATAAAAAAAATATAATATATATTATAAAATTATATATATAAGTCATAATTGAAGTATATGACACAGATTATTTGATTATTCACTTTTCAAATTTGCAAATATTATAAGCCAAGTACATAACACCGATTATTTGATTATTATATTATTTGGATATATTTAAATATTATAAACCAAGTACATGACACCAATTATATGATTATTCTGTTTTATTTGATTATATTCAAATATTATAAGCCAAGTACATGTGACATTATATTATTTTAAAATGCATTTAACATTATATTTAAATGCATTTAGTTCCTCTGCGCAGAGTCCTGCATTTATTTTATTTTTTAGTTTTAGTTTTCATAAAAATCAATATTTCGATTAAGAATATTAAAAAAAAAAAATAGACGAAAATTGCTAAATTCCAAATAAATGAAATTCATTGCTTTAGTTAAGCAGAGCAAGTGGATAATAACTTTATCGAAAATATTCCTCCAGTAATGCATTTACTTATAATATACATATATATAATTTTAAAGGTACTCCTTCAATCCTTAACAGATCCTTCGATTCAGTAATGCATTTACTTATAATAAATAATATATATATAATTATTAAAGGTACTTCTTCGATCATTAACAGATGTTAGTCTCCCCACCAACAACTTTCCCAGCAAATCTACAGAATTTTAAGAAAATAAGCAAATAAGAAAACTAATTCTTTTCCCCAAAAGGAAGAAGTATATCAATTTGGGTCCGTCTCAGCTCAACTATTCTATATTATTATGCATTTTGTTAGCATAATAATCTGCTGCTATCACAGGCAGCTGACGCGCCACTTACTTTCTCAGCTAATTCTCGGGCATAATTCTGTATCGCAATCGTCGCATCTCAAGTGGATAGTGGATAGTGTATAGTAGTGCTCGCAGCGCTTATCCAAAAGCATCAAACAAGCTGCTGCTCGCAGCGCTACTGTGTTGTCGAACCAAAGAGAGATCCGCCCGGCGATAAGTTGCCGTAATCAAACGTTAAACGGCACTTGTAGCTGCTGCAGGGGCACAGCGGCAGCAGCAGCAGCAGCAGCAACAATAACAACAAGCAGACCGAGAACAAATTGTTGGGCATGATCAAACTGGCGCCAGGCGACAGCCGCAACGGCCACTTGAGTGTCGTAGACGAAATCGCAGTCACTTGTTGCCAGCACGCCACTTGTGCTGGCACCAGCAGGACGACAGTCACGGCGTCAGCGGCGGCAAAAACTCACAGGCGCGTCATAAAAATCATCACACTTTGTCCCAGGGATGCTGGGCTGCTGCTCCTGCTGCTGGGAACAATGCATGCGCATTTTATGGCCCTGCTTCGGGCCTTGACCGCCGACTGTGCTGCCTGTCGCTATCATTGTACTACCATTTGCGGCTGTGCCTGCTAGTAACCACAAGGTGGGTTTGGAGCTCACACACACACACACACACACATTTTGATAGTAAAATGTCACATAAAGTCGATCGCACGCTCGATCGGGCCTTGCGGTCTCGTATGGCCTTTCTTATCGCGCTCGGCCATCCGCACGGAGTCATTAGTAGTGCGTCGAGCTGTTTCCGGTAACTTGCATAAATTCTGCGCAACATTTCCGCCTAAGCCTAAGTGCACTTCCCAGCGCTGGCTGAGGCAATTAGCGCACAGTGCAGTGCAGTCATGTCCAGACGGATTTGTGTCATTAGCGCGCGTCTGGGCCTCGGCTTTCATTCATGGCCTGCGGAGGGAAAAACCCGGGGAAATCCGAGCTGCGTGCTGCCCACTGCCATTCACTAATTGCCGCCGTTTGGCTTGTAATTCTGTTTGTTATCTCGGGCAATGCGCTTAGGCGACCTTCGCAGGAATGCGCCGAGTATTTACATAAGCTAAATAAATACCTATATACTGCTATACATATATATTATATATATTTAGTGTTATTTTGCACATGAGTCAGACACACAGATTTATTGTTGCAACTGCCTTGTGGCTGGGTTTACAATTAACTTACGCAGTATGTGGATTAAATATGCAACGCACTATTACAATTAGTTCCGCTTAATTCTAGTATACAATTTTGCAAATTAACTAAGTAGTTCTCTCTCCCCCCCCCCCCCCACTGGGTCGCTCTCTGCGTTGTTGTATTTTTAGTTCAGCTTCGTAAATTGTTGTTATTGTTGTGGTTGTGTGTATTTGTCGTTAGTTTATATTATAATTTGTTTATCACAGCTATACGTTTATACATATACATATACACATACATATATATTTGTAATTATTCTTTGTAATCCCTCAGTTGCTTCTAAAATTGTGTTCCACACACACACACACACACACATACAATTGCAAGCAACGCACGCACAGATACAAAAATTCAACACGAAAATCTGTTGATAAAATTACAAAAATGGTGTAGGGCGGCCTGTGGGCATGGTTATCTCTAACAACATTTCAAAATAAATTGCAATACGTAATAAAAACGAGAATAATAACAACACCGAAAGCTATTGATATGCTGGAAGCTGGCGCACCGCGGGCGCATCTACGACAACTCGAAGCCCGTATTGCTGCTGACCGCGTAGCGCAGCTTGTCGCGCAGCGTGGACTTCTTCTGGTAGTTGGGCAGCTTCAGCAGATTGAAACACGTGGACGAGGTGGGCAGCCGGTTGAGCGGATCTTTCTTGCGTATGGTGAAGAAGCCGCGTATCACGCTGCCGATCGTATCGCCGGTGTCCTCGTCGTCGCCCACCTCCACGCAGCGTATGGAGAACGGCGGCTCCAGGTGCGCAAAGCCCAGCAGCGGCGGCTTTGAGCAGCTGGTGACAAACTGCAATTGGCATTCGAAAGCATAAATACAAAATGTTTTTTATATTAATAAAAAAAAATGTCCACCCACCTTGAGGAACAGCTTGCGCTCCTCCTCGGTGAAGTCCTTGGCCAAGATGTCCCAGAGCCAGCCGACAACGCGATGGGAGTCGTGAAAGCCGCCGTAATACTGTGTATGCTTGCGCAGATCCCGCAAGTCCAATGGCACCGTGTCGCCGGAGATGAGGCGCTGCAGCTCCGGCGGCGAGAACAGCGACAGCCACTCGGGATTGACAATGCTGCGAAAGCCGCGATTGAACGCCTGCGTCTGCTCGCGTATCTGTGTGTTCATGTGGAAGTATGCCATGTAGTGTATGTAGACGAGCTTGTTGAGATCGTTAACCACGCGCGCCTTGCCGCCCGGATGCAGCTCGTGCGTCACGATCTTGCCCATGACATCCTGATCCACCGAGAAGGTCAGATTCAAATCGGCCACATCCTGTTTGTAGTGCTTGATGAAGGTCAGGCTGCGATACAGCTCATTGTCCAGCGAGGGCAGCTCATCCATGCAGGAGTACAGCGCCTGCTGTGTCTGTCCCAGCAGCTGCGACAGAAAGAACGAGGCGAACGGCACATCGACGACGATGCCCTCGTAGACGGCCTTGCCCAGCATGCGGCCCACGAACTCGAAGAGCTGCAGATGATTGTCCTGCACGTAGGAGATGGGCGACGGATACAGCCGCTGATCGGATGTGGTCTTGAACAGATTCAGCGACGGATCAAACACTTTCTTGATGGTCTCCTCGAGGAACTCCTTGAACACGCCGTCCTGATCAATGCCCGCCTCGTGCAGGCCCTGCTGATTGATGAACCGGACGCGTATGACACCCTTCAGCGCCTGCGTCGGTTGCGCCGCCAACTGGCAATATCCGTCCTCGACAATGCGCTCGCGGTGTATGACAATCAGTGCGGAGCGCGGCGAGGCGCACGCGCTCTCCGTGAGGCCCATGACGGCGCGCTCGTTCTGCACAAACTTGCGGAAGAGCTTCACGCGATCCTCGTGCGGTATTATGTGCGGCATCTTGGCCAGCAGCAGCATCGTGGGACGCTTGCCCTTCTCCAGATCGTTGATGAATGTCGACGGCTTGACCTCCGGTATGAGCCAGTGATTGGGCGGCGTGAACGGACGTCGGCAGTCGCGTCGATACAGGCACAGCAGCAGCGTGTGCAGGGATATAAATACGGGATTCTGCTGTATGAGCTTGGCACCTGCTGCAGAAAAGGGCGTTAATGGGAAGCGCTGCCAGCGAAACCCTAGCGGACATACCCAGCATGTTGTCGTTGATCAGCTTGTAGAGCAGATTGTTCAGAAAGTAGGTCAACATGACGTAGTCGTTCAGCCGAAAGGGACTCTGCTCCGTGTACATCTCATACTCGTCCAGAATGCTGCCAAGGAGTGGATGGAGAGAGAGAGAGAGAGAGACAGAGAGAGGAAGTTTTTAAGGTAGTTCTGCCTTCCATGTGCCACCACTCACGTCACGTAGTGCGTCATGCAGTCGCAGAAGAGCATCAGCAGGGCGGTCTGCGGCTTCTGCAGCGACGTCTCGCAGCGCAGCAGCTCCAGATACTCCTTCATGCCGCAGTTGGGGCCCAGCGAGGTGAGCAGCAGCCAAATGTCGTAGAGCACATTGTCGTTGTAGCAGATGCCCGTCAGAATGTCAAGCTTCATCTGCGAGAGGGTGCTGAGCGCCGCATAGTACATGCCACAGATGCGCGCCACCTGCACCACATCGTTGTTGTCCAGCTTGCGCCACTGCACCTTCGACTGCTTGCCGGCAGCGCTGGCCAGCAGGCCGCTGCCGCGCGGCGAGCTGCGCTCCAGGGCGCGTCGCAGCAGATTGCTGGTCGAGGGCTGCTGTGGGGATTGGAACTCGATGCGCTCGTACTTGGCATTGATCTCCTTCAGCAGATCGCCGAGCAGCAGCTTGATGCAGCGATGGTCCCACAGCATGTGGAATTGCTTCTTGATCAGCGCCACGTTCTGATTCTGTGCCGGCTCCGAGCAGGGTGTATGCCAGCCAAGCAGTTCGTGCCACTGCGTGAAGACGCCCTTGGTGGTCACCGTGTTGGGTATTAGTTCCAGCAGCGATGTGGCTGTCTCCTGCAAGGCGTTCAAGTGGATAGAGAAATCTTCCAATCTTAACCACTACTCACAGTCAGCAGCGGAAAGGCGAGCTGCTTGGCCTCGGCCTGGTTGTCGATGTTGAACATGTTGACAATGTTGCCCAGATATGCCAGCGTCTTGGTGCCCGACATGCTCGCCGCGAACTCCTCGAACCAGGCCAAGTCCTCGGAGATCTTCAGGGCGCGCTTCAGCAGGCTCATCGTGCCGAACTGCTCGATGCACTGCGGCACACTCTGGTGCAGGTGATAGACGAGCGCCGGCACCGAGAAGATCTCGCTGAGGAACTGTGACAGCAGATTGCGACTGTAGTCGCCATCGATCAGTGGACGCAGGCAGAGCGTGATGATGGCCACGAGCGTCACTGACTTGACCGACAGCTCCTGACGCAGGGTGCCTTTCAGTAGGATTTGCTGCGGGTTCGTAAGGGATTAGAGCGGCAACTCGATTATCTATGGACTACTAACGCGCATGGTCTTGTAGAATCCGTGCTGCACGAGATGCCCTTGAATATTGCAGCAGATCTTCTGCATGGCCGGCTGCAGGCGCTCGAACTGTGGATTCCGCAATATGGACCATGACTTGGGCGCTGTGAAGACGATGAGCGTGTGCAGGAAGAGCGCCAGGGATATGCTGTCGGCGTGATTCTCCGGCTTGAGCTCGGACAACAGTTGCAGGCAGTTGGTGAGCAGCGCCTTGATGTGCCCAATCCACGGCAGGCTGCGCTCCTTGTGCAAACAGAGCGCTGCATACGACAGCTTGGGGTTCTCCACCTCCATGGCGCGATTGACATAGCGGCAGATGCACTCCAGGCGCTCGCGCATCTGCCCGTCGCTCTTGTCCAATTTGATTTGCGTCAAGTAGCGACGCAGCACGGGGTAGACGTGCGCGGCGGGCAGCAGAGGCTCCGAGTCGTGCTCCTCCTTGAAAACTGCATCGAAGTCGTGGCTGTGAAGAGGCAGAAACTATTCAGATTAGATTGCTATATATATATATATATATATATATGGCATATGGAGATCGCTTACATGATACGTCTTTGGTACTGGCTGCGGGCCACAAATCCCTTGAGCGTCGACTGCAGCAGTATTGCGGCCTCCTCGCGGCGCTTCTCCAGCGCGCGCTCCTCCCGCGCCGCCTTCGTCTGCTCCAGAAAGCTGCTCTTCTGCGATTCCGTCTGTGCAAACATTTTGTATACAAATATGCTAAGTGGTTGCTGTTGTTGTTGTTGCTGCTGTTGTTGTTGCTGTTGCTTTTTGTTTTGGTTATGGGTGGTGGTGAGTGCTGCAGCTCGTCTGTGTCGTTGAATTTATTGTGTGATTCGTTGGGCTGATGTAATTGATTGCGCGCTAAATTAACGATTCGCACTGAGTATAAAGCTCTTTATTTTAATGTGCATTGTATATGTAGCTTGTAGCAGCACTTAATTTTCCAATAACAATAATTTTTCATTTTCCTTCGCTCGTATGTTTCATGTGAACAAGTTCATTTCGGAGAACTGTTCAAACAGGGTGGCAGCGCCGCTACCGAAATACCGATAATTAAGCGATTAATTCATTAGACTTCTTTTGCTTCGTCTGCCTTGTCTACGCATATTAAATTAAATAATTCAATTGTAGATTACAAACTAATCATATTTTTCCGTCCCTTTAATTGTTGTGTTAATTTAAAAAATATCGAGTCAGTAGTTCGATTGTATTCGATTGCACATTGACTCCTGTTAACGTGAACTGCTTCCTGTAATGGCTATGTTATCATTTTGCTAGTCTGCCATTCGGAACTAGTTTGCAGCTGTTGTAGTATTCGTTTTGATAGCTCATTCAAAGTTTTTCCTTCACACTGGCCGCCGGCAGTGAACCCTTAAAATTAGAATTGTTGTGTGCTCCGCCGAATCTCGAATCTAGAACACGTCCTTTCGAATGCGTCGATAAACTGGCTGTGGCGTGTAACGGAATTTTTCCAGGAAATTATTGCGCTCGCTGTTAATAACATGCGAGCAAAATGTTAAGTTAACATGTGGTTTTTTTTTACGAGCGAAGTCCGTCGTTGTCGCGTTTGCGTGAATTAATAATTAATTTTAACTATAAAACTATAGTATACATTTGCAAAAGAATGCAAACAACTGCGAGCGGATACAGTTGTGTGCGGTTTTATTCGGTTTCCTCCCAAAATGTGTTGCGTGCACGCGCAAATATGTCGTGGTGATGCCAGAGTCAGCTAAAAAAGGCGATGTTGTATGATTTTGCAAGACTTTGAAAACGGAGAGAGAGAGAGAGAGAGAGAGAATAACAAAGCCAAGTCAAGGTGAAAATTAAATGATGAAAATTAATGGATGCCCTGCCCGATCTGATAGCAGCATATGCATATCAAATTAGCGAAATATGCTCGTATTTCGGAGCGATCAAAACTGTGTGAAAATAATTTCAAGGTTTGCAGCGCGAGCAGCAAGCGAATAGAAAGCAAAAGGTAATTGAAAAATAGAACGATTTTGGCACAAGCGCACTGTATAATCGTCTGTGCTTCTTGTTGTTGTTGTTGTCTTTGTTGCTGTTGCTGTTAACGTTTTGTCTCTGCTGCCCGACTGGGTGGGTGGGGCGTGATTTGAGGGCAGCTGGCAAAACAAAACAACAAGCAAGCGTGTATGTGTGTGTGTGTGTGTCACTGTATGGGAACAGAGCAATAGAGATGTGGATAAGAATGCGGGGGAACGACAGCAGCAGAAGCAGAAGCTCTTGCCCAAAACGGAACCGAAAGTGAGTGCAATTGAAAAGAAGCGACATGAAAACAATTGTGCTGCGCTCTGGCGGCGAAAGCAGGCAACAATAACAACAACAGCAACAACAATAAGAAGGAGGCGAATTCGAGAGCGAAATGCCCAGTGCCTGCTTTGTAATCTCGTGTAATTTGCCGCAATTTTTGCTTGTGCATTCTGCTGCCGCTGCTGCTGCTGCTGCTTCCGTATGTGTTGTGTGCGTGTAAGTGAGAGTGCACGTATGTATGTATGTATGTGTCTGCTTGTGTGCGCGCTTCGCTTTGGGGTCGCTAGGTCGTCGTTTTGTAGCGCGCGACATATTGTCGCTTGCATTCCGTCACACCAATACACGCGCAGCGAGATGCATGTGTGTGTTAGTGTGTGTGTGTGTGTGTGTGTGCAAATGTAACACACTGAGAAGTTCTCCCCCACTGGCAGCAGCAACATTGGTGTTGTTCTTGTTGTTGTCCTGCGCTTCTGTCAGAAAAAGGCGCGCAGCGAGTTTATTTTGCAAGCTTCACAATTTTTGAAAAACGCCAGCGACAGTAGCTGCTGCTGCCGCTGCCTCTGCCTCTGCCGCTGCTGCCAACTGCTTCTGCTGCTGACGCCACCAGCGCCAGTCATCATCGTCATTCTCTCACCCGCTTCTGCTGCTGACGCTGGTGCCGCCTCTGCCGCTCTGCCTCTGCTTCTGCCTGTGCCTGTGCGTGTTTCTAGCTGCTGTGCCGCCGCCATCCTCAGTGCTCCACAGTGCGTATTCGTTGCAGCATTTAGTCGAAGGCCTGCGCCTGGCTTCGTCTTGTTTAATTCCTCCAACTAGCTAGTATTATCTGCTTGTGTTTATTCGACTGCAGATAATCAAATTTATATTGTGCATGCAGAAGACAACCACAGGGAGACAGTGCAAGAGAGAGAGAGAGAGAGAAAGAAAGGAAAATGTCAAAAGAATGCGATCGCTGAGTTAGCAGAAACGCCACATTTGTGAGTAACGGTTGTTTTGCTTGTTGTTGTTGTTATTGTTGTTGCTGTTGCCTGCGCGCTTCCCCGGGTATGTGCCTGTATGCGTATGTGTGTGTGTTTCGTTTATTGAACTTTGACGAATTGACAGCTATTATTAACTTAGAAGCAAGTCATTTTATGTCGTGTGCATGTATTTGTGTATGTGTGCGTGTGTGTGTGCGCGCAAAATTTACAGTAATAGTGATAGTGACACATAACCTCAAATCAAAGTCACAGTCGCCTAGTAGGGCATGCCTAGTTACCGTTACTTTGGAAGCAGCCGCCGCCGCCGCCGCCATGTGCAAAGCTCTTTTATTGGTTTGTAACCTCAGCCGATTAAATATAAACTAGCAGCAGCAATTGTGTGCAACAATTAAACAAAAATGTGAAATCTCCCTAAAAAAAAAAAAAAAAAAAAATAAGCAGAAAAAAAAACTAGTTAATTCCACTTGACCGCTCTTTTATACTGTAATTGGGCCCGTTATGTTTTAATGCTTGCTCATGCACACACACACACACACACACTGCTACGGAGACACACACCTACATGCATACATTGGCACAGCTGCATTGCTGCGAGAGCTTTAAAATTGTAACAGTAGACAACAACAATACAATACAAAAAAGAAGAAAAAAAAAAAAAAAAAATCGAAGAAAGTCGTCAGCGAAACAACAACTACTGAAACAAGCTTCATGATACCCGTTCGAAATGGGCACAGCGTATAAAAAAAAAAGAAGAGCAAAATAAAGCGTAACGAAATTAAATGAAAAGCGCAAATCGCAAAACAACCTAACCACACTTATTGAGAATCAGTTTCGCGCCCGGCACGGTCACCCTTCCCCCCTCCCCATACACCCCCTCCCCTATCTGCCAGCTCCTTTCCGCGCTGCCATCCGCCTCCTTTCGAGCCCAAACCTAATAGGTAAATAATGATTCTCAAAATGTGTAGTATTATTATTGATTTATCGCCAGTGCGCAAAGCTCCAGCCGAAGGTGTTATGTACAAAACTCGTTATTTATTTATTTATTTTTGTGATAAGAGCCCCCGAAGGGGCCGCCGATCGCCGACATGTGTAGACAACAAATATAATGCCTACAACATACAACACGAAATGCCCACAACAACAAAGGGCCAAATCGAATGCTAATTTTTCTCTTTTTCACATTTCATCATAATTCCGTCCGTTTTTTTTTTTCTCTCTATTTCTCATTTTCGTTTGTCTCGCCTGATTTGTCAGGTTGCAATTTTTGTTATTGTCGCAGCATTTGTAAATTTAATAAATTAGCAAAAAATTGATTTGATTAACTTTGAATGTTGTCGTCGTCGTCGTCGTCGTTGTAGCTTTAGCTGTATGTACATACTATATATACGTATATATTATCGCCAGAAACGAGAGCAGCAACAACAACTATAACAACAACTGCACACAGACACACGGCAGTAATAACTAGGGAAAAATTCTGGCCGTTTTGTGACGCGATTCGTGGTGATCACGTGGCCAGGGAGAACATTGCACAATGCACAGGCAGGAATCAATTCTGGAATTGAATCTCTGCTCCAGCTAGAGAGACTACATTCCGCCGTAACACAATATCATCGCAGCGAGAGTCCCAAATGGGCCCAGACGGAACAGACGGAAATGAAACATGATCGTTGGCTTTTTTTTTTATCAGGTTTCCAATCGCGAATCGTTTACAATACTACAATGACAGTCAGAAATTGCTAAACTGCAATAATGGACGAAAATAAGCTGCCATTTCGCTTTTACTAGGCTAGCTTTCTACTCAATTCTAGCCAGTGCTGGCTTTGCAGCCATTTAGTAGCTAAAGCTAGCATTTAAAAAAAAATGCTAGTGCTATTTCCAATTGCTTATAGCTATTTTAATAATTTACTTAAATTAAATTATTTAATAATAGTTATTATTTTGCGATTGTAACAATTCTATTGTTTAATAATTTTCTTAAATTCTGCTTAATATATTTATTTTTACTCAGTCCGTAAATAAGAATTTACTTAAATTTATATTGCCAATCGCCAATAATGTTTAATTATTTTCTAAAAACTCTGCTTAATATTTT
Organism: Zaprionus bogoriensis; assembly: GCA_035046045.1. Taxonomy (NCBI): domain Eukaryota; kingdom Metazoa; phylum Arthropoda; class Insecta; order Diptera; family Drosophilidae; genus Zaprionus; species Zaprionus bogoriensis. The sequence goes on along the minus strand of JAWNOI010000192.1, from coordinate 1,443,174 downwards.
TTTTATTCTCAGTCCGTAAATATTTTAAATATTAAGAGAATTCTTAAAATAGCTGCAGGCAAGGATTTCACAGCATTTGTGCTTAAAATGCACATTTCCGCAATTATTTTCAGCATTTTCACCTACGTTTTCAGCCGTTTTACCACTTTGATTTCCTATAGCCAAATCTAGCTATTTTTTATACACATATGCTGGCAGCACTAATTGCAACTGTTCGTCTTCTTCTCTTGCGTCTCTTTGCAGCCTGGCAACTTAACCAAATAATAAATACAATTGCAAACCCGCAGCAAGCATAATTATAAATAAACAAAAACAAGATATATATAAACTATTTATTGAGCAATTAAACGCAACTGCAACCACAACAGAAACAACAACAAAAACAACAACGATACACGATGAAGTACACAACGGGAACCGACAACGCGCTGCTCGCATGCAGCAGCAGCAGCAGCAGCTCCCCAAACGCATTGAACGAATTGCAGTCAGGAGCAACAACAACAACCACAACAACAAACACACAACAACAGCAGCAACAGTTGCTGGAGCAACAACAGCAGACCACAGCAGCAGTAGCAGCAGCAGCAACAACAACAACGACAAGTGCCGTCAACACAACGGCCGCCGCTCCCCCCACAAATCCCAATTCCAAGTCAACTGATAACAACGCCAACGGCGAGGCGCCAGCGGCTACAACGAGCGCTCTCTTCTGCGAGCAGGTGACGACTGTGACGAACCTCTTCGAGAAGTGGAATGAGTGCGAGCGCACCGTGGTGATGTATGCGCTGCTAAAGCGACTGCCGTATCCGAGCCTGAAGTTTCTGCAGTACTGCATCGACCACAATCTGACACAGAATCTGGGCACCTGCCAGACGAATCTGAGCAGCGTCGTCATCGAGATCAACGCCAACAATCCGAGCTACGTGCAGAAAGTGTTGAGCGCATACAAAGCGTGCCAGCCCAGCGATCTGGTCGAGGGCATGTCTTCCTCCTCGTCGGACAAGGATTCAATGCCCTGCTATGGCAGCGATTTCCAGCTAACCAGCAGCAGCAGCGGCAGCACGAATCCAACACAGACATCCACATGGGATGCGCGTAAGGAGGAACTACTGAACGAGGTGCTCACCATGCTGCCACTGCTGAAGCCTGGCAACGAGGAGGCCAAGTCGAGCTACATGAAGCTCATGCCACTGGCGGTCAAGGACACCGTGCAGCAGCAAGTGCCCACGGAGCTGGTGCAGCAGATCTTCTCGTACATGCTCATACATCCCGCCATTGGCAGCGACGATCGGCGCTCGCTGAATGTCTGGCTGCGCCATCTGGAGGACTACGTGCAGGCGAGCAAACGCAGCAGCAGCAGCAGCAACAGCAACAGCAGCAGCAGCAGCAGCACCAGTTACTTCGTGCAACCGGAACAGCTGCAACTGCACATGGGCATGGGCCTGAGCACGGGCACGGGCACCGGAACGGGCACGGGCACGGGCACAGGCACCATCTCGGACAGTTCATCGTCATCGTCCTCATCGCTGGGCAATCTGACGCGCAGCGTCGACTGGCAGACAATTGCGCCGCCGAGTCGACACCACAGCAAGCAGCTGCCCAGGCAGCCGGGCGAATGGCGGGGCAGCGTGAGCGGCTCCTGCGGCTCGATCAATCCACTCTGTGATAATTTAAATGGTATTACACTGAACGAACTAGCATCTAGTCAGAATAGCTTAGGCCTCTCCCTGGGCAGCAACTCGTCGCTGGTCAACGGCGTCGTCGCGGGCGCGGCGGCCGGCTCCATGTTGGGTCTCGCTGGCAGCGATGACCATGACACCTCATTCAGCAAGAATGGCACGGAAATACTTGACTTTGAGCCGACCAGCTGCGATGCTGCTGGTGGTAGTAGCTCTGGCGATGCAGCGAATAGCCTGACCAACTGCAGTCTTGGCCAACAACAGGTGAGTGGTAGTAGCCATAGAAATATACCAATCATATCATAACGTATCTTTCATATTTTGCAGGCCTCGTCGCACGCTCCTCCCATGCATGCGCAACTACTGCAGCCGCCTCCACCGCCGCCGCCACCGCAACTGCCGTATGCCTCCATACTGATGGGCCATGTGGGCGATCAGTTTGGCGACATCAATCGGTGGAGTCTGGACAGCAAGATCGCAGCGCTGAAGACGCGACGCTCTAATAGCCTGACCACACAAACGATCTCCAGCTGCTCGTCGAACTCATCGAACTCGTCTGTGATCACGGTCAACGACAACTGCTCCAATTCCACGGAGAATCTGGCGCAGTTCGCCAACAAACCGCGCAGCTTCTCGCTGTCGATCGAGCATCATCGGGGCAACAACCATTCGCTGGCGAACAGCACCTCGGACACACGGCTGGACGACTTCAAGCCCAACTACATCAAGTTCCAGACGCGCAACGTGGGCATGTCCGGCATTGGGCTGTGGCTCAAGTCGCTGCGCCTGCACAAGTACATTGAGCTCTTCAAGAACATGACGTACGAGGAGATGCTGCAGATAAGCGAGGACTTTCTGCAGAGCGTCGGCGTGACCAAGGGCGCCTCGCACAAGCTGGCACTTTGCATTGAGAAGCTAAAGGAACGCTCGCATATACTGGCGAAAGTGGAGCAGGAGCTGCACACGGGCCAAATGAAGGTCAGCACCGCTGTTGAGGAGCTCACCAACATTGTGCTGACACCCATGAAGCCATTGGAATCAACGCCGGGCGAGGATAACATTGGACTGCGTTTCCTCAAGGTCATCGATCTGGTCAGCAATGCGCTGCAGCAGGATCCCTACTGCGCACAGGACGACGACACACTGGGCGTCTTCATGTGGATCCTGGATCGATCCATACACAACGAGGCATTCGTGAACCATGCCAATCAACTCAAGGAACTCAAGTTCAAGCTGTCCAAGATTAAGATGTCCATGGTGCCCAAGCTGCATCATGTGAAGGCAGCGGGCACTGCTGCAGGCAACATGAACAAGCCCAGGTGAGTGCTTCATCATTATACAGGAGTAGTATTCTCTTATGATCTAAGCCTGCTCTCACATCTCTCCAGGTGGAACGGCAAGAGTCGCAAATGTGATCCCAAAAATGGCAGCAGCGATCGCATCAATCATCGCAAGAACTCCAATGACATGCTGAACTTCTCGCTGAACTGCCTGCAACATCCCTTGCAGCAACAGCAGCAGCAACAGCAGCAGCAACAACATCAGCAGCAGCAGCAGCAGATGAACGCGCAGCAGTTTGACTACAGCAGCGGCTATCAGACACAACAGTACAAGAGCTCGTCGTATCCCAGCTTTATGAACAATCCCCAACAGCAGCAACAACAACAACAGCAGCAGCAGCAGGTGGCCAATCATCATGTCCAGCAGATGCAGCAACTGTTGCAGCAGCACACATCGCACTTTCCCTCGTTGCCACAGCAGACGCCACCGCCGCATCATCGACGATCGCTGAACAATCTGATTGTGGTGGCCGGCGGGCCGCAGCAGCCACAGCAGCTGATCTTTAAGCCCGGCCAGGGCGTGCTTACCAACAGCAGCAATGACAATCTGCAACAGCAGCAGCAGCAGCAACAACAACAGCAACGAAAGCCCAGCCTCAATGGACTCAATGCACTCAACGGAGCAACGACGCTGGAGCAGCAGCAGCAGCAGCAATCGAAGAAGACGATGGCCGCCGTGGTGATGGTTAGTAGTGCGGAGCAGGTCGAATCCGCTCAGCAGCAGCAGCCGCCGCAGATCTTAATTAACAGCAACAGCAGCAGTAGCAGCAGCAGCGGCAACAACACTTGCACAGGCAGTAACAATAACAACAACAATAACAACAATAGCAACATATTGAACAACAATCTGATCAATCAGCAGCAACTGCAATTGCTGGCAGCTGCTGCCGCCGCCGCTGCTGTGGGCAACAGCAGCTGCCTGTGCCCTGGTGATGGTGCCGGCGACGTTGTCGCCTGTAGGGGTATCTGTAGCACTAGTCTCTGCCAGCAGTCCAACAGCAACAACAACAATAATAACAATAACAATAGTACCAATAACAACAGCAACAACAACAACAACAACAACAATATGGATCATTGCCTGTCTCTGAGCATGGCCTCGCTCAAGGACAGCTTCAGCATGTCGCCGCATGACTACAAAATGAATGATTTCAAGAGCTTGGAGCAGCTGGAGACGCTCTGCCGCCAGATGACGGAGCAGGCAATGAACTAGACACTATTGGCATCTATTTAAGCTAATTCAAAATTTCTATGTTAAATGTGCGTGTACGTGTGTGTGTGTGCTAGTGTGTGTGTTTCGTAAGGGTATGTGTTTTGTAATCGTTTTTAGTTATGTAAGACACTGAAAAGTTTTGTTTAAATGTTAAGTTTACTCTCACTCTCCATGCCCCTGTTCGTGTGTGTGTGTGTGTGTGTGTGTGTGTGTGTGTGTGTGTGTGCGCGTCAGTAAATTTGTTAATGTATGTGTTAGATGAGAGACGCCCGCTGGGTAAGCCTGAACCTGCAGCAGTGTCCAAAACTGCAACGGCTGGCCGTTCAGTTCTGGCCTGGCCTGGCCTAGTTGACCAGCTCGACTAGACTGGGCAGCAGCGACGCAGCACTGCCCGGCGAGGAGTCGCTTTTGCTGCCAATGTTATTAGTGTTTAAGTTGGAAATTGTCGTAATGTAGTTCAACCTCAAGCAAAGCTAAGCAAGTGCAACACGCTGAGAATATAAAGCAAGCAGCACAGCAAGAAACAATAACAACCAATCCGAAACCAACAACAACAACAACAACAACAACTTCAACTTTCTCTCTATAGGAAAATTTGGCCAAATTTGATCAACATTTTACGCTATTCTGACGCTGCCTCCCTCCCCAGACGTCAACGAGAACGACATGCCACATGTGTGTCTGTGTGTGCAACATGTTGCATGTCAGTGAATGGATTATATTTATGAACTCTGCATCGTGACCATGAGACTGACTAAGATTACTACTATATTCGCAACTATAAGAACTAGAAGAGCTGCAATGATAACGAGAAGAGACGACGAGTTCGAAGCACACGCTACACGACGACGACGACGACGACGACGATACACGCGAATCAAAAACGTTGCTTGCTGAAAGTCACATAATGAACTGTGTTTATACACACACATATATATATATATATATATATATATATATATAAATATATATGAAGAAATAGAAAAACAAAAGCGGGATATATATATATACAGACGACGATATATACACTTAATTTATTTTACACTTAGAGGATCATAATTGCTGAAAACAAAATTGTAAACTGTAAACTGTACACTGTAAAAAATATTGTCTTATGTTTGTGTTGGCATGCAACAGAAGTGTGCAGGAATGTTTTAGGCTCGTAATGTTAGTTGGACACACACATTGTATTTTGTATAAGTAATAAGCATGTAAGCCAAAAACACACGTAAATGTTATCAGGCATTGTATTGCGTATATATACACACATATATATATATATATACTATACATACATATATAGAAATTCTATATATAAATATTTATATTTTGTTTCGCTTTTAGGCTTTAGTCAATTGATTGTAACGATGGCAAATCGATTATGTTATGTTATTATTTGTTTTGAGCATTGCTATATATGTACGCGCATATTGATCTATGTATGTAACGATATCGAACTAAGCCTTAAGCTTAAACTAAACATGGCCGAAACAAGTTGTTAGACTAATTGAAGCTTTGTCTCTACCGAAACCGAACCGAACGAATTGCATGAGAATTGTAAAAATCTATAATTACGGCTGAATCGAAATTGTTTTTTATTCAAATGACACACACACACACAGAGAAACAGACACACACTGAACACCGCAACTGCAGCTGTTGAGATCGCCAGTTCTGTAAATGATATAGCAGTAAATTGATATAGCCATATAGAAAGAGTTCAAAATTGAAGGTGGAGAAGCAACTGCAACCGAGTCGTTGAATAAGTAAAACAGTTCAACTATATTTAGCAAATTGTGCATAAAGTCGAGTTAATTACCCAATTACCTAATGTGTTTGTACTGCAATTATGTACAGCATCAATAACCAATCAAATCACAAATCACAGAGCAAGTGCAAGCGGGGAGCTCGGCGTGGGGTAACGTGGGAAATGTGGGAAATGTGGGGAAACGTAGCGCAGGCGAACAGAACAAATTATCAAATGTGAGCATTCAAGAGTGTACCTACTACTACTACTACTACTACCAACAATACACATATACATACATATATTTATTTTAAATAAATTATTTCGAGAATTAACAAAAGTGTCAGTGTCTCTTCTCTCATTCGGTTGCCTGGCAACGCAACGCAACGCAGGTTGCCATGCGTTCGCCTGTTTACGGCAGCTCAACAGCACTGCGAGCAGCAGTCAGAAATAACGAAACAGAGCAGTACGTAACTCTCGCATGGGAGTCCTATAAATAAATAATAAAAACAAATAAATTTGAGCAAAATTGAAGGAACTTGAGCACTGAGATGCACCGACATCGCTATAACAATGTGCAGCTGGATGGCCTGAACGCCAGCCTGCTGCAGCACCAGAAGTTGCACGGCCAGCAGCAGCAGCCGGCTGATGCGGCAGCGGGTGACAACGAGGAGAAGCTGCCCATGTGGCCCAGTGAGCGCATTGCTCCCGGCGGCAGTGGCGCCTTTCATGCTCCCAAAGTGGAGTACAGCAAGGAGACTGCGGATCTGCTGAAGCGTAAGTGTGTTTCCAGCTGCATGCATAGTTGCCACCTAAAATGCTTCTGGTTGCAGTGCTCATGAAGGAGTCGCGCATGTCCATGGTCATGCGCAAGCAAATCGACGAAAGTCTGCGCAATGGCGAACCTCTGCCGCTGCCCAAGCCGCCGCGTCCCAACACCAACAACGACGTGGACAAGGAGACGCGCGCCATTCTGGAGCGTGCACGCAATGCCAAACGCAAGAATCTGCGCCAAATCGAGGCCAGCGGCGCCTACGACAAGAGCTATTTCCGGCCGAAGCCGGACAATCGCATGCAGTGCGACAAGGCCAAGGCCAGGCTGCAGTACACCATGGCCGGCGTGGAGCTGCCGGATCCGGCCGTCAAGCCGCTGCGTCGTCCGCGCGAGGAGCGCATTGTCACCGAGGAGGATCTGATTAGCGAATGTGAGTCATTGGAGTTATGGAGTTCTATGGCCAAGGCTCTATTTACTCTTACCCCTCCACAGTGTTGGACCAAATCAATGAACGTGCCGACTGGCTGGTCGAGATGGAGGCGCTTGGACATGGTAAGAAGTATTATCCAGAGATACACGACCAGATATCCGAGCGCTTGCATCGCATACGAGCCCTGGAGACCAAGATGAAGTTGAAAGCGGAGGGAGGCTTTCGTTTTGTGGACTGAATATAGGTACTAATAGTTCAAATACAAATCTGTTTAATGTTCGAGTCTAGAAATAGTGTTAAAGCAATAAATTGGAAAACGGTTGGAGCATACAAAAGATGCTGCGTTTATCTTTTAGATAGAAAGATACTTCATAGTGCTCGAAATCTGTTGCATACTTTTGAGCGCCAATAGAAATCACATTGAGGCTGGTTTGGATTGTAATCATTTAAGTATTTTATTTAACTTATTGACATAAAATACAATTTTGTTCCAATTTCGACCTAATCTGGCACACAATTAATACACACACACACACAAACAGTTTTTAACAATTCAAGAAGCCAAGAACACAAGCGATTGCTGCGAGTATTCATACCTTTCGGGTTCGACATGGAAGTTGGCAAAACGAGCAAAACTACAATAGTTGAAAATACATAGGGATTGCATTAAGTAATTGAATAAATTAGTTGAGTATATATTTATATGATGTATATATATATATATATATATATATGTATATATAGTAGATAATACGGCTAGAGTATATCTGTTCCTATGCTCTAAGTTCTCGTGTATAAGTATTATATCTGTATATCTGTACGCATCGGCAATGTTCCATTCAAAAATAAATATTTTTGTGCTACAACTGTACAAGGATGTCGTTCAACAGGATGGCATGTGGCAGCGGAATTCGCCAGCGGCTTCGGCGAAGCGATTCCGTATCAAGTAGCCGCTGATCACCTCGGCGACCTCGTGTGGACGGTCCTCGTGCACGGCATGACCGCAGCGTGCCAGCACCTGCATCTGGAAGCGACCCTGCATCTGGCCAACGGTCAGCGTGCGATCCAGTCCATCTATGCTGGCCAACAGCAGCTGTTTGGGCAATCGCAAATTCAGGAACTTGTCGCTGAGTCCCGAGAACCAGCCGACCCAATACTTTTCCGATTTCGCCAGGTCAATGCGCCAAGTGTAGCTGCAAGAGAGAAAGCCGCATGAGCTTCGGTTTCTCTTGGTTCCCCAGAGAACTTACTTCTTGGCAGCATCCGTGGCAGCCTTGGTGGTTATGGGCTTCTTGAAGTCAACGCTTTCGGCGCCATCTTCGCCGCCGTTGCCCGACTCTTCGTCTTCGGAAATACTGAACGCATTGGGGAACATGCTGGTGTGATGCGCCTCCTCCAGGACTTCTTCGGGTAGTGGAAGATCATTCGTTGCAAGTTGATTCGTTGCGCAGCTGCAATGAAAAATCGATTTAGTTGCCGCGCTGCGTATTGCAACAATGATGTCACACTCACTTGATTATCTGCCCCGGCATTGAGACTTTGGCACTGTCCACATTTCGCACCTGTCCGCTGCGTATGCACCACTCGATGGCGTTCGGTATACTCTGAAAGTACTTTGGACGCGAGCGCAAAAAGCTCTGCATGCTGGCCAGAGCTTCCATGGCCGTGCCCTCGACCACGTCGATGACTGTGATGCCGATCAGACTCGGCGCCAGTGCCATATGCGCGAAATGCACGGCGATGGCGCCACCCATCGAATGGCCCACCACATAGATTTGTGGCGCCTCCTCGGGATAGAGCTTCATGACCAAATCGCCAATGTCCCTAAGCGTGCAGAAAAAAAAAGAAAACGGCTAGAGAGGCAGGCGTTCAACAGGCGGGCACTACTTACTTGGATAGAGTGTCTGCCGACAGGTCGTCCTCGTCGTCCACTTTGCTGTCGCCGTGTCCCCGAAGGTCGATGCACAGGCACTGGCAGTGTATCATGCTCGTCACCTCGGACTGCACAAGGCCAAATGGATAATGAAATTATAATCATGCACACACACACACATACACGCACACATATACACGCGTGTGCAGCACGTATATCTAGCTAGCTATCTATTATATATGTATACATACACAAAAGTGCGCCCAAGTGAGCGCCGAGTAGCCCCCACCGTGCAACAGCAACAACACGGGGCCCGGTTTCTCTGGTTTCTTCGTGCGATAGACACGAAATTTGCGTTTTTCGTCCACCTCGACGTCCTCCTTCTCGGCAAAGAACTCGTTCCACATGCATGGCTTGTAGTCCCGTATTCGCGTCTTCTTAAAGGAGTCCCTGCAAGGGTTATATGGTTATGTATCAATTAGTAGATTTCGCGTCCTCCATTCTCCTCCACCCACACACACACACACACAAATATGTAGTAATCGAGGCGAGCGAAACTTACGCTCTGCCGATGCGCCCACCCGGGATTGTGGGCGGCAGTTTGGACTTAAGCATAGTACGTTGTAAACTGGACATTGCGTACGATTGTCTGCGCAATAACTGCAGCTAAATAAAGATATTTCTAAATTTTTTAAATGAAAATTTGTTTTTTTCGATTCGTTTTCGTTGCTCGTCTGCGATGGTAGATTCGCCAAGTATCGCCAGCGGCACGAGCTATCGAACTTGCTTGGTATCGATATGCACGCCTATCGATACACGCCGGCATCACCAATGCGGTTTGTTTAAAGCGGTGAAATAAATATTTTGTGTTTACTCAACAGCTCTATAAACAAAAACAATTTTTTATATAATTTCCCTATTCATAATGTCAACCGAAACAGCATTGCGAAACGGATTTGTTTAGTAAACTTATTTGAATAAATACATGGCTAATTTGAAACCAGTTCCCCAGTACAATAGGAGCCTAGGGAAGACCGAATGACGCCGGCAGGGGCATGACCTACTTGAGAGTTGGGCTGATAACAAGCACTTATGTATATAAACAAAACACTAGTGGCTGTCGCGTCTCTCATGTCGCCATTCCACTTCCCTTGATATCAGTCTAAGCAAAAACGGAAACTGAACAGACTCGGGTGTTTAGTAGCCCATTGGAAGTCGTAGTGCTCGCAACGCTCTCAACCAGAAAAAGTACTATTACCAGCACTGATAACGCAAGTGCTCTTAGAAAACTGATAAGTATAGAGTAAGTTGCAGTTGTGAAAGTAAAAGACATAAATTTCCCTTTCGACGTACACTTGAATGTGCCGCCAGAGTGCAGTATTAATTTATCTTAGGCCTGGCAACGCCCACACCTCAGCTGTCACTCTCTCCCGCGAGTGCTCTCACTCTCACTCTCTCGCTCTCTCACTCTCTCTTGTTCGCTTGTTCTGCCGGCGCTTTGGGCTTGTGCATGCCAAAAAGTTCGCGTTCATTTTTCTAATTTAAATTAATTGCAATTTGCGTCAATTCAACGTAGAGTGCAACAGTTAAACATTTCCGAAACCGATAGCGGCGCCTTCAGTTAATCGCTGTGTTTATTTTAATGGCTGCAATGACATTGTGATAAGGTGAGCGCCGAGTGGAGCTGAGCTGATAACAAGAATTTGCACACCTTTTTCAGTTACACATACATGTATACATGTATGTATGCGTATGTGTGTATGTATGCACACAGAGCTCATGTTGCTGTTTATTGTATGTATGTATGTATACGCACAGCAATGAAGATAAGTGTATGTGTGTTTGTGTGTGTGTGTGCATTGTTTACGTACTCGTTTTATTGTATTTTTCGGCTTAACGAGTTATTGTGACACGTTAACAGGTGCATCGTCGGGCTCAATTGTATTCCAGCTCTGAACATGGCAGCAAGTGGCAACGGTACAGCTACGACGCAGACACTGGGCGATGAGCATGTCGCCGTGCAGCAGTTGCAGCCGCAGGCCAAGCTCTACGAGCGCCTGCTCAAGCTGGGCGCCTTCTACAAGCAGCAGTACGACGTCGAGCCGGAGTTCTACGTGCGTGTGCCCGGGCGGTGGGTGAACTCTGAACTCTCTATTCGAAACTCTTGTAACTCTCGCTTGCTTCTCGCTTGCAGCGTCAACATCATTGGCGAGCATGTGGACTACTGCGGCTACTCCGTGCTGCCCATGGCCGTGGAGCAGAGCATCATATTGGCCGTGGGCAAGAACACGCAGCAGGCCGAGCTGCAGCTGCGTCATCTCGACGAGGGCAAATTCCAGAGCTTCGATTGCGATCTGAATAACCTTGAGTAGGTTAAATGCTCGCGAACTGCTCAATTTTTTTCTTTTCATATAATTGATTATTAATTTTTTATAACTGAGTACCCCTACTCAATTATTGCGACTTAAGTCCGCGCGGCATACTACTGTGGGCAAAAAGTAAGGTGAATATTTTTTTGTAAAGTCAAAATTCTTTATTTATTCTCCTAAATCAATTTCATCCCCTTCAAAGTAATCTCTTCCCGATAAAATACAGTTATGCCAACGTTTTTTCAAATCCTCGAAACAGGCCAAATAGTCCCTTTCCGGTATAGCCATGAGCGCCCTCGACAATTTTTCTTTTATCTCTTCAATCAATTTGAAATGAATTTGAATGAAAATTCACCTTACTTTTTTCTCACAGTAGTACTTCCGCCAGACTAAATTGCTAGAATATTGCGCGATTTTGTGACGTCTTCCTTAAAAGTTATGACTACATTCACGCGCAGTTAATTCGTTGAGTTTGGCGGAGATATGTCTTTAAAATGTACAGATTTCTGCACTTCACTAGGTTTATTCATCTACTAATCAATAGCTTTATTACTTTTTATTTATAATTAAGCCGAAACTTTGACTTACTTTCTCGCGACATAATTCCGCCTCTCGAAAATGTTATATAATCGTGTGATCGAGAACAATCTAACTTCCTGCGAAGTTATGACGCCTCCAAGCGACCTACCTGCAGGCTGAGTTATGTCGTTCTTAGTTTGGCGGAGATATGTCTTTAAATTTGACATATTTGTGCACATTACTATATCTACAAATTTACTAATCAATAGCTTTATGACTTTTTGTTTATAATTAAGCTGAAACTTCGACTTAACTGCTCGCGACATAATTCCGCCAGTCGAAAATGTTATATTATCGTGCGATATTATGATGCCAGAGAAAAATCTAACTTCCTGTGAACTTCTGACGCCTTTAAGCGATCGACCTGCCAGCTTTGTTATGTCGTTCTTAGTTTGGCGGAGATATGTCCTTAAAATAGACATAACTTTGCATCTAAAACATGACATTTTCGAAACGAGTTTCACTGGAAAAGGCAACAGCCAGTAGATATAACAGCGGAATTATGACGCTATGTCAATCGGACTCATTCTCACTCTCTCTTTCTCTCTGCTAGCATCAAGCTACCGAAGACTGGAGGTCCGGCCTGGTACAACTACTATTTGTGCGGCATTAAGGGCGTGCAGGAAGAGTTGGGCGCCAAGTGGACTGCGATTGGCATGCGTGTTGCACTCAGTGGCAATGTGCCCCTCGCCGCCGGCCTGTCCAGCTCGAGTGCACTCGTTAGCGCCGCGGTGCTGGCCACGGCACATGTGCAGGGCATGTATCTGGATCGCAAGCTGCTGGCCTCCATCTCGGCCAGCTGCGAGCAGTACATTGGCACACACAGTGGCGGCATGGACCAGGCCATTGCCTATCTGGCCAAGCAGGGCGGCGCCCAGCACATCGAATTCCATCCGAAGCTCAAGGGCACAGCAGTAACGCTGCCCGCGGGCGTTTGCTTTGTGGTGGCCAACAGCCTGGTGCAGAAGAAGAAGGCAGCCTCGTCGGACTACAATGAGCGTGTGGTGGAGTGTCGTCTGGCCACCCGCTGGCTGGCCAAGTCCCAGAAGCTGCCCGACTGGCAGCAATACACGAGGTTCATTGACCTGGAGGTGGCCCTCGGCCTGGACAATGCTGCGTATGTGCAACTGATTGAGCAGCAGCTGAAGAAATCGCTGTACACACGCGATGACATCTGCGAGGCGCTGGGCATTACGGAACAGCAGCTGGAAATGGACTTCCTGACGCCCAGCACACAGCACATGCAGCAGTTCAAGCTGCGCCAGCGCGCACTGCACGTTATACAGGGTAAGATTGGAGTTGACCAATATTTTATTATCGCAGTCTCCTTCTCTCTAACAACCTCTTGGCTTACAGAGTCTGGCCGCGTCATCAAGTTCCGTCAGATCTGCGAGCAGCTGCAGCAGCGCGCCAGCAAGCAGGACGTCGAGCAGCTGGGCAAGCTCATGCAGCAGTCGCACCACAGTCTGCGCGAGCTCTACGAGTGCTCGCATCCGGATTTGGAACGCCTGGTGGCACTGTCCGTCAAGCAGGGCGTCAGTGCACGTGTCACAGGCGCGGGGTAAGCTCAGCTTTATGGCATCTTGGCATCTTCCCCAAACTAATTGTGCTTCTTCTCTCTGCCAGTTGGGGCGGCTGCATTGTGGCCATGTGCGAGTCGGTCAAATCTGCTGCGGACTATGTCAATGTGCTGAAGCGCGAGTACTACGCCCAGCTGCCAGCGCATCTGCTGGAGCGCTATCAGCCCAATGACTTCAATGAAGTCGTCTTCGCCACATTCCCCAGCAACGGCGCGGAGTTGTTTGTGCAGTAATCCCGCTGCGTTCTGTATGAACTGTATATAAGCTTAGTAAACCCCTAGTAGCACCACCAAACTTACGCTTTTGCCACTGCTTTGTGCGATTATGTTTGAGCTGAAATTTAACAAGGATTAGGTTAGAGTAACCAGGTCGCTTCAGGTCTATCTGCCAGTCAGTTATTTAAGAGCTGCTTGAGCTTTATAATGTATTTAGAGAACCAAGAGACTTTCGCCTTGGAAATCTTCTGTGCGATTATGTCTAAGCTCCAATTAGCCTTGAGTTAGGGTGTTTTGCTCTAACTGCGAGTTAGATTCTGATAGAGTTTGTAGAGCTACAAACGGTAAACCTCAAGTAGAATCTTCACTGTTCTACAAACTGTATAAAGTAAACCCCTAGTAGAACCACGAAGCTCGCTTTGCTTAAAGGATTTTTGTAACTTCAGGTTTATCTGCGAGCCAAATTCTGGAAGAGCTTGTAGAGCTTAGAATCTTCTGCGTTCTACGAACGGTATAAAGTAAACCCCTAGTAGAACAACGAAGCTCGCTTTAGCATATATTTTTTTGAAACGCACCTCAAGTGCGATTATGTTTTAACAGATTACAAACTAGAATACAACAGGGCAATTAGCTTAGAGTAGCTCGGTGTAACTCGCGCTCTATCTGCGACTCAGATAGCCCGCGTTCTTGAAGAGCTTGTAGACCTGTTCGCGCGGTATCTTCTCGGCCTCGCGATCCACGACGGCCATCTCCTTGCGCGTGAGCAGCGACTCCTTGGCCAGATTGGCAGCTATGACGGGATCATTGTAGAAGCGTGCGCTCTTCGATAGTTCCGCGGGCAGCTCGGACTCCCACTGGGCGTTGCGCACCACCGTGGGATGAGCGTCGGCGGTGGCATAGCCAACATATGGTGAAGCTGGCTCAAACGATGACTTTGCAGGCAGGCCGAGACTCTGATGGTAGAAGAACTGTGCGTTGGCCAGCGAGAGGCAGGCGAGCAGTAGGCAGAGCTGGCGGGTGTACGACATACTGGCAGGCTAAAAGAGACAGAGAGAGAGAGAGAGAGAGAGGAGGCAAGGCATGAGACCATTCTATTTGGGATAATTGAAAGCTAATAAATGATACGTCTGATTTATGGGCTGCAGCTCTGGCAATCTGCGAGTGGAAGCTGTCAGTTACGTGCGTCATAAATTATTTACGGGAAAATCAATTATCACCGCCAACGAGTGCAGCGCGACACTAGACGCAGACACTAGATACGCGCATTGTTGTTGTTGTTGTTGTTGTTGCTGTGGCTGTTGCAACAACTGTGCGCTTTATCCATGAACTTTTTGCAATTGAATTCATTTTCGTTTTTGCTGGATGATAACACTAGACACTAGACAGCAGACAGCAGACACTAGACAGCAGCTTGCATTGGACTCAATTGCAGCTGCTTAATTGTCATGTGCTCCAGTTTCGCGCCAGATATTACACAGTTTTATGCTACAGATTTACATAAATCCAAAGTCAAGGCTGCCGCTGCCCACACACACACACACACACACACACACACACACACACACACACACACACACACACATGCATAGCTCTTAAACGCCCACAACAACAAGAAATAATAAATTGGCTCACAGTATTGAAGACTGACTGGCAACTGGAACGGAGCAGCTGGCGGAGTCGAAACTGAAACTGGAACTGACTTTAGAATCGCGAGCTGGCGTAGTTTTATGTGCTCGGCGTTGAATGCCACAAGAACGAGTTTCACTCAGAAAACTCAGAAAAAAATAAAAACAAAATCGAGCTAAACTCAGAGCTGTTGTCGCCAAATGCTCGCAGGCTCGAGCTCCAGCTCCAGCTCCAGCTCGGGCTCGGGCTCTGGCTCTGGCTCAGGCTCGAGCTGTGGGTTTATTTACTTTATTATATCATATTAATTATGGACTAAGGCTGACCTAGGCCTAGGTAAAACTTTTTTGCAATTAAAAACAATGCGCTTGTCTCGACTTTTCTCATGCTCCACAAAACGCCCGCCAAAAAAGGTCGCAAGTGCCAGCAGTTGCTGCTGCTGCTGCTGCTCGCACAATTACGCACAACAACAATACCAACAACAACAACAACAACAAGTAATTGTATCCCATGCGAGTGTGCGATTTGCTTAGAATCCAAATCCAAAGCGTTTTGAAAGTTGCGATTGACCCTGAAGCTTGAAGCTCAAGCGAGTCACACATCTCAGGCGGAGCTGCACATGTTTGACCCTAATTTGCTCCGGCTGCCCGGGGTTGTTCAACCGACGCCGTCAGCTGACGCGGAAGCAGCTCTGCTCGGGGTTGGGTGGCTCCGCTCAGCTACTCAGCTGCTCGGCCCGGCGCTCTTTGGCGTTGCCTTGAACTTTAGCGTGTAGGCGGCAGCGGCGCAGGTGCGTATATAACGCTGCTGCTGCTGCTGCTATTGTTGTTGTTGTTGTTGTTTATGTTTTTGTTGCTGTGGTATTTACATTGTTTTGTTTGGTTCGCGGCTTTGTCGCTTGCCAGGGAGTGGTCCAACAAATTGGTCTTTATTTATTGGGCGTAGCGAAGTTGATTTTTCATTAATAGACATTTGTCGATGCATATCGCTGCTGCACTCTATTAGCCATAAATGAACGACAATAGAATATCGTATATGGATATATACACAATTATTAGACTGATCTGGGCAAAGAGATTAGAGCAATTAAACGTTTGAGTCATTCACTTGATGCTTGTTCAGCAAAGGTTTCGGGATGACACTACAATACCTTTTGTTTTTGATCTTTTTTTTTCATCAATAATGCCAAAAAATGGTCTATTAGCTTGGGATTTAATTGAGATTTAATTACGTACACAAATTTAATAAAGATGTCCACGGATTTAAAGTATCTATAATTTAATTGGATTACATCGTATTAGATTCTTGAATTTAGATATGGCAGAGTGATAAACTGGATTTGTTGACTTTGCGACAACGCTTTAAAGTCTTACATGATTAAATCATCGTTGTCTACAAAATGTCTTCGTAGAAGATATTCAGATTAATATATAAAATATATAGCTGGAGAGGCTGAGGCTGACCATGAGACATGGGAAGGAGAGGGAGACGCTAAGGCGGAGGCTGAGGCATAGGAGCTCAAAATGAACTCAATACAGCTCCAACTAAGCTTGGTACAGCTTAGAAAGAGCTCAATGCAGCTTAAATTGAGCTCAATACAATATTTCAAAATTTATTGATTTATTTATTGATAAAAATTATATTATTTAATAATATTAATTGAATAGTTTTGGATAATATTATAAATTTGCTATTGCACTATTGGCTTCGCAAATATTTTTAAAAAATTTAAATATAACTATAATAAAAATTTAAATATTTTTTAATCAAATTTCGAATATTTACTAATATTAATTTAATAAATCTGAATAACAGAATGTACTTTATTGAAGAGTTTCCCTAATATGCATATAGATTTTATTTAGAATCAATTTAAGTCACGTTTTGTGTTACTACAACTCTGTTTTGAAAATATCTATAAATCGAATCAATTATATTTAATCAATCGAGCACATCTAAATATCTGCTTAACGGGAACAACGTTCCGTTGCTCGCATCACTACAGCACTACAGAGATACACAGTTATTTCTGGGCAACCTTCGCAACTATTTAGTTTTCCATTTATTCAGAGAGAACCTCGACCGACACACAGATACACACACACACACACATGCACAATATACACACGACTGCACGTAGTCAGCCGGTCAGCCAAGGACGCTTTATGCAATTTCAAGTGCACGCAATTTGTGGCGCAATGCAAACGACTCTTACAACGCGACGTATACGCAATATCACATCCGCTTGCGAGCAGCGTACGCACTGCTTGCGAGCAGCGTATGCACTGCTTGCGACTCAGTGAAAGCGCGCGCGATGACACTGCCTTGAACGCCGGCAGCCTTCATGCTCACCTCCAGTCTCTACCGGCTTTCGCATGCAGAGAGAGAGAGAGAGAGAGAGAGAGGGAGAGAGAGGGAGAGCGAGTGCATGAGTGCGAGTGCCTGTTGGCCTAAGCTCACACGCGCTCTCTCAACCGCTCTCCCTCTCTGCATGTACGTCTGCTTGCATGCATCATGCACACAATGCACTCACCAACACTCATGCGTCAGTGTTGGTGAGTGCATGCTCTCAGTGCAGTGGGAACTCGCGTTCTGGCATTCTGGCGTTCTGGCTCAGTTGTCGCTGTGCCGCTCGCGCGAAAGAACGAAACGATAACAAAAAAGCGCAACGCTTTGCAATTCGCAGGCAAAAATCAATGGCATAGGCGAAAATTATTATACAATAATTATCGCGGTGCCCGCTGTGCCCTGGCCGCGGCTCAACCCAATTTGCGCGAACTGTGCCACTGGCGCAATGCCTCGAAAATGCTGCAGTGGCACAAACTGATTACTAATTGCAGTTCCAATCCAAACTCGATCCCAATCCCAATCCAAGCGCAATGGCAGCAACTGCACTGACAGCAGCAGCAGCAGCAGCAGCAGCAACAACAACAGCGAGTGGCGTCATGGCGCAGCCGACCGGCTGCAGCGAGCTGGAGGAGGACATTGACCACTTGAGCAGGCTGTTCAGTGCCAGGCGACTGGTGACCTTTGACATTGGCCGCATCGTCTGCAGCGCGGGCAGCAGCAGCGGCGACAACTACATGTCCTTGGTGAAGCGTGTGACAATCTACGATGCGGCGGGAGCGGGGGGTGAAGTGGGTAAGAGAGAGTGAGAGAGAGAGGGAGAGAGGGAGAGAGCAGCAGCGGCAACAACAAATCCAACTCAAGCTGCGTTCAGCTTATTGATTTCGTTGTTATTGTTGTTGCTGCTGCAGTCGCTGCGACGTCGGCGTCAACTGACCTTGTTACACGCATTCTAAGTGCAAACACACACACACACACACAAACATATACGCATATATACATATACACACACACACACCCAGCTACTTATACGCATACGTAATATACATTCGCTAAAGGTCAGCACGCACACTCGCCCACTCACACACACACACACACACACTCAGACAGCGGCGCCTCTCTCACGCGCTCAGCCAAAGAGCAAACAAAATTCATTCATAAATTTTACTACGAGACGTAAACAAAAAACAGCTGTTCGCTGCAGCAGTGTGAGTGAGCGAGAGAACGCTAAACATAATAAAACTGCGCTCATGCTCGTTTTTCTCTCTCTCTCTCTCGCTCTCTCTCTGTGTGTTTTCTTGAGCAGCTGCTGCTGGCGCTGCCAAGTGCAGCTCCGTCATCATCAAGCGCCAAATCGCGAGCCTCTCGCGCCGGCAGCTCTACCGCTGCGAGGAGGCCTTCAGCAATGAGATTAACGCGTACCGCCACGTGGTGCCGCTGCTCTGCCGCTACAGCGTGCAGCCGCTCTTCCCGCAGTGCTACATCGCGGACACGGACGATGGCAGTGCCAGCGCCGAGTCCATCATTGTGCTGCAGGATCTGAAGGCCTTGGGCTTTCGCATGCAGAATCGCCTGGCCGGACTGGAGCTGCGGCAGTGTCTGCTCGTCATGAAGGTATCACTCACTCACTTTCCATGGCCTGCATGCAAGTACATTTCTGTGTCGCTTGCAGAAACTCGCGCAGCTGCATGCCGCCTCGCTGGCCGCGCAGCAGCTGGAGGCCGCGCACTACGCGCAGCAGTGCGCGCAGATGCGCGAAATCGTCTACTGTGCGGACGCGGCGGACTTCTATTCCCGCATACTGGACACGTCGGTGCAGCAGGCGCTGGACAGCCTGAACGCCTCCAATACGGACGGCAGCCTGTGCACGCCCATACGCCTGATCGAGCAGCTGCAGCCGGCGCTGTTCGCGAAGCTGCAGCAGAGCATCAATGCCGCAGCTGCTGGACCCTTGAGCGTCGTCTGCCACGGCGATCTGTGGCTGAACAATCTCATGTTTCGCACGCAGCCGGAGGAGGTGATCTTCTTCGATCTGCAGGCCATGCGACGCACCTCGCCCGTCTTCGATATACTGCACTTCATCTACACCAGCACGCGCCGGCAGCTGCGCGATGTGCACACGGACACGCTGCTGGCCGCCTACGTGGAGGCGCTGCATCGGGAGCTCGGCCAGCAGCTGCGCCACACGACGGCAGCAGGCGAGTTGGCCGAACTTTGCGAGGCCTTCTCGCTGCAGCGACTCGGCGAGGAGTATGTGCGGCACGTGCACTACGGCCTGGCCATCTCCATGTGGATACTGCCGGCGGTGACGTTCGATGCCAACAATATACCTGATCTAGATGTGATGAGCGAGCTGAACCTCACCGGCAAGGAGATTAACTGCACGCAGAAACTCACGCCCGAGTATCATCTGCGCATCCGGGAACTCGCGCTGGAGTTCTACGAGCACGGCTATCTGGGCGTGTAGGCGCTGTAGTAGTATTCGTAGCAGTATAACCCTAGCGTATAAGTTGTTTGCTTCGCAATAAAGTATATAATCGAATATGCCTAATAAATTATTCGATATTTTGACTATACCTTGGCATAGTTTTCATTCAATTATTCCTGGATATATCGACAAGTTTAATCAGTTTCGACGTAGCTGATTTTCAGACTTTTAATATTCTAGCTCGACCATTAAAAGTCTCAGCTTCGTCCCAAAATTTATATAGAAACCATAGAGTATGGTATTCTAATTTTATGTAAATTGTATAGCATATTCCAACATTCAAAATATTAATTAATTAAATTATTTCGGGCTTTTCAAAATTTATATAAGAAATTTGCTGTATTTTCATATAAAAAGTCAAGTTAGGACTGACAGCTATATGTTGTAGTGTACCGATTTTAATAAAATTTATAGGAAATATTTTGGGCACTATTAAAACAAGCTGTGGCAAGTTTGGTGACGATACTTTGAGGAATAACAAAATTCGACCGATAAGTTATATGACAGCTATACGATATATCGGTGCGAGCCTGCTCGTTTCGACTACAGCGTATAGCAGTAAGAAGCATCTGTGTAAAGTTGCAACTAGACTGCTTCAAAACTGAGTGAGTGAATTGCGTTGCAACTGGCGAACGGACAAACGGACAAGACTCGAGCGATGCTGCTCAGCGTTAGGCTTAATATAGTCGGAGACGTTTACTTCCTGGCCAAAAAGATAATACTCTCTCTCTCCACAGGAGTATACAAATCCGAGAGAACTCTGGTTGTGTTGTTCTTTCTTGCAATTGCAGCGTGTGCAGCTTCCTTTATTACCAATAATTCCTCTCACTATTGTAACTTAAAGAGAATTGTGTCGTTGGAAAAGTGTGCATGTATTGTTAGGTTGTTGGTTCGTTGTTGGTAATGTTGTATTAATTAATGCATTAATCAATTTACTAACAGAAGCCGGAGTTTAAAAGCAAAAACAAAGAAAAACCCATAGTTTTTATAAAAGCAACATCAACATGGAATTTCACAAGAGAAGAGGGGCTCGCGGATTTGATCGGACAGCAGGAGAAGCGCAATAATATTCACTTCACTTGTTGCCGCCACCGCCCCAGCCAAGGAAGCCCTTGACGAAGCCCGTGATGGAGGCACCCTTCTTGCCCGGCGACTCGAGCTTATCTTCCAGCGATGGCAGCTCCACGTAGTTCATGGCCAGATCGAAGAACAGCGGCTTGCAGGGAATGGGCTCCATGTCGGGCGTCAGCTTGAACACATTGGGCGCGCGAGTGTGCAGCGATTGGTCCTCCTTGTACTGGGAGAGACGTTCGTAGAGCGGCTTCGTTGTCTTCTGCGATTTGGTCGAGGCGCCGCCGGCATCCTCGCTATTGTCATCCTCCAGCACACTGTAGGCATGCGCCGAGAATTTGCTGCCATCGATGGTGGAGACCATTTTCTTGAGCTCCGATTGCAGCTGGAACTCGGCACAGGATTCGCCCTTGAGCGCTTCATTGGCGTAGTTGGAGGCGCGCTCGTATAACGCCACTGCCTCCTTCCACTTCTTCATGTCGATGAGCGTCAGGGCAATGTAATAGCAGCGGAACGCCTTGAATGTGAGCGCCAGCGTGGCGACCTCCTTTTGATACTGAGCATCCTCCTCCATGCCTGTGATTTGCTGCATCTCCGTGACGTTCTGCAATATGATCTCGTACAGACGCGCCAGATCCTGCGGCCGCACGCGCTTGCCATCGCTCTGAGCCTGCGCCTGCTGCTGATTGGGATCGTCGAAGTTCTGCTTGGCCTAAGGAAAGTTAATAACAGTTAGATTAGGTCTATATATATAGAGCTACTGCCATGTCCCACCTGATCAACCAGACATAAGTTGCGCTGCAGCGTGCGACTGTGTCGAATGTAGCTCAAGTATGCCAGCAAATATTGCACGCCGGACACGGTTTGTCCGGTTGTCAGCGAACGCAACTTGGGATCCTGCTTGATCTCGTCCCGCACTGCTTGGATGGCGTCTTTGCAATCCATCAGGATACGCTCGATCAGCTCGATCTTGGCATCTGGTTTCGTTGTCTTGGCTAGCGATTTGTCCAGCTCCTGGGCGCTAAGCAGGAACAGACGCACCTTTTCGGGACGCACAGTGACCTTGCGGCCGCGCCAGTCGATCGTCTGCAGACCCTCGCTGCTCTCCGTTTTCGTCTGGCTCACCAGTACGTCCAAGTTCTCCAGCACGCCCTGAGCGCGCAGCTCGAGGATTTCATCGATTTTGCCACCGCTGGCACCGCCGCTAATGTTGTAGGCGCAGTAGCGCAAGTTGGGCGTGAACTCGTTGACCTTTGCCCGATACAGCTCCTGATCGTCATCGGGCAGTGCCTTGGCCAGGTTCTCATACACCACCTGGGCGCGTTTCAAGTGCTCCCCGGCCGTCTTCCACAGTTGCAGCTCGAAGTGCAGTGAGCCGTGCATCCAGGCGACATACGCCTCGCACTCAAGCTTGGTGCGTGCATCGAAGGCTTCCGTCTGCCAACAAATAGATAGACTATCAGCACAACAATGGGATCAATCGTCAGACACTTACGTTGCACAGCTCCTGCAGCTGCAGGGCATAGAAGCAGGCGCGTCGCAGCTTGTTAATCAGATGGAAACGCTTGCGGGGCTCCGTGTTGGCCTCCTGCTTCAGCTGCATGGCGTAGGCCCATGCACGCTCCGCACTGATCAGCGGAATATGTATGAAACGCTCGTCCGCCTTCTTGCCCGTCAGCTGAGCGAGCGTCACATCGCGTCGCTTGAAATGCCGTTTGTCGCCCTGGGGATACTTCAGCGCCTTGCGCAGACGGCGAATGCGGCGTGTGCAGTAGCCGCGATAGCGCTGATAGTCACCATGTCGCAATCCATGCTGTTGCTGTGCATCCTTGATCATGTGCAGAACTGCAGTGTAATGGAGAGAAAGTTCATTCATTTACATGTTTGTATGCACACACATTTTTAGGTTAATTGCCAGTGCAGCTCCCCCCTGAGGGGTGGGGTGGGGGGCTCTGCGTTCAGCACTCACTCTCAACGGTGAAGATTTTCACGGGCTCCGCCACGGCTGTGCCGCTGTCGCTTTTCTCCACATTTTCTGGACTATTCTGCTCCTCAACGACCATTGTTTTGGCAATTCCAGCGCTTACAAGAGTGTAAAATCAACGTATTTGTAAAAAATATACGGATGCACGACGGTCGTCGTCGGGGAATCGTCGTCAAACGTAAACGTCATCATTGTTTTCGATGCGAACAATCGAGTCATCGATAGCTATCGAGATACGTCAAGACGTAGTGCATTAAAAAGTGCTAAATTGCTATATTATGAAGTGTAATTAATGAAACCTCATTAATTCACTTATTTGAAAGTATATTCAATAACTGGAAGCATTCGAAAAAACAGTTTATTATTTACAATTTGAATCCATTAATGTCTATCGATAGTCAACAAAGGAAATCGTGTTGTGTTCGCAGCGCAACATAACACTGCTGATCAGTGTTGTAAACTCCCTTCGAAACTTGTGGCTGACGACGCAAGAGCGTGGCGTTGGACGTTCGCCAGTTTTAAATAAATTTCAGCCAAGTTCGCAGGTAAATTGAAAGTGAAGTGATTAGGTAAAGTAACACAAACATGTAGCACCAGCGCACAAATGTCACGCTTGTATGGAATTCAGGCTGGAAGCACTTCGTTTGAGGTTATACTTTCACTGCACGCATCTGGGGTATACCCCACCTGCCCTCCCTCGCTGCACTAGTTTTGTTTTGACGGCCGTGCATGACATTTGCAACGTTGACATTATGCGGATCGCTGTGGAGTTAGTGAAATAAACGATTAATTAAAGGCCTTACCATTCGCAGCATGTCGCGCAGAAAGGAGAACGAGGAGACAGACAAGCAGACGCGTATTGCCATTGTCAGCGATGACAAGTGCAAGCCGAAGCGCTGTCGCCAGGAGTGCAAGAAGTCCTGCCCGGTGGTGCGCATGGGCAAGCTCTGCATCGAGGTGACGCCAACATCGAAGATAGCCTCGCTGTCCGAGGAGCTCTGCATCGGTTGTGGTATCTGTGTCAAGGTGTGTGTGTGTGTGTGTGTCGTCTGTCTGTCCCACAGCTGTTAATCGAGTCGCGTCTCCTTGCAGAAATGCCCCTTCGAGGCCATCACAATCATCAACTTGCCCAGCAATCTGGACAAGCACACAACGCATCGCTACAGCAAAAACTCGTTCAAGCTGCATCGTCTGCCCATTCCCCGGCCGGGTGAGGTGCTCGGTCTGGTCGGCCAGAACGGTATTGGCAAGTCGACGGCGTTGAAGATTCTGGCT
Organism: Zaprionus bogoriensis; assembly: GCA_035046045.1. Taxonomy (NCBI): domain Eukaryota; kingdom Metazoa; phylum Arthropoda; class Insecta; order Diptera; family Drosophilidae; genus Zaprionus; species Zaprionus bogoriensis. Next base: position 1,418,587 of record JAWNOI010000192.1, on the reverse strand, counting down.
GGCAAGCAGAAGCCGAACTTGGGAAAATATGCCAATCCTCCCGACTGGACGGAGATTCTCGCCTATTTCCGCGGCTCCGAGCTGCAGAACTACTTCACCAAGATATTGGAGGACAATCTGAAGGCGCTGGTCAAGCCGCAGTATGTCGATCAAATCCCCAAAGCTGTGCGAGGCGCCGTCGGGGAACTGCTCGACAAGAGAGACGACCGGGACCTGCAGACGAAAATCTGCGAAATGTTGGACTTGTCGCACATTCGTGACCGTGAAATCTCCCAGTTGTCCGGCGGAGAACTGCAGCGTTTCGCCATTGCCATGGTCTGCATACAGAACGCCGATATCTTCATGTTCGACGAGCCGTCCTCCTATCTGGATGTGAAGCAGCGTCTCAACGCTGCCCTGACCATTCGTTCGCTGTTGCATCCTACCAAGTGAGTGCGCCATTGGGATTCATTTGTTAACTTAGCACTACTAACTCTGTCGCTAATCTTCTAGGTTCATCATCGTTGTGGAGCACGATTTGTCGGTGCTCGATTATTTGTCCGATTTCATTTGCTGTCTGTATGGCGTTCCCGGCTGCTATGGAGTCGTGACTATGCCCTTCTCGGTGCGCGAAGGCATCAACATTTTCCTGGACGGCTTTGTGCCCACGGAGAACATGCGTTTCCGCACGGAATCGCTCACCTTCAAGGTGTCCGAGTCGGCCACGGAGGAGGAGATCAAACGTATGAACCATTACGTTTATCCGTCGATGGTCAAGACACTGGGCAAGTTCGAGTTGACGGTGGAGAAGGGTCACTTCAGTGACTCCGAGATCCTGGTGCTGCTCGGCGAGAACGGTACGGGCAAGACGACGTTCATTCGGATGCTGGCCGGTAACCTGCAGCCGGACGGAGAGGTTGAGCTGCCCATGCTGAATATTTCGTACAAGCCGCAGAAGATTTCACCGAAATTCCAAAACCATGTGCGTCATCTGCTGCACGACAAGATTCGGGATGCGTACGTGCATCCGCAGTTCATTGCGGACGTCATGAAGCCCATGAAGATCGAGGAGATCATGGACCAGGAGGTGCAGAACCTCTCCGGTGGTGAATTGCAGCGTGTGGCCTTGGTGCTCTGCCTAGGAAAGCCCGCCGACGTCTACCTGATCGATGAGCCCTCGGCGTACTTGGACTCAGAGCAGCGTCTGGTTGCCGCCAAGGTGATCAAGCGGTATGTACAATACTCCAATGCTTTAATCTGTTGTGGCTTAGACCTTTGCTATAATGAATGCTTCTTCCTTGCAGTTACATTCTGCACGCCAAGAAGACTGGCTTTGTGGTGGAGCACGATTTCATTATGGCCACCTACCTCGCCGACCGTGTCATTGTGATCGAGGGTCAGCCCTCGGTGAAGACGACAGCCTACTCGCCGCAGTCGCTGCTGAATGGCATGAACCGATTCCTGGAACTGCTGGGCATTACCTTCCGACGTGACCCGAACAACTTCAGACCTCGTATTAATAAGAACAACTCGGTCAAGGATACGGAGCAGAAGCGCTCTGGCCAATTCTTCTTCCTGGAGGATGAGGCTTCGGGCTAGGAATCGAGTGTTGTTGTACACTGCAAAAAATATATATGTGTAATTCTGCATATAAATTGAATGCCGTCAGCTTTGTTAGGCGACACGTTGCTACAAGAATTCGTTTCATTGCTCTCGCGTTTTTCTTTCCACACGTTACTTTGTCCCCCTTTGCATTTTTTAAACAATGAACACAACACTTTCAAGAACTTTATTTTGTTATCGTTGTTTGGCACCACGAACAAGCGACCGTCATGGGAATTTTTTAAAGTGAGTTTTTATATATATACATATATACCTTATTTACACCGCAAATAAACAATATAATAAAAACGAAATCAATAGGAAAATAAATTAATTTACTTTATAGAAAACGGCAAAACGCAGCGTGTTTTAATTGCGGCTCAAAAAAAACCTCAAATCAATTGCAGGGGGAAACTGTTTGAAGCGTAACAGGTGGTTAGTTGGGATGTCTGCGTGCGGGGCGAATGGTGAAATATGCCAGGGCTGCACAGACAGGCTTTAGCACTGGCTGCTGGAAGAGCAACAGCTACAGCCAGAAAGGAGCTAAAGCTATCAAATGCTCGCGTGCTTCCTGCTGCGAGAGCAACAGCTACAGCGAGAGAGAACGTGCGCAACTGGCTTGCCTTGCACTGGCGTCAGCTCCGTTTTTGCCGTCAGATTTGGCTATTTTTGAAGTGTGATTGCGTGTAAATTTTAAAAATAGCGACTGCGTGGATTCTAGATTTTTATACCATTTACCCATTGAAAATGGGTAAAAAATGGTATATTAACTTTGTGCAAATGTATGTAACAGGCAGAAGGAGGCGTGGCAGACCATACAAAGTATATATATTCTTGATCAGCATCAATAGTCGAGTCGATTTGGTCATGTCCGTCTGTCTGTCCGTCTGTAGTAGAAAAGTTTCCGAAGAGCTACGGAAGCTGTAAAAACGCTAGATACATAAGAAAATATTCATGATGCATTACAGTTACTCTAATTGTCGATTAATGTAAACTTATTTGCTTATTCTTATTTTGTTAAATAGGAAAATATGGGTTTATTTATTAATTATTAATAAAAACAGAGTATGCATTCTTTTATAAGATTAAGCTTTTTTCTTAACTTTACTTCCTTGGGATTAAGCTTTTTGTTTAGCTTTTTTCTTCGTGGATCCAGGGTTTTTTTGCACAGAATAAATGACAGCACTGTTGCCTTGATGGGCGCGCTACACAAAATGACTTCGGCTGTTCAAGCGACCGTCGTGTAAGCATAGTCATCATAGCATTTACTTATTATCTTTAGAAATATGGATTGTAAATAAAAATAAATAATTAAAAAAAAAAAACAGTGATTGCTCGCAAAATAATACGTATTTATTGCACTTAAATGTTAATTAGCATAGAATACTCAAAATACGCACAATAGAAATATAAATATACGCATATAAATTACATATGGATTTCAAATACGATCACAATTCCGAAACAAACACACAGTATAAGAATAATGCATCGTACTAGCTACAAACATTAATGTTAGTGCACACACACACAAACACAGATGTACCATAATCTGTATATGTATGCATGTATTTGTATATATGTATAGTGTAACGCATGCACAGCTTTTTATTTAATATTATTAATTCATACTCGCTTTCGAAGCATTTAATTTATGCGATTCAATCAAAAAATGTACAAATTACCAACGTTTCGAGAAAGGCAAATCTTGAGTTTGTTTTACAATGCTAAATTTGATCTGTGGCCTTCGCAGCATTAATCGTTAATCATCATTAAGTACTAGTTAAAAAGTAAATTTGAAGACTTACTGCACTAAAAAAATTCCATACACGTAAATGCGTCAAAAATTGACTTCAATTGTTCAAACGTTCGATTGTTGCAAAGAGCAAAGCGCTTCACAATTGCATTAAGAGAGACTATTTTCGAGTTAAATGGACTTCAAGAGAGACTGATTTTGCAGATTATTGAGATTTAGTTTCGGTTTCGATTTCGGTTTCATAAATGGAGCTTTTAGAGACTTATCAGAGATACTGTGTTTTGAATTCCCATAGAAAATAATGCCTGCTTAAATAATCGATTCGAAACGGCTACAGAAAGTATCAAAAATAATGTATATCTTGTGTGTGTATATATATGTGGTATATGGTATATAGTAAGAGAGACAATTCCACGATGAGGTAGCCAAATGTTTATTCGTCTTCCGCATCCTCTACGAGTGCCATCACCTCCTGGCTGAGTTCCAAGGCCTGTTTGCGCAGCTTGAGCGCCTGTTGCAGTAATCAAGATTAAGAATCTCAATATATCATATAAATATAGTCGTATAGCCCACTTACCTGTATTCTCAATTCCTTTTCGTTTGTTACCAGTTCCTGTATTTGAGTCATGGTTGTTGCCAAATTCTGCTGATCGATCACCCAGCGCAGGTAAAGCTCTGTGAATGCACGATAAAGTTATTATAGTATATAGTATAGTAGTATAGCTAGCAACAGGCCACATGATGGAATCATGCTATAATTTTAATTCTTATCTGACTTTTAAAATTTATAGTTACACTATAGTGTAATATAGCATAGCCTAAAAGTACAATAATATATTCAGTATAGTAGAATATATTTATAGTACAGTATAGTATAAAATATTGTATTGTAGTACAGTATTATAGTACAATTCAAGAGTATAGAGAACAATAAAAACAATAAGGAGAGCATTATTGTAGTTTAGCCTGGTAATACTAGTTTAAATACCATTAAATACTATGGGCGAGTATTACTATTCTACACTGCATAGCATAATGTTAAGAGTACTATATTATATTATAGCATAGAATCACAATATAATAGTACTATGTTATAGTGTAGTTCATGATAGTATAGTAAGTAGAGTATACAATATGATATTGTATCATATTATAGTACAATTTTAGAGCATGATAAGTATTATTCTACAATATAAGCGAATAGTATACCATACTATAATAATGTACAGTAGAGTATAATAGATCGTAGTATTGTTGTGTTATATAATATACTAGTTTATATACTACATTATAGTATAGCAACATAATAATATAGAAAAGAATATCATAGAAGTATAAGATTATGATAGCTATAATATTCAAGCATATAATATTAAAATATGAGAGTATATGGTGCCATATTACAATATTGTACAATTAATTTTAGTTGATTATAGCATTATTATAGTTTAATAAATTACGCTAGCTTATTATTATTATTATATTATAGGATAGTAATATAATAATTGTATACTACTGTGGGCAAAAAGTAAGGTGAATATTTTTGTAAAGTCAAAATTTTTTATTTTATCATATCTACGCACCGCTCCACAACTCCAAGCTGATGGGCGCCACCGAGGGCCAGATGACACTGGCGTTCGGCTCGTACAGTGGATTCAGCAGGGTCTGCAGCACATCGGGTCGATTGAGATAGGACCACAGGCTCGTGGTTCTCGTGTGCACCTGCAGCTCGTGACGCTCGCGCTCGGAGTCGCAGAGAAACGTGCCATACTGCGAGAAGTAGCTGTGCTCGAACAGCAGAATCAGCAGCTGCGTGCTGAACTCGAAGCTGCAGGGGAACTGCGTGAACAGCTGAAAGATGCAGTCCAGGAACAGCAGGAACGTGGCGCCCGAGTTCTTGTTGCGTATCTGATGCGGCGTGTAGCACGAGTAGCGATGCCGCGAGGCGAACGGATGCCCCGCCTGGATCCACTCGCGCTCTATCAAGGCTTGCAGGCTGTAGAGATTGAAATATATATTGGTTTTATCAGTCATATATGTGCAAGTGCATGGCTCACCCGCGCACAGTGCGGCAATCCGGATTCAGTATGATCTGCACCAGCGAGGTAACAATCAGCGTGGAGTCCAGTCCCTTGGCGCCATGCACCAGCACGGGACTGCCCTCCTGATCGAGGCACTGTGCCACCACGCAGGAGGCGTTCAACGAGTTGAGCACGAGGCTCAGCCAGCCGCTGCTCTCCAGCCGCGACAGCCACTTGTCCGTGGTGCAGCCCGTGTCGTTGCAGGCCTCGATGAGCTTGGCGAAACTGTCCAGTATGGAGGCGGGCGAGCTCACATTGCCGATGGCTCGATTCACCTTCTTCCACTGCGAGTAGTGCAGATCCGTCTCCGTATTCGACTTGCCCTTGCCCCACGTGTCGACAATGAAACCCTTTTTGCTGCGACCCAGCACCAGGTTGAGGATGGCCTCATCCGCCCGGCAACGCTTGATGCCCTGCGTCGACAATGGCTGCGCGCTGCGCATCAGCGTGGCCTTCGAGAGAGTGAGAGAGAGAGAGAGAGAGGGAGAGAGAGAGTAATGCGATTATTTACAAACAATTGACTTATGCACTTTGACCTACGCCATTCTCATGCCTGTAGCTGAGCACGGGGAAGCGTCCGCCGTCGCGGAATGCGGCGGAGAGCGCTATCTGCTCGTCGCTAATTGCTTTAGGTACAATCAGTGTGGCGCCATATGTGCCACAGACGCCGAAGTCTTTGTTGACGTGGCTGACGCGCCACTCGCAGGCGGAAATGCAGCTCTCGCTGCCGCCCACCAGGGAGGCTGCCACGTCCAGTGTGAAGCCATTCTGCAGGGGATGTGGTATGCTGCCGCTGATGCTGCTGCTGCCGGCGACGCATGCGACCGACGTCGAGGGCATGTTGGCCACATTGGGCGAAGATGCACCGCCCAAGCTCATGCCGCTCAGCAGTTGTGCGAATTCCTGTTCGGGTCTGCGAAAGAAGCAATCCCTTAGAATGGGGGTTCCCTTAGCTGATATCGTAGCGTGCACACTGACCTAAACATGGTGTAGCCATCCTCCAGTATGGAGTACATGGGCCTGTAGAAGAACGGGTACTCCAGCTCGGGATTCTGTATGGCGCTGAGCGCCTCCAGCGAAGCGGACACGTTGTAAAAGTCTTTGGCGTACTTGATCTCCAGTGCGATAATGCGCAGATCCTTGCACTTCAGCGTGATGATGCCGCCCATGACGATGTTCTGGCCCAGGCTCGGCTTCTTCTCCACGCAGTCGATGTTCTTGTGCAGCAGCTGCAAATGGTGATGGCATGATTTATAATTCAATTAACAATTAACGGCAGCGTCCTTCCGCCTGACTGGTCACCCACCCATAGCTCCTGGCTGTTCTCCTGGCGCGCGCTGAGCAGCAAGTGGTGGCCCGTTATGCACAGGGTGCCCTCAACTGTTGCACTCGACGTGCTCGTGTGCAGGAAGACGCCGTCCAGCTTGGGCGTTTTTATCAGATCAGCGAACTCCATGTCCACCCACCCAAATGGCCGAGTGGTGATTTCCTTCACGCTAATTAACTTTTTGCATTTCGCCTGTGGCGCTCGCCTCGCTCGAGTTGTTGTTGTTGTTGTTGCTGCTGTTGCTGTTGCCACTTGATTGCTTCTTCTTGCGCTGCCCGCCTTTCCCGCTCCTCTTCCCGCTCTCTCACTCTCACTCCCTCTCGCTCTGTTGCCGAACAGCAGTGTGGGCGTTTCGCTGCAAGTAAATGTTAAACGCGCACCACTCGAGTGTCCTGCATATGCCAGCAGCCTGTGAACTCAGCGCTAACTATTCTCGTACTTCTTCTATATCAATTTAACACTCAAATAACATTTTATGTGGCTTTTGCCAGCGATAACGGTGTGCTGCCATTCACAGCGATGCGCGTGCACGTACAAAGAACAAAGCTTTCGCAGCCGCCATTTTCGACTTTGGCAACGGCGTTGCGCAAATGCTCAGCTTGCACGACCCCAAAGCGCGCGCAATTTGAATGAGAAAAACACACACTCGACACAAGCTTCAAATAGAATATATATAGTTTTCTTTTTATTTATGTACATAAAAGTAGACTTCAAAAGGTTTGTTTACAAAAAATAGGGAAGTACTCCGTTTCGTCTGTTCCATGGCATTGAAACCAACCACAACGCTTGTCAGTATATATATATATATATATTTGTCGTTCAGGCTTAGAAGCTAGGGGAAGTGGTACGCTTATATAGCTTTTTGTATCCTTGGGATGGTGATCGTGAACGTGATCGTGACCGTGACCGTGACCGTGTTGGTGATCGCAAACAACAACAGAAAGTATATGTATATATGGTAGTTTCGGGAAAAATTGCTTCTCTGTTAATTGTCACAATACGAATCTAGCGTGTATACGAGTATATATATATATATGTGTATATGTATGCTTGTATATAAGGTATATAGGTATATTTGTGTGTATATCAATACTTAACAGCGTCAACGTACAAACGACTAAGGAGATGTATAATTTATGCAGTTTCTCGCACAAGATATCACAACAGGATGCCAAAAATTGCCTAAAGCACGAGAATGAGGTACTAAATTGATCGGCTGAATAAATAAATAAATGAAGAGATATATAGAAAGGATATATAATATATAATAGATGGAAACGAAAGGAAATCATTGGCGATACGCTTTATTTTGTCGCTAAATAATATATGCTTTTCGATGCTTTGTACCAACAACTTAAGAGGCTACAATATACGCAATAAAATTACACTAAAATTAGGCACTTAAAACGAAATTATAATCGAAGCGAACTGCAAATGAAACTCAACGGAAAATGTTCTCTGGCTGGAAAATTACTCAGATGTGGTTTTTCTTTCTTTTTTTTTATGTACAATCGTAGAACAAAGAAATGCACAAACTAATTGGAATGCATAAACAAAAATAAACACAAGGTGTGTGTGTGTGTGTGTGTGAGAGAGAGTGTGTGTGTGTAGGGGGCAGGGAAGACAACAAAGCTAAATATGGCAATTGACACAAAATATGCTTGTTTTCCTTTTGTTTGTATGCGTGTAAAATGTATTATTAAACATAATTATTATGCAGTATTGGAAGAGCTTTGGAAACAAATCGGTGGAAGTAACTTAATAAAAGCTAACAAACATAATTTCGCGTTAACAATTTACATTACATTTTTTGTTTTTGTTTTTTTTCATTTCTAAATTTAACATGAGAAATTAAATGCATTCAATAAATATTTCGTATGTATGTGTAAAATGGAAGTATAAATTTGTTCTTAACAATGTTTTGTATATGCCAAAGCTTCATAAATACATGTACATGTATGTGTGCGTGTGTGTGTGTGTGTGTAACATTAGCTGTATGACAGTTAAATACATATGTATATATATATAGATCGAACTTGCTATCGTAGAACTGTGTATATGTATATGTAAATGTACATATGCTAGTATTCTTAACTCTTATTCGTATGGGTGAGCGTGTGCATGTGTGTGTGTGTATGTGTACAACTTAGGCTACACATTTAGATAGTTACAATTTGTCTACGCCTAGCATAACTGGTATATGTAGTACTATGTGTATATATATTCATATATATATATATATATATACATACACATATATATCTGTATAGTTAGTATAAAACTATCGTATGCCTAGGCTTAAGTATACTGCTTGCTATGTACAACGTTTCATTTCACTACCATATCGTATCGTAAAGCGTTACACTTAGCAATTTTGGAGTTGTTTTAGTTTCCTTTTTCCTTTTTTTTTTTTTTAGTGTATTTTAGTGGCTTACATAGTTATCAGTTATCAGTTTTGTTGGTTTTGAATGTGCTTGCGGCTCTTTATAAAATAAAAGTAGAAAATTTGTGTGTTGTATAAATACAAAAAAATAATAAATAGGCTTAAACACTTAGATTTCGCTTGTTTCTTCTTCTTTCTCATCTTCTTCTTGTTGTTGTTGTTCCGTAAAAATGTGTATAAAAATTGTTAATTAAAAAACGCTTAGATCTACACACACATTACAAAAAAACAAAAACAAAAACTAAAAAAAAAAAACTAGCAACTGTAGTTGAAAGTTGACAACGCTCTGCTCTGAGCTTGCTTTCCGGTGTGGCCAATCAGTGTATAACAGTAGCTGGGCGGGGCAGTAGTATAACAGTTGTGTGGGCTGTGCATGCGCATTCACCGCGTCAATATGATCGCTCGGGGAAGGGCAAATACGCATGCTCTCGATCGCTAATAAATCGCCGGCGCTGGCTTCGGCAGCACTGCGGCTGTGGCAACTGCTGCCTCCGCGACAATGGAGGCGTTCGCCGCACTGGGCGGGGCTGCCACCACGCTCGACGCCGTCGACGATGGGCTCGACGATGATACATTGCCGCAGTTGTTGTTGTTATTGTTGTTGTTGTTGTTCATGTGCCGCTGGCTGCGCAGTTGCTGCTGCTGCTGTTGTTGTTGCTGCTGCTGCTGTTGTTGCTGCTGCTGCTGCTGGTGATGTTGCTGCTGCAGCTGCAGGCGCTGCTGCTGGTGCTGCAGATTGTGCATGAAGTAAGCTTTCACATTCATGTTGCTGTTGCTGCTGTTGGTGGTGGCCGGCAGTGCGCGCACATGCTGCATCTGGGGCAGCACTGGCTGCAGCTGCTGCTGCATGTGTTGCTGCGCCTGCTGCTGCTGCTGTTGCTGTTGCTGCTGGTGATGGTGCTGCAGATTGAGCTGGCCGGCGGCGTGCATCATGTGCCAGTAGTTGTCGTCGCCAATGGGCGCCTGCCGGCTGCCGTACTTGAGCTGCCGCGTGATGCCCTGCTTGTAGTCGCGGTGATCCTTGTCGATGGCGTAGGCCTTCTCGCGCAGCTTCTCGATGGTCTTCTTGAACTCGACGAAGGCCTGCGGCGACTGCTGCTGCAGTGCGCTGGCCAGCGGCACCAGTGGATTGTACTGCTGCTGCTGTTTCTGCTGATGCTGCTGCTGTTGATGGGGCAGGGGCAAGTGCTGGTGGTAGACGAGCGGATCGAGCAGCTCGTTCAACAGATTCATATTGGACATGATGAGCGTGTGGATGCGTTGCAGATCGAGCGGCGGATCCAGTGCGGTCACCAGATCCATTTGAAAGTAGTCCATCTCCTTGGCCGAGACGTTCTTGCAGCCGGGCGCGTTCTCGTCGTAGCGCCCGCAGCAGCTGTAGTAGCCGCTGATGAAGGCCGACGGATGGAAGTATTGTGCGCGGATGGAATTCATTAGGCAAATCTTGTGCAGCAGGTCGAACCACTCGCGCTCCTCCACGCAGTTCGTCGTTTGTACAATAAGCGGGCGATCTTTGTGCACGATCTGCAAACGGAAGAATAGGCGGAAAAAGTGGATTAATATTTAATTTATTTTTTTATTTATTTATTTATTTATTTTTTTTTTTTTTGCAGCTTTCCGCGTTCTGGCGCTTTTCGCTTTCAGCCTACTGCGATGTTGCCGCTGCCCAGACAAAACGCAGTGAAATCGCGCGTTTCACACGCGCATGAAAATCCCACGCGAGCGCGCGCGAACGCGTAACCGAATTCTTTTTCTTTGCGTCTTCTTTATAGTTTTGAAATTTCCCTTTTCTGTCGCCGTAGGAAAATGAACAAAGAATAAATAACAATGACGGCTAAAAGCCAGCAGTGTAGCGTTGCCAACTCATTTGCATAATAATGCTAATTATTTTTAATTGCGGCAAGTTTGCCATTTGCAGTCTAGATTGATGCCCCTACAAAGTGCGAGTGATAAGTGAAAGTTGCGGCTGCCCTTGTGCAACTATAAAAGCAAACTAAACTTATTTTCTTTTCGCTTTCTAACGCAATCGTCTTGGCTTCAATTGTCGTTGCATCGCGTTGCCAATTGCAGTGCAGTTATCGATACTCGATTACAGTGCCCGAAACTGCAGCCGCAGCGGCCTACGCACTGCACACGTACACACGCACTGTGAGCTCTTTTGCGTGTGTGTTGGTGTTTTGGTGAGACTCGCTGTGTGGGCAGTCTGCGCCTCTTTTTATATTATTATTAAAATTCATTTGCAGACTTGTCTATTTCCGCTATTGTAATTGTTGTCTAAACTTAATTTGGAGCTTGCTTTATTACTTAGGCTGTAAGTAGTCGTTCTAGAGCTTTGGCAGACTCTTTTCTTACCTACAAATCCATATATGTATGAGTTTGTTATACGAACTTGGCTTGAAAACGCTGGCAGTTATGAAGTTAATAATTTTTAAAGTTTTTTAAAGCTACCTTTTTGTATAAATTATCAACTAATTATAGTTATTTTTTTGAGTGCATATAAAGTTTATACTTTGCGTATTAAGTTTATATTTTTGGATTGAACGCAGTAAAATTTAGAAAATCATATTTAATTTAGGTTTGAATATTAAACTATGCATTCATTGGTTTAAGCTTTACTTGAGTTTAATTATTTAAATTAAATTAAATAAATTAATTAATTAACTTGCATTGAGTTTAGTTAAAATATATATTTCAACTTGCATTGAGTTTAGTTAAACTATATATTCCAACTTGCATTGTACTATTTAAGAAACAAATTTAAAAAAACTTCTCATTGTTGGAAGGATTGATAGCTATCTAAATGGAACATAGATAGATTATATAGATTAATAATAGTTCTGTATATCTTCTAAAACCGTCAGTAATTTTCAAAACTATCTGCAGGTTTTTTTTTTTAATTCTTAAAAAATTCGATCAATTTTTACTTGCAAAGTTCTGGCAGCGCTGAACTCACCACACTTCGCTTCGACCCTGCAGCTACTCACCTTGAAGCAGTTTTGCATCTTGAAGCTTTTGTCTTTCAGTTGCTCGACACTTCCGATCTCCTCGAGCGGTATATCACAGTTGGGTTGCTTGCCCTTCGACTTGGCGTAGCTTAGCGATTGCGTTGTCAGGCGAAAGTAACGCTGCTTGAACTGCCGTCCGAAGCGTTTGCGGCACGTCGGATACTTGGCCATCATGCTGCGCAGCACAAAGGGACACAAGGGGAGACAGAGTGAAAGAGAGCAGCGCGAGCAGAGGCGGCGGCGGCAGCGGCAGCGACAGTGGCAGCACATGGAGAGTGAGTGGGGGGAGCGAGAGACGGACGCACACACACGTATTGCAAAAAGAAAGAAAGAGAACGAAAACAAATGAGCAAATGTTATGCATTGAATGCGTAAATTATTGTTTGTAATTTGTAAATTGGAACCAAAAATAACACCAATAATAATAATAATAATAAAAATAGTAATAATAATAATAGTAATTGTAATTGCAATAACAATAATCGTAATGCTAATTATAGTAGTTTTAAAATGAAAAGCAAACAGTTTCTCTTACCCCTCGCTAGACGTTAGTATTAATTTGGTTTGTGCAAATGGTTTATGGTACATGTGCGTGCGTATGCGTATGCGTGTGTGTGTGTGTGTGTGTGTATGATGGGAATTTGTTGGGCGTGATGTGATGAGATGAATATTGTTTTGGTTTCGGTTCGGTTTTATTTTTGTTTTTCGTATTTTCGTATTTTTTGTTGTTGGTATTTTTGGTATTTTAAAGCAGCACGCGCGTAAAAGAAGAGAAAGACAAAGAAAGTTTTGGGTATTAGAATAAAATAAAGCGTAATTAACCAAATGTGTAGTGTATACAAAATTGGGGATATGTTTGTTTGTTCCTTTCGGCGGCAGAATTGGAAGAGTTTCTTGAGAGAATTTCGAGATTTGAAACCATAGATATCGAACATACAGTCGGAAGAGTGTGTGCATACAAAAACATACATCGCGATCGCGATCGAGATCGAGATACTATCAATTGATTTTCCAGTTCTACCAAATTAACAACTAGCATATGGCATGTATTGTATATAGCTAGAGCTAGAGACCACAACCGCGGCAGCTGATTGCAACTTACCCCTCCTTAAGTAATACTGGTTCTAGTGGCAACTGCGGCAACGCCTGCAGCTGACTGCTGGGCGAGTCCGGGGAATTTGGCGTGGAGATCACCTCCAGGAAATGCTTGACCGCGTCCATGTGCTTCTCCGTGCAGAACTTCTTGTACAGCTCGCCGGTGTACTCCTCCTTGCAGGGCTGCTGCGACGATCGCGAGCTGACCAGGTTGCCCAGAGATTGTATCGTCTTGGAGATGAGTGTCAGCGTGCGATTCGTCTGCGCGTCCTGCAGAGAGATAGAGACATAGAGAGAGAGAGAGTGAGTAACAATAGTGAGTTCAGAGATCTTCGGTAGCATTCGCACTTACCAGTCGCTCGGTGGTCAGGTCGAAGAGCTTCGGACCCAGTATGGCGGGCGCAAAGAAGCGCAGAAATATAAAACCGGATACGACGGAGTAGCGCACCTCGCGATTACGTGGGAAATGCTTGCCCGCACACTCGCGCAGATCGTGGAAGATCTGACAGAGGACCTTGGGACAACGCTCTGCACTCTTCGTGATGGCCTCGAACACGCGCTCCACATAATCTTTGAGATTGTGCAGATTCGTGTCGACGGCCGAGCGATCCTTCACCTTGCTCGGATCGATTTCGCAGGGCTTCTTCTCCGTCACGATTTGCGAGAGCACCGGACGCAGCGTCTGATGCAAATAGTGCAGGCCCGACAGCCGCATGGCCTCGTCCATCATCTTGGAGACGAGCGTGTTGCCGCGGAAGATCGTCGTCGGATCGGTCAGATTGGAGATCTCGTGATCGGCCAGCGCCTTGATAATGGGCGCAATGCGTTCCGTGTGCGTGAACAGACGTACCAGGGGCTGGGCCACCTCCGTCTTGCCGGACACCAGCTCGCCGAGTATGTAAACGGATGAGACGGTGATGGGTCGCTGATCCACCGACTCGAGCAGCTGATTCAGCAGATCATCGTATGTGGCCAGCGGGAAAACATGATCGGCGGTGTAGTTCAGATTCAGGCGCAGCGATCCAATCGTCGAGTCCACGCTGAGTCGCGTGCCGGGAGGCGTGGCGCAAGATCGGGGCGTCGCATTCAGCGAACGGAAGCTGGGCGATGTGGTGCGCGGTTGCAGGTAGTACCAGGCAGCCGGCTGCACAGCCTGCTGCTGTTGCTTATTCATCATGGGCAGACGCACCTCGCCGAGGAACACCTTGTCCGCCATAGCGCCATGCGCGTCGTGCCACAGCGACACGGCGATTTCGCAGAGATCGGCACCGCCAAGCGGATAGATCGCATAGGCTTTATTCGCAGAGGATTCGAGGGAGGCGGCGGATTTGTTGCTATTGGTGGTGCCGGTGTTGCCGGCATCCGCATCGATGGAGAGATCAAAGTACATGACCTCATCGAACTCGGGGTCGACGGTCTTCTTGCGCTGCTTCGTGCGCTTCGTGATGATATGCTTGTTGCTGTAGTACGCGGTGCAGATGACGAAGGGATCGCAGGTGCCCTGCTTCTTGGCGAGATCCACACACGCGGGCACACGAATGGCGACGCGCACATTGCGCGCATGCGAGTTCTTCCAGTTGGCCAGCTGATCGCTCGAGGATGTCGCCAGCTGCTGCTGTTGCTGCTGCTGATGCAGTTGCTGCTGTTGCAGTTGCTGCTGCGGATGATGCACATGTCCGAACAGACCAGCCGCACGCGTCTTCAGCGTCATGCCCGCCGAGTTGCTGTTGTTCGCTGCTGCCGCTGCCGCCGCCGCAGCTGCTGCTCGCTGGATATTGCTCAGTTCGTTGTTCTCCTTGTAGTCGTTGAGATGCGCGCGCTGATGATGCGGCAGCGTGTGCTGCGACAACTCTATGCTCTCGCCCAGGGGCTGTGGCACCTCCTCGAACGCGACCTCGATGTGCGCCATGCCCTGCACCTCGGAATCCGAGTCGACGGGCCGCAGCGAGAACCAGTGATCCTTGTGATTGTACTTGTGCAACTCCTCGCGCTTTATCGCAATCTTGCCAATGGGCTTGTCCTGCTTCATGTCCCGATCCCACACGTAGACCGTCAGGTAGCGAAAGCGTCGCGGTATTTTGAACTGATACTCCTCGCCAAAGAAGGGCGACAGCGTGCGCTCGCTGATCGGTGTGCGGCAGATCTCCTCTTGGTCCAGCGCAATGGTGCAGTAGACATCGCGTGTGCCCTGCGTGCTGCAGCTCGTGTTCGCGGCATTGCGACTGCTCAGGTTTTTCGCTTCACCTGCAGGAGAAAACAAGAGAGAGAGAGAGACAGAGGAAAAGAGAGTTAGACAAACTTCTTAAAGAGAGCGATAAGCCCGCGAGTAGCATTATCAAAATCCAGCCAATATTTACTCTCAACTGCCAACGATAAGCTATCAATGGTGACCTTGACACCTGCAAGACGTGCTAATATATCACGCATATATGCACACTTTTCATTTATGCTTAAGCACAATTTATTCAGCATATTTGCGCGCCTTGGCGGCGCTGGCTTTGATGCCGCCAAAGGGCAGGCCGACAGCAACGTGACTTCCTGTCACGGTGTCTGTGTGTGTGTCTCGCTGTGTGCGCGCCGATAAATTGCATTATCGATGCGCAGGCAGCACCTGGGCGCAAAAACCCAACAACAGTAGCACAAGCAGCAACACAACAATAATAAATACAACAACAACAACAATAACAACAATGGCTGGCGCTTGACTAGACGGCCTGTCCCTGTCGCGCATGTTGAAATTTAATAACACTGCGCGCTGCCTTGATAAGCCAAGTTAATCAGGCATTGACCAGCCCGGGGGGCCAGGGGCCCAGCAGTGGGGGGCGCAGTCGAGTAGGGGCTGAGGGCAGGGACAACATTTGCTCAATGAAAAAAAAATTAGCAGCAAGCAGGCAGGCAGCCGGTCGAGCGGAAATATAATGCGTATGCGTATGCATGTGTACGTGTGTGTATGTGTGTGTGACTGTGTGCGTGCTGGGCGTCATGTAGGCACATGCAAAGGCAATGCGCAAAATTGTTGTTGGCTTGCTTGACTTTTCCAAAGCAAGTAATCGTGAGAAGGTGCCGCTGCCGCTCCTCGGCCTGCCTATTGACACAGCTGTATGGACACACACACACACACACATATACATGGCAATAGTTTGTGTGTGTGTGTGCGAATTTGTCTTGTTATTAACTGGGCACAACAATCAATTGGGTTATGTTTGCTTGCGCTGGTATTAGTAGTAGCAAAACAACGGTGCTTTTGCGCTCTCACTCGGCAGCTGTCGTAAACACACACACAGATACACACATACATACACACAGCTACGATTGATAACAAAAGACGGCGGCGCCGACTTCGATGTCGTCGTCGTCGTCGTTGACGTCTCCCTTGTTGTTTTCATCGCGTTTCTTTTTATGAATGGCAGCAGGCGGCAACAACGAAGAGCAGGCCCAAAGCGAACGGCCAAAAAAAAAAACAGAGGCACATTTTTATATGCAAAAATACAACAACGGCAAAATCATCGAAACGAAATCAAATGACAAAAATCAAAAGTGCTTTTACTCTACGCTGGCGCGCTCGCTCCCTCTCTCTCTCTCTCACACACACTCTCGCTCTCGCTCTCGCTGTGGCCTGCTGCTCTCTTGACACGACGCGACAGTGAATTTCATTCATTCATGATTCATGAATCGCCAGCGTGCGCTGCTGGCTGCTGCTGCGAATCGTTTTCACATTTTTTCGACTTCGCTTTTGTTGTTGTTGTTGTTGTTGTTGCTGCAGGGAATTCCATTCCAAGTGCCAAAAAGTTGTACGATTTCGTTTCGTGTGACGCGCGCTTTATTTACACTCTCGATTAATTTATGCGTGGTCTTTTTATTGCTATTTCGTCGTAGTCTTTCCATTAGGAGTGTGTTATCATGTGACACAACACAACACATTGGCAAATTCCATTTAAATTAGCTGCAGCATACGCTAAATTTAGCCATGCGCCATAATCAATGGGGGATTTTGTGCCCAATTGGCATTAGGAAATTGTTTATACGATGTTGACCGCACCGATCGGGGGAAATGGCCTCTACGGTAAAGATAGCAAATATCTCTGGCTCTGGATTCGTAGAACCATCGACGAATACGAATACGAGTACGACTACTTGCATGCAACTGGATTTTCCCAATCATTTCGCTACAGTTCCCAATCAATGAATTCGTATCGTTTTACATATGCCGAACACGCCATACAAATTTACAGAGAGCGGATCAACGTGCTCGGCATGAATCAAGCGGAAGAGGAGAAAGGGGAAGAGACCTACTGGTTTGAAGTCAAGCGGAAGTTAGCTCATTGCATTTGAACGAGACTGAGAGATACGCCGAATCGCGTCGACCCCTTGAAATTGGAAGCGAAACGTATAGCGTAATTGAATAAACCCAATTATCGGCAGCGTAACAAGACTCTCGGCACAGAGTACTCAAGATAATAGTCCAATTTCAATCGGTTGATATGATTAGGCCGATATCTCTGGAAGGTTTCCTCTTTGCCTGATGGGAATCTAATAATAGATGTCCATACACGTGTGCAGTGTGTGGCAACTTCTAAGGCCAGCCGCAGACGCAGCCCCAGCTACATCCCAATCTCAATCCCCCAATTCCCCCTAGTTCCCCGACCCATGACATTTGCCCATGGAGTGCGCCCGTCAATGTCATTCATGCGCACACAAAATTACGACACGATTCGTGAGGCAGGAGCGTCTGCTGTTTTAAGTCCGAGACCAGTCTGTCCCTATCTATGGTATATCCATCTATATACTACGCATACGCGATACGCCTGTGTGTGTGTGTGTTTCAACAGACTCATTAAATGCTTTCAATTTGCTGGCAAAGGAAAATTAAATTTAAAGACTTTGTAAGTACGCGCCGCCAGCGGATTGCGATTGGGATTCTTCTGCGATGCAAGTATTTTCCATTTGGGTTTTCCTTTTTGCACAATATGCAAATTGATTCACTGCAGCATGAAACGCGCGCGAATTAATGAGGCGATTACTTCAAGAGCAGTGCATAAAAAGAGAAGAAGGAAGTGCGCGCCGGGCGAGAAGTATGTAGCAGAGGAGAACTCGGGGCGGATCTGTGTTCTGTGCTCGTTCCGCTGCCGGGAGAGTGCAGAGTGCGGCGGAGGAGTGTAATAAATTCTAAAAACGAAGCAGAAAAACTTTTATGCAAAGAAAACGGAAATAGAGATAAATTCTCTCGCACACAGTATACGCAAGTGTGTGTGTGTGTGTGTGTGTAGGGGGATATATACGTATATATCTTTTTCGCGCTTGCTGCTCGTCAGCGGATGAGAGATTTACAGACAGACAGACGAACCAACGACGACGTCGTCGACGTGATGATGATGTCTGGCCTGGGTCTCTGGCCGTTTGTCTAAACGTCAGCTTCCTGTCTTGCAACAGCAACAACAACAACAACAACAAGGGCAAAGATTACTTGCACTTTATGCAGATTTCGAGGCAAAGGCAAAGGTGTTCGCCCCCAGAGCCATGTGGCTTCTCCTCCTCCTTATTCTGGTTGAGTCTTGTTTTCCTACGCGCGCTTACAATATGCTTTCCATACATAAAACTTTAGCCATTTCCCTAGGCACGGGCACAGCTTCCTTTTTCCGCTGCTGACTTCCTTTCAGAGTCGACCAAAAAGGGTTGCCCCTTCTAATTGGGCCCAAAGGAAGTAACTGGTTAGCTGGCAACCGGCCACCAAATGCGATCCAGTTTACTGCACTCTCTCAGAGCCTAATGCAATGCCATTTGCTCTGATGCACTCGCAAGTATCAAAGAAATGCGCCTCAATCGGAGGCATTAACAGAAAACCCGGTCTGTCTCTTCTACAGTCTCTCTCACTCTCTCTACCTCGCTCTCCCTCTCTATCTCACACGCTTGCTGCTATCTTCACATCTGTTGCTGCTGCTGCAGGCTGCCTGTACGTGCCGATCGATTTCCGGTCTGATTACGTTTCTCATCCACATGATCATCTTCTCGCCCTGCTTCTGCCCGATTGTCTGTTGTTGTTTGGCTTCAGCTCGCGTGTTTATAGCTTTTCATCAGCGTCATCGCCATCGCCATCGCCGTCGATCGATCGAACGATCGCTGATGGCCGTTTGCCTCCAGCATTATGCACTTGGTTTTGGCTGTGAGTTAGGGCATGGATCATTATAATTACTTTGTCGTACGCTTCGTAACACTTGACTTGAAATTGATAAGCTAAGTAGCTGCATTTATCTAAATATCTACATTATCTTCGGCAGCTTTCTCACTTATGATCTGCCATTAAATGTGTCGCTACAGATAACTGCAATATGATCTAACTTAATGCTTCTTGTAATCGCTGCAATTATGTGACTTTTGAGAAACTTCTAGAGCTGCCGTTGTGACTGTGGGGAAAGCATGAAGAAATCTTTCTCAGGATTGTGATTATTCATAGCCTCTCAGAGCATTTGTGCTTCGTCGTGGCTTTGGGGAAAAAACAAATGAATCTTTCTCTTGTTTTGCTTATTAATAATGTGATTTTTCATAGTTCCATAGAATACTTTTGCTTTTGAAAAAAGGGGGAGAAGAATCGGTCTTTTGTTTTCGTTATAAATCTTGAAAATGTTTGCAGTTATATAGAGAATTTCTGCTTCGTTGTTGCTTTCGTAAAATAAGCAAAGAATCTCTCTCTCTCTCTCTCTCTGTCTTGTTTTGGTTATCAATTTCATGTCTGGGGCCTATTGTCAGCGCCTCAATAATCAATATGGCAATGAGTAACCGCTTTCTGCTCCGTCATTGCCGGCTGCCTGCTTGTGTGTGTGTGTGGAGATCTTGTGGTTGCGGTTGCTTTTCTTTGCCAGAGGTGCTTTATTATTCATTCAGCTTCTGCTTGTGCGAGCGACCGCAGCCCGTCGATTTCTTTAGTTTCCAGTGCAACTGCGACTAATTATAAATGTATTATGTATGTATTATGACAGGTCTCATGCGGCGTGCCTGGCGACGCTATGCTCATTTTTGGCGCCATTAACCTTCAATTACCCATGGCTGGCGATCACTCAAGTCACTGACTTTGTCACAAGCTGACGACGACGACGACGTCGTTGAAGTCGACACACGACTCGCATCTAAAAAAGCGACGACATGCACGAGGCCTCTCTGGATGTGACCAAAAATAGACGCCCATCAAGTTTGGCAAACCTCTAAATTAACAATAAAAGCAGCAGCAACACAACAACTACAACAACAACAGCAGTGGGCCAAGTTGCTACAACTGAAGCGAGCTTGTATAATGAGAATAATAAATAAACTTTTGTAAAATACCCACATAAGCACCTAGCAACAACAACAACTACAACGAGAGCAACAACAACGAGAACAGAAATAATAACAATAATTGCCGTGTGTGGGTTGACATTTTTCATAGGGGTACGGCTGCTATATATCTTTGTTATATACGCATGAGCAGGGCGGTGCTCGGCAAAGTAAACAAAGCTTTAACCATAGTTATGCATGCACAATTACGGTTTTGGAAAGTTTTGAATGGCAACGGGAATGGAAACTACTCTCCAACTGTGTTTTGGGTCTACAACTAATTTCCTTCTCTTTTTTTGAATGCGAATCAACTAATCGCACGCCCATTTTATTCCGCCACTCGAGTTAGATTTCCCATCTTGAAGCTTCGCTGGCCCTTGACATTTCCGACAGCAGTTACCTTAGGCCCCCTGCCCCACTCTTCCCCCGCTGCGAGTCACAAACGAAACATGAAACAAGCGAAGCGAGCACAAATAATTGCATTGAAATTATTATTTATGTAGCCAAAACGTAATAAAGAAGCAGCTCAAGTTTTAATTACAAATTACACGAGTTAACTTCTGTGTATTTTAATGTCGCGTCGTCGACTCGTAAGTCGTAAAGTATCCCAAAGAAGCGCCAGCCAGCACAGCGTGAAGTTCAAAGCCTTGCTTGGGGTGCACAGACGGGGCAAAGGGGAACTCTGCGCAGAAGTCTACAACGATGACGACGTCGACGCAACTCATGGCTGACCCCCAGCGAAGTCAACGGACATCAAAGTGACGCGAGAAGAGGTCAAGCGTTAAGTCATAAAATAGGGGAAACACTTGCAAGCCAGCGTGTGAGTGTGTGTGTGTGTGTGGAGGAGAGGGAGGGAAGCGGAAAAACTCTCTTCTCTTTTCTCCGGTTGCAAGAGTTAATCATCTCAGCTGTCGGCGCTTGCAACTCACAGCAACCTCAGGCCGTTGACGACGATCACCGTCCGTCATCATCGAGTCCATTCACTGTCGATGACGTTGTCAACTTTTGATGTTAATCAACACTGCAGCAGAGCAAACACAGCAACAACTGCAACTAGTACAGCGCGAAGCAGCATTGCCACAAAAGTCCATGGCAAGGCTTTAGTGAGGCCACGCGAAGGCGACCTGAATAAAAAGGCATTTGAGCAACGCGCTAATTACATAAAGTTGTTGTTCTTCGAAACACACAACAAACAGCACACAGTGTTCGCAATCTAATGATCATATCATCACAGCTACAGGTAGTTAAGCCCTGGATTACGACAGGTTCTGCAGGAATGCAGCGTTAAGTGTGAAGAAATCACAGCTGAAACTTGCAAAAGTCATTGCGAGGTCTAATATGATAAGTACTTGGTACAGTTCTATAGAAATAATTACTCCACAAGAGCAGAGCATCTGCAGATCCAAAGTATCTATACAATCATCTGCTAGAGTATTTGAACTTCGACTTCAATGAACTTGTTCAGCGAGCGTTGTACGCCTCAATTCCATGTTATTCTTGCCTCTTTTCAAATGAAGAGATGCCATTTTAATTGTTGCTTAGCAAAGTAACAAGCGAATGAGGCTTATAAAGAAAAATGTATATTAGAAAAATGATTTAGAAGTAAGCACGACGAACCGACAAAGACAAAAGGAACACGACAAGCACGGAGCGAGAGACAAAGGCTAGGGCTAAGCCAGCGGCAGACTAATTGTCAACAAAGCAGGGAAGATCAGCAGAGATCAGACAAAAAGCGACTAAGAACAGTCCCGGGGACAGGCGCAGCGGGCAGGCAGGCAGTCAGTCAGTCAGCCAAGTGGTTGCCAACCAGTTTGGGATTTGCTGCTCTGGCCCCAACAGCAACAGCAACACACACAGCTACAACCAACATACAACAAGAGTAACAACAACAGGCCAACCGGCTTTTAATTAATTGCCTTTTTTAGCCAAAACTATTTCTTGTTGTTCTTCACACACACACACACACACACACATATATACACACAGAGAGTCAGCAGAACTGTGTGCTTATTAACTTCCCGATTTAGGGAAGTTATTGTAACGACCCCGATTTTGAAGAGTGTCAGATCCTTGAAATTTTCACGTTTCTCGACGTTTCACATCCCCCTGACCCATTTTCAATGAGGGTTCTGTGTGTGTGTGTGTGTGTGTGTGTGTGTGTATGAGAGTATGTTCGTATGTGAGATTTTTTTGTGTCAGCGGTTTCTCATAAACTACTGAACCGATTTGAACTTTTTTTTTTTTGAAAGATTCGTTTCACCGCCATCTAGGTCTGAAAGGAGTTTAAGAGGGTTATATGTTATAGTTTTTTAATAATTCGCCAAAAAGCACGATTTTTCGGGTATTTTTTGCTTTTTTCGGCTCTATCTCGTAAACGACGGGGTTTTGAAGAAAGTCGTAAGAAACTTTTCGAGCCGAAATTGAATTCTCTACAAAAAAGGTAAAATGATATTTTTCAAAATTCTCAACCCTTAACGAGATAATGGTGTTTTAAAGTAGGAAAAAGTTGAAAAATCGCGACACGCTCGCTCACATGTGTGTATGTGCGTATGTTCGTATGTGAGATTTTTTTGTGTCAGCGGTTTCTCATAAACTACTGAACCGATTTGAACTTTTTTTTTTTTGAAAGATTCGTTTCACCGCCATCTAGGTCTGAAAGGAGTTTAAGAGGGTTATATGTTATAGTTTTTTAATAATTCGCCAAAAAGCACGATTTTTTGGGTATTTTTTGCTTTTTTCGGCTCTATCTCGTAAACGACGGGGTTTTGAAGAAAGTCGTAAGAAACTTTTCGAGCCGAAATTGAATTCTCTACAAAAAAGGTAAAATGATATTTTTCAAAATTCTCAACCCTTAACGAGATAATGGTGTTTTAAAAGTAGGAAAAAGTTGAAAAATCGCGACACGCTCGCTCACATCGCCCCCCCCCCCCCCAACAACACACTCACCCACCCACCTGTCCACCCACACACACCCACCCGTCCACCCACACACACCCACCCGTCCACCCACACACACACACACACACACACACACACACACACACATACATATTTTTGTTATTAACTTCCCGATCTAGGGAAGTTATTGTAACGACCCCGATTTTGAAGAGTGTCAGATCCTTGAAATTTTCACGTTTCTCGACGTTTCACATCCCCCTGACCCATTTTCAATGAGGGTTCTGTGTGTGTGTGTGTGTGTGTGTGTGTGTGTGTGTGTATGTGCGTATGTTCGTATGTGAGATTTTTTTGTGTCAGCGGTTTCTCATAAACTACTGAACCGATTTGAACTTTTTTTTTTTGAAAGATTCGTTTCACCGCCATCTAGGTCTGAAAGGAGTTTAAGAGGGTTATATGTTATAGTTTTTTAATAATTCGCCAAAAAGCACGATTTTTTGGGTATTTTTTGCTTTTTTCGGCTCTATCTCGTAAACGACGGGGTTTTGAAGAAAGTCGTAAGAAACTTTTCGAGCCGAAATTAAATTCTCTACAAAAAAGGTAATATGATATTTTTCAAAATTCTCAACCCTTAACGAGATAATGGTGTTTTAAAAGTAGGAAAAAGTTGAAAAAAACGACACGCTCCCCCTCATTGCCCGTCCCAGATACACACATACTCACACACGCGTAGACACACACACAGATATGTGTATTTGTGTGTGCAAATTATATTCTCTATAAAAAAAAGTTTCATAACATTTTTACTTATACCTACTGGTTGACGAGAAAATTTATGTTTGACACAAAGCTCAGAGAAAAAGCACATACATACATCTCATATCGGGAAGTTATAGATGTGACCCGAATGGGGGTCACACTTTGCCCGCTTCTTGTTTATGTTACAAGTGCTACAACTACATACAAACATAACAACTGCAACAACTACAGCCACAACTGTCAGCTACTTGTTAGTGCTTTCAAGTTCAGCGGAATCCAGTGCGTGTGTGGCCCATGTTAAGCCCACACTCTGGCGCCTCCCCACACACCACATGCCCCAGCACTAAGCTCTCGCTCAGCTCACCAACTAAGTTGTCAACTTGGGGCGTCGTGTCATGTAAATTGTCATCAATATTTCAGCATAAATTGCATATATGCTGGCTGCTGTGCGGCGCTTTGGCATCCACATCCATTTCCACTCCATGAGTCAGTTATGAGTCATTCGCAATGGGACAGACAGACAGACAAACAGTCGGATAGACAAGCTGCTGTGTGCAAGTGTGCGCCCCCTACTGGCCAGCAGCATAAGCTTGCCAACTAAACCGCAAGCAGTGCCCATGGGAGGGCCACGCCACGCCAGGGCCAGTCCCGGCCGGGCCGGGCCCCTTGTGGGTTGCCTCCTCTATATAGAAAACGAAATTTAGGTTATGCGCTAAACATTTTAATTAAGTGGAAAAGTATTACGCCAATTTCGGTCAGTGTTTGGTGCGCTGCTCGTGTAGAAATCGCAACAGCCAACAAAATGGAAAGCCAAAACAACAACGACGACGACAACTACAGGCAACAAAAGCGAAACTTTGTGTAATTGAAACTGAGCACGAAGTGGAAGTATTATTATTAAGCATGCAAAGCATAATGAAGTGGAAATATGAAACTTGAGGAAAAATATGCACAGACAACAACAGGGCCAGAGCCCGAGCCAGAGCCAGACAATCGGGCTGGCGGCAGCAAGACGAAGAATGGACGAATGGATAGATGGATGGATGAATAGATGGACGCCAAAGTTGCGCATGCAAAAGGTGACTATGCTAATGTTGTGGATCTTGCTGACACGCTATAATGATGTGATGATGATGACGCTGATTATATGCGCTACATACACGTGTAGCACATACGCTACGTTTGCGCATTCCTTAGCGGATTACACCGTTTATGGAGAAATGAGGAGTTTTCAGTTAGTAAGCGGTTTTCTCCGGATTCATATAGGGCTTCTAAATGGCATATTTCGAGCGAATATTTCCAGAAAACCCTCAACATCTACCATGCATATTTTCCATGTGTGAATAAGTCAATCTATTAATATGCACAGTTTCTGGTGCTTTGCCCCTGTGGTATATGCGTGGTGTAATACAGTCACCTCGCTAGCATTAGGTTTTATATTTAAATTAATCATTTTTAGATTTCATGAAACCGATTGACTCAGCTAACAGCCTTTATATATTAGAGAACAAAACAAAGTTCAACTGTGGAATACTTTTTTTGCTTACAGTGTGCTCATAAAAAATGTGAAAGAACCAACAAAATGTAATGAGAGAAGAGCCAGCAGAAAATCTGCTGAAGAGGCATGAATGCTACAGGCGAGAGCACAGACAGCTGAGTTTCTGTTTCGAAAAGGAAGTGGTAGACAGGACGGAAGACAGGAGCGACAGACGGCGAAAAGAAGTGCAGGCCGACAAAGACACATGCGTATGCGAAAACAATTGAAGCGTGCAAAAAGAGCAGCAGCAGCAGAGCAGCGACAGGGGGTACAAGGGCTTCGGGCAGCAACAGCGCCAGAAAACGCAAAAGCAAAAGTTTTATGGCAAAAGAACCCGAGCCGAAACCGCACACACACGAAAGAAAGGAAATTCATGTGATGGGAAACGGAAATCAAAAGCTGCTACAATGTTTGTTGCTGCAACAGCAGCGGCAGCAGCAGCAGCAACAGCGGAGGCAGCTTTGCATATAATTTATGACCCCAAGGGCAAAGAGGGCAACAGAAAGACGAAGTGTAGCAAAAGCTGAAGATTGAAATTGTTTAGGTGGAAAATGAAAAGGCAAAGCAAATCACAACACACACACACACACACTGTGGCACATACAGGGCCCCGGTTGTGCCGGAACATAAGTAGTATGGAAAAGAGGTAAAAATAAATGTGTATCAAGATATGTTTATTTGCGGACCTGGAGCTGGAGCTGGAGTGGAGCCCATGCAGGTGTGAAATGCGAGCGGACGACGCGACGCAGGCAAATGAGGCCATCACACAAATACATGCCCACGATTCTTTCCGTGCGTGTGTGTGTGTGTGTATATAAAAGCAACCCTTTTTTGTTTCTTTTGGCTGCGGTTTTTTGTTGTTGCTTTCATAATTCTGTTTTCACACGACGGAGACAACGACGACAGAGCGACAAAAAAGGCGATACAGGAAATGTAAAACCAGTCAAGTACACCAAATAACCGCAACCAAAGCTCGAATCTGTCGCCTAGATAAAACGCAAAAATACTCTACAGTTATTGCAGACAGCTAGAGCGGCAGCACGACAATGTCTGTGTGTGAGAGAGAGAGCGAGAGAAAGAGGGAGACAGGAAGACAACCAGGTATAGCGAGGTGCGAGCGCTGTCCATTCATGAGCACGCGGCGTTGACCTTTTTCGATATTGGCGCACACACACACACACACACACACACACAGACACATAGTAATCGATACGCGCGCTTGTGTTATCGACAAATAGACGTATAAGGCATATAAAGCAAGAGACTGGCAAAAGGAAGAACGAGGTTATCAGCAGCGCACATCGGAAATTCAGCTGCTCTTGATAATCATTCATAAAACAACAAATTTGCGCTCTTGTTGGTATTGGTGTTGATGTGCGTGTGTCTCTCTCTCTCTCTCTCTATGCATGTGTGTGTTGGTAGGCGGCAGCGCCAGGCCAGAGAAAAGTACACCGAATTCGAATTCCATTCATGAAAAAACCCACACATTGCTGTATATATGCATATGTATATGTCTGTTTGCCTGTATGCCAGTCTGTTTGTGTGTTGGCACATGCGCTGGAGTCAAAGCGTCGTCGCACACACACACACACACACACGAAATTTCATTCACAAAAAGCGGCAACTGCACGCGGCAGCGGAGCAGGGGGCGATGCCGTAACATTCAGCCAAGAGACGGTGGCGGCGGCTGGACGACCAAACAGGCAGAGGCAGAGGCAGCAGCAGCAGCAGCCAGCGGAACTAGCTTCGTGTTGGCTTTGCCATCAGCAGCAAGAGCAACAACAGTTTTGTTGGTTTGTTGCTTGCTGCATTGAAAACACTCACACACACACGCGCACACACATTCACACTAGCAGAGAGGCATACACGCGAGCGTTGCCGGAACGAGACAGCACGATGCGGCTGGACAGTGCGGGAAAACAGCTCCGCTGCTGCCTCACACTCGCACACAACAATAAATGCATTTTCAGCCAAAAAATAGAATTCGCTGTTGCATTTTGTTAATGTTAAATTTAAATCAACTGTTTTTTGCACACACTATTCATCATTTTATTCACTTTTCGTTCACCGAGCGATTTAGTTAATGCTTTTCATTCGTTTTGTTTGATTTTGTTGTGTATTTTGATTTTTGCTTGGGCGCCTTCTGGCGACGCGCTCACATTCCAATACACTTTTCACATCGAAAAATTAACGTTGGCGTGCAAATTGTTGTACGTTATCGTCCGCACGATGTTCGTTTTGTGTTTACTGAGTAGTTTTCATTGATTTGCACAGATTTACATACCAATTTTCACTTTTAATTGCTCTTCAATTCGGACTTCGCGTGTTTCAGCCATGTTGGATCCATAACTACTGCTGCTGTTGTTGTTCGCGTTGGTGTTTCTGTTGTTGCTTGCCTCGACAACAGCAACGATGTCAATAGCGTCGTCCTGCTCTTCGCACATATAGCGCTTCTTCTTTAACAGCATCTTGTTGGTGTTGGTTCGCAGTGTTGCATTTAGATAAGAATTGTGAAATGAAAATTAAACCGATTCTATTCTGCCGCTACCGAAACGCTATACACTTTCAGCGTAGTACGATTGCCATGAGATTTTCTCGTTGATTTCTGTGCATGAATGCGTATAACATCACTTTATTGTTTATGCAAGCACTTTTTGTATATTAAACGATTACACTTCTGTACATCACTTATGCGTTTCTATTTAATATTGTGTAAAACTGACAATTTTAAACTGAGTATGTTTTCCGAATGCGATTTCAAGCCGACTTGTTGGGAAGAGTGAGAAGGAAGGCGGAACAAAACTAACGTACGCGCTCGACAACGCACGTCCGTCCGGCACGAATAACAACGCGAGAATGAGAGCCGAGCGTCGCTAACAAGTGGATCTCGTGAAAACTTATCGATACATTAAACGAGAGAGAGAGCGAGCAAAGTGAGCGGGATAGAGGGTGAGAGAGTGCGTACGCTCTGAAAGTTGCGTGTGACAGCGTTGTTATTGTTGTTATTTATTTATTTTTAAATGTTAATAATTATTATTTAAAAATATTACTTGTTTATTGCTGAGCCGAGCTGCGTACTAATCGTAATCAAATACCTCAGCGTTTTGCAACACTGCTGCATCGATAGTTATCGAACAGCTGTGCCTAAGCGCAAATCGATTGCAATTTCAAATATTAGGATTATTATACAAAATAATTATGTTAAAATGAGCAAATAATACTGCAGAAAGTTTTTTACCGCCTCGTATCAGACGTTGTGTCAAAATAGAAATGAAAAAGTCGTATTTTAACGAACATAGGAAAAGCGAAAACACATGCATCTACTTAAAATTTATGAATGAAACTGAAATAGCCTAGCAACACGATGTGGACGGGGGCTGTGCCGGCGAATGGAGACACACACGCACACACAAACATACAAAAGCAGAGACTGGTGCACACATGTTGCGCTAGCGCCGAGCGGAAGCAAAGTGTATTCCGGAAAGTTGCGGGTCTTGCGGATGCATGCGATGCGCTACAGGTGGCCTGTGTTTTCGTGTTGCAGCACGTTTGTGCGTTATTGATATGAATTTGTACAGTTTAATTTCGTGCTGCATGTTGTTTAATATTTAAAATCTATGCTGTTAGCTGGAAAGTTCCAGAAATGTATTTACTTTTTCCACTGTGCGCATATGCCGCGCTCTAAGTTTGTAGCGCATTTACACGTACTTTACGTGGGCGTTTCAGTTTATAGGCCGACAAACCGGCAAACTACACGAACACACACACACAGATAAAGCAGTGAAATGGTAAATTTACACGCATTCATTCATTGTCTGGCTGTATGCGCTGCTCAAACCACACACCATCACAACAACAAGAGCAACAACAATGCGGCGGCGTCTTATCAGCAACTGCTGCACATTCATTAGGTGAAGCCGACGCCGCCAATAAGTGGAACTGCACAAGTGGTTGCTGCTGCTGCCGCTGCTGTTGTTGTTGTTGCTGCTGCTTCCGCATGTGTCCCCGTTTAAGATGTGTGTGTTTGTGTAGCATACCCTGCATACAGTGCTGAGAGCGGCCACTGTTGCTGCACGCACAGCAAGTAATTGAAGGAAATTTATTTAAAATAAATCCTACATTTGTTTACTTATTAAATTTAAATTAAATGTATTCGAATGCAATTAATTTAGTTTTATTATTAAATATTAATTCCATTCAGATAAAGGAAATTTAATTGATGTACATATATTCTAATTATGTTTGAGTCTTAAAAATAAATTAATTTAAAAAACTTAAATTTCAATGTCGAAAATGTAATTAAAATATATTCTGATTATGTTTGATTTTTATATATTGACTAGTTTTAAAAATTTCAATGTAGATGCTGGTAATGTAATGGAAATATATTATGATTCTGTTTGACTTTTAAATATTTAATAATTTTAAAATGGAAATATATTTTCATTTTAAATTATTAACGCATTTTAAAAGCTTACATTTAGATAAATGAAATGTAATTGAAATAAATTATGATATTAAATTAATTCTGATTTTTTATCTATAAATATTCACTAATTTTTAAAAAATATTAAATTTAGTTGGTTATATTTCATTTATTAACATTAATTAAATATAAAAGACGGAAATAAAACAAATTTAAAAAATTTGAATACACTGGATATTTTAATATTAAATATCCACATGAATTTAGAATTGAATTAAAGCTTCTATCAGAAGGCGCTCAATTACAGGGTATGTTCGCGCCGACTACCCAGCTTGTTACGCTCGTGCGTGCGTCCGAGTGTCATTTGCATTTTCATCATTTCGCTCAACGAAACGTAACCAACGTGGGAAGTTGGCAGCAGCGAGCGGGCAGACGCTCGCCGTCAAGTGCTTCGGCTCCAGCTGTCCACTTGCCCGCTTCGCTGCGCTGCCCTGCCCCCGCTTCCTCACCCGCTGTCTTCAGCGAGCTGCATACGTCTGCATCTGCGATAAAAATAGCGTTTTGTTGTCGTTGCTGCATTTATTTAGACGATTCGTTGGCGTCATTTTTGGGCTCTACTGCGTCCCTCTTCTTGCTCTGCTCATCTGCATTTGGCCTGCGTCTCGTCTTTGTGTTTGCTGGTCATTTCTTTTGGCTTCCGTTAGCTGCACTGTGGTGGGGGAATTGGGAAGAGGTTGATGAGGAAGAGAGGCGAAAAAGTAGTAGTAGGAGGGGGCAGAAAATCTCCAGACTCGTTGAATTTATCACATTTATTTTTTAACTTTTATTTAATTACATGACAGATAGATGACTTTTTTCAGTTATATCTACGGCTATTCCGTGGGCCGATCAAGCCGATCCAATACTCGTAAATATATTCAATTTACGGGCGCTTATCCCAAATGTTTATCGACGTTTTACACATAAAATCACTAGAAAACGGTTAAAATATGGGCATTTCTTCTCCGAAATTTATGTACAGACATTTGGAGAATTATGAAAAGTTGTAAAGTTATTTGTACAGCAATTTAGTGGGGGATTATCTAATAAAGCTACGGATTATGCTAATTGCGAGAGTTAAATATAGCATAGTATTATAACTAGTAGAAACTACAGTTGGCGGCAAATCCTCAAGAATTTCTAGACTTGTATATTGAAACTAATGGAATTCCACGCACATTCAAGTTGTACTGACATGATGTAAGCTGACACCAAAGATTTTAAGTAATTTATTCTATAATCTTTCCCCACACATGGGTTAGTTGTTATCCGCCCTATTAATATGCATATGTCTATAATCGACTAGAACTGTGCTGATATATAGTATATATATATATATATATCGGGTATATCGAACGAACACACATACACGTATCTTACAGCTATTATTTGGCTACGGAACTACGCTAAGTATAGTACGATAGTTAGATAGTACGATAGTTCTTATAGATAGGACGTCGTTTAAGGTGCTCTCTGTCTTCTCTTTCCCGCTCCGCTCTGCTCGCATCATAAAATCGTTCCAAAAATAAATTCTCCGTAATTTCGACGCTTTCAAAGCTCGCAAATAGACACACATACACATATATAGACTAATTTACTAATACAGGGACACGCTTAGACCCAGTTGCTGCGCGTCGTTGGCTATAAAGCGTCGTTGTGACTCTTCGATATGGTCGTCTCGATCTGATCGATGCGCCGGAACGAGGGCATGTACGTGGAGCTGGCCTGCGTCACGATCGAGTTGTTCGACGAGCTCTGCAGGGAGAGAGTGATCTGCTGGATGAGGTGTTGGAGCAGAGGCGTGAGAGTGTGTCAGTGTGTGTTTGCAGTGCGTGTAGGTGTATTCTGGTTGTGCAGTAGTTACCTTCTTCTGGCGATAGGAGCGTCCGCGCACGCGTGTCGTGTTGCGCCGCACCGGATTCACCGTCGTGGACTTCTGCGAGAGGCGCACCGAGCTGAACGTGCTGCCCCGATGGCCCCGTCGTATCTGCGGCGACGGTGTGCCGGTGGCTGCAGCAGAGAGAAAATAGAGAAAGAGAGAGTGATGTAGAAGGTGTAATGCTCCAAAGTCAGCCTGCTACTCACGTGTGCCTGGAATGGCTGTGCTGCGCTTGGTGGCCTGCATCATGCCGAAGACGACGGCGCTGAAGGAGCCATGGTGCGAGGTCTGGCGCTGCAGATTGGGTGTCGGGGCCAGCGGTATGCCCGCCTGCAGACGCACCGGTGAGATCAGCTGGCTGTCCGAAATGCCCTTGGGATGCACGTAGAACGTGGTCATCATGCCCTTGCCCTTCACATTGATTTCACCGCGTTTCTGGGTTGAGAGAGAGAGAGGAAGAAATGAAATGGTACATCTGTATGTCAATATATCTGTCTGTTTGTATGTTTGTCTCCCTGTCTGTGTGTCCATCTATAAGATTTTTTATCTGTCCGTATGTCTGTCCATCTGTCTCTCCGTCTATCTGTGCGTCTGTCTGACCGTCTGTCTGTCTGTCCGTCTGTATGTCCGCGTGTCTGTCCATCTATCTGTCCGTCTGCCTGTCCGTCTTTTTGTCCGTCTGTATGTCCGCGTGTCAGTCCGTCTATCTGACCGTCTGCCTTCCCGCCTGTCTGTTTATCTGTCTGCTCATCCGCCTGTCTGTCCGTCTGTATGTTCGTCTATCTGTTCGTCTGTTTGTCTGTCCGTCTGTCTATCTGTCTGTCCGTCTATCTGTCCATCTGCCTGCCCGTCTGTCTGCCCGTCTGTCAGTTCGTATGCCTGTTTATCAGTCTGTTCGTCTGCCTGTCTGTCTGCCTGGCTGTTCGTTTGCTTGTCCGTATGCTTGGCTATCCATCTGTCTGTCCGTCTGGCCGTCGGTATACCCTTTCTTTCTGTCTACTTGAAATCCTGCTCGAAACTCACCACACAAGTGTAGCCATGCGAGCAGAGCAACTCCGCCGTGTTGTCCGGCACCTGGACGCGCCAGTTCTCGCCAGTGGAGTCCATGCGTGAGGCCACATTCACGGTATTCCCCCAAATGTCGTAGACGGGTTTGCGTGCACCAATCACGCCGCTGACCAGTGGTCCGCTGCAGATGCCCACACGCAGTTGGAAGTTATTGAAGGCATCCCCGTTGATCTCCTCCAGCTTCTTCTTCATGGCGAACGCGAACTCGACCAGATCGCAGACGCTGTCCTCCGCCGTCTCGCCGCGTGCACGCAGACTCTCGTGATTGAGTCCAGCGGCGGCCATGTAAGTTGCGCCCACCGTCTTGATTTTCTCTATGGAGGCAAATCGCGGCTCCTCCAGCAATTCATCAAAGTCGCCTGCAGGGGCCAGAGCGTAGAATATTCACACATCATTAGCAGAAGCAGAAGTTGGGGCAGGGGCAGGGGCAGCAGGAGGGGCAGGGCATTTAATCAATCAACTCACAGATAATCTCATTCAGGATGCGTATGCAGGCCTTGCCATTGTCAATGTCCTCGGAGTAGAAGTCCTGGAAGTTGGGTATGGAGGCGAACATCACGCCGCACAGATTATGCATCTTGGAGTAGAGCTCGTCCGTGTGCTCGTCCGACAGGTAGTAGGCGGCCACGTGGTCCGGCAGAATGTTCTGCACGGGCAAATCGCAAATCGTACATTTAATTAATGAGCAGTCATTAGGCTTGGGAGGTGCTGGCAGTATACCCTTGTGGGAGATGGGTGGGCGGTACCGAAGCCGTTGCTTACCTTAATTAATGTGTCATTAAGCGCACGATTCGATTTCATGTTGGTGAGCTCGCGTTCCGCCTGCTCCTTCCAAATGAAGTCCAGGCGGGAAGTAACCTAAGTGCGAGTCGCAAGAGATTATAGGGTATCGGCAATTGGTAATCCCGTGGCTGAACTCACCTCCACCAGTCGGGCGTGATAGCAGACCATGACGAGGAACGTGATGAGCAGTATCAACATCTGCACGCCCAGCGGCATGCCCTGCTCCTTGAGATACGCCAGGCTGAAGCTCTCCTGCGTGCTGAACCTGATGAAGATCAGCGTCGTATAGAAGGCCACCATGCCCAGTGCCATGATGGCCTTGACCAGATAGTAGAGCTTCAGCGCCGTGGCCAGCGAGACGAGGCAGAGCACCCAAGTGAACACAATGTACTCCTTGTGCACACAGCCCAGCGGATCGTCGATGGAGGAGCCGGTGGCCACAATGCTGCGACTGAGTCGTGTGAGCGCCTGCTGCCGGCTCGACTGCTCGAACGTTTCTAGTGCTGTGCTCAGATTGGAGAAGCCCACGGCGAGCGTGTGACGCACGAGCTCATCCGACGACGTCGTGATGCTCTCGTTGAGCAGCAGCTGCGAAATGGCCGAGCTGACGCGATTGGAGGGCGTGCGGATCGTGATGTTACGCTGCAGCGTCTGCGTGTACGTCACAGTCGCGTCTCGCGTCGTGTCGTTCGACTCGCTTGAGAGCAGCGCCAGGTTGATCTCGGTGGTGCCGTTGTAGCTGGTCGAGGGGCAGAGCAGCAGCCCGATGGCGCTCAGCAGGCACATGGAGATGATGACGCCGCAGATGAAGAGCGTGCGTCGGCGACGCTGATGGACAAGCTTGGCAGAGTTGATTTTCAAGCAGCTCGGCAGGCCTGCCAGAGAGAGAGAGAGAGAGAGAGAGAGAGAGAGAGAGGGAGAGAGGAGCTGAGTGAGATTCAAAGGGGAAGCTGCCCGACTAATTACCTGGAAACTCCTCGGCCATTACGAGCACACAGCAGAAGGTGAGCACCACCGTGCCACCGGCCAGGCAAATGATGACTGTGGTGCAGCGTGGTATGATGATGACCTGGCATAGCACCATAAATATCCAGATGACAAACACACACAGCATGTTGGAGCTGGGGAAACCAGGAAGCCAGAAATCAATTAGCAAACAGTTCATTAATTCGAGGGAAGTTTTGGACGCGCATACGCACCGGAACATGTCCTCGCGCAGTTGACAGAACTTCTGCTCCTGACTCTTGTCGATGAACTTCAGCGTCCAGGCGTTCAGATACTCCCGCCGTATTTCCTTATTCGAATTGATTTGTATGTTCTGCTCGATGAACTCGTCGATCTGGCGGGGGAGAGTGTTGAAGGCATGGGTTTAAAAACTATATAAAATTCGTTTTCTAGATTGCCTATTTTAAATTGTCCAGGAGATGGTATACCCGTTACTCATTGAAAATGAGGAAGCGTGGTGTATTAGCTGCGTGTAAATGTATGTACCAGATAAAAGCAGACGTGACTGAACATACAAAGTATATTTTAAAAGCTCAGGAATGAGAAAATTTAAGTATTAATCAGAAAACCAGTATACGATTTTTTAAATTAGCTTCAAGTTTAATTTAAGATTTATCGAAATTGAACATATTAAACCATTTAATTAATATCAGATTTACAGGCCACAATTTTAACATTTTCGCTATTGATTTGTGTAATAATTTCGTGGATGGAATTGGATTAAAAAATATTATTTGTGTATTCTAAGTGTTATTAATTTATTAAGCCACAATTTTTAGTTTGTTAGAGATTGCTTTTTAGGGTTTTTTCGGGATTGAAAAGGTCAATTATTGCCATGTGTGGATTTTAAAAATTAAAATTATTTTTTTTTATATTTGCTTTAAGATTTAACGGGATTAAATTTTTATTTAAAAATGTCCTAGATTGATTTTCGGGGATTCAAATCGGGCTTGCAAGAGAATTCTTGGATTAAGATTTCGAAATAATTTACCAAAAAGGTATATTAAATTTTTGCTTATGACTGTTGTGTTTTGTCTTTGATGGATCAATCAGCTGAATGAGCGTAGATAATTTTGTTAGGGGTTAGTTTGGACGTTCCAAAATAAAATGTGCTATAATTTCACCGCTCCACTCACCTCGCAGACTCTACCTACCTCCTCATCCAAAACTGTCACTGAGACGCGATGATCCTGCTTGGTGTCGACTAGAATGGAATCGGTGCGATTGAGTACCTCCTCGGAGCTGTTTAGCTGGAGAGGGCAGAGAACGGACAGAGGGTTAAGAGCTCTGCAGCTGGCTTTCTATTTCTGCTTGTACTCACATTTCGGAAGGGTATTTCGGGTATCCAGTCTGTGGTGCTCTCGTCCTCCACGATCAGACCCTTGGCGTTGATGGCCTCCGTTAGATTCTGTATGCTGGCGCCGTTGCGTGTCCGCAGCTGCTGCTCCAGCGGTGACGACATCATAGCCGTGGGCGAGGATACAGTGGATAGACCCGCCGTCGCTGTGGCGCCTCCTCCTCCTGCTGTTCCTGCTGCTCCGCCCGCATTCGCATTGCTGCCGGCACCGACAGCGCCGCCATTGCGCAGCCGACGATTGTCCAGGGCGACACCTTCGACTACATTGGGCAGCGAGTTGAGCGAGATGTTCTTCTTCTGCTGCTGCTGCAGCAGCTGCGCCGGCTGCGGGCTGGTGGCCATCGTCATGGCCATGGAGGAGCTGAACTCCAGGCTGCGTGCGTCAATGCTGCCGCCATCGCCCACCGCTGTGGTGCTGCCAATGCTGCAGTCGTTGCCGCTGCCGCTGGCCGAGATGGACTTAGGCAGAGCAGCGGTGTTGACCGGCGTGGAGGCGGTGGCAGCGGTCGCTATGCTGCTCTGGTGTGCGCTGCTGCGAGTGCCAAAGCGACGCTTTGGACTGAGAGAGAGAGGTAGAGAAAGGCGGTGAGAGAGGGAGTAGAAGAGAGAGACAGAGATAAGTGAAGCAGAGAGTGGGTGGAAGAGAAATAGATAAAGAGCAGGAAAGAGTAAGAGGAGGGTGCAAACAGAGAGGGGAGAGAACAGAAGCTAAACAATAAGTATTGCCTACTTTTCGGGGCAGACAGACAGACTGGGCGAAAGGGAAACTTGGAGACTTACCGCAGCGGCTCGGTGCGCTTGATCAAATACGTCGTCACGTTGAGCTTGTTGAGATGATTATCGCGTGAGCCGCCGTTGCCCGGCTCCACCTCGTAGGCGTCGTTCAGGCAGTTCAGCGTCGCCTCCGAGATGTGCACGCGTCTAGGGAACGAGAGGCGGAACGAGAGCAAGGCGAAAGTAGTCAATGGTAGTTGGCGAAAATTAAATTCAAATATTTGCACAACATTTTCAGCGATTGTGCGTGAAGTTTGCCGCCCACAAGAACCGCCAAATTGTGTGTAAGTGTGTATGGGTGTGTGTGTTCCTTTCATAATTGGGTTTGCTGCTCTACAACAGCGATTCGGTTTCTCGTTTTATATTGCTGGCTAACACTCACACTCACACTCACACTCGCACAGCACAGCCTGCGCGTCTAGGCCACAATTACATCAAAGCGTTTTGCATTAAATGGAACCTTTACCTTCTGCTTTGTGGTCGCGCTGCTTTGTTATACCGCTCAATGGTCTATTAATTTTGTGCAAATGTAGGTATAAGGCGGAAGGGCCATAAGAAGCATATTTAATACTAACCTGCCTCAAAGGCACATCTGCAAAGTGCAAAATGGGTGAACGGTATCTGATAGTCGATTGCTTGCGATTGCAGCTTTCTATATTTGTTGTGCTCTTGTAATTGTTGTTGGCGGCGCTGGCCCTGGTTTCTTGTGTCTAAACACGCCAAGCTTGCAGAAATTATCAAGCAATTGTTGTTAGCCAGCATTGAGCATGGCCTAATTGGCCAATTAAAAATGCGGCCAGCTAAGATTTTAAGGCAGAACAGAGCACAGCACAGCACAGCAGTATTTATTTGCCAACTCCAGCCAGTTTTCGGGCTCAAATTCTTTGAATTCTTGCCAATAAATCTGAGCTGCTGCTGGCGGCGGCAGTAGGAAAACTCTTTGACTGTAACTGTAACAATTATGTTGGCCGAATCGATAATTTAAGGACAAGCAGAGAGAGAGAGAGAGAGAGAGAAACTTGATGCTGGACGGGTGCGTTTTGCAGTTGCAGCAAGTCTTGAAACTTGATGCCATAAATTGTAAGCTGTTTTCACGGAAGTACCTTAAATTTGGCATGTCATAGAAGCTTATGGAGCGACTTAATTTGTTCTTAATCGAAACTGTACCTTGGTTGCTCTAAGTCGAGCCTGTATCAAGAGCATGCTCTCACATGAAACTGTACCCAGGCCTGTACCTGTATCTGTACCTGTCTCTACTCAAAGCTGTTACTGAAAACTGTACCCAGGCTGCCTGTACTCAAAGCTGTACTCGGACTAGTCTTACTCGGAACTGTATCCTTTCTGTTCTTACTGGAAACTGTACCCAGGCTGTCTGTACTCCAAGTAGTCCTACTTGAAACTGTACCCTTGCTGGTCTTACTGGAAACTGTACCCAGGTTGCCTGTACTCAAAGCTGTACTCGGGTTAGTCTTAATCGAAACTGTACTCTTGCTGTTTTTACTGAAAACTGTACCCAGGCTGCCTGTTGTACTAGGACTAGTCTTACTCGGAACTGTACCCCTGCTGTTCTTACTGAAAACTGTACCCATGCTGCCTGTACTCAAAGCTGTACTCGGACTAGTCTTACATGGAACTGTACCCTTGCTGTTTTTACTGGAAACTGCACCCAGGCTGCCTGTACTCAAAGCTGTACTCAGGCTAGTCGTACTTGAAACTGTACCCTTGCTGTTTTTACTGAAAGCTGTACCCAGTCTGCCTGTAGTGAAAGCTGTACTCAGGTTAGTCTAACATGAAACTGTAGCCTTGCTGCTCTTACTGCTTTTACTCAAAGCTGTACCTATGCTAGAGCTACTGGCAGCAGTAAGAGACTTGAAACTGCTCTCAGTTCGCTCGTAGCTTCTATTGTGACCGGTCGTAACTGTACCTAGGCAGCTTTTTCTCGACACTGTACCCAGGCTGATCCTACATAAAATTAAAAGCTGCCCGAAAGACTACTAGAAACTGCACATAGACTGTTTCTGCTTGCTAATATACACATACACATTACTGTACTCAGGCCTCGAAACTGTACCCAGGCTGCTCTTAGTCGCAACTGTACCCACGCTATTTTTAATTAAAACTGTACCCACGCTACTCTTACTTGAAACTGCTTTCAGGTTGCTCCTAGCTTCTATTGTGATCAGTCAGTTGGTACTCATAACTGTTCCCAGGCTGTTCCTATTTGAAATGAAAGGCTGCTCTTAACATACTCGAAACTGCACACAGGCTGTTCTTGCTTGCTTATCTAAAGAGTAGGAACAGTGTCTCACTCCTTGCTGTTCTCAGGCAGCGATTCCTTGAAACTGTACCTAGGCTGCTCTTATTCTCAGCTGTAGCCAGGTTGTTCCTGCTTCAAACTGTAGCCACAGACTGCTCCAAATCAAAACTGTACTCAGACTCAGATCTTATTTAGTTCTCACTTTAAACTGTCCCCGGTTTTCTTTCGCAATGACTGCCAGGTAATTAGCTGCGCTTTGTTTGGCTTTGGCACGCATGCTGCTCGCGTCAACAACAAACATAATTGCATGTTGCCTGCCGCTGACAATGCTTTGTGAATAATTTTGCAACTAATTTGAAAGGAAGCGTCAGCCTACCTGACGCCCACGCACACAGTGACACTGGGATGAAGCCACGCACGGGCTGTGGTAGTATATGGCTAACATTGCGGAACGGAACGGAACGTGACTGGAAAGTGCACTTACCCGGGAATGCCGCCGGATTCCATGTGATTTGCAATGATAACATCATTAGACCAGACGTCAAAATGCCATTTCTTGTTGCCCAGCACGCCACACATCACTGAGCCGCTGTGGATGCCGATGCGCATGTTGAGGTCGACCTGCAAAATTAACAACAAATTCACAAGCTCACAAAATATGCAAAGCACGCGCTCGGCTGCAACTGCAACTACAACTGGGAACAGCTCGCACACACACACACACACACGCAGCCGCACGCCAGCAGAAAGTACTGCATACTTTTGAGCGCATTCGCTGCTGTTGTCGGACTGTCAGTGTGTCTGTTACACTGTCAGTCTGTCAGTTGCCAGTTGACCAATCAGAGCCTGCGGTGACCAATTAACAATCTGCAACTGCATTTCTCTCATCATTAAATACGCTTAAAGGCGCCAGAGAACTCCCTGTACGCTGCGCAAAAAATAATTTATATTTAATCTTTTTTTTTTTGGCGATATTTTTTGCTGCTGTTACTGTTACTGTTGCCGCTGTCGGCGCTGCTGGCTTTTGCTCTGCTGAGATTTGCATACAAATGAATTGTCAACACGTCCAGCACAGCACAGCACTGGGTCACACAGCGGCCGACAAACAATGTGCAATAGTCGTAAAAATAAAGCGGCTTGCCGGCGGCAGCAAAAAAAAAGGCTGACAGTTGAAAAATGTTTGGCATTAAATTTAAATGGAAGCGCATTTAACAGAGCACCGTGTGTTTGCACAACAGCACCTGTTAATGATTAACAGCAAACTGTTTTCGTATGTTGCTTAGGCTGCTGCGCTGTTAAGTTTTAAGGTTTCTATATAACTGCATTTAATCATTTTTTCAGTCCTTTTTATAAAAAATTTGTTTTAGCTGACGTATGTGGTACAGAAAATTAAATAAAAAATTAAATTAAATAATAAATAATAAATTAAACAATATTAAATAACTTTTTATAAATTAAAATAAACGTTAAACGTAACATTTTGCATTGCGCTGAAAAGTATGCAGCAAGATATGTACTTGCTGTTAAGCCTGCTGCACTGTTAAATAAAAATGCTAGCTGAGCCCATGGCACTGTAAAGTGAAGCGCTATGCTCGAAAGTATTATAGAAAACTGAAGCTTTGCATAAATATAAATAGCTGACATTCTCTAGCAAATGATCTACTATAATTTAACAGACACGCAAGCTTGTAGCAACGCCTTTGCTCAACACTTGACGTTCAGCTCAGTCCGGTGCACTGTTAAATTAAGCGCAGCGCTCAAAAGTATGCAACGCGCTGTGAGAACTGCAAGCTGAACCCGATTAAAATTAGCTGAGGACGTTCTCGAACAAGACATTTAGTTGAATTTACGACATAAATTGCCCGCCTTAATAAATCACCGGCAATCGACTAATCGATTTTAAATTGAACAAGGACAAAAAAAAGACGCATGGCCCATTAAATTGCCAGCAGCTGGCTGACTGTGTGCCAACCGCCACATCAGCCATCCAGCAACACTTACGTGCGTGTGCAGGCGCACATCCTTGATGGCCTTTATCATGTGGAGGCCCGTTTCGACGCTGCACACCGCGTGATCCGGCCGCGTTGTCCAGTTGTCGCTTTCGAACTGTGACACACAGTAGTAGCAATCGCCCAGCAGCTTGACGCGCAGGCAATGATTGTCCTGCGAGTAGAGGAGGAGCAGAGCAGGGAAATTGTGCAAGTTAAAATGTCTTTTAAATGGATTTCCGCAGTTGCTACTCACCTCCGCGATGCGATCGAAACGTGCGAAAAGGTCATTCAGAATTTTCACCAATTGCTGGGCCGAAGTTTTGCTCGCCAGCTCCGTGAAGCCCTTTCGAGGTAGCGAAGTGAGATTTGAGTTTGCACTGGAACTGAGTTTGAAATTGTGTTTGGCGCTCACCTTGATGTCGGCGAAGAGTATGCTGACATTCTTCATGGGATAAACGTACAACTTGTTGAACTGCGTCTCCACCGTGGGATCCGTGCCCTTGTACATTTCGCTGCGTATCTGATTGTTCACAATGTTGGGCAGAACTGCAAGAGCACGAGAAGCAGACAGAGAAGCAAGACAATCACTTGGCAGCTTGGCAGCTTGAGGCAATCTAAATGCAGCAGTAGCGCACTCTTGAGGCGTCTCCGGACGATTGTCTGCAGTCCCTAGCAGTTGCCGTTGCAGTTGTTAAGCAAAGAGCGAAGAGCCGCCCACAAATGTGGCCTGATTCCTGTCGACTTTTTACAGCAACGGGCTACCTGCAGCAGCATCAGCAACAGCTTCGGCCTGTTACCTGGAAATTGCTTGGCCCGCTGCCTCGGGAAATACATTCAGATGTCGAGCAATTACCCAGACACTTGGACAACTCGAGGCTGTGTATTTAAATTGAAACTCTGTACTTTGCCTTCAGCAGCAACTCTTAACTCAACTGTCTCTGTTTCTGCCAACTACTGTCCCCTCGGTACTTGTCCGACCGCTTGTAATTCTCAATAAGTTAATTTAGAATATACAAATTGCAGAGCCAAAGGCTTTTCCTAATAAATAGCAATTTTAGTGGACTTGCTGCTCGTTTTTCTGACACATTTTCTTTAGTCTTTATATAAGGATATGGCGTAATATTTTTACAATGTTTCTTAAAATTACTGTGAATATATTTGTGGCCTGCTTCTGCTACCTTAAGTACCTTTCACTCCAGAAAATGTGAATTTGATTTTAATTTGTAATAAATTAATTTAGAGTATTCAAATCGCAGAGAAAAGACAAAAGAATAATTTGACAGTCTCAATTCTATTTTCTAAAGACATTCTTAAAGAATTTGTATATAAATATTTTTACCCATTACCTAATTATATATATTATATTATATATTGCTTTGCCGTATTTTTCTAAAAACTAAAATCAAACAAACTCCCGCTCTAAAAAACTTATTATTCCCAATAAATAAATTTGACATTTATAAATTGTAGCTCATAGAATTCTAAGCAAAAGTTTTAGGAATTATTTCTACTAGTCTCGGTATATATTTTCCTTAAATATTAATAATTATCTGCCTCCATTCGCAAGTCGCATAAATCAGACAACCTCTGGCCTATCTTCTTTAAATACTCAACTGAGTTTGTGTTATACCTCATAAATTTATTTAGTATATAAATAATTGTAGAGCTAATAGAGAAGTATATTCAGATAAAGCAATGGCAATTTCATTTCTAATTTTCATTAGAAAAATTACGGGGAATATTTTGTATAGCTACATATGAATTTTTCTGCCTTCCTCCCCAACTCACTTGAATCGAGCAGCTTCTGCGTGCGCTGCAGTTCCTTCTCCGACTCCTTCTTGTGCTCCATGGCCTTGTGCGTCTCGATGAAGGCCAAACGCTGTCCACGATCGGTCAGATATTTGGTATACATGCCGGCCACATTTATGGCCGTATACAGAATAAAATTGGCAATGATTTGGAAGAGCACGCAGTTGGCATCCAGTGGCTTCTGCGAAGGCAAATGATAACAAAAAAAAACCTAGAAGGAAACTCAATTTGCTGTGCGTGTACCTCTTTGTCCTGCAATTTCTTGATGGTAATTACGGCCAGGTGGCAGCTGGCGGTGATTGTGCCGCCGACCACGCACCACTTCAGTGGCAGCGGCAGCATGGCATACGGCACGAAGATGACGAAGAGCGTGTACCAGACCAGGTACTCGCGATTCTGGAAGCCGACGCCCTCGCCGATGAACGCTGCCGGAGAAGCAGAAGATGGCAATAAAACATTTATGAGGGCCCGCACAAAGGATTAGCCACATCGAGGCGAACGAGCGGCGCATGTGCTGCATGTGATTTATGCGCGCATCTCTCTCTGACCCTGCACCCCCGCGCTACTCACCCTGCACATTGAAGAGCACCCAAGTGCAGACGGCCGCCCAGTGCAAGTAATTGTTGGCAAAGCAGCGCCAATAGCCCAGGAAACAGATGGCCAAGTTGGCCATGCCACAGCAGACGGACCAAGTGATGGCGGTCGCTGTGCTTGTGGCTTCCTCCTGCACAGAGAGACAGGAAGAGAAAGAGAGGAAGAGTATTTTCATTTAAGGTTCTTGAGTCTCTGCTGCTGCACTTACCGCCGCCTGACGCTGCTCCTTGGGCTGCAGCATCCAAATGATCGCCATGACAATCTTCAGCACAAAGTCCACCACATTCACAATGATCAGCGATTTCTGGCGTTGTCTGTGTGTGTACGTGAGATAGCTGCGCTCCAGCGAGCTCTGCTTGAACGAGTTCGTCAGCGAGGGGCAGAGTATGCCCTTGACCACGTTGCCGCTCTTGAAGGCCGAGTATGTCTCGTTGTTCAGCGGACGCTGCGGCCCCGCCATGCTCGCAATGCACTGACCCGACTCCAGTTCGTAGTCTGCGCGAGAGAGATGACTGTACTACGTATGTTTTCTTGCTTTCTCTATTGATAGCTTCGCTCTGCTCACTCTGCTCTTGGAGTATTATTAAGTGCTTAAGTGCTTATTAAAGTGCTCAGCTAAGTTAACAGTCTTCTCTCAAATAACTCCCAGACAGACAGATTGTATAGAAGAGAGACGCGAAGAGTTGTGGGGGGAAACGATCATGTTTGAACTATTTATTGGCTATAATTGTGCATTCTTTCTCTACTTGTTTGGATTGCCTCTTTAAGATTTCTGAGACTTCAACTTAGCTAAACGAACAGATTTATACTTTACTCTACTCTATTATTTAGTATATTATTTTATTAAGGTAAACGGGTTTACCTAGACACCCTTTGTGCCCTATTGACAGGCATTTTGAATAGCAGAGGAAAATCAATTGGAGGAACATTTATCTACAGGTTATAGCTGTCTTTTCTCTTGTAATACTATAGAGTGACTCTCTGTGATGCTTTTTTATTTAATTCTAGGGCTCTAAGCACTTCAAGTCACAGCGTATTCCTACCTTTTCTTCTTGCCAATTACTTTTTTCCCAACAGGAAAAATAGACATAGTATTTAAAGAAAGGGGAAAACTAGAACTAACTGCTGGTCCTAGACCAGTTCTTACGCTCTCTTGGCATACC
Source organism: Zaprionus bogoriensis (assembly GCA_035046045.1). Classification (NCBI taxonomy): domain Eukaryota; kingdom Metazoa; phylum Arthropoda; class Insecta; order Diptera; family Drosophilidae; genus Zaprionus; species Zaprionus bogoriensis. The sequence goes on along the minus strand of JAWNOI010000192.1, from coordinate 1,373,655 downwards.
TCAGTATATGTTTGACTGCAATTCTCTCTCTGGGATTTCAAGAGCCTAACCCCACCCACCTTAAGTTTCCTTGCTAATAATTTGCTGTCAGAAAAATTGAATACGAGAAAACGCAGAGCACCATGCTGAATATAAAATACACAAGTATTTATATATCTCGTTTAGCCTATAAATAGAAACAAAGCGCAGAGCTGAGCACAAATGCAATTCAGGGATTCATTGAATTGAATTATTGAACTTTCGCTTTGCTCAGTCGCACATAAATGATGCATTGCGTTCAGTTATTCACTTGTCCGCTTGTTCAATCATTCATGGCGCAGACGAAGACCAGGACGAAGACAGTCTAATCGGTCTCGACGCAGTCGTGCAGGAACGAAGCAGTTTGTTCTTGTGTTTTGGTTAATTAAATGAGCAGACGTTGGCCAATTATACCCACAAAGGCAAAGGATACAAAAGGCAATGAATACAATAAATCGATTACCAATGAGTAATTGCAATGAGTGCAGCTGAGCTGAAGAAATAAATACTGGGAGAGTTATTAAATTGCTTGCTGTGATCAAAAATTGTTTTATGTTATGCATGAAATGTAGAATCAGATTGAATTAAAATTTAAATAATATTTGAAATGCGAAAAATAAAATTTTTGATTTCTGTAAATGACAAAATATAATTTTGTTTCGTTTTACGAATTATTTATTATATTATTATATAAATTTAAATAGTTTTGTTTTATAAATTCTAGTTAGTCATACCAATTTCAATAGTTTGTCATATTCCAAGCACTTTGATTAGGTCTTTTTTTCTCTCACTATGCCAGTCAGACTATTTATGAGCTCGGTAAAAGTCTCTTAATATTTACATTACAATGGTAATAGCTTTCTGGCAGTACTGCTTCCCTGCTCTATACCATATTAGAATTGAAGCAAGTCACAAGTCAAATTGCTCTCACGATTTCCATTAAAACTGCATGAACTTTCTTGGCGTAAGTAGCAAGGCTACTCCTGCTTCTCCTGCTATTCCTCCCCTGCTCTAATCAGATAACATGGCAATTGCCTCAGTTCCAATCAATTTGACCAATTTGAGCTGTGACCCGTCCTCATTCCCGCCCCAACGCCCACCGCCCACTTGGCTTACCAAAATTGCTGTTGCCGAAAATGCTGCAGCTCTCGGTGCGTCGCTTGGGCCCGTAGCCGGATTTGGCCTCCACAATGCGCACGGATTGCACACGCCGCGGCGTCTGTTTGGCCAGGCCCCCAGCCCCGTTGCCTGCTGGCCCCGCCAATCGGCTGCCCGCTGCGGTCGGGCGGTCAATGCCGATGCCGACGCTGAGCATGGCCTGCTGTTTCTTGCGCAAATTGGACAGAATTGATGCCGTTGAGGCGCGCAGCGAGTGCGGCAGATCGCCGGTGTCGTCCATCTGGGCGCCGTCGCCGGGCAGTCGTGGTATTTTGGACATGTCCGTGCATGTCGCCGGTGCGATGGTGAGTGCCAGTGTCGGTGTGCAGGTCGGCGTGCCCGTCGCGCTCGCCGCCTCCTGCTGTTTTAGTTAAGTTTTGTTCTCAATTAGCTCTGAGTGCTGTCCGCAATTGAACTCACCTCGCCCGGAGACGCCACTCCAGGCGCAGCTCCAGCTCCACTGCCATTTCCGCTTGTGTGTGTGACTTTGGCCAGCTCATCGCTTGTGGCCTGCACTGCGGGATTGCTGAGTCCGGAGACGCCCACGTCATCGTCATCGTCTTCCTCGTCGCTCTCCAGCTTCAGGTCGTCGATTTGTGCCAAGGTGATGGCGCCTCGCTCGACGGCACGTCGCAGCACCACACCCTGATCCACATCGTCCTGTCCCGCCGGCGGCTCCTGCTGCTCCAGCTCCTGGTCGCGTTGCGTTAGCTCCGGCGGCGCCGAGTGCGTCACCGTCTTGCTCTGCCGGCGCAGCTGCAGCGCCGACAGCGGCGTCGCGCTCAGCTGGCGCAGATGCACCTCGTGCGAGACCAACTTGTCATCATCGTCGTCCATATTGCGCTCCTGCTCCTGCTCCTGCTGCTCCTCTTCGCTTCTGCAAGAGACACAAGACACATGTTTAGTATTTCAAGTGGCCCGAGGGAGACAGAGAGAGAGAGGGAGGGAGTCAGGGAGAGGCATGCTCTGGCTGAGCGAACTCGAGCCGTAACTTTCAATTTGCGCTTTGAAGTTGTCAACGATTTAATTCGACTTGTGTGTTCCGGGCCTGATTGCCGAGGCCTAGCGCCAAGGCGCCGCTTCTAATGAATATAAACATGCCCCTGCCTCTGCCACGGCCGCGCCTCCCTGCCATTCGGCAGCAGCAGCAGCAGCTGCAACTCACAATCAACTTTTGAGGCAGGCACAAAATGTAAATGGTTTCTAAGCGCCGACATTTTCGCCGAGGCGTGAAGCCATTTGCCAACTTTGCATGGTCCTGGCCCTGCCCAAGCCCCTGCCGCTCACACGCTGCTTCTGCTCCTGGAGCAGAGTCTGCCAAGCTCGAAGGCATGTGTCATAGCAGCCGAGGAAGAGGGGGAAGTGGGCAGGCGGCTGATAGCTTACTTGAGTATTAGAAAGGAAACTTATTAGGCAAATAGATAAGGACATTTCTTATATTTCTTCTTCTTTTATAATTTATTGTAATTTATTATAATTTAATTCTGAAGGTACTCAAGTGGGGACGATAGGTGGGAGGCCGAGTATTACAGAGGAGAGGAAGATGTTTAGATTTTCGATTCTAATTTTTAATTTTATATGATTTTTGGCCGCTTTGAAACTCTTATGTTTTTCGAAAAATCTGCAATATTCTTTTATGCTAAAGTCTCTTTAATTTTAAAAAATATAAATATTTCTTTCAGATTTTTTAATTTTTGTATAATATGTTTTTAATGGAATTCATGCTTTGATACTGCTGAAGTGGGGAGGGCTAATAGCTGAAACTTACTAGATAAATTTAAAAATTCCATTCTATTATTTAATTTTAATTTTATATAATTTACGCTTTTTTCTGAAGCTCTCAAAATTCTTTAAAACTCTTCAATATGCTGCAGTCGCAAAGTCTTCTTAATTTTATTTACTTTTATTTACTTTTCTCGAGTCTCTTGAGCCCAATCAATCGAATTACTTCATCGAAGGGTATTAGGGGATAATGAAGCTGTTTCCAGATTGTCTACACTCCGGGATCGTTGAATAATTCGCAGTGGCACGCGCCGCTGTTACCTACATCATCAGAGGCTCGTTTCGCATAAGTAAGCGTATTTGCTCGCATACTGCAATACGTGTGTGGAAGGAGGAGTAGGTGGTTATATTTGAGCCTATTCAAGTTGGAAGCGGAAACACACGCATACAAAATGGCGGCGGCGGCGACGACGGCGGCGACAGCGACGACGACGACGACGACAGTCAACAACTAGAAAATGGCGCGTTGATGTCGTTGTCATTATTCAAATTAGCATTTAGACACACACGGTTGCACGCACACACGCACACACACACATGCTTGCACGTCCCTCGCTCATTCATATGCGTTGGGTATAGGAATCGTAGCCTGCTTTTGGCCTGAGCGAATGCTGTCAACAAAATTTGTGTCCAAACAGAAAGAAAATTCCAATAAATCGCAGCAGCCAAGCGAGATGTTCCCTTGCTATATACCTACATATGTATGTATATAGATATAATATATATACACTTAGATGAGGAATTTAATTCGAAATACTTTGGCGTCTAATTCAATAAGTTGCCGCTGACTGAGCGAAAATTTCTGGCCATTTGCCGGGCATAAACATTTATATTTCTCACATTTAAATAACATTTTATTTGATACGCTCCATTATGTTTGCCCAACTGACTGTCTGTCCGTCCGTCCGGCCGTCTGTCTGTGGCCATTTTAGTTTTCTAATTTACTTTAACGAGCGCTCGGGCTCGGGCCCGGGCGAGAGACAAAGTTGTTTCACCTTTGCGGTCGGGCGCTCATATGCTTGGCTTTCTACAGCTGCCGCCGCCCACCTATTGCCAAAGTTGGCAACAACTTTATCAACTGCTGTTCCTCTGCTTCTACTTTGTGTTATTGTTATTGTTGTTGTTGTTCAATGTTATCTGCTGCACGTATGAAAATATAAAAATAATTATATGTAAGTCTCGTCTATCGCCGCGTCTATTTTGGGCTTGTTTGTTCAGTTCGGCTTTGTGTAGCACGCTTTCAGGCGGCAAGTGCGTGTGTTTGCAGAGCTGTGCACGTCTGTGTATCTGTGTGTGCGTGTTTGTGTGTCCACCCCTCGCTCGACTGCACTTCCTGTGCGCCTCTTTGCACGCCACGTTTCTCTGCCCAAGCGCATTCGCATTAAACAGTTGTTATCTCTTATCAGTTATCAGTTCGCAACGTGCACTGCGAGAAAAAAGTGCCTAATTCCAACAAAAACAACAACATCAAAAACATCATGCGCAACAGCAAATTGCTGCCTGATTAATGCGTCCATACTGAGGGCTTAGATAAGGCGTGTGAGAGCACCATGAAATTCGTGATTTAAATTGCGTGATGCAGAGTTTGCAGTGTTGAGGGAAGTTGTAGAAATAAGGGAATATTGCAAATATTAAAGAAAAAGAAGCTTTGTATACTAAGGCTGCTAGCGAAGATTTTTGGAAAAAATCAAGCTACATATATCTAGTAATTCAGAGCTCTGATGACACAGTAAAAAAAGAGATAGACATTATCTATATTATTTATATAAAATAAGGGAATAAATTAAAAAAACATATATCTTTGTATAGTAAAATTCAGAAGATTTTTACAACATTTTTAAAATTGTACAGCTTCTGAAAATTGTCGCAATAAATAATTTTCTATGCATTCCCATTTCAAATCACAGACTGGCAAAAAACTCAAAAATCTTTAGTGCATTCTCCTAAGACGCCTGCTTCAAATTGTTTGCCGACGGCGCGTTCCGAATTTCGAATTTCCATATATTGGCGAACAGGTCGACGCAACTGTAATTTTCCATTTTAGTAATGTGGCGCTTTTAGCACCTCCATTGGAGGTGCAAACGCCCATTCGGAGTCATTCGGGCGAGACAATTTCTGTTTTTCGCCAGGCAAAATATATTTTCCTATTGCGCGAAATTCGTCATCTACACACCTGTTAGCTGTAATACGCCAGACGCGCCGTATCACATGCCTTCGCACATCGATCGGGTTTTCTTTTTCTCTCCTCTCTTCTCTGTCTCTGCTCTTCTCGATTTTTCTATTTATTTTCCGAGCGTTTGATTAGCACGATGCCATCAATGCGGCGATGCTAGTCTCGAACTTAAGTTTGGCTTTTGATTTTGATTTTGGAACTCGATGAAACTCGAAAGTTGTTGCATTAGTTGCGCACTGAAACCGGTTGCCAGTAGTCGTCGCCTATGGTCGATCTGCAGTTCTGAATTGTCTGCTCTGTTTTCGGGTGAGTAATCCCAGAGATAAACAGCGAACACGAGCGAGTTGTTTATCAAGCAGCAGAGCAGCAACTCGCGGTGTTGCAGCCAGGCAGGCAGGCAGGCAGGCTGGCGGCAGCGCGCGGGCGAGATAAACGCCTAATATAATTATCACTTATATAAATGCGACGATAATGGCGCAACAATATTCAAAATACAAAATCGATAAATGGCCTGGCAAGCGTATGGGATCGGTTTTGGCACTCCATGCTAGCGACACAAAACCGACACAAAATCTAGTTTCACTTTTCACTGCGATATTTGGCCAGCAAATAACCCGCATAGGCATATATATTTATATATATATTTTATATACTATGTGTGCACATTATGTTTGACTGTTTACTCCAGTTTTATCTGATTTGCAACTGCCGCCAGCGGCGCGTTTGGTTAACGCCTCGGATTGCGATGCGGATTCGCGTCTTTCGCATCGAACTCGCGTTTGCCAACTGAGCGCCAAAAGCTCCATGAACGGCCCATAATACTCGAGCTATACGCGATACTATGCTAGTATTCGATATGCGGAATATGGAAATTGAAATGTGGCACTCGCCGCTCAGTTCTCTCGGCGAGCGGCAAATCAGTTGCGCTTGGCGTTCTTGTCGCTGAGAACGATGGCAACGATGATAATCAAAAATCGATGATTATCACCGCCAAGCAGTCAGGGCCGGTTTGGACAGTGGATAAGGTGGAAATGGCAGATGATAAAGATAAAGCTAGTGCCATAAGTCGCAAGCATTATAGGTCAAGGATTAAGTTTTGCATATCGTTTCGGATGAGCCTGCTGATTTAGCATATATATCCATATTGGAGATAAGTATGTTATAACATAATTAAGATTATAGAAGCCAAAATGTATTAGCAGAAAGAAGATTGGTCGATAGAAAATAAGGTATTTTTACTTATTTTTATTGTATCATTATATATGTTGATTGAGAAGATATATCTTTATAGTTAGCGACATCATGCCACGTATGGAGCATGAATAAAAACTATAGAAAGACAAAATTATCGCAGAGATCATATCTCTGAGCTTGCTTATATCGTTCCAGGTATGTATGATGCTTGAGAAGATATATCTGTATAATAAAATGTATCTACATATATAGAGTTGAAAAATCAGAAATTATAGAAAAAGAAAAGTATTGGAATTTTATTTAGATTCTATTTTCAAACTTGCTTAGATCGTCTAAATTATGTATGTTGATTGAGAATATATATCTACAAAAATGCAAAAATCGTTTAATAAAAGAAAAATGCATATAGCTAAATTAATTTCAAAGACTGCGATATGCTGCCTGAATTAGAATCATCTCTGATTTGGGTACAGTATATCGCCCTAGCAATTGCAACTGACAGTTCTTTGCTGTAGTTATTTGTCTTGCGAAATTATTTATGTATATATATATTATATATATATATGTATTCGGGAAATTAGCTGGAAAAGCATGCTCATTTCCTGCACACAACCTGCTTGTATTCAGCTCAAGAGATCCTAAGATAACTGCTGACATATCTGCTGTCACATCCGCAAGCTCATCATGCTATATAGTATATACTACATATATACACCAGCATTGTCTGCGTACAGCATGGAAAGGAGCAACGCAGCGAGTCGCCGCATGTCGCCATTCACCTGTCCCGGCGGACAAGTGGCCGGAGGAAGTGAATCGACGACAATCGGGGCCACGAGTCGAGTAAGACATTTAAAACAGGAAATGGGATGGTTTGTCGATAAGTATGTCTGATAAGAGTGTGTGAGAGAGAGAGAGAGAAGGAGAGAGAGAAAGAGAGAGAGAGAGAGCGTGTGCCACAGTTGCTGTTGCCGCTGTTATTATTGCCTGTCAAACGTGTTGGCGGCCCTCGTCTGGGTGCAGTTTTGTTTTTGCGCAGGATATTCTTGTTTCTTTGAAATTTCCTGTCAGCTGTTGTGCGTGTGTGTGCGTGCGAGTATGTGTGTGTGTGTGATATGATATGAAATGTCAAAGGCATGTCTGCAACGCTCGCTTTATTTATGTAGGCAGCTGCTGGGGTTAGTTGCAAAGTCGCCAAGCAGCCAGCAAATCATCCAGCCAGACCTCGCTTCAGCTCCCTGCCGCCCCACCTCCCTGCCTGGCTGAGGAATCAGTCAGCTCTACGGGAGGGAGCAGCGTGGAGGTTGGTTTGAATCGAGAGTCAGCCCTTTTTATGAGCTTTTGTTGGCTTGTTGAATTTATGGCCATAAGAAACTTGTTAAAGCGTATTATTGGGTGTGTAACAAGTGTGCTTCTGTGTGTGTGTGTGTGTGTGGTTGTGCTAAGCATGAGTATGCGGGCGTGTATGTGTGTGTGTGTGTGTGTTTGTGTGTGTTTGTTTTTGTGCTGCGGCTTACGAACTCTTGAGCAACTGAGAGACAGCGACGGCAGCTGCTTGGGCCTGAGCTGCTCCTAAGTAGATTAAAGTCATATTTACACGTACCGCCCTCTGCCTCCCACTCAGCTGGGTATTACGTAGGTCTCCCTACCCCCCCGCTCTCTCTCTCTCTGGTATTTGAGTTTGTGCTGTGCGTTAAGTGGCAGCAATTAACACTTGACATATTTATGCTTGGCCCCGAGGCGCAGCGCGCTACCCACAATGCTGCATTATGCCCTGCAACAGCAGCAGCAACAACAACAACAGCAAGAACAACATTAGCTGCTGCTGCTGCTGCCACAACCCCAAGCAGAACAATTAAGACAAGGCCGGGCCATCGATATGGCAACAATGTCTGGCAAGCTGCTTATTTTATTTATTAAGCGCCCGAGCCTGCGGTGGGCGTGGTGCCACTTTGAGGAATGTGTTGACAGCAGCAGGCAGGCAGGCGGGCAGGCAGGGGGCGAGGCTGCTTTTCAGGGCTTGTTAGGTTAAATGTGTGAAGCAAATATTTAAAGATAATTAGTCGAAGATGCCAAGAAAGCAAACTGAGGCAGATGAAAACAGAATCATTAGATGAGTGCACACACAGCTTGAGCTTGAGCCTGACTATGAAGTGCCTAATAGCCCAGCAGGACGCGGCCTGGACTGGGGCCGACAGTGTCTCGAGTTGGACAGGTCAGTTGAGGCAGCTGAAGTGGACGACAGTTGAGCCTCGAGGAGTGAAAGCAGACACTGAGAGGCCAGACAGGAATTCCATTAAGTTGCTCTGCTCACACCGTCAGTCCCACTGGGCCGCAACCTGAAAAGATTTCACTAAATTTTATACCAAATTGAAGGCCTAATTAAGGCAAGGAAAATTGTCTTGGCAATATTTTCCATTTCTCAAATTTGTGTGCAATTTGTTGTTTGAATTTTGCATGAGCTCCATTTGCATTTATCATTAAGTGCCACTGTTGCCTCTTAGCCTGGCGAATTCTAAATTGAAAGCGACTCGACCGACATTATCCGCCAGCCCCGGCGCTGTCTGCACTCATTCGCATTCACTGAGTAATCAATTAAAGCATTTTATGTGAATAAGTTGATGAGTCGTTGTAATTAATTTCCGGCACAAGCCTAAATGCGTTTCGAATGGCAAAGGAAACGCAGCAGGTGCTGAATTTGGCCAAGACAGCGGCAGAAACACAGCGATACAGAGAGAGAGAGGCAGAGACTTTGTCTGGCCAGGATATGGCTGATTCATTTAGCTAAAAGTCGGGCACAGAGACAATAAAACGTTAAAATACACAAGCTGATGGCGGCTTCAGTGACCCCAGCAAAGGAGAAAGAGACAGGCAATCTAATAGAGAGAGAGAGAGAGAGACAGTGAGAGAGTGGGCAGTAGCGGTCAGTAGCTACTCGCAATACCTTGTCATGTCTGTCTCATTGTCAGTGAGTGTGCCTGTGTGAGCGTGTGTAGCTGTGTGTGTGCTTTGGATTTGGGTTAATGTTGAACGTCGGTCAACATGGGTGTGCATTTGAAGGGGCGCAACAAAGCAGAAAATAGAAAAAATTACTCAGCGGCACAGAAATGAGGCACATCGAGAGCAAAAAGGGACAATTGCACGTGTTCCGGCTAACCCTTTCTGCCGCAATTCGCCGGGCCAATTCGGCGTGTTTGGACACATTTGATTTGCCCACTCGACTCAGAGGCCGAAGCTCTCGAAATTCCTGCATGGGGTTTTACCCCGACGAAATCCGTTTGGGGAACGACACGCAACGCTCGGGTGAGCGCTTGTAGTGTAGTGTGATTATAAAATGCCCAACGTTTTTTTTTTTTTATTTTGGAGTTGGAGCTGGAGTTGGAGTTGGAGGGTTTTTCTTGTTTCTGTTACGCATTATTATGCATAAAATGCGCTTAAGTTGCCCACAAGCTGGCCAAGTGCTGCCCAACCTCGTCTTTGATGTGCCTTTGGCCAAGGACCTCTCTTTTCGCTTCGGTTCGAATCAAAGCTATTTATTTGGCGGTCGTTTGCTGATTTCAGTAAACACAGCAGCGGGGGCGTTTGAGAGTGCGGGCGGGATTCTAAAATTCCGTAAGTCGCAAAGGAAAAAAACGGAAAAGGCAATAAGCCGTATAAGTGGGCACTTTCTGAGGCGCACCACATCGCCGCACAAAGCCGACGCGCTCGTCTCGGCCATTCAAAAGCCATTAAAATTGATAAATTGTCGAAATTGGCGAAATCTTGATATTACGTTTGAAGACGGAACTCAATTCAACTCAATTTATACGTGAGAAAGAACATTCGCTCTCAGGAAATTCGCATTTCTTTTCGTGCCACGCTCTAATTAGACCAAACTTGTTTTGTGGCAGTATTTTCTTTGGTACTTCGAATTCGACTTGGAGTTCGACTGCAGCTGTTCGGACTGACCAAAGTTTTGCACCATTAAAACTTTGCAATATCATTTGATTTAACTTAATGCGACCTGCTCGACTGCCTTTCCTCCTGCTGCCAAGTCTGACTTCCTACAGTGCGCGTAAACTGTGAAAATAAGCAGAACTTTGTTGCGTCTAGCTGGAGCTGCATGTAGGTACTTGTGTACGCATTAATATACCCTGTAAATGAGGTTTTGCTTGTTGGTGTGATGGGTTTTCATATTTAGATAGTGTGGAAGTACAAAGCGCATACTCTCTCTGCTGCTTAACATTTTTATGCTAAGCACTTAATCTGTTACAGCTCTGTTACTAAAAAGTATGTTCAGCTTATGTTAATTTGCATAATTCATAAACATTAAGAGTGTTTCTAGTGGAAAATATATGTAAGAAAACTTTATAGAGTATTTTTTAGCCTGTCAACTGTTCCACTTCTTCGAGCAGTCTGCCCATTTGCCAGTTTCCTTTGCCGTTTGTTGTTTACATCACAAAATTTGCATAGCAAAAGAAATTAGCATAAAATTAAAGAGACATTTTGAGCTGTTGTCGGCGTCGTCGTCGCCATCACCATCGCCGGATGGCCGTAGAATCGAGCCACAGCTCGTTGTTATCTCCCCTAGCAGGTTGCCCTTAGCTTGCTTCGATTCTTTTTAATTGCAGTTATTTTTAGGGGCCATCGTCCGGCACAGCTGTCAGCGCGTCTGACTTGTTGACACTTGACAAAGGTGCCAGGGTTAAGCTCGCACTCACACTTGCCCACAAACGCGAACTCGCACCCATTTTCGAGCTTCAATTGGAATTCGAAGTCGGCATTATGTGGCATGATGAATGGCTGAAGTTGTGCGGCCTGCTGAAGTGTTAAATCACTTAGCGGCGGCTTTAACTGTTTACCCTCTACTTATCAGCTTATGTGGGAGTTATGGGAACACTTCACATCAACTCCGCCTCCGTCGCGGCCCCTGCTCTGCCAAGTACTATATCATCTTTCAAAGTTTTGCGCACGTTTTGCGCGCAGCGTTAAATTGTTTTACAGTTGTTCGCTCGCACCACAATTATCCCTTCGGGCGTGGGGGCGTGGCCTGTGCAGTGAGCTGGCAAAAAGGCAGCGCGTCTGTCGGTTGATGTCAGTGCGTTATTATGTAATTAAAATTTCATAATTCGATCAGCCCACAGTCCACTCCGGCAGGTTACTCCGCCTTCGCATAAATAATTGAGCATGGAAATTTTCTGTTGCATACTTTTCAGCTGCAATGGTTTCAGAGAAAGAGAGGAAGAAGCGCTCGGACTTTGATTGCAGGTGGAGGCAACACTTGAAAACTTTTGATTGCCTTGCGATTTGGTCGAATTATCGTTGCACAAGTTGTTCGAAATTGCGCTCTCCTGGCACACCGCACCTCCACACCCTCTCTGCCATACACAAAGAGAGTCCAGAACAAATATAGAGCCAGAGCGAGCGAGCGCGCTCCGCCAGCCTGTCTGCAGCCATTTATAAAACATAATTGAAATATGAGATTGACATTGAATAGCGTCGCATTGTTGCTGTGGTTGTTGTTGTCGCTTTGGGCTGTCGCCACTTTTGTTGGCATTGCGACAATATTTCTGTTTTCTGTTATTGTTTTTTTTTTGTTTTTTTTTTTTCTCCGGTTATGTCGCCGGCTTCTAATTGATTAATGTAAATAAAAGAGAACAACCACAACAACAACAGCGGCGCTCTCTATCATATTTAATTTCGTGGCCAAATGCAGTTTGTTGATCTCGTTCTCGCTCTTGGCCAGCGTGTAATTGACACTTATTTATCGCGAGCCAAGGTCTGGCATATGCCATTAACAGAACGCAACACAGATGTAACAAATGCTAACATTTCTCACTCTCTCTCCCGCTCCCACACCACACACTATTGTGCGACTGTCAACGCAGTTATGCAAATGTTAATAAACAGCAAGAGAATAATGTTAATTCGGCGCGCACGTGTCTGTTAAGGGAATCATGTTATTTGCATTCTGTTGAGTAACAAAGTTTCAATGCTGCCAAAAACTTATCAAGCTGCAGAAGGAATATATTATTTGTGTGTATATATAAAGCAAAATTTGATTATTTGCCAGACCAAAGCGTAGATTGATTAAACCGAAAATTGCCAAGTCACTTGCAGCCCACAAATTTGTGCTGCAAATTGCCATTGAAATTGCTTAATCTAAATTCCGACAAGTGCTCGGACTTCAGCTCGACTGATCTGCCCAGCAATTTGTTAATTGTATGACCACAAACGCAGTTAAAGTCAAATTTCTGCCTGACTAAAGGCAAATCCAGTTTATCATTGCCAGAGCTCCCACACACACACACTCCCGCACACACACACACACAGCCACGCAGTCATGAAGCGACACTCACCTGAGGCAGACTCGCTCCTCCTCCTGCTCGGCGTTCATCGTGTTGTCCTGCCTCCTGGCCGGGCCTCCCTACGTTTTTTGTTGGCTTTTTTTCTGTGCTCTGCTGCGCTCCGTCAAGTGTGAGTTTTGTATTTTTTTTTTTTGCAATAGCTCTGCCCGCGTCTGTGTGCCTGCAGCAGGCAGCGACAGCAGTGCGGCGAGGGGAACGGTGCTCCGCAGTTGAGCAGTCCTCGACCGTCTGACAGTATTTGCTCGACTCGACTGGGCTGGACTGGGCACGGCTGTCGGCTTTAAGGTGCCGCAAATCGCTTTAAGCTGTTGTCAATTTGCCTAATGCCACACAGAGGAGCCGTGCAGAGGCCGACGATGTTGTTGTCTATTACATGATTCGGACAGGGGCTCCTGGGATCCGCTGAGCTGCAAGCAAACACAAAGCACAAATATAAACAGGAAATCCCATATACTTCAGACATAATACTCAAAATAAAGCTGTCAATCGTAAATGTAATTCAACGAAATGCTTAAATTCCACACAAAAAGCTGTCGAGCAGACGGACAGGCACACAGACAGACAGACAGACAGATTGACAGAGGAGACAATGCGACATCGAGTCCTCACGAGCCTCGTGCCTGCCACAGGCTTGTGCTCTGCTGCGCTGTCCCGCTCGCTCTTGCCACTCGCATTTAACAATGGCAGTATATAATTTAATAAATAGTTGCAGTTGACAGATTTCAAGTGGGGAAAGTGTGCTGTGCGAGTGCGAAAGTGACTGTGCGAGTGTGGTATGTGTGTGTGGAGCTGCCACTACACGTCGTCAGCAACAACAGCATAGCAGGAGCAGCAGCAGCCTTAACAGAGCCAACAATAGCATTAACAGCAGCAGAGGCAACAGCAGCTGTAGCTACCTCAATGCTGTTAGCTACAATTACAGCAACAAGCAAAGAAAGCTATACTCATGCGCTCCCGACTGTAAGATACCATGCCCCCTTATAGTTTTAATTTATTTAATATATATATTGTTATCTATTATGTTTTTTTTAAAGTAATTTTTCTTAAAGTAAAATACAGATATCTAAAGGATACTCGTAAAACTTTAATGTTCGATAACTCTTTAAAGTCCTGACATAGTATCTTATTGAGTTCAGTCAACTGTCGCATTTTTTACTTGTTTTTACATGTGAGTTGTTCCTGTCGCTTGTGCGGAAAATGTTTGGCATAGTAACTTATGTGTTTGTTGTCCGATTAGGTTGCAATCCATATCGTATGTCAACATATATGTAGGTACTTAGCTACGAGCATTTTTTCTTGCTTCCGTGCATTGTAACGCTAGCAGAACCTATACCCAATTATGATCTGTGGGTAATCGGTTACATTAAAAATATTCGTATCTCTCAAATAAATCTTTGTATCTTTTCGAAAAAGTTTAAAAAGAACGGAATCTGTATATGTATATGTATCTGTATTTGAATCTGTACCTGCATCTGTATCTTTATCTCTACTTTATCTGTTTCTGTATCTGTATACACTTGTGTGTCTTACAGCAAACTCGAACGTTTTACAGACACACGGATGATTTCTTCGCAGTCGCATTCCCAGAGGCAACAGACAGCACATACAGCAGCAGCAGCAGCAGCAGCAGATCTCATTCTGGGCGAACGGAAGCAGGCAGCGAAGCGACGACATGCACATCGAGTGAAATTCAATCAGTGCGTGCAACTTGGTGGCCACTTGACGACGCTGCCTGCTTGTGGTTGCCGCAGCCGCTGCTCCGCCCTGCAGCAGCAGCACCTCGCACTGCATTGACTGCTTTTAGCTGCAACATTTGCGGGTAATTGCGAGCCTGTGTGTGCGCCAGAAGGCAGGCAGGCTGGCAGGCAGGCAGGCTGGCAGCATTCGGCTGCCTTGTCGCATTATTAAGTCATAAAACTCAATTTGAGACGCTTTAACGGGATGCACTTACGCGTAATCGCATTCCGGCGGGACTGTCTATTAGCCAGTTGCCAGTTGCTGGTTGCCAGTTGCTGGCTGCCGGCAGCCGGTTGCCGCTTTAAAGCAGTTTTTCATAGCTGCCAAGAAGCAGAAGGTGAGCAGAGTGAGCAGAGCAAGAGCGTGGAGAACCGTTTAAGGCACACAGAGAACGGTGCATGTTTTACAGCCGTGCAGGAATTTTTTATGGCGCTCCAATGATTTAGCTCCCTGCATCCTGTTGCGTGTGTCAAGTCAGCAGCAGGGGCGCAGAGCGAAGAAGAGCGGAAGCGGGGAGCAGCAACTATAGTGAAGCAGACCTGCAATTTCTTTTCGCACATTTCGCGCCGAGCAGGTTGACAATGTAACAAGTTTATGAGTGCTTGCTCTTGCCGCCTGCTACTGCCACTGCCCCTTGCTGGCACTTTGTTCCATGTCAGAAGCGACGACTGGCATGCAGCGCAGCACAGCACAGCGCAAACTATGATAAACGAGGGCTGTTCATAAAATTTGCCGTAACCATGGCTTTTACTTCAATGTTTCTCGACACTTTTCAGTCTGATAAAGAAGGGAATTCTACATCTTTTCGCCTTTCGAAATTGTTGCGTAAAACGCAGCCAATCAGTTCTTACCGTTTCGCCCCTCGGGAGTTGAAAGATAAGCAACGCTTTTGGGTAATTAACAAATTTGAAAACAAAGCTCGATAACTGAACGATTAACACAGAAATTATTCAAGATCACAAACGATTGCCCGCTTTATTTATAGCTTTCTTATCAGCAGCGGCGTTTGCAAATGACTTCGAATGAATCACATTTTTTTGTTTCGAAAATCGAGCATCACTTGATATACAAAATTGTTTATGTTAAGCCTGTTTTAGGCTTGATACTGCATAGTTGAACTACTAAACTTGATCTTTCTGGGACTCGAAACTTATTATAATACCTGACGCTGAGCGAGAGTTGCGCGCGAGTCGAACTGACGTGGTCGAAGTGGAGAGTATTACTGATTAGCTGGCCTTAAGCGAGATCAGGTTCATGGGGCCCGTATTACTAGAGCTTTTCTGGCGAGAGCAGAAGCTTGAGATGCTTAAGAGAAACTCAGAAAGTCGGAAGTTTAAGAAGAGCGAAATTTCTGGCAACAGAATCGACATCAAAACGTGCGTAGCCTTCCAATAAACAAAATGCTTTAATATAACTTTTAGAAAATGGGTATGTTCGTTTTGTAGAAGTGTATGTAGTGGACAGAAAAAGGTATTGGTTTCTGTTTTGATTTTTGTAATTATTTTTTGACAAACAAATTTGAGTTTTTCAGTTTTGTTTTTGAGTTTGATTTAGTTTAGTTGCAGGGTAACTTTCCGCTGAGCATGCTCGACTCTAGCTTGTTTGTCGCTTTAGGCTGAGGTGTTGTTTTCACTGTAATTCGCGTTTGTCGCTGGCAAAATTCATGGAACAAACCGCGCACTGCGAAATTCACGCGAACATTCGCATGCGTATTGCATTTATGTGTTCTCTGGCCGAACAAAGGCGGAAATTTATGACATTTGGATCACGTAGGGCAGCAGGACTGGCAGTAGAATCCATGTGTAATACCTTCTGGGGGGCAGAGGAAATGCACGATGAGAAGTGGAGGAGCGTGGAGCGGAGGGAGGGGGGGGGGCACTAACAAATTGACTGTAAATACGCTTGCGATTGCTTTGTTGCCGTTTTGTTGCGCTGCGGAAGAGTTGTAAAATTTTTGCGAGCTGCGTCAAAATGTCCGCTGACGATTTATGCTGGCCCTTTTGCAGTTGCTGTTGTTCCTGTTTCTGTTGCTGTGGCCGGGCTGTTGCCTTGTTTGTTTGAGCAAAATATTTTGCCATCGTGCGGCTGAAAATAATTAAGTTTTTGATTCATGTCGACCCTGCCAGGAACAGACAAAGGCGCGCTAACTACTCCAGCCAAGGACATGGCCAACATGCACAAAGGAGCGGTAACAGCGCCGGCAGAGGCAACAGCAACGAGTCAGCAAACACAGGCACAGCAAAATGCAGCACACCTTCCTCGCCTTGCCTCACGCTTCTTGTTGATACTGTTTCCCTTTCACCATATTTTCACATTAAACCTGCGATTTATGTAGCCAAGGAGCGGTATAAAGTGTGCGAGTCGGGACTGAGCTCTGCACACGCACAGCCACAGGAGTGTGGAGCGTAGAGCGGCAGACAGTGGCAGCCATTAAAGGCGCACGCGGCATGCAACTCGAGTTGCAGTTGCCAGCGACACGGCAGCTGGAGCTGCTGCTGCTGCTGCTGCTGCTACAAAGCGCGTATCAAATAAACGCCAGAAGCTGCTGCAATGCGAGCTGCTGCTGCTGCATAATTATGCTTGCTGCTTGAAAGAAAATTACAGGCTGAGCCTGTGCCTGAGCCGGCGTCTGGGCCCGCCACTGAGCCCGCGCCTGAGCCTGGCTGTAAATAGATTTGAGCTGTTTGCTGATTAGCGAACTTGAAGTTAATTAAGCAGCATAAGTTTGCGCCGTGCACTTAAGCCAATTGTCAATGTCCGCCTAACACAATTATTGACACTTACTTGCGTCACGCTGCGTATGCGCAATTTTATTGCCCGCCCAAAAGCGTTGCCTACTTTCAGGCGGCTGCGTTTTTTCTGCCAATTCGCTCGGTTTTAATTAGCTTTAATTATTGATAAATATTTATGGTTCAGTCTCGCACACATAAACAATTTATTATTTAATGCATTTCCATTTTAATTGAATATTGCCGCCGATTCAATTGAATTTGTTTGGCCACGTGCCGAAGCGGTGGAGAGTCGAGCGCAGAGAGGCATGCAAATAAACCGATTTTAGTAGACCCCCTCCCCCTCTAACCCACTGTTGCATATTGCAATTTGTTTTAATGCGATCTAACCAAATGATGCGCTCATTTGCATTATGCTGCAGGCCCGAAAATGAATCTGAATCTGAATTATCGCCGCTTGCATCTGCATATTGCATGACTTGCCAAATCTGCTTTCACATTTCGGTTTGATGGATATTTATTTGGTCATATTATCTGCGTAAATCTGCATAAGCATGAAGAATTGCGCTTAGGATTTGCCAGCCCCAAACGAGCCACTAAAAAGCGTACATAATGACAGGTACTAAAGACGTGCCAGATTAAACCTTAAAGCAGAGCCATAAAAGCGGCAAGGCACAATATTGCCTGGCCATGCATATCAGAAGCAGAGCAACACCATAATGATGCATTTTCCTGCCCTTCCTCTGTCTGTCCCAGTCTCCCCCTCACTGTTGCTGGACTTTTTCTCATTTTCTGCACAAAGCGGAATAACCACAAGATGAGAAAGAGCAACAAAATGGATGGAGTGCAAAGCGCACTGAACACTGAACACTGAAAACAAACTGATAAATTTTGCATTAATTAAAAACAAAGCGTCTGCTATTGCTGGCGGATTTCGGAGTGTAGTCTCAGGGGGGGTTGCAGAGGGGGTTGCCTTCTTGTACGCTTTGAAAAATAATTGCGCGATGCCAAGTTGCGTTGACTTTGAGTGACGTTGAGGCGCATTAAATTATGATTAAATAAAGGCATTAAATGGGGTTATGTTCTGGCTGGGCATCCGTGTCGGATGGCCGCAAGGGGCAAGGAGTTAGCCTGGCCTCCCACTTCAGCTGCCAAATAGATGCAAATGTATATATTTCGCAGCTTAATGAAAATTGTGTGCGCGCCATCACGAGGAAATTGCGTTCATTATACACTTAAAACGCGCAGGGTTAATTAATTGTGTGTCTTGTTTATTTGCTCAATCTTCATGAGCGCAATTAAATAAACTGTTAGGCCTAACATTAAATTTAATCATTAACAGCAGCAGCCTGGCTCCGACATAGCACTGTTAATGTTAAGCTCACATTGCTTTAACAGCAATAAGCGCTGTCTCTGCATGCCGGGAATGTTGACAATTTCATCTGCTTTATTGCAATTAAATTCTTTTTTACGTATAAAGAAAATATTTACGTTCGTCGTCATGTAAACAAATTGAAATAAATGAATGATTCTTTCAGTAATCCAAATATTTTCATAAATATTCATATTTATTATTATTTAATTCTTGAATGGGGGCAGCACAGCAGCAACAATTTTTTGGCAAGTCTATTTTACGCTATTGTTTTCATTGCAGACAATGACAAACTACGCTGTGTGTGTGTGTGTGTGTGTGAGAATGTGTATGTTGTTGTTATTTCTGCCAGTTTTGGCCTTAGGCAAAATGCTCGCTTATCGTGCTGCTGCTCTGCCCGGCCCGGCCAGGTCTGGTATTTTCGGCTATGTAAATACGAGTACGCAGCAAATTAATACATTAAGATGGCTGCAGCGTGTATAATTAATTTTTCAATTATCAGGCCTTAACTTGTGTTTACGTTGGCCGCCTAAAGGTAACACGCCCGTTTTTGCCCCTTTTCTTTTATCGGAATTTTATCAAAAGCCAAACGAAGAGCGGCAGCACGCGAGAGGCAGAGAGCGGCAGCGGGTGGGAGATCTGTTAAGAGAGCAACAGCAAGAGCTGCAGGTCGAGAGAGCAGGAGTGCCAGTCAGATCTGTTAGAGCGAGCGAGAGAGCCAGTGTAAGTGAGAGCTGTTATTGAAGTGCAAGCAGCAAAGGCTGTGGGAGAGGATCTGCATAGAGAGTAAGGCAGCAAGTAGCGGTGGAAGTAGTAGCTGTTGCTGAAGTGCGAGCGGGAGAGGCAGTGTAAGTGAGAGCTGTTATTGAAGTGCGAACAGCAGAGGCTGTGGGAGAAGATCTGCAAAGAGAGTAAGGAAGCAAGAAGGGGTGGGAGTAGTGCAAAGAGAGTAAGGAAGCAAGTAGGAGTAGTAGTAGTAGCTGTTGCTGAAGTGCGAGCGGGAGAGACAGCGCTTGTGCGGAACTACGACACGCAGTTGGAGGGAGACAAACAAACAAACAAACAAACGCAGTCGAAGAGCGCAAGAAGCAGAGCGCAAACATGTCGCGCGTTGAGCTGCAGCACAAAGGCGAAAAGAGCAACAACAAACAAGTAGGAGTACGTGCAAGTACTTGGCGAGGGCGATGGTGAGGGAAGGGCCAGTTGACAGTTGACTTCTGCTTGCACTCTGTGGGCATGTGTGTGTGTGTGTGAAGTATGAGTGTGTTGAAAGCATCGATTCGAAGAGTCGATAAGCAAAGAGTATATGCTAAGAGCATGCTCCACTATAAATCTACACTGCACAGCCCCGCCCCCTTTTCAACTAGCAGCGGCAGGGCACTTAGCAGCACAAGCGCCTCCAATTGCAACTGTGAACAGTTGCATCTTTTTTGTGTAAATGTGTGTATCTGTGTGTGTGTCTCTGGTGTCCGCTTTATATGACGCCATTGTCTGCGATTCTAACGAGCCAGCTACCTACTCCTGCCCCCGCACACTGGCGAAGTGTATAAAGCGAATTTTTATCAGCAAATAGACAACAAATTCTTGGCAAGGCAGCCACCCCGCACCCCTCACCCTTCACCCTCTTACCCTTTTATTTTTTTTTTGGCGTGGAATTCGCTTTTACCCTATTTGAAAATTGAAATTTTAATGCCGCGCATATGAATGAAATTGTTGTTGTTGTCGTAGTCGTTGTTGTTTTTGTTGTTGTTGTTGCTGTTTGTCGTAGTTGTTGTTGTTGTCACGCTGGACTATTAAAACAGTTTGCCGAGATAAACAAAGGCAATGTAAATATGTGTGCTTGGCCTTAACTATGGCATACGCGAGATACGATATACGATATACTCGTACGATATAGTGGTTAAATGCGTGTGCAAATAGTCGCAGATCTGACTGACTCGCTTTGAGACTGACTCATCGCTTTAACGACTGCCTTTGCCCCGACATGGACATAGTACACATAACTATATATATATTTATTTATTATCGGGCACGAGCAGGTGTCTATATAGGCAGACTATAGCCCGGCACATGTTGCTGGTCATTTCGGTTATTTTTATAAATTTGCAATTGCAAAAATTTGTTTATTTGCTGTGCTTTCGCTTTCGCCTTTCGGGCTTAAGTGGGGAATTCGCCAGATTTCGCATTGAAGCCAACTAATTTGGCAGGTCGGACCAGGCAACAGTTTCAGTTGCAGCCCGCAAAAACCAATGAAAGTTTGGCCGAGTCTAGTTTCTGTTTCTGTTGCGGCTTTCCATAGTTTCTTCTGTTGCTGCTGCTGCTGCTTCTCCTTGTGCCCGTTCGGCTTTGTTTTGTTGCAGTTGCAGTTGCAGTTGTAGTTTTTGTTTTTGCGGCAGCCTTGACAGCAATTTGACAGACATAAATAAACAACAAAACTGCGAGAATAATTTACTTTCTACGTGACGGCACAATGAATACCCCAGTGAGAGAGAGAGAAAGAGCTAGAGAGAGCGAGCGAGATAGCGCGTGTTTGTTTACTGCGAAAAGTTGTTGCTTAAAAACACTTTGATAACTTTTCTAACGCGAGTTTGAGTGCAGTTTTATAATATCAACAGATCAGACAGACAGACTAGCTATATGGGTATATGCACCCATAAAAAGTCTGTCTAGCAGCTAACCTTCCGCAAGTTATCGATGTCTTTACGCAGTCTATAATTAGCCTTAATATCGCATTACATTTGCCACCTCTTATCTTTTTATTTCCAGCATATAAACTTAATGATAACATTTTCTTTCTTGCCAGTGCGATAATCAAGCTGCTGCGGAAGCAGCTCAAGCCTTTGGCCTTATAACTGACACAAATATTTGGTGCTTACGATATTTAACTGTTGCCCAATAAAATAAAATTTGAAAGTCTCTTTTAAAGAGCTGAGAAATTACTCTGCCGTATTTGAACTCAAAGTATTGCAGATAAAAACTGAATAACATTCCAACTGAATTGCACAAAAAAACTCCGGGGATTCCTGTAACGCATAGTAATAAAACTGAATATCGTATATTGATTTAGTGATTCTTTTATAGGAATACAGAACTGTTTATTGTAACATATATTCAGAGTCGCTACTAAAAACTCCCTTAGAAATTCCCCTACTAAATTGCAGATATAAACTGAATATCGTATATTTAGCTTTACATAGAGAAACTGCTTAGCTCAGCCAAGAAACTCATCTAAAGTATAGCAGATAACACTGAATATCGTATATAGTGTTGTATACTTCAAATATAATATTAAAATACACACAAACTCAACCGAGATACTTCTTTCTAGTATTGCAGATATCAACAGCATATAGTACTATATCTTATTTCAGATCGTATGCTTAAAGTTTCTCATAAAATTGCTCAAGTCTACCGAGTATTTTCCTGATATTACAGAGTATTGCATAGAATAAATTGCATATAAGATCTGCTTTTGCCGAGGGATTCCTCCATATATCTATTTATATAACCTCTATATCATATACTGCAAATAAAAGCTGCCTAGCACTGCATATAAGACCTGAATATCGCATAATGTATCGTATATGCAGTATTACTCAAGCGAGGGATTCCTATGGCATGCGTCATCTGCTGCAGGGTATGCCCGCTAAGCAGGCACCTACAGGTTGCCACAATCTTAAACTAGGCAACAAATGGGGGCAGCAACAAAGGCAGCAGTAGCAACAGCAACAACTACTAGAGCAGCCACAAAGGCGGTCATAAGTTCAGTCCAGAGAATGTCGCGTTTATTATCGCCAGGGGAGCGCACTTGACTTTGGCCATAATTGTTGCTGGTCGAAACGGGACTCGCTTCACTGGTTAGTCGCCTCTTGGCTGTTGCCAGAGAGCAAGAGAGCGAGCTGAGGAGAGAGAGAGAGAGAGGGAGTGAAGCAGCCTTAAATGTGATCTCCCAACATGGCAGTAAATTAGTAGTACTGCTCTATATAGCACCCAGAATACTCGTAAGCCTCGGCGCTTGCATACTCATATTATCACATCATTTGCCAGGTTTGCTCACGCTGTGCCTGGCGACACGTGGCATGTGGCACGGCCTTTTCGTTTCCCTCGACAGCGAATGCTTATTAAGTATACGCCACATGACACCCGCCCGGCCAGAAGACTGTCCCAATTTGGTATTTATTAAAGCATCATCATCATCGGAAGTAGCAGCAGCAGCAGCAGATTGAGCGGCCTCGCTTTGTATTCCAATTGAGAGATAGAGCGAGACAGGGAGAGTGAGCAAGAGAGAGAGAGAGACAGTTGAATGCTGGAATGTTTTTGGGAATTGCTCTTGAATGGGAATTAAATGGCGTGTGATTGGAGCATAAGTAAATTCCATCAATTTGTGGCCTGTATGTGTGTGCGCATTTGTATTGTAGTTGTATGCGTGTACTCGTTACCCGAAAAGAGCTATCAAATTGTTGTTAACGTATTTGTCTTCGAGCCACTCGCACAATGCAATATGATTTTTTTTTTTTTTTTTTTTTGTATTTGTATTTGCCATTGGAGGAGCCTTCGCTTCGCTCAACAGGTTTGTCGCCCTGGCAACCGCGTCGATTGGCCTGCAGCCAATGCGAAGAGCAAGAACAAACCCGAGACTGTGACTGAGACTGAGGCTGAGGCTGAGGCGGCGACCAGGTCCAAGTCACCATGCCCCTCGGTGCTTTGAGTGCGTCTTATTGATTCAATCATGGGAATAACAGCAGCTTGTTCTCTGTTGCTCTCTCTATTTATGCCCCGTCCCCTCCCCCCCCACCTCTATCAGGCTGTGACTAGTAATTTAACTGTTCGCATTGATCGACCGGATGCCTGTCTGTCGCCTCAGTCGCCATCTGTTCCGGCACTCGCATCTCAATGTCAAGGCTGCAGGCAAATGTGATTGTGGCCCTGTCACAAGTGATGGATAATTTGCCACTGGCCTATGACTGGGCCCCGATAGTTTGTCATCTACTTGAGCAGCCCCTGATTTCCATAGCACAGTCTATCAAACGACACTGGGATTAAGCTGTGCGAGCGAGATGAGTTCAGTTTCCAGCATATCTTTGACCCTTTAAAGCCTAATTAAGCCACATGAAAACCTCGATAAGACTCTCCGGCCAGACAACATCTGCACGCAGGGAATTTCAATGAGCATTCACCCGGAATGCCAGCTATAATAAGCAATAAGAGTCTCAGTCTGCAGCTTATGGAATTCTGAATGCGAAAGCGAGGGCCAGTGCCAGTGCCAGTGTAGCATTTAATCAACTCGAACTCGCACTCATTATGCACCCCATGCCAGTCCTGCCGCCGTTGCTTTGACTCAATTCTGCAGGTGGCCCAGTTAAGTGAGGGCCGGCCGGGGCCACTACATAATGCGCCAAATGGCTAATTAACAACTGCAGCAGTAGCAGCAGCATTTCCTGCTCCATATTATTTTTCTGCTCAGCTCCAGGACGAACTGCCCCGATTACCAGTCATAGCCATTAGTCGCAACAGGACACGAGCCTGAAGCTTGCGTGTTAAGTTATTGCTGGGCATTCGTTTGATTATGACAAACAGCCAGGACTACGACGACTAACACACTCACACACACACACACACACATACATACTACCCACACGTACACAATTAGCCAAAGGCGTGTCCCGGCCCGGACCCGGGCCTGTGCCTGTGCCTGGACTGCAAGCAGGACTTGGCTTTTTTGTTTTCCTCCGTCTGCTTCAAGCCTTCGGCACATACGTTTGCGTTTGCCTAAAAAATTTAATGGCACAACGAGTTCAATTTCTGTCACGTCATTAACAATTGCGGGAAATTCGCCAGGCGAGGGCAGTCCAAGCGGTTGCAGCTAACTGTCTGACATATATAGTTCCATTAAAGCAATTAGTTTTGGCGGATTTACTCGACAACCACAACATAATGAGCTTCTGTCATTATTTTTGCCTTGCGAGGGGAGTTCCAAAGCTTGCAGCCAACTGCTAAGTCCCGGTAATGCTGGCAAGGAATTTTTCCTCATAATTGCCCATATTTGTAGCGGTATTCTTATTCAAAATACTCTAAAATTTAAAACAAAATGTTGCGAGGGTAGTTTAATGTGTTGCAGCTGACTGATAGTAAGTCCCAGTAATACTGACACATTTTTTTTGGCTGCAAAAAATACTCCTAGTAAATTTTAAAAAATACTTAATTAGCAAAGCCATATAGTTAAAACTGCGAGGGCAGTTCAAAAGGTTGCAGTTGACTTACATACAGTCTAAGCTTAAAGCTGTGGTTTCTTTTAGAATTTTTCCCAAATACTTAAAAACGTGTACTTAAGCAGTGACATGCGAGGGCAGTTTAAGGGCTTGCAGCAAATTCATACCAATAGAAAGTAATGCTGCTTATGTTAATAGTTATTTTTTTAGTAGATTTTTCAAAATACTTAAAAGCGTACAGAAAACTGGCACATATGCGAGGGCTGTTCAAAGCATTGTAGAATGATAGTTTCAATATTTCCGCTGATTTTATTGACATATTTTTTCAAGTTGATCTTTCTTTAGCGAGGGTTGCTTTAGCAGTTACAACTGACTGACTCACAGTAAAGCTGCCAATGTAGTTTGTCTTATTTTTAGCAGATTCTCCAAAATACTCAAAACCAAAACAAAATGGGCGCCTGGACCTATTTCTGTCCGCGCTGTCCGCATTCACATCCGCAACCCCCCGCGGCGCATTGTATTTTAAACTCGAATTTATTTTCGTTACTGCCAAGTCGAGTCGAGGCGAGTTAGCCTGGCCCGGCTGCTGGCTTTGGGTTTCGGGGCGCAGCGAGGCTGCAGTAACGCGCATTGATTTTCCTTCCGTTCGCGCCCATTCACATCGATCCGTGAGACAGAGACGTGAACCGCCGAGTGGGGCAGCCCGCTGATATCGCCAAAACTGAATGCGATGCGAGCTCGAGTCGAACTCGAATTTAACGCCGCGAATACCTGCGAAATTGTTGATTCGATTTGGGCGCGTGAAAACTTTTTAATTAATTGCTGTGAGTTGGCAATGTGTGTGTGTGTGTGCGTGTGTGTGTGGTGCCTGTGGTGGCTCCACAGCCACATCTACAACTACGAATGTGGATCCTAGTCGGAGCTGGCCCAAATGTCAAACGTGACCCGCAACTTGTTTGCTCTTCCCGGACTCTCCCCGGACGTGACAGTAATAGGTCATGCTTGATTCGGCTTGTTCTTTTTTTTGTTATTTTTTTTTGCAGCACACCGAAAAGTTTGTTTTATTTGATTTTGATTTGATATTTTTTATCGGTACGGTTTTGGCACATAAATTTGTCTACGTGTTTGTGCCGGGGAAATTGTTTACATTTTATGGTTTTTAGGTTAATCAAACTTGCGTTGTTTGCTCGCAGCTAACTGAATTAACTTAACTTCCATAGAAATATGACAATGAAGTTCACCTTTGAATTATTTAAATTATTATAGTAGTTTATACGTACGGTAAATCCATAATTTACGGCAAGAATTTACGTAGAATTTCCTCGTTTTAAATTCGCAATTTCTGTTTTCGACTTGTCAACGATTTCAATTAAATTGAAAACTCAATTTCGCTTTCAATTTCACAATTGCGAAACTTTTCCGTTACATTTTCCACACACAATTTGCACGCATAATGAGCAGGGAGCCCCGGGGAAAGATTCAGCCCGCAAGAGCTTGCATTAAAATCAAATTAAGTTACTTTTTAAAATTCCTTGCGATTAATTAAATTTCAACTAATTAACACCTTCCGCGCAGAGCGCCGAACTCAAAGCGAACTTCCAAAAGCCGCGCGCGCTCCTCGTACAAGAAACTCACTTGAAAGTCGCTCGAGTTTCACCAGTGAAGGGACTTTACCACACTTCACACACACACACACGCACACACAACGCGTCGTATACGCAACTTCCTGCCGCACTGCGACGCGCTCTAACGGCTACTGAATGGTCGAACGGCGTCTCGCAAGCCGACAACCCGACGGCGACGACAACGACGACGGCGTACGACGACGAAGACGCCAACGCCGACGCCGACGACAACACTGGGAAGCAACAAGCAATTTTTACAGGAGCGGAACGCGGGCTGTAAATCATACGGCGTGTCTGGGCTGTCTGCCTGCCTGCCTGCCTGCCTGCCTGCCTGCCTGCCTGCCTGCCTACCTGCCTGCTGACATCAGTCTCTGTTTTTAGGGGGATTTGCATTTGTTTGACGACGTGTTGGTCACACCATAAAAACGTCTGCCAACAAACATCTGTGAGTAACATAGTTATGTAAATAACAGTTTTATCTCTGCTAACGACGTGGACGAATCGGAACCACCTGTTAGCAGCAGCAGCCGCAGCAACAACAGCAGCGCGCCAGCACGTGAGCTGTTAGCTAACAGCGCGCTGTAAGGCGAGAGCTTTTGCTCCGATTACGCTGTGCACTTCTGCCGCATAAACACTTTGCGAATGTAAACAGAAAGACGAGAACACTTTACAGTCGCCTCTGCCTGCTGCAGCTGTTGCCAAGCGCCACTGGCGACTCTAGTGTGTTATTGCATTAGCATATAATTTATATTGCACTCATCACAGTTCGATTCATTTGCAGCTAATCTACATTTGATAACAATACCCCCCTGCATTCATTAATAAATTAACTGTGTAAACGCTGTCGGAATTGATTTATTCCTTTGCAATTGAGCACTTTGAGCTGCTTAAGTTGCTTTCAGTTTCCCATTCGAACCCAAATTTTGCGTGCTCAGCGCTAGTTTAATCTGAATGTATATTTAAAATAGTTGCAAGCTCTAATTGCAAAGCAATCTCAAACACGCTAGGAACGAGGAGCTCAAGGCCGCCAAAGCCGATAATGAGGCGACTAAAGTGCCAACAAAATGTAATACCCATTTATTTAGTCTTAATTATTCACACTCCACACCCGAATCTAAATTAATATACATTGCAATTTAATGCTGACTATAAAATCACTAGTACACTTGGAGAAATTCCTTTAATATTTGGCAAAGATTTTAATCAAATTGGAAAATTAACAAATTTGAATTTAAAAATATGTTTTCTCTGATTTTCCTCTATTTTAATTTTCAATGTCAGTTTTTATACTATTTTCAAATAACTATCTTTTTTTTACAAATCAATTGATTTTTGATTGGAAAAACGTTCTGATTATTCTAGATTTTACTCAATTTCTTAAATCATTTAAAATTTTTATTATATTTTCAGTTTTGTCAATTCTTTTTCTTTTCTATCTTGAAAGATGCTGTACCTAAATTTTAAACTTTCAGAAAATTCATTAAAAACAAACAGTTTTAATGCCATATTTTAACTATGAATTTCAACCTATACCAATATTATAAACAGTTTCCGGGTTCTCTGAAATTGTCTATTAAACCACATCGAAATTCTTGCAGTGCACCAAATTGTGTGAAGTATTGAAAAACAAGCTATAGATTTGCGCAAAAATTAGCCAACAATCGTTGGGAATCATTATACTGATTTAGTTAAACCCACAAAAACATGGAATAAATTAGGCTACCGAACCGCTATAAAAGTCCCAACTGGTTTAGTTGTTCGGCCAGTTGACGGCGGAACAAGCTCAAAGTGCAAGTTTGCGAGTGAACAGCAGTGCTTAAATTTTACTGGGAGTAATAGAGAAATGCCATAAAGCATACAAAAGGACAAACTAAAATCTACGAAGTACTTTACCTTTTACCTTAGAGAATTCGATTGTGAAAAATGTGCGGCATTCTGGCCATTTTCTCGGCCGAGGGTCAACCAATCCCAACGCGCTGCTTCCATGGCAGCGAGCACAGCCTGCGGGAGCTGGCCTATCGCCAGAGCGGCAAGCAGCGCCATCGCGGCCCCGACGACACGGGCGTGCAGCTAATCGCCGAGCAGGGCGTGGCCCTGGTGCACGAGCGTCTCGCGGTGATAGGCGTGGAGACGGGCCACCAGCCGCTGCTGTCGCAGAACGGCAACGTGTCGCTGATTGCCAACGGTGAGATTTACAACTATGTGGAACTAAGTGGGCAGATTGCCAAGCGGCTGCCTGGCTATCGGCCCAAGAGCGACAGCAATGTGATTATCGAGCTGTACGAGGAACTCGGCCAGGAGCTGCTGCAGCACATCACGGGCATGTTCAGCTTCGTGCTGTACGATCGGCGCAGCAGGCAGCTGCTGGTGGCACGCGATCCCTTCGGCATCATTCCACTGTACATGGGCAAGGATGCGGCGGGCAACATTTGGTTCGCCTCGGAGATGAAGTGCCTCGTCGAGGTGTGCGAGCAGCTGCAGATCTTTCCACCTGGCCATGTGGCGGCGGGCACAGTGAAGCAGTTGCAGCCTGTGCGCTACTACAATCCCAGCTGGCGGCAGGTGACGCCCACGCAGTCGGTGAATCTGCCGGAGTTGCGGCATCAACTGGAGCTAGCGGTGCGCTCGCATCTGCAGTGCGATGTGCCCTTCGGTGCGCTGCTCTCGGGCGGCGTTGACTCCAGCCTGATAGCTGCGATTGCGGCCAGAATAATGAGGGAACGCGATCCGAGCTACAAGCTGCGCACCTTCTCGGTGGGCATGACAGGATCACCGGACTTCGAGCACGCGCGCATGGTCGCCCAGCACATTGACAGTGAGCACACGGAGATCACGTTCGAAGTGGAGGACTGCCTGGACGGAGTGCGTGATCTGATCAACCATTTGGAGTCCTACGATGTGGCCACTGTGCGCTGCAGCCTGCCCATGTTCTACCTGACGCGGCATGTAAAGAGCACCGGCATCAAGATGATACTCTCCGGCGAGGGCGCCGACGAGATCTTCGGCGGATATCTGTACTTCCACAAGGCGCCGGACTACGAGCAGTTCCACCAGGAGATGATCACACGCTGCGAGCAGCTGCACGTCTCCGACATACTGCGCGCCAACAAGGTGACCATGTCCAAGGGCCTGGAGCTACGTGTGCCCTTCCTGGACACGGCACTCGTCAACTACGTGATGAGCTTACGGCCGCAGGACAAGATTCCAGGCGCGCTCAACGAGTTCGACGGCGAGCGCAAGTGGCGCCCCGAGAAGTTTGTGCTGCGCCAAGCTTTCTCCGGAGATTATCTGCCCGATGCGGTGCTCTGGCGTCAGAAGGAGCAGTTCTCCGACGGCGTTGGCTATGCTCTTATCGACGCGCTGCCCGCCTTTGCCGCGCGGCATGTGAGCGACGCGCAGCTGCAGAGCTCGCAGCAGCGCTTTCCCATCAATCCACCCAAAACGAAAGAAGCGTATTACTATCGCTGCATCTTCGAGGAGCAGTTTCCGGGTGAGGCAGCGGCCAGAACTGTGGAGAAGTGGGCGCCACGGCTGGACTGGGGTTGCCCGGAAGATCCGTCGGGACGTGCGCAGCAGGCACACGACAAGGCCTACGGAAAGTGCTAGAAAAAGGAAAGAGAAAAGAAGATAATGTCTAAAGAAAGCCCAAGTAAACCCATTTTTCTTTGATCCTCAGTCTTTAGCATAAGTAAGCTAACAGCTTAAAGCAGTTGAGGCTACAGTTCAATATTTCTGTTACTTTACATTAAGTTAACAGTTGCAGCAAGTTTTAGTTTTTCTTTACATTTCTGTTAATGTTTTTACTTGGAATTTTATTTTTGATAGCCTTGCTTATATTTCTGTTACTTTACATTATCAATTCAACTTATTTATAAGTTAACAGTTTCAGCAAGTTTCAGTTTTTTTTTACATTTCTGTTAATGTATTTACTTGGGCTTTTATTTTTATTAGCCTTTGCTTATCTTATTTAATTTTGCTTTTTATCTGTGGCTCTAATTTTACATTTCTGTTTATTTAGATTATCACATTTAGCTACCTAAGCTTCTATTGTATAAAGTTAGTCTTGCTAATCCCATTTAATTCGCTTATTTATCTTTAACAAAATTAAATTTACGTTAGGCTTTGCTTTTAAACTTCTGTTACGTTATACTGTTCTGTTATTACTGCTACATACTTCACTTTTTATTTTACATGGCTGTTAATAACAGTCTTACCTTTGTTGCTCATGTTATTACTGTTACAAGCAGTAAAGCAAATTACTTACACAAAAATATAAATAGTGCACTATGCTATTTATATGCGGAAACAGCAAGCAAATTGGACCTTGAACTTGCGCCAGCTTTAATTGATTAATAAAACCTAATGAAGTGCATTTAAATATTTATTTAGACTGCGCCAGTGCCTGTTCAATAAGCGTGCGAGTTAAGCAAAGAGCAACAGGCGAAGAGAGCGTAAGCACAGCAGAGCGCTGGGCAAAGCTCTCGCTGGAGCTTTTGGCAAACAAGTTTAATGCTCTTATTGTTGTTGTTGGTTTCTTCGGCAAACAAACTTGTGTATGTGGTCATAACATAACATGCATACATAATATTGTGCAGAGTCTGTTAACATCTTCGCCCGACACACGTCTAGAAACTGCATGACGAAACTCGCAGCGTCGCGAGAATCATACAAATGCGAGAGCGCTACGCGCACACATAAAAAGCTCGCGTACGCGTGCGGCGTTGACATTCGTAATTGAACCGGCGAGCGTAGCGTTTCGCGGTTGAAAGCAAAAGAGCGCAAGCGACATTCAGAAAGAATAAAGTGAAAAGTGAGAAGTGAAAAGGAAATTGAAAACAAAATGTGTGGCATTTTCGCAATATTCTCGAGCGACGGCCTGGCCATAGGCGCACAGAACTTCCGCGGCAGCAAGCACAGCCTGCGGGAGCTGGCCTACCGCCAGAGCGGCAGGCAGCGGCATCGCGGGCCCGACTCCACGGGCGTCGTGCTGGTGGCCGAGCACGGCGTGGCCATGGTGCACGAGCGTCTGCGCATTGTGGGCGTCGAGGCGGGCGACCAGCCCTTCGTCTCGGACGACGGCGACCTGGTGCTGGTGGCCAACGGCGAGATCTACAACTACCTGGAGCTGTCGGCGGCGATTGCCAAGCGGCGCAGCGGCTACAAGCCGAAGAGCGACTGCCACGTCATACTGGAGCTGTACCGGGACTACGGCGCGGAGCTGCTGCAGCACATCACGGGCATGTACGCGTTCGCGCTGTACGACAAGCGCAGCAAGGAGCTGCTGCTCGCACGCGATCCCTTCGGCATCATACCCATGTACATCGGGGAGGATGCGGCGGGCAACGTCTGGATCGCCTCGGAGCTGAAGTGCCTGGCGGAGACGTGCGCGCGCGTGGAGACCTTTACGCCGGGAGAGGCACGCTTTGGACGTGTGGGCGCCATGCGGCGCTGGCGTCACTTCGAGCAGCCATGGCTGCGGCAGACCCCGAGCCTGGCCTGCGATCTGGCGCTGCTGCGCAGCAGCCTGGAGTCGGCGGTGCGCACGCATCTGCACTGCGACGTGCACTTCGGCGCGCTGCTGTCGGGCGGCGTGGACTCCAGCCTGATAGCCTCGATTGCCACGAAGATCATGCGGGAGAGCAATCCCAGTTATCGCCTCAAGACCTTCTCCGTGGGCCTGCGCAATGCGCCGGACTTCGAGGCGGCGCGCCAGGTGGCCAAGTACATTGACAGCGAGCACACGGAGCTCGTCTTCGAGATCGACGAAGCGCTGGACGGGATTCGGGATATTGTGTATCATCTGGAGACCTACGACGTGACCACCGTGCGCTGCAGCCTGCCCATGCTGTTCCTGACGCGCTACATCAAGAGCACCGGCATCAAGATGATACTCTCCGGCGAGGGCGCCGACGAGATCTTCGGCGGATACCTGTACTTCCACAAGGCGCCCGACCACCAGCAGTTCCACGAGGAGCTCGTAAAGCGCGTGCAGCAGCTGCATCTGTCCGACTGCCTGCGCGCCAACAAGGTGTCCATGGCCAAGGGCGTGGAGCTGCGTGTGCCCTTCCTGGACACGGCGTTCGTCAACTATGTGATGAGCATCCGGCCGCAGGACAAGATTCCCGGGCCACTCAACGAGTTCAAGACCGAGCAGAAGTCGCGCATGGAGAAGTTTGTGCTGCGTGCCGCCTTCGCGGAGGATTATCTGCCGGACGAGGTGCTCTGGCGCCAGAAGGAGCAGTTCTCCGACGGCGTCGGCTACGACTGGATCGACAGCATCCGCCGCGTGGCCACCAGCCACGTGACGGACGAGGAGTTCGCGCTGGCGGCGCAGCGATTCCCCTTCAACACGCCCACGACCAAGGAGGCCTTCTACTATCGCAGCATCTTCGAGCAGGAGTTCCCGGGCGAGGCGGCTGCCCGCACTGTGGTCAGGTGGGTGCCACGCCTCGACTGGGGCTGCCCGGAGGATCCGTCGGGGCGGGCGCAGGCCGTGCATCAGATAAATAAAGACTGAATTAGGGTAAATAACTTTAAGTCGCTTCACTAGGGTTCACTCGAGTACAAAACAAAAGCTGCCGCAGACTTCCCAATTCCGATTAAGTTTCGTCGCGCAAGCACATTCTTTTCGCTGTAAATAAATACGAGAAACACAATAAAATGGATACCAATACCAATGCATGCACACACACACACCTACGGTGCTATGGAATTACCTGTGGGGGCCGCACGTGTCAGTTGTTGCTTATCGCAGGGCAGCTGGCAGTTTATCAACTCGAGCACTTGGTAAACTAATTAGAGTCGATGGGGCTGATTTGTTGATATGCAAATTATCTTTAATGAGAATTACAGTTATTTGCGAGCTCTGGAATTACTTTATCGCACTTATTTTCAAAGCAACGCGCAACTTGCGAGCGTTGCCAGCGCGTTGTTAACAGCGGGGTGGCAACGCTGCAAATACACAATCGGCTAAGTCGTGCAGCACGATGAATTAATCGTCTGCTTGTTATCGATATGTGGCCGTGCTATCGCCTACCGATGAGCAAGAAGAAGCAACTTTTTTTCGCAACGCGCAACAAAATCGGTATTAAAATTAAGTAAAAAGTGCAAAAACAATTAGTTCAACTGCCCCGAACCGTGTACGAAGTGCAAATATGCAACAAAATGTGATGTGCGCTGAGCCTGGCAACCGCTGCGCGGCCAAATTCCCCCAGCGTGAGCAATGAGCAAAGAGAGGTCGAGAAAGAGCACAGGCACAGGCAGCGCGTCACTGAAAAAGTTCACCAAATCGCAGCAGCAGCAGCGGCAGCGCCAGAAGCAGCAGCAGCGCAGCAGACGAGACTTTGAAGACGTTGGAATTTGTGTTGAACCCGCGGCTGGCAGCGAGGCGACGGCGCTGCGACTGCGACTGTGACTGTGACGGTGACTGTGACTGCGACCAGTCCAGCAGTCATCAATAACGGTGAAGAAAGAGAGAGAACAACAAATGACATTTAATTTACCAAAGTGAAACCGAGCACAACAACAACAAGAAGAAGAATAATAATACAAATAAAGAAGTGGGTGAAAGAAGAGAGCAGCAACAGCAAACTGTGATCTCTCTGCGTCTCTCTGGCAATTGTTCAATTGGCTGTGCTTGAAATTGAAACGGAACATAGAATTTATTTAATACGCGCATTTGTGGCTGTTGCGAATTGTTTGTTAAACCAACAACTGGAAAATCAATTGCTCATATTGGCCAAGAGGGCGAGCAGCAGCAGTTGTTGTTGTTGCTGTCGTCGTCGTCGTCAGACCCAACCCAAACAAAAATTGAGCGTAAAAGAGAGGAAGAGCAGAAGCAGAAGAAGAAGCAGCAACAGCAGCAGCAGCAGCCGGATTTGCGAATAAAGTGAGTATTTCATTGGGGTATGTGTGCGTGCGTATCTGTGTGAGCGTGTTAAAAAAAGATCATGCAACTATTTGGCCAAGACACGCAGTCGCCTCCGCTTCCGTTCCCATGTGACATTTAAATTTGATAAATTTACACGCCGAGTGTCCAATTGGAATGAGCAGCAGCAGCAGCAACAGCGCCAGCAGCAGCAGCAGCTGTTAATCAAGTCGTCATATCTTATCGCCTGTGGCTAAATAAAAGAACACTTCAAAGAGAGTTAAAAGTTGCGAGTTACGAAAGCTACGCCCAGCGCTTTGTAATTTAGTGCTGCTGCCTCTACTGCTGCCTGTGTTGTTGTTTTATTATAAATAGAAAATTGCGTATGCAATGCTAATTTGTTGCTTTTGTTGCTCGCTTAAAGCGTTCTCTCTCGCTCTCTCTCTTTCTTTGTTGCTCTCCTGCGCTCTCTCACGAGCGCACAAGTCACTGTTGTTGCTTAGTAATTGTACACACGCTGCCAGCCGCCTGTAGAGGTGAGGCATAGGAGGTATAGAGGGGCCTCTACACCTCGCTGCTGTTGTCATATTATCTCATTCAGCCATTTCCATAAATATGTTTTCTCGCTTTTTTTTTGTTTTTTTTTTTTTTTATTTATTTTTTTTGCCATTTTGCTTTTGTGTTTTTGTTCGTCGACGTCAGCGCTGCTGTCGTGCTCTCCCATAGACGGCTTTGCGTCGACGTCGACGTCGACGTCGCTGTCGCTGTCGCAGTCGCAGTCGCTGCTGTTAGCATCGATAGAGTTTACCGTTTATGTCGCTGTCAGTTAGCCCCCAAAACGTAACAAGACACAGCAGCGACAGCAGCAACAGCAACAGCAGCGCGTCGGCAGTGGCAGCGGCAACCTCCTGGCACGTTGACTGTGCTGTTGTTGGATTGGACTGGTGTAGTCAGCAAGCCACCCAAACCACCCACCACCAGCAGGCCATCGTCACGCTCAGCGCAGCGGTGAGATGATTCATATTCGTTGTGCACGTAACAGCGCTCGTGTCCACCACAGCACAGCACAGCACAGTACACCACACCTCTAGTCCCTATCCGTTTCCCTGCCTTCCAGCACTTGCCAAGTTGCCATCCTTTCATTCCAGCAGTGCCATCTGCTGTCCATGCCCATCCCCACCCGCATAGCTATTCACCTACTTTTCGCAGTCCAAACACTGACTTCATTCTTCGCATACACAAACAATGCTCTCTCACACGCACGCACACACTTGCGCAAAGTATACACATCGATACGCACTCCGATACATACGCACACACACACACACACTCACACACATGTGCAGGCATATAAACACAGAGATTGTTGTTCACTTCGGGCGATTGTCGGTTGCTGCTGCTTCTTCTTCCTTGTGCTTTTCATGCGCCCGCGCAGTGCTACAAATTTTAAATTGGGCGCGCGATTTGAATTGAAATGCAGCGAAATAGCAATAGGAATATGCATAAATGAATGAATAAATAGGAAATTAAATCTAAATACTCTTCTACTCCTAAAAGTAGGTATAGGAAGATGAATATGAATAGGAATATTAAGATAAATATTATTATTATTCAAATATGAATACAATTCCTAGGAGCATAATATAGGAAAATAAAACTGTATACTCTTCCTAGCAGTAGGAATAAAACGATGAATATGAATAGGAATATTAATATAAATACTAATGTTAATTTAACCTTTTAAATATGAATAGGTATAGGAGTTGTAGTATAAATATAAATGTTAATTTTAATTTATATTGATTAAATTCTCAAAAGTTAATAAAAATCTGGCAACATTACCTGAGAAAAGCAGTTTACGATATTTATAATTGTGAATTTAGATAATATAGAATATAAATAAATAGAATAGAACGATATAGAGTCTCGAAAGAGATATGAAATTATTTCTATAACTTTGCTTTCATCGGTTAGGTATAATTAAGAATAAGAACTGATTGCTTAAATCATCAAAAGGTCATACCAGATTTCTGTCAATATTAACGCAGCAAAGCGATTTCAAATATACCTTAACACCACAAGTTTTAACTGCAATGAAAATGCCAATTTTTGAGCTTGGTATTTGCAGAAAGTTATGCGTTTTTCAAAGTCGAATTCTTTTCTAATTTTATTTTAAATAAATTCTACTGTTAAGCCAGCCATTCTTTGCCCAATATCAAAATGAGTACTAAATCGAATTGTATTTGCTTTCAGCTGCATTACAACAACACAAACAGCAACAAAAAGACACACCTACTACAGAGGAGGCAGGCGGCCTAGGCGCATAAATCGTACAGCATGGCTTACCGTAAACCCAGCGATCTGGATGGCTTTATCCAGCAGATGCCCAAGGCGGACATGCGCGTCAAGGTGCAGCTGGCCGAGGATCTGGTGACATTCCTGAGCGACGACACCAATTCGATTGTGTGCACCGACATGGGCTTCCTCATCGACAACCTGATGCCGTGGCTGACGGGCAGTCACTTCAAAATCGCACAAAAATCGCTCGAGGCCTTCTCGGAGCTGATAAAGCGTCTGGGCAGCGATTTCAATGCGTACACAGCAACCGTGTTGCCTCACGTCATTGATCGCCTGGGCGACAGTCGTGACACTGTGCGTGAGAAAGCACAGCTGCTGCTGCGTGACCTAATGGAGCACAAAGTGCAAACCCCTCAGGCGTTAATCGACAAACTGGCGGTCAGTTGCTTCAAGCACAAGAACGCCAAGGTGCGCGAGGAGTTCCTCCAGACGATTGTGAATGCCCTGCACGAGTATGGGACGCAGCAGCTGAGCGTGCGCGTTTACATTGCGCCCGTGTGCGCCCTGCTCAGCGATCCCACGGTGAATGTCCGCGAGTCGGCCATACAGACGCTGGTGGAGATCTACAAGCATGTGGGCGATCGCTTGCGGCCAGACCTGCGACGCATGGACGATATGCCCGCCTCGAAGCTGGCGCTGCTCGAGCAGAAGTTCGATCAGGTCAAGGTCGAGGGCCTGCTGCTGCCGTCGGCGGTGCGTCAAGGTAATGGCAATGGCAATGGCAACGGGAATGGCCTGGACGAGGCGGACAACATTTCGCTGCGTGATCGACCCACGAAAATAGTGAAGCGCCAGCTGCATTCGGCCACGATGCGAGCGAAGCCATCGCAGAACGATGTGCCCGGCGATGCGGGCGCCGTGACCATGGAGATCTTTGAGGCCAGCTTTGAGCAGGTGCCGCAGCTGAATATATTCCATGCCAAGGATATGGACGACATCTACAAGCAGATTCTACTGGTCATCAGCGACAAGAACATGGACTGGGAGAAGCGTGTGGACGCGCTGAAGAAAATCCGCGCCCTGCTCGTGCTCAACTACCACGCCCAACCGCAATTCATGGCTGTGCAGCAAAAGGAGTTATCCATCTGCTTCCTAGACATACTGAAGGAGGAGCTACGCTCCCAGGTGATACGAGAGGCGTGCATCACGATTGCGTACATGTCCAAGACGCTGCGCAATAAGCTGGAGGCCTTCTGCTTTAGCATACTCGAGCAGCTGATACTGCTGATCCAGAACTCGGCCAAGGTGATTGCCTCCGCCTCGACGTTGGCCCTCAAGTACATCATCAAGTACACGCATGCGCCAAGGCTGCTGAAGATCTACACGGACACGCTGCAGCAGTCCAAGTCGAAGGACATACGCGCCACGCTCTGCGAACTGATGGTCCTGCTTTTCGAGGAGTGGCAGACGAAGGCGCTGGAGCGGCATGCGTTGATACTGCGCGACACGCTCAAGAAGTCCATCGGCGATGCGGACAGCGAGGCGCGTCGGCACTCGCGCCTGGCCTACTGGGCGTTCCGGCAGCACTTTCCCGACATGGCGGATCAGATCTACGGCACACTCGACATTGCCGCGCAGCGTGCACTGGAGCGAGAGCGTGAGGGCGGCGGCGGCGGTGGCGGCGGCGGCAGCACATCCAATGGCAGCCAGCAGTCGCTCGACTCGCGACGTATTCTGGCGCCGTCGCGCATCGGACGCACGCCGGGCACGCTGCAGAAGCCGGCGGCCAGCATGCGCTCTATTTCGGCTGTGGACACGGCTGCGGCACAGCGCGCCAAGGCACGTGCTCAATACACGCTCTACTCGCGCCAGAAGAAACCCTCCGGCCCAAGCAGCACGATTAGCGCGCCAGCCGGAGCCACCGCCGGCAGCGGCTCATTGCCACGGCCGCGTCTCAACTCGAGCAGCAACAGCAGCTCGGCGCAGCCATCGGGAGCTGTGACGCCCACGCAGCGAGTGGGCAGGACGCGCGCCGGCGTCTCGCAGTCGCAGCCGGGCTCGCGCTCCACGTCGCCGAGCACCAAGCTGCGCGATCACTTCGGCATGGGCAGCTACTACAGAGGAGGCGCCACTGGCGCCATACCCAAAAAGGCCTCGGGCATACCGCGCAGCACGGCGAGCTCGCGCGAGACCAGTCCCAATCGACTGGGCGGCGCTGGCGGTGGCCTGATGAAGCGCAGCATGTACTCGACGGGCAGCAGCGCCAGGCGCACGCCGGAGCGTAATAATCCAGTGCGAAGCACTGCAGCAGCACGCCTGTTGGCCCAATCCCGCGAGGCAGAGAACGCGCTGGGCGGCAACAGCACAGACTCGCCGGACTATGTGTCCGGCGACTTTATGCGCACCGGCGGCATACGCATGGGCCGCAAGCTGCTCGGACGCGACGAGTCCGACGATATCGACTCGGAGGCGAGTTCGGTGTGCTCGGAGCGTTCGTTCGACTCGAGCTACACGCGCGGCAACAACTCCAATTCCAATTACTCGCTGAGCGGGTCACGCAATCGACTGGACTGGCACAGCCAGCGGGCGCCGTTCGACGACATCGAGACGATCATCCAGTACTGCGCCTCCACGCACTGGTCCGAGCGCAAGGACGGCCTGATCAGTCTGACGCAGTATCTGGCCGACGGCAAGGAGCTGACGCCGCAGCAGCTGCAGTGTGTGCTGGACATGTTCCGCAAGATGTTTATGGACAACCACACGAAGGTGTACTCGCTGTTCCTGGACACCGTCACGGAGCTGATACTGGTGCATGCGCCCGAGCTGCACGACTGGCTGTTCATACTGCTCACGCGGCTGTTCAACAAACTGGGCACAGACCTGCTCAACTCGATGCACAGCAAGATCTGGAAGACGCTGGTGGTCGTCCACGAGTACTTCCCCACGCAGCTGCAGCTCAAGGAGCTCTTCCGCATCATCTCGGACAACACGCAGACGCCGACGACAAAGACGCGCATTGCCATTCTACGTTTCCTCGCCGACCTGGCCAACACGTACTGCAAGAGCAGCGACTTCCCCAGCGATCAGAGCCAGAACTGTGAGCGCACCGTGCTGAAGCTGGTGCAGATGTCCGGCGATCAGAAGTCCATAGAGCTGCGCTCTAGTGCCCGCATGTGCCTAATGGCACTCTACAACCTGAACACGCCGCAGATGACGAAGCTGCTGGCCGCACTGCCCAAGGGCTACCAGGACACGGCGCGCCTGTGCATCCAGTCGAATATGCGGCGCCAGAGCAGCGGGGCGAACTCGCCCAGCAGCTCGCCCCTGAGCAGCAGCAGCCCCAAGCCGCTGCAGAGTCCCAGCGTGGGCCCGTTCGCCTCGCTGAACATGGACCTGAAATCTAGTCCGCGATCGCGTCAATCGTCGGTGGAGCAGGAGCTGCTCTATGGCTGCTCGGAGCTCGAGGTGAAG
Organism: Zaprionus bogoriensis; assembly: GCA_035046045.1. Lineage (NCBI taxonomy): Eukaryota > Metazoa > Arthropoda > Insecta > Diptera > Drosophilidae > Zaprionus > Zaprionus bogoriensis. Next base: position 1,333,678 of record JAWNOI010000192.1, on the reverse strand, counting down.
CACAATATCCAAAAGACATCCGAGGAGATACGGCACTGCTTCTCGGGCGGCGGGCAGTACCATTCGCTGGCGCCGAACGGCTTCAATGGACACCATCTGCAGTATTCCATTGAGCAGCAGCTGAAGCGTGATCACCTGGAGCTGCAGGCTCAGCAGGATTCGCTGTCGTCGAACTCGAAGACGCAATCGTCGGCCAATACGACGCAATCGAATACGCCGGAGTCGGCCACCATGCGCCTGGACACAGCCGTGCAGCCGGCTCAGCCGACGGCGACAATTTCGCTTGTGCTGGCCGACAACGGTGAGCTGATCCTGCCCTGCAATCTGCACGAGAGCGAGGTGGTGCGTGTGGCGCTCACGCTCAACAAGGACCAGCCCGTGGATCAGCTGCAGACGGCGCTGGCCAATCTGGGCATCTGCATACGCGGCGGCAACTGCGAGCTGCCCAACAAGCACTTCAAGTCCATCATGCGCATGCTGCTCACCATGCTGGAGGCGGAGCACACGGACGTGCTCATCTCTGGGCTGCAGGTGCTCAGCAAGATTGTGCGCAGCGAGAAGATGCGACACAATTGGCTGAACTTCCTCGAGTTGATACTGCTGAAGATCATCAATTGCTATCACCATAGCAAGGAGGCGATGCGAGAGATCGACACGATGATCTCGCGCATAGCGCCAGCTCTGCCCCTCGATCTGACCATCAACATTGTGAATCCGGTGATAGCCACTGGCACCTTCCCCGAGAATCTGTGCGCCATTAAGATGCTGCTCGAGGTGACGGAGCATCATGGCGCCGAGATAACCGATGCGCATCTCGACATTGTGTTCCCCAATCTGGCACGCTCGGCGGACGACTCGCAGTCGATGGTGCGCAAGGCGGCGGTCTTCTGCATCGTCAAGCTGTACATTGTGCTCGGCGAGGAGAAGGTCAAGCCCAAGCTGACCGTGATGAATCCCAGCAAGGTGCGCCTGCTCAACGTCTACATCGACAAGCAGCGCAACTCGAGCAACTCTGGCGGCGGCTCCACGAAGAACTCATCTGCGGCATCCTCCTCATGATTGAGAGCAACGCACTCGGCGCACACGCGTTCGCCACATCATCACACCACCACAACAACAACAACAACAACCACAGCAACAGCAACACACTCACACAAGGACACGAGTGCAGCGTCGTCTTGTGGCTTCTGCAAACAGTGAAGAGTAACGAAAACAAGAAAGAAAACAAGAAGAGAAGCGAAAAAGCAACACACTCGATAACGATCATACACTATTATAATCCACACTAATTATTTATAAAACAAATCTAATTACATTTTACTTTCGGTGAGGATGAAGATAGTTCACGCTGTTGATCGAAATCAATAATTGTTTATTACTAAAAAAAAAAAAAAGCATAAAAAAGAAACAAAAAACGCAATAAGCAAGAACAACAAACGCAAAGGGAAAAACAATTGTACCGCGACCGGAACAGAACAAACTATTTATATACAAAATTAACTAAAGAGAAGAATCCACTTGTAGCCAACTCTGAAAGCAACACACCCGACTCAACACACACACACACACACACACCCACATATTCAGACACACTACACACACTCCCCCCCAGTTGTAACTCTATGTGTACTATGTCTATACTCTGTCCCCTGTCTGTTCTTTCTTATGGCCGTTTCCTTTTCCTTTAGTTCGTAAGCCTATCGAAAGCGTCAACTTTTTGTATTCTTTATATTCTACTTCTAATTTGCTAATTTTAACATAGACCTGCCGGATACCTTCTTGATTTCCGCTCAACTAAAAGCTAATTATTATAATTACACAAACACACACACACACACGTACACGATTTCTGCTGTTTTTCAAACTGAACTATTTTTGTAATTAATTTAAACAAACAATAAACACAAAACAAAACACTTCTAGGTTATGTAATAATATTTATAAATTAATTAAATGAAAATAAAACAGTTGAACAACAAATAATAATAATAATAATAAAAAAAACTCCCAACATATAAACACCATTTTCCCGGCTTTTACTCTCGCATTGAAAAAACTTTCTCTTTTTTTTTGGTTTGTTTTTTCAACATTTTCGCTAATATTTGCTGTTTTTATTCCGTTCGTATTTTATTTGCTTTTGTTTTTTTGCATTCTCATAAAATTCAAAACTTTCAAATTTGGTTTTATTTACACATTTGTTTAGACTTTGAAATTGGTTTTGTCGTAAAATTGTACGTAACACTACGGAGTTCTTCCTTCTGCTGAGTACTCTTTAATTATAAAGTATTAACAACTAATTTCCGTTAATGGATCGACTAAAAATCTCATTTTTGAATGTTGCTCGATGTGTTTTGGGTTCATTTGTTCTTGTTGTTTTTCGTCTTTGATTTGTGATGTTTTCTTGGGCCCATTTGAAACCTGAACTGGTTGTTATACACGTTAAATGATAATAAGTATATATATATATATCTATATCTAGACATATATACTATTTGATGTATCTCACCTCGCTCGCTATACGCACGCACAACGCTCGGAAAATCGAAAATTAAATTAAGGCACTTAAATCCAAATCGAAATCGAAATCGAAGAGAATCAGAAATAGAAACGGAAACGGAAACGGAAACTGTTAGAAATTAGAAATCGGACAAGTACAAATTAGTGCGGTGGTTCTCTCTAAGTACTCCTATATATAGGCTTAGAACTTAGTGCTTGGCTTTAACTAGTATTCGGTACTGTACTGCTGTATCTGTGTATCTGTATATGTATATACTAAACGTAACTAAACGTAAACCTTACAAAGTGTTCTTCAATTAAAGTTACTTTCAATGGCACATCTTTCCGTCTAATCGTTATAATTACATATAGCATAGGGTTACGAAACATCTTGGGCTAATGGAGTATGCTGAGTACATACTGCATTTGGTATATATGGTAGATTTCTTTTCAGACAAAGAGGCTTGAGATAGAAAGTTGGCCCTGAGGCCAGAGCCATACCAATACAACTTGCTTGACACTGACTCGAAAAAGTTCTGCTACGAAATGCAATTTGCTCTACGCGTATGTACAGTGGGACAAAGTTTCAACACGCTCGATCGATATTCGTAATGCTTCTTGTGGGATTGGCTTTTAAAACGCTTCAAGTTTAAAACATTCAACTACTTAGACTTAGGATTAATATACATTTTGGCCTGCTTGTGTTTGGATTTCTGTTTCTGTTTCTGTTTTTTTTTTTTTTTTTTTTTTTCGTTTTTTGTTATCAATTTTGAACGCAATCAACGCCAGCAATGCCCGAAAAATACGTTAACATCTGGCGAGCATTGCCGAATTTTGACCGAAAAAGGCACACACAGAGAGAATTTCGAATGACAACGACGACGACGACGAGGAGGTTAAAGACTACTGCTTGCGTGTGTGTGTGTGTGTGTGTATTATACTATATGTATATATGTGCAGGCTAATAGCCATTGCAGCGTATCTCGGCGTAGCGCGACCTGTAGGCCGCGTAGCCATAGCGCTCATACGCCGCGTAGTCCGGGTAGGGATAGCTCTGAGCGCGCATGCGACTGCGCGACGTTGGGTAGCAGTTGTTGGGGTAGGAGTTAACGCTGGCGCTGTGCAACGGCTCCTCGTACGGCCAGTACGGATGCATGCTGCTCGCCGAGTTCTCGTAGTAGCCGCCGACACCACTGCCTGCTGCTGCTGCACTCTGGCCAGCATATTCCTCGACCAGTCGCTCCACCAGACTCTCCGGTGTCTGCAGAAAGCGCTCCGAGAAGCGTCCGATTTCCGTGGAGCCAAAGGCCTGCAGGAAACCAGGCAACGGCTTGATGTCCTGCCAACGAAAAGGGACAGAAAGGCAGAGTATGAGATGAGATTATGGGTATTATTTAATTAAAATTTTAATTAAGTGTAAGCCCGCAAATCGGCTTAGCAAACTTGGGGGAAAATTGTGAAAATCAAGTTTTTCCTTTTGCCTACCCTTATTTGCTCCCGCACTGAAGTCTCCGCTGCATCCGCGCTGTCAGCTTCGGTCTCCCTGCGGCTTGCCTTGCGTTTTGATTTCTTGCTCGGTATCAGATCGCACTCGATAATGCGATTGCTGCTGCTGCTGCAGTTGCTGTTGTTGTTGCTGTTATTGTTGTGTGTGTTGCCGCGCTGCTTGGCGCTGCGCTTGCTGCTAACAGGCTGCTGCTGCTGCTGCTGCTGCTGCTGCTGCTGCTGCAGCAGTGGCGCCAGCGCAGGCGGCACAGTGGGCGACGCTGCAGCTGCCGTCAGGCCGTAGCCCACAGGCGAGTTCTGCGGTGCGGGCGGCGTGCGCGGTCGACGCGGCGTTGGACTCCAGTTGCTGCGTGGCGTCGCTGCTGGTGGCGTCTGCTGTTGCTGCTGCTGCTGCAGCTGCAAGTCGAACAGAAAATCGATTTAGTTTTCAGTTGCAGCAACGAAAAAAGTTGCTACGCTCAAGTGGCGGGCACTTGAAGCTTGCCAGCGTAGCAGGTGCCCCGCAGCAGGCGCTAGTGCTACTGCTCGTACTCGTCTTCCCTCCGCTCACCATCCCCCCACTGCGACTGCTTGGCATTGCTCATGTTGCCAGGCGACAGCAACCCCATTGAGTGCTGGCTGGCTCCACGGCTCATCCGGCTCGTCGAGCTCGCCAAGCTCGCACAGTTGAAGTTCAGCGCAGCCCCCAAAAATCAATAGGCGCCCGCTCGCTGCCTGCGACACCCTGTAAAAGGCTTCCGGCAAGAGAGCACGCTGTGCGCTCTCTTTGCAGTTATCTCTCTCTCTCTCTCTCTCTCTACCACTCTCTCTCTCTCTACTGTGCTCTCTCTCTCTGTTGTGCTGCTGCTGCCTAGAAAGCCGGTCGATGGAGCTAAACGCATTTCGCTTTTGCTCTTCTCTTTGCTGCGTCTGCTGCTGCCTGCTGCTGCTGCCTGCTGTTGCTACTAGTGCTGCTTGCCGCAGCAGCATCGCATCTGTGTAGCTGATGCTCGGCGCTCGCCTGTCATTATCAGGCCGTCGCTTTGACTTGCTTTGGCCTAATTTGTTTGGCCAGCTCGCAGCGTTATCTCACACCTGTCTATCGCTTAATTAGCCAGCAGCGCCCCTGCTGCTGCCTGCAGTTTTAATCTATAATTTACTTACCCCGCGCTCTCGCTCAGCTGCATCCTCGCTTATTTGATTACTGCCCGACTCGACGATATCCTGCGGCGGCAATTTCGCTGCCTCTGCTGCTGCTGCCACTGCTGCCCCTGCTTCTACTGCCGTTCTTGTCGTCTCCTTGTCGGGCTTCGGCAAATTGATTTCCGCACGCCTCGCGACTTCCGGCTGCTCGCTGTCGCCCACCGTCGCCGTCTTATCAATATCAGCCACAGTGTCCTGCGACGCCGTCGCTGTCGCTGTCGACTGCGCTGCTGTCGCGCTTATGTCATCTGGAAAATTAGCGAGAAAAAACACAAGGCGCCGGTGGCGAGCGACGTGTGTCGAACAGGAAAATCAATAGGGGAATTTTCTTTCATCGTTTTTTTTTTTTTTGTTTATTATATTTCTTTTTTTTTTGGTTGTCAGTGGCGTCTGTAATTATTTTGCCATGCGTGCAGACGACCATCAAGGGTTAAAAAGTCAGAGGCTCGCCAGAGGTTGACCAAGCGGCGCGAGAGCCCGCAGTTTTTTTTTCGAGCATTTCTTTTTGCACACGCTTATCGCCACGCTGTGGCGGGGTGGCAAGCGAAGAGCGTAAGACACAGAAAGAGAAAGAGAGAGAGAGAGCGCAGTGCAAAGAGAGCGAACAGCTCACACAACATGCACTTGTTGAACGTGGCGAGACGCACACAGACGCACGCACACACAGCACAGGCGAAGATGGGCTGGAAATACTATAGCATACTTTTCGGCGCATGCGACTTTGCCTGCAATGTTTACGTATTTCTGTGCTGCGCTGTGGCTTGCTCTGCCCCGCTCTGCTGTGGCCCGATATTGCAGCGTTATTCGCGTCAAATAAATCAATTATTATCAATAAAGGGCTGATAGCACGCAGCCCACGCGAACGAGCAACGAGGGCGGTTTTTAGCAAAAAGCAATTAGTTATTTTGAATTGAAGTCAATTTGTGCTCGATTGCAGTAAGCAGAGAGGGGGCAAAATTGTGGCGGACAGAGGGAGAGCATGATCAGACTGTGTTGAATTAAAGTGTGCTTAAATTTCTGCTGCTTCGCTCAACAACTTAGTTGAACAATGCTTTTTTGCTGTATTAAATAAAATATTTTTTAAATAAATATTTAGTTCAGCTTCTGGGAAAGCTAGAGGAATAAAGAAATATTCCGAATACTCAGAATGCTCTGAACTAAGCGTGAGCTTTACCTTTTCTAGGAAAGACCAAGATCATCCTTAGACTGAATTTAATTCCCATTGCCTTCAGCTTAAAGCAGCTTCTAAGCTGCTGCTTGACTCGCTCAAGCTCACATATCTCGCTGTAATCTCCAGATTGTGCAATGGCATTCATGCTGCTTGCCTGCCTACCCCCCCGGTGGCCCTGCCCGCTGCAGGTGTGCAACTTGCGTCAGTCTATTCGTCATGGCGCACATTGATTTTTGCGTCAATGGCGGATGACTCCCGTGTAGCTACAAATACTGCAGGCAAGCAGCTAGGGGGGGTATACCCAGGTGGGAGGGTGGTTGACTTTACTCTTCTACGCTGTATGTGTTGGGCAAACAGCAGCTGCAAGTCAAGCCAGCGTAGAGCGTTGTAAAGTTCATTTATATGCTTTGCCATGATGACACACACACACACACACACAAGAGCAGTGCTAAACACCCTCAACGAGTATGTGTGTATAAGTAGAGAGCCCATTGATAAGGACGGCATTGCCCACAAGTCTCGTTTGCTTTACGAAATATTTAGAAAAGCTGTCATATGCTGGCCAGGGCGAGAGCGAGTCCTCCCCACACAGCTTACACCTTCCCTGTGGCCCTGTGGGACTTGCGCCTCTCTGTGTGTTCTATGTATGTGTGTGTGTATCGGTGTGTGTGTACTGTGTGACGCGACATCAAAAAAGTTAACTTATTGATTTGCACACACGCCTCTGCCGAAAAGCAACTCATCAAGCAGCAAAACTCGAGCTAAGCCATTCCTAACTGCCAGGCCTCTCCCCCTCCCTCCTAGCGCACCTAAATAGACAGCTAATTTTCAAGTCCTTTAAAGCGACATGACGTAGGCTCGTCACACAAACACACAGCCCAGCCCACTCCAGCGTGAAGCTTGTGCGCCGACAGGAAGCGGAAGCATTTCAGCAGTTACCAAACGCTGATTGGTTGAGTGTTTGCCCGCCTGGGCGAATGCCTGAAATGCCCCACAGACAGAGAGACTCACGGACAGACAGAGAGACAGGCAGACAGACAGAGAGACAGACAGAGAGACAGACAGCGTTTGTCAGGCGCTGACGAAGCCGTTCGCGGCGTTGACGGTGACGACTCGATTGGACAGTCTTTGCAATCATTTGCATGCGAAATCGCGCATACGCAGCGTGGCACAGTGGTCACAGCTGCAGATCGGCGAGTGCTAAACGCAGAGATGCCCGTTGACAGCTGCTGCACGACAGCAGCTTTAGCCTAAGCACTTGATTAATTTAAGTGTTTGTTAAGTGAAGTCTGTCACTCCTTCAAGAGGGAACATTTAATATTATTATTGTTAGGTCATTGGCCTCTGCTCAGCCGGTGTCAGTCTAAAGATTTAATTGCAAGAACTACGAAAATTTAAATTTCTGCGTAAGCATGCATAATGCTCAAATAAAAGTCATTGCGGTCTCTACTGAAATTCACAGGCATAAAGGAGCATAGGAGCGTCGCATGAAAATAATTTAACACTACTAAAATAGGGTTTAAAAAATAACTTATTAATTTTGAAAATTACAATTAATGTAAAAAATTCTACAAAAAAAAAAACTATAAAAAAATAAAAAAATAAATTCTAGCAAAAGCAAAAAAAATGACTGCTTCAATTTTGTTTCAAGCTTCAACAACTAAGAAACTAGCAATTTAATTTTAACAGATTCTTCTTTGAAAAACGGAAGTTTGTTTAATATACTCCAAAAAAATATATAATATAGATTCAAGATTCTATTACTTCCAGCGAGTCACATAGACTTTGCTCCACTGTGCCCAAAGTCAGTTGGCCACGCTGAAGCTGCCTTAGCAGCCGCTGCTACGCTTGCCAAACCCTTCGGGGGCATTAATACTTGTTACATAATCTAGTCTGACATATGTTTGCATAAATTTACAATCGTTAACAAGTAACACACCCCACTGCCCCCTCTCCCCTCTCGTAGCCCCGCATAATTGTGTATTAAACAGAGTGTAATGCAAATGCTGACAACATACCGGGAATATCGAGCGTAGGCGCTGCCTGCTGCTCCTCTGCTGCTTCCGCCTGCTGCTGCTGCTGTTGCTGCTGCTGCTGCTGTTGTTGTTGTTGCTCCTCCTCGTAGTCCCTGCCATCGGCAGGACAATGATAGGAGACACACGAGGCGGACTCCACGGACATGTTGACGGGATACTCGCCGCTGTAGACGGGCGTGCTCTGACTGCTGTCGCTGCGTGCACGCGTGCTGCAGTTGCTGATGCCGCTGTCGGTGCCGGTGGCACTGATCAGCGGCGGCGACGTGGTCAGTCGCTGTGCCGGCGATGCTGCCTCCATGTCGTGCTCCAGCTTGAGCGGCTCGGGCAGTGTTTCCTCGAGCTTGGGCGTGAGCAGCGGCTGCTGTTGATGCTGCTCCGTGTAGCTGCGCAGCGGCTCAAGATAGTTTGGTGGCAGCACCGTGCGATTGGGCGCCGGCGTCGTGCTGCGTCCCGGTGGTGCATAGTGGCTCGAGGAGGGCTGGTACGCCGCGAAGCCGCGTGACTGGCCGTAGGGGGAAGCACTGTAGGGTGCAGGCGCCGGCTGCTCATAGCCAGCGCTGCCGCTGCTGATGGGCGGCAGCTGTGGGTAAGCCTGGTGCGTTTGCTGCTGCTGCTGCTGTTGGTGAGGATTGGCATGATGCGGCTGCTGGCGCGGGGGATAGTGCAGCACGCTGGAGGGAATCAGCTGCTGGCCGGCGGGCGTGAACATGCCCGGATGATGCACCTGATGCGGCGGCTGACTGTAGTGTGGGGAAGCGTAGGGCGCGTAGCGATAATAGCTGGGCATATAGGCGCCCGGCCCTGAGCCGGCATAGCCATAGCCATAGGGATTGTAGCTGCTGCTGCTGCTGCTGTTCGGGCCGTAACCGCTGCGATAGCTGGGCGCAGCGTAGTGCGACATGGCGGCCTGCGCTTGTGCCTGCGCCTGCGCCTGCGCCTGAGCAGGATGCAGCTGCTCGTAGTAGCCGGCGGCGTAGCGGTCCGACATGGCTGCGACGCTCTACTGGCAGGCTGCGTGCAGCAAAGTTGATTGCACCGTTCCGTGTGCTATAGTTGCTACTGCTACTGCTGCTCCTGCTGTTGTTGTTGTTGTTGTGCTTGTGGCGGCCATATTGCGACGCCTTCGCTGCGTGGTCAATGGCGAGGGTATCCACTTACATGTGTCTATTATTGATTTTTTGTTGCTTTTTTCTAGTTCTTCACTGCGTCGCAAATCCTTTTCCGCTGTGTCCTTCGCTGCGCTACCTTTTATTTATGTTGCCAGCAATTTGTTGTGGCTGCAAGTACACAAAGCGGGCTTAAATACGAAATGAGCAAGTTTAGCAATAATACTATGGTCTATGGCTTGCACTTGGCCTGCACTCAATGCCTGAATATTTGATGGCATAGCGTCTGCCTCGAGCATAGACAGTCTAATGCGCTAATTCGCACGTTTGGCCCGTAAAGCATTCAATAAATTTAAGTTGATGTGCGCGAAAGCAACAGTACATGTCGGCACTAACAATAGGAAGACATTAAATGAGCAGAGAATGGCTGCAATTATCATTTATGGACTATGCGCATTTAAAGCGAGCGCCGCAAAGTAGGCAACAGCATATTTACTAACCATTTAAAGCGCGCGCTGGAAAGTAGGCAATGATTTTTGAACTGTGTTAAAGCTGATGCTACGCTGCAGCTGCTGCCGCTGCTGTTGGTATTTAGTGGCTGCTGCAGGCATCCACTATGATTGATGATGCATGCCACAAACTGTTTGCGCCTTAGTCGCATAATGAGCCCAGGCGGGCAGGCCAGGCAGCAGCGTTGTTTGGCCTGCACTCACGCACACGCAACAAAAATGCCACTCAACTTATCGAGCGGGCCTGCACACACACACACACACATGCACGCACAGACTCATGCACACACTCTAGCACTGCTGTGAATGCATAATAACCACATGCATTTTGGTCGCACGCAAACCGTTAATGAGCCACAAAAGTGCACACATTCTGAGTGGGTGCAGCGTGTGTGTGTGTGTGTGCGTGTGTGTGTGTGTGTTGTAGAAAATTGAATATCAAGCGGTTGCGTCTTGTGGGAGCGTGTGCTCTTTATTGATTAATAAAAAAAGGCAGGAGGCAACTGGCTTCCTACACGCCTGCTCTTCATGCTCGGAATGAGTGGGAGTGGAAGCGGGGAGCAGGAGCAGTTATCGTGCTGCTTCGCCTAGTTGGGAGCGTCCGCAGCGGCGACAAGTTTATTGATTGGGCAGAGTGTCGCTCTGACGCCAGCGTCCAGTGATGTCCTGCCGCCAGCCGCAACGCAAATTAGCAAATTCAGCGACAGCGACGTACAGGCAACAGGGGCAACAGGCCAGGGGAGCGGGCAGGCAGAGCGGGCAACTCTATTAGCAGGCACGGGCACGGGATAACATAATCAATGCGAATGTAAACACGCGCGCACAAGAGCGCAAGCGAAGAGAGCGAAGAGCGCTCCGGTCGAGCGACCGGCTCGGGCTCGAGAGCGAGCTTTTTTTGCGGGCAATGGCGAAGGGTTATGCTGCTGCTGCTGCTGCTGATGATGATGATGATGAGGCCATGATGATGAGTGCGTGTGCAAGGCAGCAGCCAGGCTGTAAGTGAAATGAGCCACGAAATATGTTGGGCAACTGCAATCGGGCAGAGAATTGTGCCCAGCTACCCCTTACACGCGCTCAACCTCTCTCTCCCTCTCTCTCCCTCTCTCTCTCGCTCTCTCTCTCTCTTACTCTTGCACTCACGCTCTCGCTCTCGTGCATTGCAAGTGAACAGCAGCAGGAAACGGAAGTTTGGGGGCATGAGATGCTAGCAGGCGCCCTCTCTATGTTTATGTGTGCGTGTGTGTGTGTGTGTATCGCAGTGTTTTGGGACAGCAACAGCCGCCCAGTTACACCGCGCATATAAATCAATAAAAAACACACAGCGCAGCGCAGCAGCCGCCTCGAGTTGCGTCAAGTCAAGTCGCAGCTTCGGCTGCTGCTGCTGCTGCTGCTGCGCTGAGCTTCATTAATTCTTTCTCTGCGTTTTAACAGTTTCGCCTCGCTTCTAGTGTGTACATAGACTTACGAGTGGGCATTGTGCTTCTAGGTGTGTGTAACTCACACACACACCCACACACATACCCATACAGCCATATACACGCAGTAATTATCACGTTGACGACGCTGCTTGTACGTCACGGCGAGCTCGGGCGCACTTGAGCATGCAAATATTGACAGCGCCCGAATGTATGCTGCAGTTTTTTTAATGCAATTTTAATTGAGAGCTGCGTGCGTATTGCTGCAGCTATACAGCTACAGCTGCCTCTGCTGCTGCTGCTACTTGATTTTTTGTTGTTGTTATGCTCGCCAATGCCTTGCAATAATTGGGGCAAATGCGCAAGCTTTGAGTGGGCGGAAAAGGATTGAATTCCTTAGGGAGTTGCAGCTGTTATTTATTTAAAAAGAAATAATGCAGCAGCATGGGCAGTAACTAGCTGCACAATTAAATACAATATTAAAAAAACTAAGAAATACATAAAATATTAAAATAAAGTTTTTAGTAAGTAAAAAAAAAAATTAACTCACCTTTTGTTGCAGTTTCCAGCAGTATTTATATTTATATTTGTATTTTATATATTTCTTATTTTTCCAAGCAATATTGTTTATTAACTTGCAGTACTTTCGTTTGCAGCTCTTTTGGTTTTTGAAAAATACCGTTACATTCGAAGTTCAGCGCACGAATTCAAATAATATTGCAAGCACTCACTCACGCACACACATGCACACGCACACACTCTCGCGCTCGCGCTCGCGCAAAAATCGAAGAGTGGCAACGCGGCGGAAAACGATCAAAACTGCAAAATCCGTAGACGCTCCCGCACACACACATGCACACACTCAGAGAGACACACACTCAGTTGAATGGACATGCCCAAGTGGCGGTGCCGACTGATTAACCCTTGGCTGTGTAACTGCGTTACGTATACGCAGCGTGTTCGTCGCGCGCCAAAGTCCAACGTAGACTGAAATGCGATACTGCTGGCGCGCTTCCATTTATACACCGAGAGCCTCGACGGCGTCGTCGTTGTACCCCCGAAAATACAAAGAAGAAAAGCTGGCAAAAGACGGCAGCGACAACTACAACGACGACGACGTCGACGGCGACGGCGACAACACACAGGGGCTGCACTGGGAAGCCAGCGCTAACTATGTGACCCGATTCGATGGGCAACCTGCCCACACACGCGCTGCTTACGGGGCGAGCGCGAGCTTTCCCTTGTGCTGAGCGCTGCTAGGATGAGCGTGCAAGAGAGCGAGAGCGAGAGCGAGGGCTTTGCTCGCGCACTTGGCAATTGCAATGCACGCTCTCTCTCTCTCTCTCTCGCTGGCATTTGTAACATTCACTTACTTTGCTTACGAACTAGAGCACAAAACAGAAACCGAACAAAAACAGAGAGCCGCACCGCGTGCGCACCAGAGGGCGGCCGAGTGCTGCCAGTGGAGCGAGTGCGCAGGCAGAGGCACGGGCTGAGGTAATTGTCTGGGGGTTTCCCTGGTTCAGTGCCAGTGCCAGTCGCGTTATCAATGGGTATGTATGCGGCGGCTTTATCGATGTGCCCGGATAACAAGCTCCTGCAATTGTAGCGCACCTTACAGGGCGCCAGTCGCTCGATAAATGGAATATCCAGGCGCAATGTGACTGATCGAAAATTCCATTGAACGCGAGGATAAACAGACAGTAGCACACAGATACGCACACACACACAGGCACACACTCACACACATACCAACACGCACGCAGCGCAGTCAATACGCGCCATTAATATTGATTAGATCTGGGAGAGAGCTCCAGAGAGCGCGAGAGAGCTTGCTGCCCCCAAACACGCTCTCTCTCTGTGCCTTTGGCGCTCTCTCGCTCTCTCTCTCTCTCTCTCTGGCCTGCTCTCTTGGTGGATGCACGTGCTGTGTGTTTTGCGGTTTTTGCAGTCAACAAAGTCAGCAAAGCCTCCAAAAATACTGTGGGCGCTACAACAAGAAAAGGAAAAAAACGTAAACAAAGCGTGCGCACGCAACGACAGAACACAGTGGGGTAGGGTGACGGGCGCAACGATGATGGGGCAAGCAGTTAGGCGCACACAGTCAAGGGTGTTTTTGTTATTGATTCTGCAGACGGTATACAGGGTGTGGGCAGGCCGCCCAAACGCTTCCTCGGGGAATGATTTGGCAGAATACCGTACGAGCAGGGCGAATATGAAATGCATGAACTAAGATATATGAGCTTAATTAAAGTATAAATATTTCACAGGCCTGAGTAGATGATTTAGTATACAAGTTGTGCTTAAACTAGTCTCTAAATTCAACTCTTCTGCTTAGAGCCAACAGCAGACTTTAGACTGATCATACTTTCCTTATAAGCTATTTACAATTGGAAAAAAATAGATAGGTAAAATATAGTGCAAGAAAGTTAATTATGAAATGCATATTCCATATGAACCTTGTTTAAATATAAATATTTTACAGGCATATAATATTATATTATAATATAATATTAGCTCAACTCTACTGCCCATAGTCAATTGATCGTCTGGTATGCTTGTTTTTAAAATATAAAAATAATTAAACAAAAAATCCGATTATAGTTTAATAAAAGGTTTAAATGAAAAACATGAACTTAGTGAAATTATAAATATTTTACAGGCAAGGAAACATCATAGTGTTCACAAATTAACTTTATACTAAGCTGCACTGTTTAGCGACAACTGCAGATATATATATAATATAATATATAATATATTTACATATATATAATATATTTACAATAGAACCGCTAACAATATTTAGCAAAATAAAATTAAAATGAATCTAATATTTCCGAACAAAGTTTAATTATAAATATTTTGTTGTGAAGAAAATATGACATATATAATTTTTTCAAATTTAATTGAAATTTGAATTAAACCCTTCAGCTTGATCTGATCATAGCTGATTTTTGATTTTTTTATCTTTTTACAATCGAATCTACATCTGATGTTCTTCAGTCACTTTAACAGTCTTTAATGGCAAACACTATACAGAATAGTCAATAATAATAACGCACAAATAAAAACAAATTAACATTGTTGTAGCGAGTCTGGTTTAGCCGAACCAATGGGCGCCCATGCAGTCACGCGTCCACTCCGTCTGGCACACCCAGCACCACTCGAAGCCGCAGCCGGCGCGTGTGCACACCATGTGCATGCAGCCACCTGTGAGGGTACGAGATTGATTGAAGTAAGTACTGCTTGCATAAGCCCTACGTAAGCACACACTCGCTCGCTTACCATCTCGCTCCGTGGGCGTGCGACACTTGGGACAAGGCTTGGTGCTGACTTTGATTGTCACATTGCTGGCTTCTTCCCAGCGAGCTTCGGCGGCGCGCTGCAGGAAATTCGATATGGCGATTATACAAGCAGACTGTCAGGCTGGCCAACAGGCAAGCAGCGATTGCACTTCCACTTACATTGGGATCCACGGTGTATTCACATGAGTTGGTCTGGCCGCCCGTGGCGCCCTCGGGCAGGCATTCGCCAATGTGATAGCCCTGCAGGCAGTTGCGACAGAAGACGTAACCACAGCCGTTTTGGCAGGTTACCTTACGGCACTCTGGCTCCACCAGCAGGCCCATGCCACAGCCCGGCTGCGGGCAGAGCACGCCTCCGGCCTGCAGCACGAACTCTTCGGTGGCAAAGCGCTGATAACGCTCGTACTCCTCGCGTGACAGCAGCTTGAAATGATGAATCTCCTCGATGAACGAGTGCTCACAGCCCGCGGGACAGGGCAGCGTGTAACCGTAGTCTGGATGAGGCATAAATTGGCGCTCGTTCAGGCGCGAGCGACAGTAGTCGCGGAAGCAGTCGATGCAGGTGACGTGCTGCGAGGCGCACGGAAAGACCAAGACCGTTTCACTGAAAATCATAGAGAGAACTGAAGCTCTGCCAGTGGTAAGTGGTACGAACTACTCACCTGACATCCGTGCAGGCCAGGCAGGGCACATCCTTGATGTTGTTCTTGATCAGATTCAGTGGCACCGCGAAATCCTTCTCGCCTCCCGAGATGTGCTCCGCGCACTTGAAGTAGAACTCGGCAAAGGGCGGATCGCCAGCCTCGTTGTCCACGCAGGCAATTTCCAGACTCTCGCAGTGGCCGCGTATGCGTCGCGGCTTGAGCACATCGTCCCAGCACTCGGGATCGCGATGCACGGTGAAGGCGCCGCCCTTGCAGAGTGCACATCGCACGCGCAGCTTGCCCTTGCAGAGCTTCTCGCACTGGCCGCAGTGCACGAAGAAGTGCGCCTTGGCACGAGCACGTTCTACGATGAGGCAAGAAATGAGTGAGAGACATAGACAAAGGAGCAGACAGAGAGACAGACAGGCAAAGAGGCAGGCAGAGAAGCAGGCAGAGAGGCAGGCAGGGGGCAGGAAGAGAGGCAGGCAGAGAGGCAGACGAGAGACAGAGTCAAAAGATATGCAAGGCAGAGATAGACAGAGAGGATTCTGCTTCGCAGTTCCCCCCATGCTGCTTACCCTCGTCCGTGATGTTGAGCCGCTCCTCACTCTCCAGCTGCAGATCGAGCAGCGTTTCGTTCAGCGGCTTCGAGGGCTCCTCAGCACTGGGCTCCTCCTCCAGCAGCATGCTGGCCTTGCGCTCCCGTTCGCGCTGCACGGGCGGACGCAGTCGGATGGCGTGCAGCACGCTCTGTTGCCCCAGATCGCATTGCTGCCGAGGCAACAATACCGGGACACCGGTTTGGTTCTAGAATGCTGGCTATAATACGTATTTGATGGGCTTTACCTCAATGGTGGTGGCATCGCTCAGCTCTTTGCCGGCGAATATGATCTTCACCTCGTCCGGCTGCAGGCCCAGCTGTGGCGCGACCAGTTCCTTCACGTTCTTGATGTCCCACTGGGGCTCCAGGTTCACCGAGAGCGTGCGGCCCGTGTTCGTCTTCACGTATATGCTGAGCGTGTGTGTGAGCTTGCCTCCGATTTGCAGCAACTCCAGCATTTTGCGTACGATTGCAGCGACAAAATTAAAAATAAAACTCATTTAAATTAAATTCTGAGCGAGAATAAAAACATAGTCTAAAGGTAATAAATTTGCCGATCAGCTGTTGGTATTTTTCAAATTGCCATTCACAGCTGTGCGCAATTTAACCAAATGCGCATAAATTGACATACATGCTGGTATTTTAATACTGCTCTGTTCTCAAACTTACTCATTCTACAACACTGGAGCAGCCAGCTGGTGTGTTTCCCGGCTAACTCTTGCCATTCGCCTGTCAACGTCGTTGCGTGCTTTCGCGCGTTGTTTTGGAAACAAGAATTTAAGAACTAACATAACATATGTGCTGTGTTCGTTGTTGTGTCTAACAATGACAGATTTTCATATTAAAGAAGTCAATGGCGACTTGTTCTCCGCCGCCGCCGATTACTCAATGTGCCACTGCGTGGCCGCCGACCTGCGCATGGGCAAGGGCATCGCCATCAAGTTTCGGTGAGGCTTTCACTTAAATATAAATATATAATATTTTAAATAATATTTTGTCGCTTTAAGCAATAAATTTGGCCAGCTGGCTGCGCTGCAGAAGCAGAACGTGCAGCCCGGCGGCGTGGCCACACTGCAGCATGGCGAGCGCTACATCTACTACCTGATCACCAAGCAGAGCAGCTGGGGCAAGCCCACGTACCAGTTGCTGCACAGCTCGCTGAGCGCCATGCAGCAGCATATGGTGAGCACAGGATCTGAGCTATATATAGTAGCTATAACTCTAATGCCCTCTCTCTGCTTCCCTCGCCAGCTCAAGCACAACGTGCGCAAGCTGGCACTGCCGCGCATCGGCTGCGGCCTGGACGGACTCAACTGGAGCAAAGTGAAAGACATGCTCATCGAGATATTCCAGCACGATGCTCCCGATTTAATTGTCTATAATTATGTACCAGGCACAACAGTGAAATAATAAACTGATTGCAACTCGTAACTCTCTATTGCGGCGCCGGCGGCACAAAGTTGTAGACGACAATCTCGACCTGCTCCTTGCCAAAGACCTGCTCCAGCACTGCGCTGACCTTGTCCCACTCGAGGCCATCGATGCCGCAGCCAATGCGTGGTATGGCCAGCTTGTCCACCTCGTTCTTTAGCTGTGGAATCATGTAATATATAGAATAGGAAACTCTTCTCCATGACCATGACCGCCACTCACCATATGCTCGCGCATGCCTTCCAGCGAGGACTGCAGCGACTCGTACGTGGGCTTGCCCCAGCTCTGTGGCTTGGTCACCAGGTAGTAGATGAAGCGCTCGTCGTCCTTCAGCACGGCCACCTGCCCGCTGCAGGCCTGCTGCGCGCGCAGCTCGTCCACTTGGCCGTAGACCTCCTTGAACTTGACCGCAATGCCAGCACCCATGCCCAGATCCGCGGCCACGCAATGCGCCAGCGAGTGGGTCTTGGGCGCCGAGAAGAGATCGCCCTCGACTTCGTTTAGCTTATAGTTGGACGCCATGCCCAGTACGAATGCGCGACGAAAGGCTGCTCGCAGATCTAGAAGTTTGGGAGAATACATTTTCGTGTGAGCTGCGAGTTACTATATATATATATATATATAAGATATATACTATGTGAGACAGAGGACAGGGCTTACTGTAGTAAAGTATTCGATTGTCTCTACAACAGCAACTACTTAATATACTTAATATTATTCTCTTTGTGTGACAGCAGGGAAAGGCTTACTACAGCAGATGTTTTCGCTTGTTTTATTTGCTTTAGCAGTACACATAAATTACATAGATAAATACCCCATCATAAATAATATATATATATATATATGTCTTGCTGGTGCTCCCGACTAACCGAAATCCTACAAACTACAACAGCAACGGTGCATTTGGTGCCTTGTTCGAGTCCGAATGAAACCATTTCCAGTTAATACAATATATGCTATATATAGATATATATACAGTTGTAGATAACATCTCTCTCTCTCTCTCTCTCTCTGTCTCTCTTTCCCACTAGAAGGGCGTCTTCTCCCTGTAGAGCGACTGGCGCGAGGAGCTGACGCTGCGCGGCAAATGCATGAGCTTCATCTGATGACACGTGGGACAGACGACCTCCAGCGTGTCCCCCTTTATGCTGGGCGGCTGGTAGAAGAAGGCAATGATGTCCACGCTGTCGTTGACAAAGACCAGCTCCAGCATGCTGCGCACACGCACCCAATCCAAACGCTCTATGCCACAGCCCAGATGTGGTATGGCCAGCTTGTTCACACTGTGCTCGCGCTGCAAGAGAAGAGTAGAGGATTGTCACTTGGAGTTGGCGTTGATGCTGCGCCTGCGCTCCAACTGGCACTTACCATGTGCTCACGCATGGCCAGCAGTGCGTAGTAGAGCGCCGTGTAGGTGCACTTCTCGTGCGAGCGCTCCTTGGTCACCAGATTGTAGATGAAGCGACCGCCCTGCTCCAGCACGGCGACCTTGCCGGTGTCCTTCGACTGCTTCTTCAGCTCGTCGCCGTGGGCGAGTCGGCAGCGAAAGTTGATGCCGGCGCACATGGCGAAGTCGGCGCTAACGGAATGAACGAGCGCAAAGTTTTCCGGTGCGCTAAACATGTTCCCCTTGGACTCGGTAATCTGACACTTGGGCGTGGCCAGCTGTAAATTGAATTCACATGGAGATTAACAGTGGTCCGTCAGTTGTACACGACTACTACTCACCTCGGCTGAGATGTCGTCATACTGGCAGATCAGTATCTCTATGGGGTACTCGCTCTGGGCGAAGATCTGCTGCATAATGCGCTTCACCTGCTTCCACTCGAGCCCATCGCCGCCACAGCAGATGCGCGGCATGGCGACCTTGGTGATCTCATGATTGCGCTGTGAGGGGAAACCAAACCAAATGATAAAGATCAATGAGGAGAAACGGGAGAACTGCTGGAACTACTATCGAAATTTGGCAAGCTCTTCCAGAACCAAAAAAAGAATAGCTCTACTTCAATTTGAATTGCAATTAAAATTTCGCAAAGACCTAATCTTATATAAATTAAATTCTATTTGTAGTCTCGCAAATAAGCCGTGACTACGAAGGCAAGCAGAATTATGGTCGAAGCTGCACACAGCGCAATGATGTCCTGCTCGTTGGCGCCTATGAAGCTCGAGCAGCAGAGCGTTGCACGGCTCGGTTCGGGTTTCACCGGCTTCGGCTTCTCTTCGCCGTGGTCGACGATGAAGACCGTCGACATCGACGCCGGTGAATTCTTCTGTGTGCGCTCTCGCGTTGCTTGCCCTGCATTATTTATCATTTGAGTTTTTTTCATTGTTGTTAACGGTAATTTCCTGTTTGCTTTCGGCATTGTTTCTTAAAGTGGAACGTAAACTCTACTGGAATTTCTAACACTGAAAGTGTTGACTGCTGTGACTGGTTTGCTATGGAACTTCAACTGAATACTGACTCAAATACTGAGCTTTAAAGTTCATTAAAATAATTGCAACTTTCATTTATAAAATACAACTCAACAATTAGATTCTGTGTTGGTACTTATATTGAAAACTAAATAGAATATAATATAATATACAATTGAATATAATATAGAGTATAAGAGTATAAGAAAAACGCTATAATTGTACTTTATTGGTTAGCAGGAAATTTTGAGGTTTTTTTTTAATAAAACTACTTTACTGAATACACGAAGGCTTTGAACTGCGTATTGTAATAATTTTTGAAAGGCTTTGAAATCAATTAAAACTCCACATATACAAGGAACAAAGCTATAATCTTTATAACTGAATATAAGGAAAACTTCAGATTTTCTACTGAATAATACTGTGCGTTTGAGCACACTTAAGCTACGAAAAATACTTAATGTAGTTGTGAAGTACATTAAAGCTTTGTTAATCTGTATACAAACTAACTTAGCACTCATTAATGTTTGCATATATTTAATATATAATAAATCTGTGAAACCGCAGAAAGCTCGACTCTACTGAATATATAGACTGTGAATTGCATTAAAGCTGCGATCTACATTTTAATTTTAACCTTATAAATAGTAATGGTAAAAAAATAAACTTTAAAGCTTACTAAAGCTTCCCAATTGAATATAATGAAGCACATTAAAGCTCTGATATATTACTAAACTCTATTAAATATATAAAAGCTCTGAAGTGCATTAAAGCTGCAATCTACTCGTTGCCTTCTACTTTGTAAATAGTGCAGCTAAAAGTAAATATACTTTAAGGCCTACTAAAGCTTCTCTATTGAATATAATGAAGCACATTAAAGCTCTGATATACTACTAAACTCTACTGAATATATAAAAGCTATAAAATGCATTAAAGCTGCGATTTACTCTTTACTTATATGTAACTCACTATATATTAAGAATTCAAATAAAAATACTTCAAAGCTAACTAAAGCTTCCCAATGAAATAAAGTGAAGCATATTAAAGCACTACTCTACCGAATAAAATAAAGTTTCTAACGCTTTCAAGCCCACTAAATACTTCACGCCCTCCAGTAACTGAAAGCTTTGAAGCCGATTAAAGCACTACACCCGCTCACCATATGTTCTCGCATGCAAATCAAGGCCGCCTGGACGTCATCGTATGTGCTGGCCGCATAGAGATTGGCCTTGGTCACCAGGTAGTAGACGAATCGTGCATTGTGCTCCAGAACGACGCAGTTGCCGCTGGTCACGCGCCGCCGCCGCAGCTCGTCGACGTCGCCAAAGATGAGGGCGAACTGCCAGGCGAGCGTGCCGCGCACTGCAGCGAACGATGACTCAACGGCGTGCGCCAGTGCATAGGTCTGTGGGGCGCGGAACAAGTTCAGTTTCGACTCGACGATTTTCACGTTCGTGCCGGCCATTTTCGCAAATTGTTGACTGCAATTAAGTGAAATTATTTCTGCGCTGTTCGCATTTTGTTCAATGCCAAAAACTGAATTCGATTCAGTTCTGTTTTTGTATTTTTCTTTTTTTTTTTTTTTGGCTTTAATTTTGGACTTACCCGTTCCGTGTGTGGCGCAAACTTTCACGGGGCCAAACTTCGATTCACAGTAAAAACTTTTTTTCTAAATTCGTCGACGGGTGCAAATGTTTCTGAACGAGTTAAAAACAGTTGGGGAAGAGCAGATAAAGCATAAGCAGCCCGAACCCGAACCCGACACCGACAAAGTAATTAGCTGGGGCTACGTCTCCGATCGGTTATGGCAGAAATACAGTTACAGTTAGTATAGCGCGTTATTTCGGCTTGTTTACTTTTTGTTCTGTTCCCGCTGATGTTTCTGCTATTCTATTTTCGGCTTCTCTCGCGGCCCCTGACTCGATTATCAATCAAGCCGCAGTCAACGCTGCTCCGACAGACCGACTCGACCTGCGTTCTGCAGCGGAATGTGGAATGCGCTGAGCGTGCCGAAGCGAAAGCCAAACGGCAAACAGCAGAGCCCCATGTCCGACTGGCGTCGGCCCCAATTGGCGTTTTCGGATGACAACTCTGACTCAGCATTGTTGTTGTGCTGGCGTTCTGTAGCATGCCATCATGCTGCTGTTGCCGCTGATGATGATGATGACATGATTACACGCACGCATACATATATACGCATGTGTGTGTGTGTGTGTGTGTTTGTTTACTATTGATTGTTTGTTTGCCCAGCACGAAATTTGCTGTTAATTTATTGTTTTCAAGCAAAGCTTCAGCTTCAGATTCCTGCCCTGCTGCTATGCCCTTAAGCCGGCACCTGCCCAAAAGCGCCGCGCAGCTGTAGTGAGTGTAGGCGACCCTGGGGCACTATCATCATCATCATCAGGTACTGCTGCTGTTGCTGCTGCTGTCAGCGCTAATCAGCAGCATGTGCTAATAGGGGCACTCGAGCGCGCAATCGAACACACTCGAAACGCGACCCGTTGACATTTCTGAGTCGCTCATGCAAATATAAATGTGACTTAAATAATAAGCACAACAATAATAAAAAAAAAACACAACGCATACTAATTACCATATTAAGTGGTTAGTAAGAGCAACTACAACAACAACAACGTGACGCATGCTCTGCTCTGTGCGCTCTTTCAAATTCGAAGTTTCGCGCCTTCTCTTGCTTCTGTGCGTGTGTGTGGGCGGTGCGTGTCTTGGCTAAGCACGCAACGCTTTACAACACTAGCCGCCTGCTAATATAAACAAATAGAAATGGCGAAAACAAACTATTATTTAACAACAAATGCAGTGTGCGCAAAGCGTAGTTATGTACTTTGCTATTATTTAATATTATTATTAATTAGCAACAATTTCGACGACGCTGGCAAGTGCCTGTACACGATTGCCAAGGTCACATTTGTTTGCGCTCTCCCGCACTCGCACTCTCTCGCTCTCGCTCGCACACGCAACTAGCATACTCGATTTTCTTGTCTGTTTCTACGCATTTCCACGCCTGGCGGCAGTCGCCGGCAATTGTATATAATTTAAATTTCACTTTCTATCAATTCGTTGTCGCGCCATCGCTCGGGGCACCTTGTGGAAAAGCGATAGCGTCGCCTCCAACTCAGTTCATGGCAGTTCAACTTGGCGCTCCGACGACGCACGACGTGCAGCACACAGCAGAGCGACAGAGACAGCGCGAGCAGCGAGAAAATACTATAAGAAAATACGAAGCGAATTTCGCTTGCTCTTGTTGTTGTTGTTGTTGCTCGTAGATTTGCCAATTGTTGTTGCTGTTAACTTTTGTTGTTAGTGAATTACATAAATAGTTGTAGTTGCGTGCAGGTCTCAACCAGTCGTGCGATACTTTACGTAGTAGTTGTAGTGCTCGCTGGCGCGCTAGACGCATTCGTCTTCGATTTTCTTGGGTAATTTAAATCTCCCACAAAAAAGTGACAATTAGAATTTTTTTGAAGCGCGCGCTCAGCACACGGATAAAACGTTCTCAGAACTCGCGCTGCTAGAGAATAACTAAAAAGTGCAAGGCGACGCGCAAAAACTCGAGAGGCAGCAGAGCAGCAGTGGCAGCAGCACAACGTCAGCGTCGACGTCGACGCCAGCGTCAGCTGTTTTGGCTGTTCTTCCCCCTCCCCCCTCGCTACGTTGTCGTGCTTGTGTTCGTCTTACGTAGAGCATTAACTAGTTTCTGTTTTTGGGCTTTGTTTGTGTGTGCGATCGTTCTCCGTTGTAGTTCAATGTAGCCTTACACTCCGCGGCGCTCGATTAGTGACACTTATTGTCACTTATTATTATCGCGGTGATGTGTTGAAGAGATGTGTGATAAGACCTTAACACAGCACTTCCATTTTCCGCAATAAAAAAATAATTACGTTCTCCGGTGTAGCAGCACACTCCGCAGCACAATATAAGTGACACTTGTGTGCTTATCTGTAGCAATATTATTAAATCGTTATTGTTTGCTTAAGTAACTAATTCTAGTCGTTCTCCGTTGTAATTCAATGTAGCCTTACACTGCGCAGCATTCGATTAGTGACACTTATTGTATTATCTGCGGTGATGTGTTGAAGAGATGTGTGATAAGACCTTAATACAGCACTTCCATTTGCTGCAATAAAAAAATAATTACGTTCTCCGCTGTAACAGCACACTCCGCAGCACAATATTAGTGACACTTGTGTAGCAATATTATTCAATCGTTATAATATACTTAAGTAACTAATTCTAGTCGTTATCTGTTGTAGTCTAATGTAGCCACACTCCGTGGCTCAACTATTTACCACAATATGCTAAGAATTATGATTATGATAGTTCGCACTCCGCAGCACTTGATGAGAAACACTTGTTATATTATCTAAAGAAATAATGATTGAATAATTTGCTTTCTGGCGCAACTGCAAGCAAAAAGCACTTCCACACAATTGGCTCAAAATGTGTTTTTCTAGAATTTTACTTCATAATAAACAAATTTAACAGAACAAAAATGTGCTGTGTACTTGTTGTGAAAGTGCTTTGAGTGCAAACCCGCCATAATGCATAGAAAAATTCCCAGTTATAAATTAATTTGATTTTCCCGGCTCTCAATCTCCATCTCCATCTCCATCTTTCAGCTGTTCTCTTCGGGTGGCGCTTAGTGTACGCGCGCTGCAATGACATCGCTGAAATGCTGCTCGCGTCGGGCGGTCGCTGCCACTGCCTACGCCAACACCGGCAATTGGCGGTTCATTCAAACACTTCAAAGGCGCCAACAGCTACAACTACAGCTAAAGCTATGTAGGCGTCTCTCCGCACAATCAACCACAACGAGAGCATCAGCTGCAGCGCCAAAAACGCATGCTAATGCCAGCGGTAAGTTGAAGCGTTATTTATGCTAATTACGCGTGCAATTGTTTATTATCGCTGCGCTTTGATTTACATGCCTATCTCTGTGGCTTCCTCCAATCACACCATGCGGGGTGACAACCCTGTCGAACACTGCCTCTGTCTGGCTGTCTGACAAATCCCGCGAAATGCTTTAGCTTATTCTCGCCCACGCACAAAGCGAAATCATCGTATAAGTCATAAATCCCATATAGTATACATTGAATTATAAATAAGGCGACTGCCTCACTGCGTCGCAGCTACCAAATCGGCGAATGAAACAGGCAACAGCGCAACAAGTGGCATTTGTTTACATCAAACAACAATTTCGCGTTTCAATAGTTAATAGAATTGGAGGCGTTCATAATTATATCGATATATGACGAATATGAGGAACATTCATTAATTCAGTTTCAAGTGATAATTAAAAATATATCTTATTTTCTTATATATTTTTATATCATTTATTTATTGAAAATGGGTAAAAAATGGTATATTCACTTTGTGAAAATGTATGTAACAGCCGGAAGGTGGCGTGGTAGACCATACAAAGTATCATCATCAAGAAGCAGTTCTTCTTTCAATAGCGAGAGCAGTAAATCACGCATAGTCATGAGAGCAAAACCACGAGCTGCTTTTCTGGCTTCCGACTTTTTCGCCCTCTTATAATCGTAAGCGCATCTTTTAATCGTGAGAGCAGGTACACGAATTCTTCGCTCAATCGTGAAAGCAGAAACACTTGCTGTTCTGCTTCTATTAATCGTGACACTAGTAAAACTGAATTCGGATACCATTTACCTATAGTGAAATATGCGATGCATCGTCGAATAAAAGTTTTTAAAATTAAGAACAACTAAAGGTAAATGGTATCTTACTTTCGAGTGCATTCGACTGTAGCTTTCTCTACTCGTTATTTTATGCTAAACTCTTTGCATATCTGTATTTTTTCATTTCACCACTTTTTATATAACTAATTTGTTTGACTTAAATACTCTCACAAACAGACCGCTAATATTTGTTATTTATCAGAAAATGACACCACATAAACTGAGGGCGTGTTTCGGTTTATCCATGATGTATGGTGGCGTCGCTTTGTCTTGGACACGGTTTCGGTTCCACTTCCAGTTCCAGTTCGGACGAGCGTTACTAATGACAGTTTGATTGCCTAATTGAAAGCGCATTAAGCACCGCAACACTTGTTATACCCTCCCGGACCAGAACTCGTTTTGCTTCAATTAGCGTTTTATCATTTTTGTACAGGCGCTGACAAATGGGACAGAGTCGGCATTCTCATGTCCATATATGCATATCAATAACTCATACCCGCTTTACCATTTCATATTCCCAGGTGTGTTATAAGCGAGTGTTAATTGATGCCTCAAATAGAGCGTAAGTCTTGCGTATGTCTATTTTAGGACTTTCATACTCGATGTGTTCAACTAGAGAGTTGGGAGAGAGACGTAGTCTTGATTTAGCTTTGTATCTGTACTAGAATTGTATGCCTGTCGTTACTATTAGTCTAAATGTTTTTGATTTTGCACTTCTGCTTGAAAACGAGATCTATGAATCTCATAAAGAAATATAATATGCAAAGTATTTAAACAAGTTCTTTATGGGCTGGAAAAGTCAATTTATCTATAAGTGTGTTCGGTGTGTAGTTGTTGTTTGTGTCGTCTCGTTTATCGAGTGTCATTTGACCCTTTTGTATATCTTAAAATCGTGTAACGTAGCAAGTCGCCAAGTTCAAGTTTCTATGCTTGGCAGATCATCTTCATCTCTTTGTGGATCAATGATCGTTTCCAACCTATGTATCTCAGGAGCAAAGCCCGTAAGTGAGAGATGATTGTATGAACTCTAGCATATATTTATATTAATGGATTATCTTTCTAGACTGATCATTTCAAGCGCCTTTTGTTGTCTGGCGATAAGGAGGCTGATAACATGCTGTAGATAAGGCCTTCTTGCTAATCTGACAAAATGTGGTAATCTGGGAAAAGACTAAGTGAAAGTTGTTTAATTTATACGATAGAAACCTATATGTTCCTTGTGGTATTGATAAGCTTCAGTCAATATGGTACAGTTATAGCTATAGCTAATGGAAGCTTTGAAATTTTTGGTTTCTATTACTTCATTTGCGAGAATTATCACGCGAGTCTGTGGAGCAGTCCAAAAAACTGTAAATTGTGCGCGATAAGAAAGCCATATAAATGCAGACCGATAAGATTGGGTGCCTAAGGCTATCGCTGTTGAATTGTGACAGCTGCCTAAGCTCAAAGAATTAGTTCAGTATTTGATTCATCAAATTTCGCTTTCATTGTGTGAGGTCAGAACAGACCAGAACCAGTATGTCACCGGACTCAAGTGGGCGTAGCCATGGTAAACAAATGTATTGACGCTCGAGTAGAGTCAATAATGCTCCAATAATGCTGGAATAACAAAACAATATGCTTCTACTATTCATTTCATTTCCGTTGCTTCCTTATGGTCAATTAATTATTGGCATATCACGAGCACATCATAATTAATTCATCCATCAGAAGTTATTAAAGGCATGCCTCGAGCTGTATGCAGCAATTGAAGTTCAAGGTCATTAACAACACTCGACCGAACCGAACACCCGACATCGCGCGCACTACCCACACATTGATATATTTTTGAAACTGACAGCCACACGCACAAATATATGTACAGAGTCACATGTATACTTGAGAGCTATAGATACGAATATAATTATATAGACGCGCTACGAGCCCCCTAGAATACAAATACAGAGAATGAGCGAAAATAAAATACTCTCGTTGGTTAGCAGTCGCATATTTTATGACATAATAATATCTATCAATCTAAAACGTATAAAACTTTTTCCTAAAATTTTTTTTATTATCTGCCGATGATATATTGACTCTTTTAATATGCTTATCTTCAACTTTCCGATACTAATAATATATATAATATATTATATTAAATATAAAATAATATTTAAAATTAAATAATATTGTTCTAATAGTCGTATACTTTATGATCTACTGATCAGTCTGTAAAGCATTAATAAGTTCATATTGCTATGACAACTCAACTGACACTTTCGATATTTATAGTACGATCGAAGTCTTTATCTATAGCAAAGCCCCCGGGTAGAGTATGGAAAACACTAGTTACACGCGCGTTGGCCGAGCATGAAGAGATTGTGAGCTCGAGTAGGTTCCATATCGCTGACTGAACCATTGGCATACAATAAAACACACACAGACACACACACAGATACATACACAAACTCAAATACTACCTAACAACTTGCTTGACTGATAAGTATTCGTAAACACGCTCCGTCTCTCTCGCATCAGTCTCTCGGCAAGATATGAGAATATTTCAAGTTTGCCAAAATAAAGAACGCCAACAACAACATCCGCACACTATGAGCACAGTTCTCGCCGACTTCCCCGCACCTTGCCCCTTGCTGTTTCCAACTGCAGAAGGGGTCTCTCGAGGGGTCTATGGCTGTGCCGTAGAAACGTGAGCTGCGCTGGTGTTGGTGAGAATTTGCTAGATTAATTAGTAGCCAGCGCGGGCTGCTTATGCCGCTTAGGGCAGCTCCAGGCACAGGCAAAAACAGTCGCACACTCGCCGCGTATTCGATAGAACGCCTTCGTTCCCGCTCTCCAAGACTACCTCGAACTCTACCGCTTACTCAGACATTTTTTTGGCTTTTTAGACTTTGCCATCTCAACGCGCAGCATGTCGTCGTGTGCAGCCAAACTTGTGACCGTTGCCGAGTCGCGTCGCTTTATGATCGACTGCTTCAAGGCCGTCAAGGTGCCGCAGGAGCACGCCGAGGCTCAGGCCGATCTGCTCGTGGCCGCCGATCACCGGGGACACTTCAGCCACGGCATGAACCGCCTGGAGATGTACATTAACGATCTGGCGATCAACTCCACGGATGGCTGCGCCGTGCCCGAAATAATCAAGGAGACTCCAGCCACTGCCTGGGTAGATGGACGCAACGGACTGGGCGCCGTTGTGGGCAACTACTGCATGGATCTGGCCATCAAGAAGGCCAAGACTGTGGGCGTTGGCTGGGTCTGTGCTAAGGGCTCCAATCACTACGGCATGGCTGGCTGGTATGCCATCCGGGCTATGGATCAGGGCTTGGTTGGCATGTCCATGACCAACACATCGCCTCTGATGGCGCCCACTGGCGCTAAGGAGGCTGCTCTGGGCACCAACCCGCTCTCGCTGGGAGCACCGGCAGCCAATGGAGACAAGTTCCTGCTGGACATGGCCACCACCGCAGTGGCTGTGGGAAAGATCGAGATCCAGCGCCGTAAGGGTGCTCCCCTGCCCGACGGTTGGGCACAGGATCCCGAGGGCAACGTCACCAACGATGCTGAGCTGGGCTTCACCACGGGTTGCCTGATGCCACTTGGCGGCTCGGAACTGACGTCTGGCTACAAGGGCTACGGCCTGGGCGCCATGGTGGATATTCTGTCCGGTGTGATGGCCGGCGCGAACTACTCCACCAAGGTTCGTAAGTGGACGCACGCGGGCGCCAACACAGCTGCCGATTTGGGCCAGGTCTTCATTGCGGTGGATCCCAATTGCTTTGCACCCAACTTCGAGGAACACATGAGTGACTTTAACGCACGTCTCCGCGGAGTTAAGCCGGTAAGGAAAATATAAAAATTGCAGCTCTCAAGAGTTTCCTCTAATAGTTCTCGAAATCCGCAGACCAATCCCGAGAAGCCCGTGCTGCTGGCTGGCGATAAGGAGCTGAACAACATGAAGGCCGTAGACGCAGCCGGTGGCATTCAGTATCTGGAGAATCAGCTGAACACTTGCGTGGCGCTGGCCGAGAAGCTGAAGATTCAACCACTGCAATTCATCTAGATGGAAGAAAGTGCCTAGCTCCGACTTCCTGCTAAAATCACGCCATAAGCTAAAGAAGAAGAAGAAGAGGAAGAAGTAGAAGAAGCTGCTGCATTTCACTTGACCAAAGGACTACGCTTAGTGCCTAAGTTAAAAACTTTTAAATCAAGCAATGTAATTAGCGAATTTGTTTAACGAAATTCGCAGTTCTAAATTCTAAATCAAAGGTATACTCCGATTTACAAACGGACTCACGCGACATATGATATTGATATTTTTTAGGGGCCAATAAATAGCTCCAAGGCTTTAAAACTCGAAGTACATTAGATGCATGTTTTTATCTCTGTACTTTTGTGGATATAAAACCCGGGTATATCTCCTGTCTAAACTGATCTAGTCTACTCTGTTTTAAGCTGGTGCCAAATTTTACCTCAAACTAATTTTCATATCATACAAAATATCTAGAGTCTAAGCTAATGAATAATGTATGAGGTTAAAGTATAGTGTAGAGTTGACTGAATTTTATTACATCAAGATCTGTCGAGAGAGACTAAGAGAGACTGTGAGATCAGAGAGAGAGAGAGAGAATTTTAATCTGAGGCTGAGTGAAGATAAGGTAATTTGTTAGGCTCTAAGCCCTGCACAGATGCGTCTCAGGCAGAACCGAAAACAGTCGCAATTTCGCTGCGCATCCCATCGAACATCAAAAGTATCTACTCTACTGTATCGGGTATTTTATTGCGGTGTGAACTGTGTCATTTCGAAAACGAAGTATGTCGTCGGGTGCTGAGAAACTTGTCGCCGTTGCGGAAGCACGTCGCTTTATGATCGACTGCTTCAGGGCTGTCAGCGTACCGCAGGCTCACGCCGAGGCGCAGGCCGATGTGCTCGTGGCCGCCGATCAACGGGGACATTTCAGCCACGGCATGAATCGCCTGGAATGGTACATTGGCGACCTTTCCACGAATGCTACGGATGGCATCGCCGAGCCGAAAATACTTAAGGAAACGCCGGCGACTGCCTGGGTGGATGGGTGCAATGGAATGGGCGCCGTCGTTGGCAACTACTGCATGGATCTGGCCATTAAGAAGGCCAAGACTGTGGGCCTAGGCTGGGTCTGTGCCAAGGGCTCCAATCACTATGGCATAGCCGGCTGGTATGCCCTGAGAGCAATGCAGCAGGGCCTGGTTGGCATGTCCATGACGAATACCTCGCCACTGATGGCGCCCACAGGTGCCAAGGAGGCTGCACTGGGCACCAATCCGCTCGCAGTAGGCGCAACTGCTGCCAATGGTGATCAGTTCCTGCTCGACATGGCCACCACGGCGGTGGCTGCCGGCAAGATCGAGATACAGCGTCGCAAGGGTGCTCCGCTGCCCGACGGTTGGGCACAGGATCCCGAGGGCAATGTTACTAATGATGCAGATCTCGGTTTCTTCACGGGTTGCTTGATACCGTTAGGCGGCACAGAGTTGACGTCAGGCTATAAGGGTTTTGGCCTGGGGGCCGTGGTGGATATTATGTCGGGTGTAATGTCCGGAGCGGATTACTCTACCAAGGTGCGAGTGTGGTCGAAGGTAGATGCCAGTTCACCCGCCAATTTGGGACAAGTCTTCATTGCGGTTGATCCCAATTGCTTCGCACCCAACTTCGAAGAGCGCCTGTGTGATTTCAACTCGCGCATACGAGGTGCAAAGCGGGTAAGTCTGATTATCGACTGCATATTTTCAGATACCTAATCTTTCTTATGCTACAAGACCGATTCCGAGAAGCCTGTGCTGTTGGCTGGCGACAAGGAGCTAAACAACATGAAGGCAGTAGACGCAGCCGGCGGCATTCAGTATCTGGAGAATCAGCTGAAGACCTGCGCTGCGCTGGCGAAGAAGCTGAAGGTTCCTCCCCCACGATTTACTTAATAGACGAACGTTATGCCCATTTTCAGCGAATTTATATAACGAATTTCTGGATTAACATTTGAGTATCCTACGGCTTACACACAGACTCATTTAACATATGATATTGATATTTTTGGGGGACAAGTAAAGAGTTCAAAGGTGTTTTAAGCTGGGAGTACCTGAGATTTTTGTTTCCAATTGCTGGATATATGGCTAAAGCGTTGAGTATATCAAACTGATTTATCCCGAAACGTGTTCGCAGTAAACCTCTTCTTGTTACTACGACGAGGGTCAACACGCGCGTCCATGACCATGGACTTGATGATACTTGCTGCCTGTCTGCGGCCATCGATGCCCGCCGTGATGGACTCCTTCTTGGTGCGCAGCTTGAAGTGACGACACGGTGTATCGAAGAGGAATTGAGTCGGCTGCTCACATGAACTGACGGTCATGGCGGAGCGCAGCTCTTCTTCGTTCTCGGTCTTGGACATGGATTTGATGAAGTCAATGTAGCGTTGGTTCTCGTCCGTCAGGCGATGCTTCTCCTCAAGCAACAACAGGTTCTGGGCCTGCGCCGTGGCTTGTTGGCGCCAGAAGTTCCTCATGTTATTGTTCAATTGCATCAGCTCTGCTTCGGTGATGTCCACGTGCTTGGTCAAGTCGAGTGTCTGCAGGGTGAAGTTGTCGTCGATTTGACCTACATCGACGGGATCGACCACCTCGCCACCAATGATGATCTTCTCCGATTCTGTCTGCAGTTTGCGGCAGGTGATCGACAGGGCTAGCAGCAGTTCGCCGCTCTTGACGATCTTCTCAAATTTCTAGGGCGGTAGAATTGATATTAGTGGTATGACAAGATGGGTATATCAGTTCCCTACCTTGGTCAGCTCGTAGCACTCGGTGCTGAGTATGCGCAGCTTCTCGTGAGTCGTAATGCGATCCACGTGCATGCGGTCCTCGATCTTCTTGCGCACATTGGCAAAGTACTCGAACTCCAGCTTGAGATCATTGATATTCGCATTGTTCTCCGTCTCCACGCGCAGTATGTCGCGCTGTAGATCGTTCTGTATGCCAATGAACTTCATCTCCTCGGCATCCAGTTTCCTGGTCTCCTCCACGAAGGCCTGCTGGCGCTCAGTCAGCGATCGGATGCGCTCGTACTTGTGCGCATCGAGTTCGGTGTTGTGCAGCGAATCTACGAACTCGTTAAGCTGGCGCTGCATCTCGACCATCTTGTTGACCACCTGATCCCGGATCTTGAAGCGCATCTCGATGTCCTTGTTGACGTAGTGATCGCACTGCTCCAGATAGATCTGATAGTCGAGCTTCAGCTGATCGCGTGTGAAGAGATTGGAGGCGTGGATGATGTTCTCGCAGTTCGTGTGCATGGCCTCCACTTCCTCGGTGCGAATCTGCACCTCATCGTAGAATTCCCTGAGCAGATCCTCGGCCTGACGCTCGTACATGCGCTTGCCGCCCTCGAGCATGGCGTGATAGCAGTCTGTAATGTGATCGATCAGCTCGATCGTCTTGGAGAAGCTGCGCGAGTGCTGCTCCTGTGTTTGCTCCATGTCGTCGAGCAGCATCTTAATGCGATCGTTCTTGCGCTCGATTATCACTTCGGCTCGCTCGCCCCATTCCACGATCTCCTGGCGCAGCTCGATCAGTTTGATCTCCTCGGCTATGGCGTTCCACTCCTCCATGCCGCGCAGCTCCATGCGCTTGCCCAGCTCCAGCTCGACTTTCAGCGCATGCTATGGGGCAGGATTAGGAATTCTAGATCAAGGATTATATTACATCCTGTTCGCCACTTACACGCATAACCATCTTCTGCTCCTCGATTTTCTTAAGACGCTTCGCCTCCTTCTTCTCCGCCTTCTTCTCGGCTTTGGTCTTCTTCGGCGGCACCTCCGCCTCCTTGTTCAGCTCATCCTCCAGATAGGTGTCCGTTATACGAGTTATGCGTATTTCCGGCACGGTAATCGACGGTGTCGCCATTTTGTTTGCTTCTGTTATAAGAAATATTGGGTTTTAGTTTCGGTTTTGAATTCCGTTCGTTTCGAGCCGCTTTACAGCTTGTTTGTATGTGTGGGGATTCCTATTGAATGCCGTTACAAGGCTCACTGCGAGCTTATTCAAATGCTGCTGCGTCGTTAGCCAACACTGGCTCGAAAGCTCGCCTCGCTCCCACACAGCATCTGCGGCGCAGCCAAGCCGTGCGACTCTTGCGTCGGCCAAGTTAGTAGACGTCCAAAGCTTGCCACGCGCGGTTGTTCAGCTTGTTGCAGCGGCACGAAGAGTGCGGAGCGTGGAGCGAGTTCAAACCAGAAATCCTGCCACTAACGGCACGCCGCTCTCCCGCTCTCTCTCTGTCTGTGTGTACGTTGCGTGTGTGTGTGTTGTATTTTTTTTCCGGCTGCGCCTGGTAAACAAAAATAACTTTGCTTGTTGTGACTGGGCGTGTGTGTGTGTGTGCATGCGTGTATTGCGCTGGTGGTGGTTAGCAACCCCCAGCAGGAGCTGGAGCAGCACCGAAAACAACTACAAGGCTCGAGTGGCAAGGGCAAGTCGCGCAAAGTTTTCGGGGTTGCAGACAGTTGGCAAACAAGCTGCGAATTCCTCTTTAAATGCCCATAAATATTCGACAGGAATAAAAACAGAAAATATATACCTTTGGCGCATACAATATGAGCGATGCAGGCGGACCCAATGGCGGCTACCAGAAGCTGCCGCCCGGCTGGGACTGCAAATACGATCAGGCAACGGGCAACTGGTAAGCCTGCACGAAAAGTGTCATAAATATTTATGCATGCAACTGCAACAACACAGAGCAACGTGACGGGCGTAGAAATGTTGCATGCATAGAGTGAGCGGAATTTACAATGTAGGTACAGTGGGAGTGGGTGGGAACAGTCAACTCGAACTCGAGTACGTACCGTGTACAGTTTACAATGTGCGGACGCAATTTTCATTGCATGCTTTTAGGCGGCGCCGGATTTAGCGCTGTGTGAGAGAATGCTATGGTAACGCGAGCGAGAAATTGATTGTGACGTACCGCGGCATGTTAAATGTCAAGTGTGTTGAATGAACTCTTTCTAAATCACGATAATATTCCACCATAGGCATGGCAATTACAACGTCAGCTATAATGGTGTGCAGGCATGTGATGAAAACTCTCAGCTCGAGCGCCATGGCTTAGCATACTTTCGGGCGGCGCTCGAAATAAATCAGCGGACTGTAATAGAGTTCCTAGAATATATATATTAAATTCATTATTACAGCTATTATCGAGGTTGAGGAATATCTAAAAGTAGTTCTTTTGTTGAGTCAGTGTTTTTGACTTTAGTATAAATGGTTAAAAATATAAATAGTAGCCTGAAAAGCTATGCTTAGGCTTGTAAAATTCATTTTGGCGATAACTTCTTTGTTCTCTGCCCAATTGGCTTGTTCTTGGCAGTGAATATTAATATTATAGTTAGCTACATGTACGCCAAATGATAATGTAATAACTTGCAGAGTTTAGCTAATATTCGACTTTAAAATTTAGAGCATTGATTTTCGTAGCACGCTAGTGAAACACTCAAAGTCTGAAATAAGCTTGAGCTGCGTATGCTATGCAGGAATCTTCTTGCGAAATTTGGTGTTTTTAGCTCTAGTAATAGCAGAGCTCTGCTAGTTTATACATATGGACAGACAGGCATTTTCACCCGAAGAGTTCTGAGTGTTTACTATGCACGTAGCAGCAGTGTTTTATGATAATCGCAAGAATTACGATTAGCTAGGCAAACGTTTTATGACTGAAAATTCAAGCTGAGCTCTCCTAGTGACTTTAATGTGCTTCGTTATGCCTGTAACCTGCTCAACTTGAGGCTGAGCAAGTGCCCCGCTGGCTGAATTGCCCCATTTCGACGCATAAATTGTGTCACTTCCTCGTCATGCACGGCTCCTCGCTGTCAGTTGTTGCCCTGGCGCTGTGTGCAATTAGACAGGCACTGTCATACGTTACACTCAAGTGGCCACTTGCTGTGAGACTCGTCCTCGTCCTGCTCCAGCCGCAGCAATCACAGCCAAGATGAACTGTCAAATGTGATGATGCCTGACGTCTGTCTTTTGCCAGCTACTTGGCACGTGTCGCTGTTTAGGGGCAGAGCGGCTCGTCTACCCTTTACCTACCTGCTGAGAAATTCACCACCCACCAGACAGGCAGGCAGACAGACAGACAGACAGCCTGTCCAGCCAGCCGTGGCAGTCATCTCGCAGAATCAACCCTTGCGCACGGCGGGAGCTTTCAGTGGGGGAGTGCGTGAGAATGAGGCAAATGGGGGTCCGTTTTATGGCCTTTGATTTGCACTTTTATGATGCAACCCAACCCCAATTGGCTGGGGCCCCGTTTCCGGTCCCTTCCCATCACCATAATGTGATTCGTGTCGTTGCAGCTATTACATAAACTATCTGACCAAGGCCATGCAGCTGGAGGATCCGCGTGGCGGACGCAGCTACAAGCAGTTGCAGAACGAACGCTGCTCGACGGAGTCGATTGCGCTGCAGGTGAGTTTTCATCGTTGTTTCCTATAATAAGATTATGGTATACCTACTACTCCCCCCCTTGCAGCACTTGCCACAGAGCTCGAACTCGCACCACAGCTCGCCCTTCCACGTTGTGCATCCCAGCAACAATTTAACGGCCGTGCGTGCTTTCCAGGAACGCGAGCGCCAGCAGCCCGCACTGCATAATCTCTCGACCAGTCCGCTGCTCTCGGCCTCCTCGCGCGGCCAACTGGTAAGCTATAGAGAGGGGAATTATTTTTTTTTTTAACTGAGTTTTCAGCCTTGCACGCTAAACTGATTTTCATTGCTCTTTACCTCTCTCTCTCTCTCTCTCCGCTCGCACAGGAAATGTCCTCGCCGCTGCCCTTGCAGCGCGCGCGCTTGTCCTCGAACCTGTCGCGCCGCTCCACCATCCAGGAGACCTCGTTCACGCATCCAATCGATACGCACGCCGTGGTTACCAAGATACAGAACATGTTTCCCACCGCCGACGAGAACCACATACGCCTGCTGCTGAAACGGTAAGTGGCAGCTGCAGCCAACCCCCCGCCCACACTTTCCGCTAATCTCTCTGTCTTCTCACACGCTGCCGCTTGATGCACCTGCTCACAAACTCACACACACTAACACACTAAATACTATTGCCGTATTGCTTATTAATATAAATTGCAAACAAAAAAAAATACATTTCAATAATAAAATAAAATAAAACAAAAATAATCAAATTAAATTAAATAAAATAAAATACAATAAAAACAATATTAAATTAAAATAAAACCAAAAATAATAAATAAAATATATAAAAAACATATTAAAATTTAATAATATAAAATAAAAATAAAACAAATATATTAATTAAAATAAAATATAATACACTCACTTTCACCCATACTAACGCCTACTAATCGAAATTGCCACGGCGCAGCTACTACAATCGCGAGGCCGTCGTCATCAGTGCGCTGCAGGTGGAGAAGCATCCGGTGACGATGCCCGGCCCCTTTGTGACGCCGCCCGCCCAGCGGCATCTGTTCCACAGCAATTCTGCTTTCTATATGACACCACCGGCGCGCCGCCCGGACATGGGCGCTAGCCGCGTCACAGTCACATCGCGTACGGCCAGTCCCCTGCCCGGCGGCCGCTTCGGTAGTCTCATGAGCATGCAAAGTGGCGGACCCGCAGCAGGAGTTGCAACTGCAACTGCTCCAACTGGAACTCAGCTGAGCGCTGTGCCGGCCGCGCTGCACGGCTCGCCCCAGTGGCGCAGCTCGCCCAAGCCGCACTCGTCGCCCAAAATGAAACTGAGGTGCGCCGCCCGAGATCCGATTTCAGATACATGCGATAAAGCAAGCAATCAGCTAATGGCAGGCAACACAGCGCTGTCAAGGCTCAAGTGCTGCTCAGTTGCTCAGTCGCTGTGCTGCTTTGACTGTAGTTAGGCCAGCTTGTCTTCTCTCTCTCTCTTTGTGTCTCTTTCTCACTCTCGCTTATGCAAGTACTCAAGCTTGGCCTACCTTCCCGCAGATACATGAAGAACATCTTCCCCAAGGCGGACGAGATGCTGCTGCTGGACACGCTGGCCAATGCGGACAACAACGTGCAGTTCGCCTCGGAGAAGCTCATCTCGCTGGGCTACAGCAAGCGCGACGTGCAGCCGCCGCACAGGCCCAACAATCGCCCGCCGCAGCTGGACCAGGAGCGCGACGGAGCGGCAGCGGGCAGCGAGCTGGGCGTACAGCATATACCGCTGCGGCCCAAGGAATACTCCGCCGCCGAGAAGGCCGACAGTAAGCTGAAGCAAAGGCTTCTTTGGGTAGCTTCGAGCTTCACTCACGCTACTTCCCCTTGCAGTGGAGTCGCTGCTCAAGCAGAAGTATCCGCAGATAGCGGAGCGCATCATACTCATGGCCCTGGAGTCGGTGAACTATGCCGAGGATCGCGCCACACAGATACTGCAGATAGTGCAGGACGAGGACGAGCAGCGCAGCAAGAAGCATGCGCTGGCAACAGCGGCGATTCCGCGCGAGAACAGCAGGCACGCGCTGACGGAGCAGGTGGACGGCGGAGCTGCTCCGCACAGGTGCGTATGTGCTGCAGGCCTTAGCTTCTGTTCTGGCTTAATCCCCCACGCCAGTTGCTTCCCTCTGCCTACTTCCGCTGCCTTTTATCAGTTTTGTTAATCGACTGCCAATTCTCTCTGTGAACCTTTGTTGCTGCCTCGACACACACACACGCACACACAATGACACACCTTTGCTTGCTTGCTACGCCCACCTCATCATCATCATCGTCATTATCATCCATGACAGCAGCAGCAGCAAACCCCACAAGCAACATCGCCATTTGCCATCCATCAATGTCACCACGCCCACCACGGCCACCACGCAGATACTGCTCAGCAACACGCCCACGCGGGAGCAGCAGCAGCAGGCGGAGGAGAAGGAGGAGGAGCAGCAGCAGCAAGAGCTGCCGTCCAAGCCGTGTGCGCCGGCAACAGTTTCACCCATTTCCAGTGCATCCTCGCACTCATATGCCTCACCCGCACAGTCACCCACGCGCCAGTGCTACGAGCGCCTCACCACCAAGAGCATCCTCGCACGCTCATCCTGCAGCAACAGCCAAAACCACAACAACGCGAACAACTACAGCATTAGCGGCTATTTGCATGGCTCGGCGAGCAGCGCTACGAGCAGCTACTCCTCCTACTCGACATCCATGACGTCCTCCTCGCTGGCCAGCTCCATCACCAAGGTCATCGAGAGTCGCGCGCGCGCCAAGAGCGGCTCACTGAAGTATGCCCATTAGCCCGTTAAACGCATGCCTACAACTTTTCCCCTCTCTCTCTCTCTCTATCTGCACGTCTTCCAGCTTAGATCTTGAGTTCGCTCCGAGCATGCCTCCAGCCTCGTTGCCCTGCTCCCTTCCAACTAATCCATTTGCATGCCTTTTGTCGCCCGCAGGCAGCGCCAGCACTCGTCGCAGCTGGAGCACGCGCACAATGCGGAGTCCGGCGAGTTCCAGTCGCTCATCGAGCGCATGGCCACGCTGGGACCCAACTCGCAGCTCATCAAGGGCGCCGACGAGCATCTGCTGCTGTAAGTCTCTGCAGGAGTTCCATTTGGAATCCCGACTCAATGCCTCTGTCTTCTTTCAGTGCGGACTACGTCACCTGGAACGGGCCCAATACTGCGCTCAGCTCGAAGCAGCCGGCGCAGGGACCGGACGCCACTCTGCTCGCCGGGGAGCGCTGCTACAAGCCGAGCGGACGCAACGAGCAGCTGTGCAAGGGCGCCAAGAAGGAGCTGGCCAAGGGCAGCATCTATGCGCGGGGCAAGGGCGCCAACATCAAGTGCAACTAGGCACGGGACGAGCCCACGACGAGTGCCAAAACAGATCCAGACGCGACTCTTCTCTATAGCCTTTGCTCTAAGTGTTCCATTACTGAAGACTCTCACTCCTCCTCTATGTATTCCATCCAAACTCTAATGTATCAACCACTTTTCTATGCAGCTTGAAATATATATGTGTATGTGTGTATATCGATATTTAGAACTAAAGCACTAACTTAGCAAAAGCATGAGGATTAGGCGAGCATCTCTCGGCTCACACCTCGTCCTCGTTGAGCAGCATGTTGGGTATGC
The DNA here is from genome assembly GCA_035046045.1 of Zaprionus bogoriensis. Lineage (NCBI taxonomy): Eukaryota > Metazoa > Arthropoda > Insecta > Diptera > Drosophilidae > Zaprionus > Zaprionus bogoriensis. Next base: position 1,294,033 of record JAWNOI010000192.1, on the reverse strand, counting down.
CCTCGGTGATGGGGAAGATGCGTCCCGTCTCGGGGCACTCGAGCTGGCCCTCGAGCACGTCGATCTCGAAGAGCAGGTGGTGCAGCTTCTGCAGCAGCAGCTCGTTCTCGCCTATGTTCTCCGGCTGCGTGGCGGGAATGTCGTCAGCGAGCTCCGCCTGCAGCAGCGTTGCACATAAAGAGATTAAGGGATTTTCTATTTGTCATGGTAGCAGGCACTACTCACCACCTGCGCCGCACCGTACACGGCTGCCCAGTCCAACTTGGGCAGCAGTCGCTCTATGAACACCGGATTAAACTCGCTCTCCACCACGTCCTTTTTGCTTATCTGCGGATTTGGGTGCGACTCACATGAAAGAATCAATACGAAGGCGGGCGCAACTCACCGTCAGTTTGAGCGGGTAGCCAACCTTGACACCCTTGATGGCCATCGATGTGAGGAAATTGTATGTGCTGAGTTTCATTGTGTAGCCTTGATAATTGCAACTTTTAACACTTAATTGTAGTTTTTAAACGAAAACAAATGCGGCTTCAAACGCACGTTTTTGGCATTCACAGCGAAACGTGTGCACAACAGCTGTTGTCTAATAGGAATGCAAGGAGTCTATCGACATATCAACCAAATAATCGAAACCAAAAACTTATCGGCTGTTATTGTAGCTATCATTTGCTTGTTTATTTTCCAATTTAAACGAGATTAACTCAAAATCAATTAGCGATATTATTATTGCTCATGATAATAATGTTTTCCATGTAAATTTTCATTTATTATTTAAAAAAAAAAAATGCAAATTTATCTGCTTTCTGTTAATAACAGCTGAGCGAAATGTTAATTGCGCGCCGCTGTTAAAGCCAGTGTGACCAGCGCGCCCAACAGCGAACGAGCAATAAGAGCAACACAACAACTGCTGCAATTTATTTACTTTTTAAACTAATTTAAATGTGCACAAAGTGTAATTAGAGCTGCAAACATTGTCAATTAGTATAATAAACGCGTAAAGTACAAAAATGGAGGATATATTCCACTGGTGCCGCGAGGGCAACTCAATTCAAGTGCGCCTCTGGCTGGACGAGACCGAGCACGACATGAATTTGGGGTAAAATCAAGTGAAAACGCGTTAAAAGCATTTAGAATTATTAACAACAATAACAAGAAAGACAGCTGGAGTACAATTATGTTGCTGCAATGGCTATTTGCTGCTGCTATTGGCTGAAATCAATTCAATTGGAATGTGTCGACGAGTGACGTCATGATTTATTCTTGTGTTGTGTAAACAATGTGCACGCATACAACGACACTGACTGTGCGTCTGCTCTCTCTCACGCCCTCTCTCTCTCTCTCTCGCGCAGCGATGATCATGGTTTCAGCCCACTTCACTGGGTCGCCAAGGAGGGGCATGCCAAGCTCGTGGAGACGCTGCTGCAGCGCGGCGCACGCGTCAATGCGACGAACATGGGCGACGACATACCGCTGCATCTGGCCGCCGCCCACGGACATCGCGATGTGGTGCAGATGGTGAGTGTCGGCTGCAGTGGGAGTATATCATGATGCTATCTCATTATCATTATCATCAATTGTTTAGCTGCTGCGCGAGCGCTCCGATGTGAATGCCGTGAACGAGCACGGCAACACGCCGCTGCACTACGCCTGCTTCTGGGGCTACGATCTGATCTGCGAGGATCTGCTGAATGCCGGCGCTTTGGTGAGCATTGCCAACAAGGACGGCCACACGCCCGTGGACAAGGCCAAGCCCAGTCTGGGCAAGCGCATGCAGGAGCTGGCCGAGAAGAGCGGCCAGGAGCTGAAGGTCATCAGCTTCAAGGATCAGAGCTGGCTGGGCATGAAGACGCGCTCGCGCGACGCCACGCTGTCGCGCTTCAAGGGCATCAGCATGGGCGATCTGGATCTGCACACCAAGGTGGCGGTGACGCCCTCCGGCGAGACGTGGCGCGGACGCTGGCAGAAGAACGATGTTATCGCCAAGGTGGGCGTAACGCAGCAAAACGCCAGTTTGCCTCGTCTGAACTAATGATAATACTCTTGGTTCGCCAACAGATTCTCGCCGTGCGGCAGTGCACGTCGCGTATATCGCGTGACTTCAACGAGGAGTTCCCCAAGCTGCGCATCTTCTCGCATCCCAACATCTTGCCCATCATCGGTGCCTGCAACTCGCCGCCCAATCTGGTGGTCATTAGTCAGGTGAGTGTGTCTGGCGCGTCTATGTTGCATATCATAATTATGGCACCTTCTGCAGTTCATGCCGCGCTCGTCGCTCTTCAATCTGTTGCACGGCGCCTCGGGTGTCGTCGTGGACACCAGTCAAGCGGTACACTTCGCCCTGGACGTGGCGCGCGGCATGGCCTTCCTGCACTCGCTGGAGCGCATTATACCGACATATCATCTGAACAGTCATCACGTCATGATCGATGACGATCTGACGGCACGCATCAACATGGGCGACGCGAAGTTCTCGTTCCAGGAGAAGGGACGCATCTACCAGCCGGCCTGGATGTCGCCGGAGGCGCTGCAGCGCAAGCCGGCGGATCGTAACTGGGAGGCATCGGACATGTGGAGCTTTGCGGTGCTCATCTGGGAGCTGACCACGCGCGAGGTGCCGTTCGCTGAGTGGTCGCCCATGGAGTGCGGCATGAAGATCGCGCTGGAGGGACTGCGCGTCAAGATACCGCCGGGCACGTCGTCGCACATGGCCAAGCTCATATCGATCTGCATGAACGAGGATCCCGGCAAGCGGCCCAAGTTCGACATGGTCGTGCCGATTCTGGAGAAGATGAAGCGCTAGGACCGAGCTTGAGCTTGGAGATGGATGGAGGAGTAGCGCTCCCGCGTCGTGTTTGCCAACTAATTGTAATTGTAATTAATGAATTTCGACTTTGTGTTAATCTACTGAAACTGAAACTGAACCTAACCGCATCTAACAGATACCGGAAGTGCCTTAAATCTGTCAGCAAAAGCTTTCAAAGTTTTCATTTCGTGTTCTCTCTCTTTCTCTCTCTGTGCCCCATTGTTGTTCTTACGAATTTTGACCTGATGCCTGCACGGTGCTCGACTTCGTATACCTTTTAAGTTCAATTATACACGCAGTTAACAGTTAAGCTCTTAAACTACGTATTTATACAGCATATATATTTGTTACTAATGATTAAACGAACGATTTGTGTACCTAAAACGTGAAGTATTTCAAAGCTCTGCACTGCAAGGCAGCGGGAGCTTTCGTCTGGCGTCTTGCGTGTGTGTGTGTGTGCTGCGGGCAGTGAGCGTGAGCAAAACGGCCCTGACCTGATTTCCATTATGTGCACGCGATGCTGCAGCGCGTGGGCAGAGCGCAAGCAGCAGGCAGTGCGCTGAGAGAGCGCCGGCGTGAGAGCGCAGTCAGCAGAGAGCGCAGAGAGAGGGAGAGAAAGCGTTTGAGAGAGCGCGCGAGCTGTGTGCATTTATTAAATGCACGCAGCTAATTTTTCAGTTGAAGTTAAAAACTTTAAAAATATTTATTTTATTATATTTAATTTAATAAATATTTTAATTTAATAAATATTTTTGTTAATATTTAATTTGCGCTCTTTTGTTTTATTTTGTAGCGTGCGCTCTTTATTGCAGGCTGCCATTTGCATTTGCCGCTCTCTCGCTGAGAGCGCAGTGTCGGCTTGACGCTTTGGCTCTCTGTTTATGTTTTTGCGGCTTCGTTATGTATTTGGGGCCGCTGTTGTTGTTGTTGTTGTTGCTCCGGCGAGCTTACACCATGTGATTGTTTTGCCTGCTCGCTCTCCGTTCAGCGGCACATCCTGCGACTGCGAGCGTATGTCTGTGTGTGTGTGTCTGTGTGTATCTGTGTGCTGCAGCTTTAAAAACTTTTGCTGCATTTTGTTGTCGTCGCTGTCGTCGTGCTTTTCGGCCCAGAGGCTGGTCGCTCGGTCTCGGTCTCCAAGCAGCAGCAGCAGCAGCAGCAGCGGCGACGGCGACGGCAGTGGGCAGCAGCACTGCAGTGTCCAAAAGCCGATTTACAGTTTTATATGCCAGTTATGAGTGCAACCAACAAACGGCGACAGCGACAGCGACAGCACTTCCGCAATGGCGAACTCGACGAACAGAATCGCATACTCAACGCACACTAGTGAACTAGTTGAAGCTGCTAACTAAGCTGGCTAATTAACTAAAATCGGAAAAACAATAAAGCTGCCAAGTGAAAGCTTCGATGCGACGAAAATTCGGCGAAGTGAAAAATTGCATGGCATCTTTTAGGCGCAGCGCATAAACTGAAACTAAAACCGAAGCGGCACTGTGTTCTTGTTGTTGTTGTTGTAGTAGTAGTAGTAGTTGTTGTTGTTGTTGTTCTGTGGTGCACAAGCAGCAGCTGCTTAAATGTATTTTTGTGCTTGCACTCAACAACGGCCAGCCCCCGCGAGGGCCGGCAATCCATGGAGTATTCAAACTCAAAGCGTTTGAATCATAACGAGCAGCAGCAGCAGCACGAGCAGCAAACCAGGTTAGTGTTAAGCTAACTATATTTTAATATATATTTATATATATATTTTATTTATATATAATCCTAAATTTATATAAATTTATATTTATTTTTATATGTATTTCTATTTATTTTTATATGTATTTTTAGTTATTTTTATATGTATTTATATATATTTGTATATGTATTTATATTTATTACTATATATACTTTTATTTGTTTTTATATGTATTTATTTTTATTTCTATATATATTTATTTACAGTTGTGCCCCATTTTTATGGCCACACCTGCTTTCGCTTTTTTTATTTGCCTCTGTTTTTTAATTAAGCCAACAATTGGCGAGGCGCGTGCCGCGAGTGCCGCCTCCCATGTGCCCTTTGTGTCGCATAATTCGCAAAACAACAACAAAAACAACAACAAGAAGAACAACAGCAGCAAGCGTATGCAACTTTTCAGCAGCATCCAGGAGCGACTGCAGTTGCTCCCTCTGCCACGCCGCCGCTTCCTCCTACTCATCAAGCAGTAGGCCGCCGAGTGAGCCACTAACCTACTTCCTGCCCCCGGCACATGCCACACAAAAGCCGAAGCAACTTTCGCTCTGTTGCAATTGCTACCGCTGCCGCTGCTGCGTCTGCCGCTGCTGCTGCTGCTGCAGTTGTTGTTATTGTTGCTTTGTTTGCTGCCATGCCACGCCCACGCGATGTGGCTGGGTGTTGATGAGTGCAAATGTGTAAATGACATGGAGCAAGTGGCGGCAGGAGGCGACGAATCAAATCAAATGATGAGATGCAGCTCAGTTGTGCGCTCGTTTCCCTTTCCTCTCCATGCATAAATCAAAAGTTCAATTTTCTACAGAGCACAGCAAATACTCACATGTAGGCAGACAAACACACACACCAAACAGACACACACATACATGGCCATATGGGGGGATTGTAGGCACATGGCCGGGCGGCTTCTTGGCAGCAGCTAAAACGCCACATGGGCAAATATTTCACTTTCAGCTCTCGAGCAGCGCATCGAAAAGCGAAAATATTGTGACAACATGCACAACAACAATAACAACAACAACAACGCCGAGAAGAAGAAGAAGAGCAACAACAACAACAGTGGCAGCAACTACAATCTGTGTTTCGAGTGCTTGTTGGGATGCTGCACTTGTGTGAAGTGCATAACAACGTGGAAATATTGTAAAAGCAAACTACAACTTAGACCGGAGAGCGAGCAAGACAAAGAGAGAGAGAAAGAGAGAAACAGCATCAGTTGGAGATAGATAGAGAGAGAGACAGGCATCGGGCTACAAGGAGCACACAAATAGGCAGGCCACAGGGTGGTGGTAGCAGGGTGGTTGAGGGCAGAAGGGGAGCCTGCTGCTGTTCGGGCAAGAAATTCCAAATGCCTGCGCAGCGAGGGCAAAGGAAAATGCAATAAAGCTCAGTAGAGGCGCATAGCACATCAAACACGGAGCAGGCAACATGCAGCAGGGCATGTGCGATATGGGAAATGGGATGTGCTACATGGGGAAACTGCTGGAGTTGCAAGACACACACATGCACACATAGAGAGAGAAGTGAACGATGCGATGACTGCGTCCTGCAAGATTCGCATGCAAAGTTTGTATTGATTTTTAAAGTGCGCTATGAGCTGTAAGTGCCTAGCAGTGGGGTATGCACGACTACAGTAAAATTAAATCAATGCAGAAAATGTAGCTTATAATAATAATGAGCAAGAAATTGAGTAAATAATAATTAAAATTGCAAAGGGTATTGACTAGTCGAGACTGCAGAGAGTAACTGCGAAAGTACTTGACAAAGAAATATTTCAAACAGGGTATAGCCGCAGCTGCAGCTGCTGCAACAGCTCTTAATGCGGTGCAAGATTAAGCTTGACTAAGCGAAAATATATTGCATAGCCTAAAAGCAAAATCTTACACTTTACAGGGTATTTCCTAGTCGCCACTGAAGTTGCAAAACTTATTTTACTGCAAAGACTTATAAATATTTTTTTAGGCAGAAATTGCATAGCATTTAAGAGAGATCTGCCATTGTACAGGGTATTCCCTAGTCGAAACGACAGCTGATATGCCTGCTTTGACTGCGGCGCCTGCAAAGGATGCCGCACAGCCAGTTGGTTTGTGGTTGCCTAGGGTATACACTGCACTGCACTGCACTGCGTGTGAGTAATGCACAGGGAAAAGGCGACCACAGTGCGTATGAGTAATGCAGAGCGAAGCTAAAAGGCGACCACACTGCGTATGTGTTATGGGAGCGTGTGCATTAGACTTGAGACGCGAGAGTTTAAGGTGAATTAAAGCAAATGCTGAGAATTTCGACGGGCCTGACGTGGCCTAAGCTGCAACTAATGAGTGTTAAATGCTTATCAGCGCCCTACAGTAGCCCTCACCCTCAACCTCCCCGCCCTGCCGCTAGAAATTTATTGCCTGCCTTTACAGTCTGCGCTATCGATCAAAGTGCTCGCCGGCAACGTTAACTGCACGCCCTGCCTGCCTGCCTGGCTGCCTCCCTGCTTGCCCTACTGCCGGCAGCTCCTTCTCTTTCTTCTCGTTGATATTCAATAAATTCTGCACTGGACTGCCGGGAAAATGGCCAATTACGTGCTATAATGAGCTAAGAAGTGTGCCAGAGAGAGATTGGGGTTGTGGCTGGGGTTGGCTGGGGCTTCAGCTTGGGGTTGGTTAGGGATAGCTTGAAGCAGCTTGTCGGTTGCCGGCTGTCGGTCGCGCTGCTCGACTGCACTCAACGTGAATGGCCATTTTTCCAAACAATTACGTGGCCTGCCAAGGGGCTGCGGGTTAAGCCCAAGACAATTGCCCGACGATAATCATTTTAGTTGCCGTAGAGCCTTGAGCGGAGCGAGTTGGGTGAAAGGATTAATTGCACTGCGATATGCTCTGGCATTGACAATGAAATTCGAAGTTATAAATAAACAGCGTTTCTTCTTCCTCTTCTCTTTTATTTTCTCCTTGCAGCTTTACAATTGGCGCTTATTTTCGCAACACTGACACGCCCACCGCCTGCAGCGAAGCAGCGACAAGCACTGCAGCGACTTCGATTGGCAGCCAGCGTTGCCTCAATACGCCACCCACAACGCCCAGCAGTCCGCTGCGAGAGCCGCCGCAGAGCCCCTCGGATGGGCACACCTCATCGCTGAGCTCGCATTCCGTTTCCAGTGACATCTTGTTGGGTAAGTGTGCACTCGTTTGAGTTGGTATAGGGGCAGTGAACGACGAGCAGATGCTCTGTAATGTGGCTGATATGTCAGCTGTTTACAAGTTTATTTGGCAATTTGCCAGAATATTAAATGATAAATGAATTTAAATGGAATTTTGCTTGGCATCTAATATACCCTGTTGTCTCACGAGATAGGGTATGTACATATAAGCTTTACCTCAATAGGTTGAGCAGACAATCATATGAATAGCTCTTCAAATAATACTTTTAAAATAATATAAGTTCCTTTTCTCTGAAACCAAACACACCCTCTTGTCTTCTCAAAAATACAGGGTAGTTAAAACTTTGTGTGGTTTAGTTTATTAAGTAAATTTTAAATATATCAAATATATATAAAATATTTACATTACTTTTAAGACTTGCACAGCGAAATCAATATACACTTTTTCGCGAAAAAGCATAGGGTAGCTAAAATATTATATATATATTTTTTTTAATTATATTTAAAATGCAAAAACCTTGCCCGATTATTCTAGTCTGCTGTTTAAATTAATTTTTACGCACAGTCAGCATACCCGTTGCCAATACACACACAGGGTAGCTGAGACGTTTGTATATCAGCTTTAACCAAACTGATTTAACAGCTTACAAAATTATTAACTGTTGAAGTATTAACAACAGATTTTCATAAGCACTTGCTCGTAGCGCAGCATACCCTATAGCCACCAACAGCACAGGGTAGCTACATCATTCTTTTTTAACAGATTAGTATAAAACTGACTGTTAAAGTAATACAAACAGTTTATAATAGTTTGTTGCTATTAAGCCAATATACCCTTTTGCTTTCTACAAGCGCAGGGTAGCTAAAACGCTTGTTACACTTTGCTTAAATATTGTTTTTTTTTTCCTGCAGCATGTTGTTGCTGTGCCGGCTTTGGCGGTGTTATTTATAGCCGCCCGGTTTCTCTCACGAAACAGATCATGACCCAGGAAAGGAACGCCAATAGCTAGAACATAACAACAACAACAACAACAACAGCAACGTTGAAAATCGCTACATTTTATTGAGGTTGCTGACATTCAGCCAAACATTGCACATGCCTCTGGCTCTGCCCGTCCGCCTGCTGCTCCTCCTCCTCCGCCGCCGCCCAAAAAGTCTTTTATGCCGGGCTCGGATTTCGCCTGCAGTCGCTCGCTTTGGTTAGCATGCCACACACGCATACATACACACACACACTGAAGTGTTGGCCAGGCATGCCAGCGGCAACATTCTCTGCTCTAGGCTCATGTGGTAGCTGCTGCTGCAGCAGTACTCGTTGTTGTTGTTGCTGCTGCTGCTGCTGTGTGGCAACGTGTGTGACGTTTATATGGATTTTGTGTGCTCTGCCATGGGGGACATGACAATGAGAGATTCTGGCACAAACAGCGGGCGGTTGTGGCTAGGTCGAAGAAGAGCCAGGGCCTTCCCCTGGAAGAGAGCAGGCAGGAGCTGGTAGCATGCAAGCAGGAAGCTGGCAGATTATGGCCAGCAGGCAGCAGAGAGACAGGGAGGCAGGCAGGCAGGCAGGCAGCTGCCTCTGCCACTGCTTATCGCGGTTATGCTTTATGGGCTTCATTGGCAGGCAGTTCGAGTGCTGCCAAACTGCGCTGATAAGCTTATGCTCGCAAAAAGTGCCCGCATTAAATGCATATAAATATATATATATATATACAATGGATAAATAGGCTGTTACACACATGCCCCTCGGCGCGGCTTGCCGCAAAGTATGCAGCATAAAAAGCGGCATGCATTATGCAGCAGGATAATTGGCTTGCATTGTGCTGCAATTACTTATTAATCAGTGCGCAATTATGCCATTTTTATGCCAGCGAATCGAGGTCAAATGTCAGGCAGCAGCTTGAGATTCAATTAGTCGAACAGGCTGCATATCGTATCGTATAGCGTATCGTAAATCGCTATCGTAAGCCGGCATAATCAACAACTGTGCGCTGTTGTTGTTGTTGTTGTTTATGTGCTGCTGCTGCTTGCCGCTCGCTCACTCCAAGTGATAATTTCTAATGCCTACTTTATTGCTTGTTTACAGCTTTGGCGCTATCGTATCGAGCGCAAAAAGCATAACAACAGCAACAACAAGAGCTATGGAAATATGTGCAAAGTAAACAAGAATTCAAGAATCTAGCAGCAGGGGCATAATAATGAGCAAATAAATAAAACTAAACGCATTTGCGCCACTTTGTTGCTCTTGTTGCGGCTGCTGCTGCCGCTGCCGCTGCTGCCCATGACGTTGCTCAAGTCATTGAACTTAGAGGAGCAAATAAAAACGCGAAAAAAATGAGTAACAGCAGCAGCAGCAGCCGCTGCTGCCGTCGCCGCCGCCACGTTGATAAGTGAAATGCAATGGGCGCACGCCAGTAACTGGGCATGGTCATGCATTGGCATAGGCAATGGGCAAGGCAGCAGCAACAAGAACAACAACAACAAGAGAGGCAAATAACTCTCACTCAAAGCACACACACACACACATACAAATGCTCAAGTGTACGCGCGCTCACACACGCGCTCGCACTCTCTCGCTGGCACGCACACACGCGCAGCGATTACACAATCATTGCCTGCAGCTGCGCCAGTGAGCGGCATTTTCATTTTTCTCTTCCTGGTACGTCGGCGTCGGCGTTGACGTCGACGTCAACGTCGCGTGTCTTATGGCGTCGTCTCTCCATGTGTGTGTGTGTGTGTGTGCAGATCAGGTTTTATCAGGCAAATGCAATCGATGCATGTTACGTTGTTGGGGGCGGCGGGCGGGCGCTCGCTCGTTCGTTCGTTCGCGGCGTTCGGCTGCACGAAGTGTTCGCCGCGTTCGCCGCGTTCGTCTTCGTCGTTGACTTTTCGCTTTCGATCCTCGCGCTGGCGTTGGCGTCTGCGTCGGCGTCGACTTTGTCATTGTCGTTGTTGTTGTTGTTGCTGTTGCTGTTTCTTGTTATTTACAGTTTCTGCTGCTTTCGCTGCCGTTGGAAAAATAGCAAACTAGCCGCAGTCGCCGTCGCCGTCGCCGCTGATCATTGACTTTTGCTGCTTCTCTTTTGTGCCAGGCATTCGTCATGGAAAATGTGTGAGGCGGCAGGCGGCAGTTGCGAAATGGGAAAATTGTGCGCATAAAGCACTTGGGTGATTTTTCAATTTTTTATCTTTTCATTTCCCTGTTGCATCGATTGTATGGTTGCGCTGAGAGGCGGAAGGAGAGGAGGCAACAAGCAACAAGATGATGGAGATCGATTGAAAGTAATGCTCTATGATGCAAGTGCTTGTAGATCGGCTAAAATTGTGTTGATAATAGGTATATAGAATAATATATAATGTATAAAAGGATATTTTAAAAGTAATTTGATATTTCTAATATTTTATATATAATCTTATATTTATTACTTGATATATTACATATAAAAGGATATTTTAAAATAAAATACATAAAAATAAATACATAAATAAAATACTTATTTTATTATATTTATCATATATTTTTTTTTTTTTTTATATAAATAAAATTAATAATTGTATTATTAAATACAAAAATAAATAAATAAAATAAATACATAAATTAAATACTTATTCTTTTGTATATTTTATTATTTGCATTACTACATAATTATTATAATATAAATACATTTCATTATTATTTTAAACTTAATTATTATTATTTTCTCTATACATATTCATAAGAAACATTTTATTATTTTATTAATTTATTAATAATTTAATTTATTAAAATTTCTCTCAATACATATTCATTAGATTCCTTCTGCTTTTCTTTTCGCTGCCTTTTCTTCATATGTAGCTTTGCTGATCTCTAGCAATCCATCAGCAACTTTTCCTCTATTTCTCTTACTCCCAGCACCGAAAAGTTCTTTTCATCAAGTTGCGGGCGTCGCAGGCAGCAGCTTGGCAGAGCGCAGCTTACAAATCTGCGGCCCAAAAACTCGTTTGGCACTTTCTACTGCCTGGAAACAACAAGAACAACAACAGCAACAGCAACAAGAGAAGCAGCAACTTAGTGCAGTAATAGCAACAATAACAACTGCAGCGAGTGCAACTGCAGTTTTACTTCCGCATTATGGAACTGGCACTCGCTTGCGCACGCTCTCTCTTGCTCTCTCTCTCTTGCTCCCTCGCTCTCACTCGCACACACATGCCTGGCACGAGCATGCGAGCGCGCTCAAGAGACGCAAAGGTTCTTTGACTCCGCTATTCTAGGCAGCGCTCTCGCTCTCGCTCTCTCTCTCTCTCTCTGTCTCTCTCTGTCGCTCGCTCGCTTCTTTCTTTCGCTCTCGCGGCATAGTGCAAACTTTGTAACGGTTCTCTCTCTCGGCCCGTTGCTGTTCGTAGTGTGTGTGAAATTGATCTTGAGTGGAGTGTGTGCACTTGAAGTTGGCGTCAACGCCGGCGTCGCAGCAGCGTCGGCGACAGCGACAGCGACAGCAGCAGCTGCAGAGCTGCCCACGGGCAATAGAAATTGAAAATAGCAACCAGGAACAGAATCGCCGCGCAGCAAATGGAAATGCAGCAACAACAGCAACAACAACAACAACAACAGCGTGCAGCGAGAGTGGCAGTGCGTGTTGTTGTTGCTGTTAGTTTTTTTTTGCTGCTTGCAGATTAGAAAGATAGAAGCAGCAATAGCAATGGCAATAGCATTGGCTGCCCCTGCCTCCTCCCTCTCCCTCTCTCTCTCTGTCTCTCTCGCTTCGCTCACTCTCTCCCCCACCTCCTGCTGAGTCAGCCTCGTGCCTAGCGCTGCCGCTCAAACGGCGCTACAAAAGTTTTTCCTACTCCATGCATCTGCACATTCTATTTTCCTGCTCTTTCCACACTCACACACACACACACACGCGCGCGCGAGAACTCACACTCACACACAGACGCACACGCGCCTTCTTCTTATTCTTGTTCTTTTCTTGCGCTCCGCCGTTGTCGCTGTAGTTGTAGTTGTAGTTGTAGTTGTCGTAGGTTCTGCAGTTCTGCAGTTTGGTTTGAATTTCTGTTGCGCATTTGGAGCGCTGTGAAGTTGGCGCTTGGATCTCGTCGAGACGAGAGTTTTGTACGCGCGATCGCACATTTTCACATTTTCCATTTTCCACTGGGCAGGCATTTGCCTAGCCACGCAGTTACGTCGACATTGTGCCGCTCCCCCGCTCCCCCCGCTCTGCACTACACCCACACGCGCTGCCCCCTCTATTCCCCCCTACCACTATCTACGCTAATTAGCAAACGTGTCCTGCTTATCCGCCTCAAGGAATCTACGGACTTTGTGAACAATTTAGCTCCGCAGTGCCAACGCTTAGATTAACCAACACGGAAGTGAATTGCAAATGATATACATATATATATATATACGCATAGTTATATATTCATGAACTGTTGCCATCGATCTGAGTTTGTGCTGAAGTGAAATGTGAAAAGAAATGGGATTGAAGCTGATCTTTAATTAAATTATTAAAGAGCGAATTTGAGTATTAATATATAGAAAGTGTTTTCGATGATCTAGACTTAGACATAGAATTTGAGTTGTAGTATTTCTGAAGAGCTTCAATTTTGAGCTATACTTTTTAGAAAATAAAGAAAAATTGAACATAGATTTATACAGCTTTGAAGTAATATTTAATTTTTTAACTCATATTTCTGCACTAAAAATTAATACATTTTTCAATTTATTTAATATGAAAAAATTAATCTAGTCTTACTATAAAGTTTTTTTTAGAAGATTGATTTTTATAGTACATATACAAATTACGTAGCAGTCATAATTCTGAAGAATCTATAAGAAATTAACAATTTTCTTCAAGAGTGTAGAAAATAAATAAAAGGAAAAAAACAAATGCAATTTCTTAGGCAGAACCCTCAGCTTGTTCAGCATAGACCAACTTAGTTCGATTCCTAATATCCTATACCCTACACCATCTAGTTAGACCCTCGCTCCGGCGTGGAATAGCAGAGCCATTTCCGGAACTGCTCAAGTACCTCGCAGAGTGCTGCAAAAAGAAGTGGAAAAAAACAGAACAATAAATTCGCATCCAGAACTGGAAAAGGCCATTAAAATGCTGAGAACGCTCCGGCGAGTGTTGCCAGTTCTGTTCAGTGTGAATTCAATTTGCGTGATGATGTTGTTGATGATAATGGATGCCAATGCCAATGCAGCAGCGACGACGCCAGCAACATGGATGTTTACCAAATAGAGCTGGAGGCACAGGTACAGGCACAGGCACAAATTCGCTCCCATTTGCTGATCGACACTGTGGTCAAGAACCTGGGCCATCCGCCACGCCCACAACAGCAACAACAGCAACAGCAGCAACAGCAACTGCTTCAGCAGCAACAGCAGGACGACATCAACAATATTGCAGATCTAGACGTCGAGGAGGAGGAGGAGGAGCAGGAGCAGCCCGACGATCAGGAAGACGAGGACGACGCAGAGGAGGAGGAGGAGGACGACGACGAGGACGAGGACGAGCAGGCAGACAACGAAGCGCTGCCGGAAGTCAGTTTCGATGCCAATTCGGACTTCAATTTGCACTTCTTTGACACACCCGAGGATTCCTCCACGCAGGGCGCCTACAGCGAGCCGGGCAGCCTAGACTCGGAGCCCGAAGAGGAGCCCGATCAGCAGCAGCAACAGCAGCTGACGACACCAGCAGCAGCAGCAGCAGCAGCAGCAGCAGTCGCAGCAGCGAGTGCAGCACAGGAGCTGCAGCAGTGCCTGAGTGCCATCGAAGCGGATCCACTGCAATTGCTGCAGTGCGAGGGCTTCTACAGCGCAACAACAGCAACAGTTGCTGCTACAGCAGCAGCAGCGGCAGCGCCAGCAGCTTCAGCAGCAACAGTCGCCGCGGCGGCAACAGCAGCAGGGGCAGCAGCACACCTGAGCTGCACGGCCCTGAGCAATGGTGGAGGTGCTCTGTACGCCATCAGCAGTGTGCATCAGTTTGGTCCCGCCAGCAATTGCTCCAGCTCCGCCGGCGCCCACTCCTCGCCCGACAGCGGACGCAGCAGCGGCTGCTCCTCCAGCTCCAGTTCGGTCACCGTCTCATCCTCATCCTCATCATCGTCGTCAGCATCCAGCGCTGAGCACTTCAATCGGGCGACGCTACTCAATGCCAGCTCCACGAGCTCCGCCAGCGGCCAGCTCCAGCTACAGCATCAGCACGCCAGCCATACAAACTCCTCAGCGTCAGCGGTCAGCTCCTCCTCCGGTCACGCGGCAGCATCTTCAGTTGCTGCGCATCTGAGCAAAGGACACGCAGGTATGTCTCGCAGGCGTTCCCAGAAGTGTGCCAGTTCGCTTCCGCCTCACAGCTTTGTGTTGCACAACAGCAACAACAACAACAACAACAACAGTTGCTGCTGCTGTGACGACGACGACAACAACATTTGAAAGTTGTGCGCAGCGGCACCTTTCCCTGCCTCGAAGTTAACTGTCTCTGTCTCTGCCTTCCTCTGCGATTGAAGCGCAGCTTGGAAAATGTGAAAATGCATGTAATTTTCCAAGGAAATTGCTTTCATAATGCGAATGTCTGTCAGCGTTGCTTTCCTGCTTTTGCCGCTGCCATCGATTTCGTTTTCATAAATATCTGCAGATTGCGCACAGTAAAAGTGTTGCCTGAGGATGCGGAAGTAGCTGCAGCTACTGCGTGATTGGCAGGGTATACGAAAGTCGGATATACGTTTATATGTGTTATATGGCAGAGTATATTCTAGGCAATAATAGTATCTGCATATCTAAGTATATTACGAAAGTTATTGTTTTGTGTAAATTTGGGAAATTATATGCAGGGTATCTAAGAGTTGTATCTACAAGTCTTTTAAACTTGTTTTCTAGGCATAAATAAAATAAAATGCCGAGCGTCTTGCAGTATTATATCTATGAAATCGTTAAAATAGTAATGTCGGCTTATGCGCAAGTATTTAAAATAAGCGTCAGCGCGTTAGAAAGGGTATACAACCGTCGCAAAGTCTGATATGTTGAACATAATTGGACGTATGAATAATATATAATTTAGCGAACTTGAATACATATCTATATAGTAGCAATATTATATGAGAAAAATATCTCAATAGCTGTAATAATATTTTCTGCGCATGCGGAAATAACTTCGAAGACATTGCAAGAGTATCTGTTAGCTTACTAATAGATAATATAATATTTTTAAGGTATGAGAAATTAAATAGAACTCTGAGAACTCTGGTTCCTTAAGCCAACTAAGTTATATCAGTATATAGCTGGATATAGCTATATGTGAATAACAAGTTCTTAGCGGCGAGAGGAAAAGCGTGGACCTCGCTCAGCTTCTTTGCTAATTACCTGCCATTGCCGCGGGCAAGGATTTACTTGCGGCAATTAAATTGCCGCAGTTTGCTGCAGGCTAATGCAATTGTACGGGCACGCCTGTTATTACTATATACTATATATGATATGTATGTATGTACTATATACTATCTGCTTAGTTAGTCATGCACTTCTTGGTTTTCAATCAGCTTTGCGACTCTTTTATCAGCGCTTGCACAAGAGCGAAATGCAAACAACTTGCAACAAAATTATGAACTGGTCGTTGCAGCGTCTCGTTGCCGTTGTTGTTGTTGTTGTCGGTTGTCTATCGCTTGGCACTGTCTGACAACGCGGAAATGCCGCACAACAGCAGCGGCAGCTGCCTCTCCCCTGCCTGCAACCGCAGCAACAATGGCGTCTAAATTGTCAACTCACAAAAGCGGCCAAGTGATTTGCATTTGAACGCAGCGCGAAAATGAAGCAAGCCAGCAGCAGCAGCAGCAGCGGCAGCAGCAGCAACTGCAACTGCCACTGCCACTGCGAGTGGCACTTGAATTTCCTCTGCGGCTCGAGCCGATGACATTTTCCAGACGACGGTTGCGCCTCCTCCTCATTCTTCTCCTTCTCCTCCTCCTCCTCCTCCTCCTCCTCCTCCTCCTCCTCCTCCTCCTCCCACGCCATTTCCTTCAACTCATTTGGGTGAAAATTCAATTTGCAATTGCACAAGCGCGTAACGCTGTGGCTGCCACAGTCGCTCTAGCCTTCCCCTTCTCCTTGCCCCTACCACGCCCTGGCAACATTTGCCGCCTTCTGCCCTCAATCATTTCCTTCGTCTGCGCGTCGTTTGTTTGGCGCGTGCAAGTTGCACATTAATTTCATTTCATTTCGCTTCTCGCATTTCGAGGTGTGGCAACGCCGATTGTTGCAACAACAACAGCAGCTGCAACAACAACTGCAACTGCAAACGGGCAGTTCAAACTCCGCGCTTAGTTCATTTGCCTCTCTTTGCATTAGAAAAAGGCAAATTGAAATGAAATGCCAAGAAGCGAGCGAGCAATTTTCCCTCAGTTGTTGCTGTTATTGTATTGTTGTTGCTGCTGTTGCTGCTGCTGTTGCCACTCGTCTCTGCCTCCAGTTCGCTATTTTCCCATTTTTCCTGCAATTTGCAATGCAAATTTTCGGCGCTTGCCTCGGCCAAGTTGTTGCAGTTGCAGTTTTTCCCGTGACGGCGACGCTTCTCGGCTCGACGCTGCTCGCTTCTCTTCTCTCTTCTGCTGCTTCGCTTTGTCTGCAGCTGCTTCTCTTTTCCACTCACTTCTTGTGCTGCCTCCTCTCTCTCTCTCTTTCTCTGTTGTGTGGGTGGCGTATACGTGATTTTTTGGCATTTTTCTTATCGCACACTCGAGCTGCAATCGTTGCAGCAGTTGCTGTTGTTGTTGTTGTTGAAGTTGAATGCACTTTTGAGCTGTTGCTGGCATTTGAATTTGATTGCTCGTTGTTCAAGTATTTGTTGTGGTTGTTGTTGCAGAAATCACGCTTTGCTAAATGCATTTTCTTTCTGCATTTCCATGTTTATTTCATAACTCTGCGGTTGAAAGGGGCAAGAGATGAATTGCGGCTCAAGAGAAATGTTCTGGAATTTGAATTTTGCTTGTATAAACGCTTGCATTTGCGTAAATATTTTTTATAAAATATAGTATGTCAAAAATTCGCTGCAATTGAAATATTTCTTGAATAAATTCTTTGAGCTTGCGATAAAATATTTCAAACAATGTTATACTAAATAACTCTGAACTGTGTAAATAAATGTATATAAATATTTATTATATACATTGATTCAATACAAAACTCATCCACCAATTTTTGCGAAAGAAAAATATTATTGTTTAAATTTTGCTTGATTTTGCAGCTTTATACTGATACGAAAAAATATAATCAGCTGAAGCAAAAGCCAACAGACAAGCTATAACTTATTTATTGGAATTTAGGTCTTCAACTGTACAAATAAATTTGTATAAATGTTTAATATTGTTATTGATTTATTGACAAATTATCGGCAAACAATCACAAGTAAAAAAGCCAAATTTATTTAATTTGAGTTTATTTTAAAGTTTTAAACTAATACTAGATAATTTAATCAGGCATAGTCAGACTTTCTTCAGCTTTTCTAGTGAAAATTCAATAATTCTAATTCTATTTCAATCGCTGTGGCGTTCTGGCAAACAATTTCAATTTTAATTTCGTGTAAATAATGTTGCATACTTCTTGTCAGTATTTGTAATAAATATATCTATTAGCTTGGGAAAATAAAATATAGCGTTTTATATTGAGAGCTCTCTCGTACTGCTAATTGAATAGAATTGCCTCTTTAATCTGCAAATTTCAAAAGAAGTCAATTAATTTTAAATAATTTCTGGCTTGTCGTCGGCACTTTCAGCGGTCATTGCCAGAGATCCATTAATCTGATTTGACTTTCCATTTCGAATTTGGCGATTTTCCTAATGGACTCACCGCTCGCCCACTCGCCGCCCATTAGAGGAGGAGGTGGCAGCTCAATTCTTGTCGAGGGGCTATTGACAGCTCGCCTGTCGCTGGTTGTCACTGACAAATGAGGCGACATGGACAAGTACACAAGTCCATGCTGGCAGATGTGGAGCAGGCGATAGCCCGCAGGGTGGCTCGCTTTCTGCTAACTCATTTAGCAAATTGCACAACGTGTAGAGGGAAGGGGAGAGGGAAAGGGCGAGAGGGAATGAATAATCTAGTGTCGCGTTGCATAAGCGACTTGTTGTCGTGACAACTTTCCAAATAAAGCAGGAAATGTAACAACAATTGCACTTTGCCATTGCAGAGCAACACTCGCAGCAGCAGCAGCAGCAGCAGCAGCAACAGCAACAGCCTCAGCAGCAACATCAACACTCTCAACAACAGCAGCAGCAGCAACAGTTGCAGCAACACGCGCAACAGCAGCAGCAGCAATTCGGCATTGTTGACTCCAGCAACGGCAGCAGCAACAGCAATAGCAACAACAACAACAACAACAACAACCACTGCAGCAGCAACAGCAGCAACAACAACAGCAGCAGCAACAGCAACGGCAACAGCAACGGCGTCTCCTCCAAGTCGTTTGTGCCCTGTAAAGTCTGTGGCGACAAGGCATCGGGCTACCATTATGGTGTAACCTCCTGCGAGGGTTGCAAGGTAAGTTGTGCTGCCTTTCGACTGCAAGTCGTTCGCCTTCTAATCACAGCTCGCACACCTCGTTCGCAGGGCTTCTTTCGTCGCAGCATCCAGAAGCAGATCGAGTACCGTTGCCTGCGGGACGGAAAGTGTCTGGTCATTCGCCTGAATAGGAATCGCTGCCAGTACTGCCGCTTCAAGAAATGCCTCTCGGCTGGCATGAGCCGCGACTGTAAGTACCACCCCGATTCCGAATCCGATGGGGACGCGGTCTTATGATTAAGTACCCACTGTTGCCCAAGAGTCAAGAGGCCAAAAGGCGACGGCTGCGACTGCAAAGTGAATGGGAGGCTGCACCTAGTCGGGCTGGCAGTTGCAGTTGTCGTCGGAGTTGGCCTATTGATAGCTTTATTAGCCAACTGTGACAACTATTGCCCGATTTAAGATTGTGTCTGTTTACTGTCAGCCGTCGGCGTCGATGGCAATTGGCAGCCAGAGATTAGAGTTAGAAGCGAGAATGTTTGGTTAGATCTTTCAATTTAACGCACAGGTCTGTGAGTGAGGTTATATAAATGATTGGTATTAAGTAAAAATATAATATATAATTAAAATAATACATAATCTATAATAATAGTAGAACAGAAACAGAAAGAATAATATTATTAATTAATTAATTATTAATTATTACTATATAAAAATTATATTGGAAATAGCTGGAGATATTAAAATGTAAGCGTTGGGGTATATGGCTGAGTAGATCTTTTAACATATCGCTTAAAGTTATGATTGAGGTTAGAGTAGGGTAAATAATTAAATTGTTGTTGGGTAACTGCTGAATTATTTAGTATTATTTTTTTATTTTATACTTTTAAACGTAATCAAGTTTTCAGCTAAAATGCAAGTCTTAATTAATAATTAAGTCTTAATTATAATTATTATTTATATTATTATTATTATTATTATTATTATTATTATTATTATTATTATTATTATTATTATTATTATTATTATTATTATTATTATTATTATTATTATTATTATTATTATTATTATTATTATTATTATTATTAATAATCTTATAATTATTTTTATTTATACTATGCCTTCATATACTACTCGAAGTATCTATTTTCCCAGCCTATTTTCTTCATTGGAAAATATTAAATTCTCGTAAACCCGGTCATAATTATTCGTACAGCTTATATGTTGGCCATAAAACAAAGGGGTTATTTAGTTAGAGAAGCCCTACTAAGATTTCCCACTCAATTTATTTTACTATATGCATTTACTTCATCGTAAAAACACTCCACTAGCCTCATTACAACTAATTAAATTGTACATGTTCTCGTAGTTCTAAGCCCTGTTAGCACTTCCCTGTTCCATCTGAACCTTATAAAGGCTGTTAATGGCTATTAGCTCGTATTGCCCTGCCTGCAGCTTGCTTTGGATGCAGTTTTATGCCTCGTCTAACATGATTATCTTATTTATTGCTGCGGCTCCTTTAACAAGCCTCGGCAAGAGCCTGCGGAGAAGGCGGCATAAACAATGTGCGGCTTAACGGCCGGCAATCTGGTAACAAATTTCGGCTTTGCGAGTTTCCCGCAAATTCGAATGCGAAAACGAATACGTCTACGAATACTTCCTGGTAAACCCACATGCACACACACACACACTACCAAATGGCAATCTCAGAAAGGAGCCTTAAAAGCAAATTAGTTTTTATGAAGCTTGTCAGCCCGAAACTGTTGCTGCAACAACAGCAACTGTTGCTGCTGCTGCTGCTGCGGTTGCTGTTGTTGTTGCGTTTAAATGCAATTTATTTGATGTTGCACAATTAATTGCCTAAAATGCAGAGACAGGCAACAGGGTAGGGGCAGACTGCGGGGCAGGGGCCGAGGCCAGGGAAGGTGACAGGCATTGCATGCTCAGTGGGTGTGTGACAGCAAGAGACATTTCTTGTTGTTGTTGTGGTTGTTGTTGTCACTGTCAGTGTTGCTGTTGCTGTTGCAGTTGCTGTTGCAGACATTGCTGTGGCTTGCAACAGCATTTATTAGTCGCCCTGCAACATTTGTTGCCATTTTTTATGGCCTTTTGCGCCCGTGGTGCGTCAGTGCTGTGCTCTGTGCAAAGACTTCCTTCACTTCGAAAGCGCTTGCCCACGCAGGCAGGTAAGTTCCACTCCGCTCTCCCCTCGCTCCATTCATCTACTTCTCTTGCTGCTCGCCGTTGCAACCTACACACGAAATTTCGATTTTCGTGTTTGCTTTTCGCTGTTTTTAATGATTTTTCCAAGTTTTTCCCTCACTTTCAGCTTCCTCATCCTTTTAACTGCTGCCATTTCATATGGAAAGTTTCAATAATTTACCTAAATTGCTTTTGTGGCAGCTTGTGTTGTTGCTGCTGTAGCTGGGCGTTTTGATTTGCTCGACTGTTCGAGCTGTTGTTGCTGTTGCCTGTGCTGTTGCTGTTGCTGTTACTGTGGCTGCTGCTGCTGCCGTTTAATTAGACTCTTGGCCCGACTAAGTCGGCTTTATGGCACTGCCAATTTGGCAATCGCAGAGTCCGTGAGAGAATTTCCAATTAAATTGGCGATTTTCGCTTCGATCTATACGAAAACTTTGTTAGGCCCAACTTTACAGCTTGGCTGAAATTGTTTTCCTAGGCATGCAGCAGGGAGAAGAGTTTTTTGGGTCACTTTTTGGGTTCGTGTCATTTGAAAAGTAAAACCAAAGCAATTATGTTGTTCGAGGGCGTGGTTCGGCTTTGCTACCAACAACAAAATGCAAATTAGCAGCAAAAGTTTTTCTCAGCCGAAGGTTAAGCACCCTTTCCTATGCTTGCATCAGGTTATTAGGTTCATTAGATTCTTGCTATGGTAAGTAAATTATATAAGCATTATATTTATATATATTTCTTATACTCAGGTATTGATTTAATATTCAAATAGTTTTATATAATTATTTTATAATTCAAATAATTTTATATAATTATTTTATAATTCAAATAATTGTATATAATAATTTTATAATAATTTTCGTTCAACTTATAGCCATAGTTTCGTAGGGAAGAGAAGAAAGAAAATTAAGGAGCAATATTAAAATAAATAACCTTAGACCAAAACGTACTACAAATACACAATTAATTTGAAAGAAAGTTATGGGGCTTAGAAGTTCCCGTTACCGAAGCTTTCAAAACGGATTAATCCAAATTAAAGCTTTAATGAAAAAACAAATTAAAGGAAAATCTAAGACAAAAACCTTGGAAGTTGTTACTGGATTTCAAATGTGTCTAGCTTAGTTGCGATCTATTTTCCATGATCGCTATATAATGCATGGTCCGATCCAAGTGCTTTAATTGTGCTTTAAATGAGCTTTCAATCAGATTTTCCAGCGCTTTACTACTTTGCATGCTTAATCTTGTAATTCAGTTTGCATTTCACCTAGTGCCATTCCGCTTTAGGCCTATTTGCGCCGTCAAGCTTACATGGCAAAGGCGTGGCTTGCTCATCGTGCCAACAGTTTTCAATTCCAGCTTTTGTGGCTAATTGCAAAAGTTGCTGCAGCTTTGAGGACTCCCCAGTTGAGTGTGTGTGTGAGTATGTGTGTGTGGCCTGTCAATCAAAGCGCTATTAAAACGCCAGCCTAGCGACATTTTGGAGCAGTCAAAGCAAAAGTTCTCGCCGTCGACTTGGCTTGGGAATTGGCACAAAGTTGTCGCCAGCGGCAACAGCAGGCAGCAGCAGCAGCAGCAGCAACAACAAGCAAGGCGACACAGTAACATAGAATGGCTCTACTCGACTCCAACTCTAACTACGACTCCGACTCCAAATCCAACGCCAATTGTAGTCAATTTGAAAGCAAACTATCAAATGTCAGCTCGACTCACGCTGCTTCTAGATGCCTCTTTGGGCAGCCCAAATCAAACTGTTGCTGTTGTTGCCGCTGCTGCTGTTGCTGCTGCTGCTGCGATTGCGTCTGCGCAGCCAGCAAATGACAGCAAAGCAGACACGAAGCAAAAACAAAGCCAAGCAGCAAGCAGACGTAGAGACGGAATTGTAATTGTGGCCTAAACTGGGTCAGCTGACAGGCCACATCCACATCCACATTCGCATTCGCATTCACATTCGCATTCGCAGTTACAGCCAAGCGGCGTGTTCTATTCGAGTGCGAATTGTGTTGTTGCTGCTGTCTCCGACTCTGACTCTGTTGCCGTTGCTGTTGCTGTTGCTGTTGCCATTTGCTGTTGTTGCTGCTCGACTCAGTGAGGCGACTGTGGTTTCAGTCCATTGTTGCTGTGCACTCGCCTTTTTTGACAATCACCGCGCATTGTTGTTGCCCTCAGTTGCTCTCTACATCAAAGCGCAAGCAAGAACAACAGCAACAACAGCAGCAACAACAGCAACAACAATAGCAACAGCAACGCCTTTAGCCATTGTTTTCTGCAATCCATTGTATTGACTTTATTATTTGGCAATTGAGATTGGCAGAGAAATGAAAAAAAAATATAAATAAAAACAGCTACAACAACAACAGCAATCTGTGCGGTCTGCTGAATACGTTGCGAATGATTTGTCTCACAAGCTGCAAATAGAGTTTTATCTAAATCGTGTCTAACGATTTTAGTACATAGACAATTTCAATAAGCTTTATCTGAAATGCAGCGATCGTTATTTTAGGCCTAGCAGCAGAGTCGACTCAATAATACCTTACCTTTGGAATATACATTTTTTAGACTTATTAAGCCACAAAAAAATGTTTTATCTATAATAAAGCCATGAGAAAATCATTATTATATTCAAAGCATAACCGACTTTTAAATACACTCTCTCAGAATGTACTACCACTTCTTGTTATTACTCCAGTTGCATTAACCTCACGTAAGCTCAAAAGGCTGCAAGCATAGCCGACTCTGTTATACCCTGCCCTAGCCCTCACTCAGCCCTGTCATTGTTGTTTTTTTCTCAGCTTTTCTCAAGTTTCATTAGCGCTCTTCGCATGCACTTCACGCCTCTTCCTTGTACCCCGCTCGAAATATATCTCAATTTAGCATTAATTAGCGCCGAGCATTCAATTATCACAGGTTCGGGCAGGTACATAAGCTTTGCCATTTAATTTCCCATTAAATATTCACCCCGTCGGGGGCCGTTAGTTCGCTTTGGATCGATTGCCAGTCTGATCGTACCCGCGCCCGAGCCCGTGCCCTGCCCCAGCCTGCCCCAGCCTGCCCTGCGCTTGTGTTCATTGCCCCCGAGAGCGAAGGTGTTGGCCGATAAAGCGAGGGAATCGCCGCCTTGCACTTCCTTTAGCGCTCAGTTCGCATTCTTCTTCGGCTTGAGCTTCATCACCGTCCGGTGCGCCTTTCACTTTCGTCAGACGTCGCAACCACTTCCGCTGCGGTTGTGTTGCGTCTCTTTCTGGCCGGAGGCAAAGTCCAATGCACGCAGTTTTTACGGCTTTTCGGCAAACGAACTGCGAAAATCAACAGAGACGCGCAAAACGCAAATAAATAAATAAACAAAAAAACAGACAACAACAAAAACAAAAACAAAAAAAGAAAACAGAGAACAGAAAACAGAAAACAAATTTGTTCGCGCCGAAATATCATTTAATTTTTAATTATGTATTTAAAACGACAACGCGTTGTTGCTGTTCTTAATGTTGCTGTTGCTGTTGCTGTTGCGGCTGTGCGTGCGATATTTATACACATTTAGAATTCCAAATATTTTCACATGAGAATTGCCAAAAACAGAAGAAGAAAGAGAAGAGGAGCAGCAGGAGCCGAAAAAAGAGCGCAATTTGCAAACTCGAAGATGATTCAACTTGCTCCATTGAATCGCTGTAAGCAACAGTTGCTTGTAACTGCCACGCCCCTCAGCGCCTGCTCAACTGTCACGTCATCGAGACAGACAGACTTCTTGCGGCTAATTGCCGATGGAAATTTATGCAATCTACGTGCACGTCACTTTGTCATTGTTGCTGCTGTCGCTGTCACTGCTGCTGCTGCTGCTGCTGCTGCTGCTGCTGCCGCGTTACGCATGCGCGCGCCCCGCAGCAACATGGCAATTAACTCGCTCGTTTGTCAGCGCAGCACTGCACTTTCTGGCAATTGTCGCTCTTGTTGCTCTGTCATTGTCTATTTGCCGTTGAATTAGCACGTTGTCGCTGCGCAAATTCGCAAGAAAACTTGCCAGAACAAACAGAGGGCAGACGGCACGAATTTGCACATGATTTGGAGGCCCAACAAAAGAACCGAACGCAGAACAAACAGCAATAATTATAATAATAATAACAATAACAATTGCGAGCTGCACTTACGAGTTCAATGCACAACAAAAACTTGCAGTAATTTGGTGGCTTACGTGAACAACAGCAGCAGCAGCAGCAACAGCAACAGCTGCTGCTGTTGCCTCTGCTGCTGCTGCTGCTGCTGATTATTCATCGTGTTTGTTCTTTTCCAAAATAAAAACGTTCTTGTTATCGCACACGTTGTTGTTGCTGCCGCCGTTATTGCTGCTGTAAAATTTGCACATTTCTGCATCAATTGCAAATTTATATTTGCCCAAAAATGAGTCAACGGGCATTCGGGCATTCAGCGGCAGGTCATTTGCATCGCATCGCATCGCATCGCATCGGTGTTACCCGATGGTAACTTTCCACACGGCGTATGCGCAATTTGCTCTCCTTGCCGAAATTGCCTGGAAAATTACGCATCGCAAAATCCAATAGCAATTGGCAAATGGCAAAAAAGCAAAGCGCAGCCTTTACGCTTGACAAACCACAGCGAGAATGGCCAAAATGGGACACTGAAATTGTCATTGTTTGACAAATGTGCAAACCTTGACACCTGACAACGCCTGACTGTGGCTGTGCCGGGCAGGTGAGAGACCTTTTGGGTTTTACGGGTTCGAAAGAAGTCGCAGACGATGTGTCATCCGCAGACTGTATCTTCCTACCTACCTATAGAAATATAATTGCAAGTTTAACTTGAGAAATTCGAAGAAAAATATTAATATGGTAGTGCTAAAGGGGGTAAACGGGTAGGAAGGTAGGCCTATGCTCTCATTTATACTCATTTATATTAATATTTTCCAACTTAGGTCTAGCGAGCGATGCTAACTATTCAAAAATAAACTAAGACGTGAACTATAGCGTAAGCTATATATATATTTATATAATGGCACACAGATAGCTAAAGTTCAAGTTCAGATAGCGCCAATAACTGATTTGCCATGGGCGTAGACAGCTTAAATAATATTCATATGCAACTAATATACCTGCTCCGACTACTACTCATACTTGTGCTTCTTTTTACGATTTTACACAATTTGATTAATACCTATATACAGTTCCATTTGGATCACTCCATGTTTATTTTACGTGGCGTGTTCCACCAAGGGATAACAACCATGATACCCTTATGATATATGCAAGCATATGGTACAACGAGTTAGTTCAATGCCCCAACTATCGCCCTGCCGAGATGTTAGCAATGAGAAGCCTTGAAAAGCAGTCTCAACCCGTGGTCCCGAATCATTTAGCTCCGATAAGCTCGAATCTGGGCGATCCCTGTGTGTCGCACTTAGTCGCCTCATACGACAAGCTGAGACTGCTGTGGTGGAATTCTAAGACCCGCCAACCACACGGGTGAATACCTATACAATCAAACTGGAACTGATTTTGCATCAGCAGATAACTAGAGCTACAGTTCTGACAGCGTAGATATCTGATTTTACCATGGTCGTAGGCAGTCGCACTTAAAATAAATTAATTTTAAGCTTTTATTTTTTATAATTTCTTTTTATTTCTCATTTTATATTATTATTTTGCACAACTTGAGTGGCATCATCTTTTATTCACCCCTCTTTTAATCTATTACCTACGCCCCTGTGCATTTCTATCGATCAATTCGTACTCTCGCCTAATCAAACGACCTAAATAGATAACCCCCGCTTAGTTCTCTGCCTGTTGGCTATCGGACAACCTTGTCTGCACTATTTACTATTGCATAATGCTTACCGCAATTTGCCATTTGTTTGCCCGTAATCGTTAATCGATTATCGATTGCAGCCAGGCAAATTCTATCAGTGCATTTTGCAATTATCTAAGCGAATGCCCGCACAAATTAATGGCAAAGCCATCAGCAAATTACCAAGAAAATGTCGCCCACGTTCGCCAGACTGGGAGCATGACGGAGAAGGACAGCAGTAGAGGCAAAGAGGGAGAGGGGACAGAGCGCAGAGAAGAGATGCGGGGCCATGAGGAAGACAATGGCGACGACAGCTGCGATTGCAGTGTGGTCACAGCGCGTTGCGACACGAGCGTTGACTTCTAAATGTCAATCACAGTGCACAAATTGATACCCCGCTCCCGGTGCCACCACCCTGCTCCCTGTACGACCCCTTGCTGCGGCTCGCCTGGCAACCCCCCGCAACGTGCGGTGCATACGAAATTTCTTAGTAAGCCATAAAATCGTATTATATATGCATAAAAATGTGAAGCACTCGCTAAACAAAAACAAATCGCAGCGAAAGAAATGAATAAAAATGAAGAAGTTTATAAAATTAGCCGAGACACTCGAGTGTGTGTGTGTATGTGTGTGTGTGTGTGTGTGTGTGTGTGTTGCTGCCGTCAGTGTTGCTGCTGCTGTTGCTGTTGCTGTTGTTGTTGCTGCAGTCATTGTTGTCGCGTCTAGTGCAAAAATAAATGATTATGATGCGTTGCCATTCGCTGCTTAAGTACAAAGCGTATACTTAATAGTTGACAACGCATCGCAGTAGTAACAACAACCACAACAACTACAGCTGCAGCAGCAACATTGTGTGCAGCCGCGTCGGAGTGCATTGCCCCCGCGTGCTGCAACAACGTGACGAGTCGTTGCACGCATTTTTCTACAGACGCTTCCGCGACTTGACTTTATCAGCCAAACTCAGGCAAACTCTTTTGATAATGCACAGCAGCAGCAGCAGTAGGAGTAGCTGCAAAAGTTGCTGCTGCTGCTGCTGCCAATTCACGCATCGTTTACTCGCATCTGCGACTTTGGCAGTGCCCAAGCGCCACCCGGAAAACATCTTGCATTTTCATTGCTCCACTGCGAGTGGCAATTGCTGCTGCCGGCGACAACAGTTGCTGCTGGCAGAGTACCAAGTGAAATTTATTGAGAGAGCATGCTGTAAATAGAATTGATGTTAAGCAACTTCTAATCGCAGTAGCAAGCGAAAGAAGTAGCAGAACCGCTAGCAGTAATTGCTGCAGTCTTAACCAGTGAGTGGTGACTACTCCCCTGTAAATACCCTCTTCCCCATATATGTAAAATCTTCTGTAAATACCCCCTTTATAAAATTTACTTATTATCAGATAGATAGATTGTAAATTAAACGTAAAAAAAAAAAAATTCTTAACCCTGTTCAATAAAAATAACATAAACATTATAAAAACTTTTACAGCTTCCTGAAAATCTGCATATATGGTAACTTAAGCAAGTTTTAATCGTAGTGAACAGCGAATTATAAAGTATGACAATAATCATATCAGAGATAGAAAATGATCTCAGAGCTCTGCAATTTTCTTCACAGCAATCGATACAATAACCTAGCCCCTACCCAAATAAACTATTTAACCGATTCAATACCCTAATTCCTACTCGAATCAAATTATTAGCAATAACAAGCTATAATAATAATAATAAATTATAAATAAATATATATTAATATTAATAAAAATATATTCAAAGGCATATCCAGTCATAACAAAAAAAAAATTAGACCTAAAAAATAATATAGTACTAGTATAGCACAGAAATAAATATTTCCCTCTGAGCAATCTCCAACTCCAACTCAGTGAGAATTACTGCCCAATAAACTGCTTGACTTTATAGCAAACACAAAATCAGATATCAAATATCATGAGGAAAACTACGCTCAATAATGGAAAGCGAATACTTAGCGCTGCCTGCTGCTTACTGCCTGCCCGTGCGTTTTCCCAGCCAATTGAGTTGCACGCTGTGCGCTGATTTAATTGCAACAAATTCACAATTGCAACGGCAGTTGCAACAAGCACAAGACGAAGAGCAGGAAAGCAACAAACAAACGAACAATAAGATCGAAACATTTATACAGATCAAAGTGCAGGCAGGCAAGCGGAGCATTTAAGTTATGCGGTTGCACATGTAACAAAAATGAGGAAGCGCTGCATTCACTGCAGGCAGACACGATTGCAGCGGCAACAGTTGCAGCCGACGCAGGAATCAGTGAAGCGTTTGATTTCTACCAGAAATGCGAAAACACACAACTGGCAACAGCAACAATCGCAGCAGCAACTGCAAGCAGTTGTCGGCGAAACCAAAGCAGAGCTCCACTTGCAACAGCAGCAACAGCTTCTCAGAATGAGAGAGAGTGAGAGAGAGAGAGCGAGAGAGACGTTGGCTAACAACCTCAACCTCCGCCTTGGCCAGTTGCCTGCCAGTCTTCAATTAACACGCCGCTTCGTTAAGCGATGTTGCGCGTTGTTGTTGCTGTTGCTTCCTCTGCTGCTGTGTGGCATTTCCCTTTAGCAGCGCTGAATGCGTTGACCTTTTGCTGTGCGCTCTCAAGTGTGGCTGCAGCGACGACGACGACGACGACGACGACGGCGGCGGCGGCTTTGACAGCCTCGTTGAGGCACCTCCGATATTGCCTGTCCCCCCTCCCTTACCTGTCCAATGGCCGGTCATTTGATTTAACTGCTTAATCAAGTGAAGTTGCAGCCGATGTTGCATGTGGGGAAGCAGCGCTTGATCTGCTGTTGATCTGCTGCTGGCAGCGCTGTCATAAGTACATCTTCATCTTCATCTTCAGCCACAGCCACAGCCTCAGCTGCAACCTCATGAGTGCCCAGAGCTCTCGTCTCCCCATCATCTTCAGCTTCCTCGTGATCGATGACTGTTTTCCTGCTCTCGTGTGTGTCTCTCTCTCTCTCTTTCTTTCTCTCTCTGTCTCTGTGTGTGTGTGTGTTGCAAGTTGCTACTAAATTAAATCAAAGCTGGCAGCGTGTTAAAACGTGCCTGACATGCCAAAAAGGGGGAGGAGAGCTGGCGGGCAAAGGAAATCGGCACTTGAGACGCGTGTGCGGCAGATACCCTGCAGCTGCCGCTGTGCAACCGCTCTGCCGCCCTTTCTCCAATTGCTGTGGCCCGCTGTGGCATGCACTTAGTAGTTGCATGTTGCGTGCTGCAAATTAGTTGCAGGGATAGTTAGTCGTTCTTTAGTCGCGGCGGGACCTTATAACGGTTCGTTGATTAGCCCGCCACAAGCGGACCCGCAGCCCCAAACGTACAACGCGAAACCGACAATTAGCGTATAAAACAGTGGGCGTGGGCGTGGCGCCTTGGCACCAAAAAGGCTGCGCTGTAATGCCAGTGGTGTGTGTGTTGTGTTTTAGGGTCTCGTAATTGGGCATGTTTTTTCCGAAAAGGGAACAACTGTACGGGGTGAAAAGCTTGCAATTGATATTTGAGCAGACTTTAATAACTCTATACGGAGTACTCCAGTTGGAACTTGAGTTTAAGTGTACTTGAGTTTTTTAAGCCTTTCTTCGTATTACAAAACATATTGTAGTCTCAATTAATTTTAGCCTAGATAAAGAAAATATTACAAAGCATTAAGGTTATTTAAAATATCGTTGCCAAACTCAACACATTTTAGTCTTAACTTCTGCCTTATATTTTATACAAATTTTAAAAAATTTTAAATTTAGCTACTATTACATGTATATATCGTAGGAATTAGCTGTCAAAATATAAATTTTAATCATTTATAATAATAATAAAATAAATAATAATAATAATAAATTATAAAAAAAATAATAAGATTAATATTTAACAAAATAAATAATAAATAATAATAATAAATAACATAATTATAAATTGCCTTAAGTTATCCCAGCAATATTTTATAGATTTTTCATAACTTAACTTAAAGTCGCATAGGAATGGTTAGTATATATGTATATGGTATTGATGTTTTCTATTAAAATATCAATATATTATTGAAATTTAATTTTTTTATTCACAATCTATCTAATTAAAGATAATAAGTAAATGCTATGATGAAGGGAGTGACAGAAACATTTTTTATATAACGGGGATATTTACAAGAATATGTTATCTACCACTCCTTGGATGGTCTAAAGGGAAGATCACGGATTGAAATTTAAAGACTGTCAAAACAATCAGTTAAATCGTTTGCAAGTATCGCATATATTTAACTATAGTCGCTTTCTAAATTTCAAATATATTTTAGTTGTAAGAAAAATCTCTCAGCTGTATCTTAAGCAAGTATCTGTATCTGGCTAAGCAAACTTTGGCATTTTTCCTTGTGAAAACTGCCAGCATATTGAACTTCCTCTCTGTCTATTCATCTCTAGTTTTTTTTTTGGGTTGTTTGGTCATATAAAGCGAATTTACTGCGAATGACTGCACGCCTAGCTTTATCTTTTATCGCTTGCGGAAATCATTTGGTTTTTGCTTTCGCTTGCGCTGCGAAGAATTGGCAACTGCCAACGCGCAACTGTCAAGCGGCGCATCCTGTGGCAGCTCGATCAAAAACAAAGCTGACATGAAAAGTTACTTCCTTATTGCAAATGCCCACACACACACAGACACTCGCATGTACACACATCTGAGTCGGCATCTAAGCCAAGGCTTATGCAACCAGCCAGCAGTCGCCATCTTTGAGCCGCAACATTTCAGCGTTTTTTTTTTTTTTTTTTTTTTTTTGTTTTTTGCACGCTGTGGAACTGTTGCAAATCGTGCGACGTGCCGCCAGCCAGGTTGCCAAATGTGCAGCAGAGGCAAGAGCAACGGCAGCAGCAGCTTCAAAATGCAAATGCATCTAACACCGGTTCGGCAGCTTTTTGTTGCAATCGCACACGGATGCAACACGCACGCACACACATGCGAGCGTGCGCGCACCCGCCGCATACACAGCAAAATCTCGTTACTCAATTTCAATTGGCTTGCAGTCGCAGTCGCTGCCGCAGTCAGCGCCGACGTCAGCTGCAGTTGCTGCTGCAGCGCTTCCTGCTGCATTCGAAAGTTCTGCAAGAAAAGCTCGCTCTCGCTCTCGCAGAGTCGCTCTCTCGCTAATTCACACTCGACCATACGCTCGCGCTGCCACTCTCTCGCCTGCTCGCTCTCTCTCTCTCTCGCTCTCTCTCTCGGCCTGTTACGACTAGTTGTCGGAGCTCTCAGCTCTTTGCACTTCTTTGTTTTGCTTCTCATATTCTTATGGTGCTGCTGCCGCTAGCGCTGCTGCCGCTGCCGCTGCCGCCGCCGTCGCTGCTGCTGTAAAAGCTTTGCGTTGACGTCGACTGCGGCAGCGGCCGCTTTTCGTTCGCGATGCTTCGTTGTCGCTCGCTTGCTCGCTTACAGTTGTCTCTCGTTGCTTCAAGCGCGCGGCACGCGAACGCTCCCCAAAGCAGGCACCAAGCAACCGCACTGGCATCAGCAGCAGCAGCAGCAGCAGCAGCAGCAACAACTTGAGCAGCAGCAGCAGCAGCAACAGCAACAGCAGCCGCAGCCGCATTCGCGTTTCGTTTTGTGTATTTATTGCGAATTTTGTTGCTAAACTCAAACGGAAAGAAAACAAAAAGTGCGTTAACAACTCAAACAAAATACAAATACAAATACAAACACACACACACACAAACGTGTAGCGCGACTGCTTGCAACAATTGCTGCGTTCAATACGGTGTTGCATAAATTGCCAGCAGGCAGTGTGATTTGAATTTCAAAATCAAGCTAAAGTTGCGGCCCGCTGAGGCCTTCTGCTCGCTGCAGCGTGTGGCACACACAGAGCGAGTAAGAGCGAGGGAGAGGGACGAGCGAGGGCACACAGCTGCCAAGTGACAGTGAAACGAAGTCACAAGCGAGAGACAGAGAGAGAGAGAGAGGGAGCATAAGAAATAGAGAGAGAGGAAGCAGCAATAAGAATACATGTTTAAAAGCAGAGCAGTGAAATTAAAGCAGCACGGGCAAAAGTTTCGCCTTTAAGTGAAGTTTCTGAAATCAGCACGAGACGCGCGCGATAAGAGAGCGCCAAAAACAGCAGCAGCGAAATAAATTAACAAAAAAAGCCAACGAACGCGGCACGCAAAAAACAACAACAACAGCGACAACAACAAAACAGCAAACAAGTAAAGCAAATAACAATAACAGCAACAACAAAATATCGAATTCAGGCAAAAAGGCAGCGCCTATTTTTGGATAGCGGCCGCTTGGAGACGGAGACTGGAGACAGCAGTGGCAGCAGCAGGACGGAACTTGCTCGAGCTGCTCTCAATTGAATGGTAAATTGAATTCTTTTGCCTTTTCCCTGCTTCCTTTTCGCTCTCACTCTTTCACTCTCTGCGCTGTCTTCCTGACTCCCTGTACGCTCTTCTTTGCTCTCCTTCTTTCCCTCTCTCTCTCAGCGCTTACGGTATAAATAATTCAGGCTTGCGTTGCGTATACTTGATATTAATGTAATCGTCGAAAATTTACCAGCTCACACACATACGCACATACACACAAACACGCTGAAATCGTATACTCCTTCCACACACACACACACACACACACACACACACACACACGGGCAATTTGCAGGTTCATTCACATCAATACAGCAACAAAACAGCCTGCCACTTCCTGTCTGTAGCTTTGTTATTGTTGCTGCTGCTGTTGTTGTTGCTGTTGCTGTTGCTGTTGCTGTTGCTGTTGCATTTTACTTCCTACATTTTCCGTACCAAAAAAGAAAAAAGGCGAACAAATACAAACTGGTTTAGTTCAACACACTGCGACTGCGACTATTGCAAAACTGGTTGCAATTATTGCTGCTGCTGCCTGTGCTGCTGCTGCTGCTGCTGCAGTTGCTTTGATTTCTCTGCTACTGCTGCTGCTGCTGGCTCTTTGGCCAATTGATTTGCGCCCAGTTAGTGGCGAGTGGCATTTGCATTCCGGTTTAGGGTGCATCTTCGTCGCACTAATCAGAGCCGGAAACATAAAAATTGCTGCCTGCCTGCCTGCCTGCCTGCCCGCTGCCTGTTGCTTTTTCAAATGTCCAGCTATTAAAAAGGCTAACGACTTGGCCAACAGGTGCAACAGCAGCAACAGCAGCAGCGTCTCAAGGCTGCCCCCAATAGAGTCGCGATCAGATGCGTTCATAGGATCAGGCCAGGCGACTATTTGCAGCTGTTGCAGCGCGCTTCGCTCACGTTTCGTAATCCCCGTTGAGGCATCGATAGTCGCTTATGGCTGCGTGCAACACAAATCATGCAGCGTTAGTTGCTGACTGGCGTACACTAGCGTATACCCTGTACATATCATAGTTCGCGGCATTGACTTTCAAGCGCTCAAAATTGTCAATTCGTTTTTTCGTTTAGCTGTGGAGCTACACTTTTGTTACGCTAATTGGCATGAACCTTGTAACAGTATTGACCTTTGTAACAGCATTGACCTGCGCTCCAAATTATAATTCAGGCAGTCAAAAGTTAATCAAGCAACTATTTTTATTAGTTTCGCGCGGCGGCGCGGAGATGCTCTCACTGTTGATATTTCTTCTATATTTACTATATTTATAGTTTTTATATTATATTATATATTTTTTTAATCAACATGTACTTTTCAACAGTTGCTTGAGTATCTGTGGCACATTTTACTGCTGCGAGATCAAAATCATAAACGTTTTCTCCATTCGCTCTCCCGCCTCTCTCTTACATTCTAATTTTGCTGAACTGCCGCCGAGCACCTGGCAATTTCTCATACTGAACTTAACAGTAAGCCTGATTTGTACTGATCGAGCTTAGATATTATGATAAAAGAATAAAAAATAAAAGAGAGAGTGAGGCACCTCTTACATATTATTATTATTTATAATTAATATTACATATAATTAATAATTAACTTAATAATAATTAATTTATTTAATTTATTCATTTATTTTGAAGTATTTCACGCATTATATGATACACATAAACCTCTACCGATTACGTATTCCTACTTACAACCTCTAGCAAGCAAATATTCTGCTAGCCTATATACCCCTTAGGATGCCAGCTGCTCCAGGGTGCACTGAAAATCACAGGCACAGCGTAAAATTGCTTTGAATAAATTAGTTTTCATTATGTCATGTGCGGATCGTTCGAACAGCGAGTGTTCACATTAAATAGACGACAAATTGGCAACTAAATTTGCAAGCAAACACACAGATACGCACACACACACACTAGCATATATAGCTTTACACACACACACACTGGCAGTTATGCTAACACACTCGCACTTGTCGTCGAAATGTTTGCTTGCCGAGTTCATTAACATCCGAATTCGTCCTTGTGCGGCCGAAGTCAACGAAAGAGCGAACAAAGCGAAAACAAAAAGCCAAAGCAAATTGCAAACATAAATAAATTATATGCAACAACAACGAGAACAGGCCCAGCCGGGGCCAGGTGGAGGGCTTAGAATGTGTCGCAGCGCCGTCAAGGATAACAGCGGCACGTGCGTGCGCCACCAAAGTATCTGTATCTGTACATATATACATGTATCTGTATCTGTAGCTGTAGCTGCATACATACACGCGTATCTCCATCTCCATCTCCAATTCCATCTGTAGCTTTGGCTTTATCTCTAGCTGGGCTCACCTGCCCGGGCACACACGCAACTGCCTGTGTGTGTGTGAGAGTGTGTCAGCGCGACTGAAACTACTCATAAATAATCATCATCATAATCATCATCGTAATCATCATCGCAATCATCATCGTGGAGCAGGCCGTCGAGCCAAGCGCTCGCAGCTCGCAACGGTATTCGTTGTAAAAACGCGGCCAATAAACTGAATGCGCTGCGGTTCAAGGTTTGGCCAAAGCCAAAACGAAACTAAAGCAACAACAGCAACAACAGCAGCAACAACAACAACAACAACAAACAAAGGCGAGCACAGACGAGGCGAATGACGAATGAATAACAATTAAATCTCACAAAAGGCATGAAATCATCTGCCGCGCGCGCAATAGACTAAACTAAAGCTGAGCGCTGGAAGAAGCAGCAGCACGACGCGCAAAACTAGCACAAAGTCGAGCTGTAGTAAGTGTATCCATGAGATACAACTCGCCGCAATTGCCACAAATCTGAGCTGAGCCGCGCTGAGCTCAAAGCTCATTGACCAAAACAGTCAGTGGCCCAGACTACGGACCACAGTCTCCTCGCTTGGCAATCTCCAATCTTCGCGCTTACCGTTAAGCTCAACTCGTGGCGGCCCATTAACAGTTAAGCGGGCCAATTACCAAGGCGGATAATTGCTCCAGCTGTGCTAGATGCAGGGTTGGCGGGGCTGCACCCAGGGCAGCCAGATGGATGCTCTAGCCAGAACTCGAACAGTCGCACTCGCAGCCGGGTCGATAATGGCAGCCAATCATTCAAGTGTCCGTCCGTCAATCAGCTGCTCATCAGCTGTCCGGCTGGGCCAGTGGTAAGGGGGTAGCTACTAGCTACCCCTCAGTGTGCCGTAATTCTATGGCTGCCCCCGGCCTACACTCATTGTTGTTGTTGTCGTTGTTGTTGTCTTTGCTGCTGCACACTCATTTCTACTTTATTACAAAATTGACCCACATATTTGTTGTTGTTTACGTTTCTTTTTTTCGCTACAAGCGAGTGGCCATTATACAGATACAGATACAGATACAGATACATTTACACAGCTACAGATACGTCTGTGGCTGTGTGTGTGTGTGTGTCTCTTGTTATTTATTCATTATTTTATTATTTTAGTTATTTTCGTTGGCTCATTTTCGTCTTGTCCGCTTTAATCGTCGATTTCGTCTCTCTTGTTTTGCTTTTCTCGTTTTTTTTTCTGCTTTTTCGGTTCACATGACGAGAAAAAAGAACAAAAAAAAAAAAATAAGTTGAAGTGTGTTGTGTTGTGTATCATGACATTAATGAACTTATATGGGATGGACAATTTAGATTTGATGTGTCAACAATCCAGTTGGGCGTGTGTGCGGTGTGTGAGTGTGTGTGTATCTTTTAGATAGTCCATGGACACATGCGATTGTATTGATTGTATGAATGTGTGTCATGTGGTTGTGTGTGTGTTTGCTGAAAAGGGTGTGGCATTTTAGGCTTGAGAAATTAATTGACACAAGCTTCTTTGATCCAGACATGAAGATAAACGGGAATTAAGACATATCCAAACAGATCGAACTGTTGAAGAAAGTAGTTCAAATATTTGACGGAAAGATGTCAAAGATACTTTAATTGGAATTCGTTTTGAAGACGAATATCTGCAAGCAAAAGTTAACCGCCGGTTAAAGTGGTTGTTAAGCGATTAACAGGAGATCGCGCAGCTGGAGAAATTAATTCAAATATTAAATAGAAAGATATTATGGGTAATATAACTAGAGCCGATCTTAAGATTTACAGCTGCAAGCATAAATTAACTACAGTTAGGTTTTTGAAGAAAGTAGTCTAAATAATTAATTTAAATTCAGAAAGATGCAGAACTGCGATAACTGGAAGATTAATATCTGCACACAAAAGTTAACGGCAGGTTAAAGCAGCTGTCAAGCGATTATTCAGCAGAAAGTTAGGGGGGAATACTACAGATTAGAAATCTCATGCTTATTCATTGCCTGCTCTACTTTCCATTGTACTTAGAAGTAATTTTATTATTTTGAAAATTCACGAATTAGTTTCTAAATTTTGATTTCGCAATTTTGAATGTAGCTTAACCGTTACACACACACACACAAGCACACGCACACCCGCACTGCTCATAATAATTGACATTTTGGTGCCAAGAATGTACCGCAAACTGTTTTAGTTTCAGTTTCTTTTTGTTAAGTTTGCCATGCTTGGCTGCAGACACAGCTATAGATACAGATACAGCGACGGCCACAGCTGCAGATACAGATACAGATACAGATACATTTACGAGTGCATTCGGCTGCAAATGCAGTTAGCAGGCGAGTGGTGACCTCCAAAAATGAATAGAACTCAAATGCCCAAGCTAGAGGCAGAGCTATGGCCAGAGCCGGAGCCGGAGAGACACCTCCAGCCGGGCAACCCTCGACGATGTGTGGCAAGGTGCATGCGAGCATAACCACAAAACCACATCGAGTTATGATGACGGCGCTGGCGACGACGATGATGATGATGATGATGATGATGATTAAGAAACAGAGCTGTGGCTCGTAATGTGTGTGTTTAATAAGTGCAGGTCGGTATTGTCGGTGGCTGAATTGAAAGCTTTATATTCCGATGCCTATGGTATCTATGCATGTGTGTGTGTGTGCGAGTGTGTGTGCCTGTCATAGACGCTGACGACCCATTCAAAGTGGCAAACAGAACAGAACCGAAACAGAGCCAGAGCCAGAGCCAGAGCCAGAGCCAGTGCCAAAGACCAAACGGACAGCCAAGTCAACTGACAACTGGCAACTGTCGAGCAAGAGAAAGAAAGGCAACGAAAGAGTCGTCGGGGCTAGCAGGGGGGAGTTACGGTAGGTAGCGCATATCAGGGCCTCGACTTCTATAGAGAGCGCCTTTTAATGTTGTTTTTATTACAAAATGTATTAAAATGTGACACAGGTGGCGATTGGACTGCGGCTGAGAAGGAGGTCGCCACAGACAGACACCAAGGCGGACAGACGGACAGACGGACTAATGGACAGCCATACAGGTATGAGCGCGCGATGGCGGCTCTGTTGATGGGCCTGCTAAATGATGTTGATGGTCGCGCGTTGATGAGACATGCGATAAAACTGAATATAACTTTACCCGGTCCGACGCGATGCGACGCGACTTGGCTTGGCTTGTCTTGGCTCGGCTCGGCTAATGACTGTGCCCGAAAAAGGCAGCAGACAAGTTTAAAGTGGGTTAAATGCTGCTGTGCTGGGCAGTTAGCTGCCTTTGTGAACAGCGAATCTCGAGCTCGAATCGTCCAAGATGTCCAAGATATCCAAGATGTCATCAGAGTCATGCCAAACAAGGTGTGCATTTGGCATTCTCGAAAAATGCAAAGTAGAAACCTTGCTTCGAATTTGGTGGCCATGACTGCAGAGAGCGTGTGGGTTATCCCCAGGCGCCCTTTATGTATAGGGTATAAAAGAGCACTCCATTGACATCTGTTAATAGACTGATTTAATGAAATATGTTATTAAGTGGGTATAGGTTATTCCTATAAACTTACCTAAGCTGGGTATGGGCAACTACACACTTTACAGGGTATGGTAAAGAGTTCAAAAGGTTTTGTAACTCAAGCAGCTACAGCAGCGCTTGATTCTTCGCAGACTGATTTGATAAATCTGATTGCTAATGCAAATATACCTATATACACACATAACAGGGTATCAAATAAATCTTATTTACATATGGTACACAGACACTTCTGAGGATAAACTGATTGCCTGAGTGCTAAAGCAGGTGAGATCGCATAGGCTATGCCAATAGACACACATTACAGGGTATCAGAAAAGCATTGGTTATCACAGATACTTCTGTATTTAAGTTGATATAAGCTGAGTCTTATAATTGCCGAGTAGACTGGCCTATCCTAACTGCTCAAGCAGCTAACCCATTATGCACTCATTACGGGGTTTAGATAGATGGATGGAATGGCCGACAGTTGCTGAGATCGATTAGGTTATGCCTATAGACACACATTACAGGGTATAGAACAAGCCTAATTTACCACATATACTTCTGAGGATAGACTGATTGCCTGATTTCTAAAGCAGCTGATACCGCGTAGGTTATGCCTATAGACACACATTACAGGGTACAGAACAGTATCGGAAAAGCCTTGATTATCACAGATACTTCTGTAGATAAGTTGATTTAATGAAGCTGAGTTAAGACTCAGTTAAGACTCAGTAGACTGGCCTACCCTAACTGCTTATGCAGCTAAACCATTATGACCTCATTACAGGGTATAGATAGACGAATAGAATGTGCAATAGTTACAGAGTTACGATGAGGTTATGCCTGTCCGACGCTTAAGACAGCTTAAATCGCTTAGTTTAACCCAATAGACACACATTACAGGGTATTGACAGGGACTTGATGGCCATGCATGCTGGGAGCTGCTGGGAGCTGCTAGGAGCTGAGACTGAGCCATGGCTCAAGCCATATAATCTAGCTTGAAGTCTTTTAGCAGCCATTACCCTCAACTAATTCCGAGTAAATTCGTGCTGCGTGCCACGACTGGGGGCAGGCGCAGGCACAGGCTTAAAGCAAACACGCACACGCACTTACACACACAGAGACACACACACACACACACGATGTTGCAGCAACTCTTTGGGCACTTCTCGCCGCTGCGAGCCCTTAAGCTAATGTGTGCCCATTTCACATTTATGCGTAACTGCGCTTGTGCCACGCCTCAGCTCATTAGCAGACAGCATGTAGAAGGGGCGCGGGGGTGGGCGTGTAGGGAATGTGCATAGAAGAAGGACACAAGCAGCCAGTTAAGCAGCAGTGGGGCAGGGGGGAAGGGGCTGTAGCCAGCACTTGGCAACTGCAGCCACATAAATTGAGAGCGCGCCTGCATCTGCGATTTTCACTTGCACTTTGCTGCCGCTGCCGCTGCCGCCGCCGCTGCTGCTGCCAGTTGAGTTAATTTTATTTGCAAAATAAAGCGAAACAAACTTTAAATGGAGTCAAATGCCAATACACACACACACACACACACACACACACACACACACACGCACAACTACGCAGACATGCAGCAGGAGGAGGTGTAGAAGCAGGGGAGAGCGCGGGGGAGCGCGCAGGGCACAGGCCTGACGTCTGCAGAACAAAGATTGCACACACAACGCCAGCAGCAGCAGCAGCAACGACAACAACAACAACAACAACTGAAGCAACTGCAACAACAGCGCAGGCAAAGGCAAAAGCAACAAGAACAAAAAAAGTTCAAACGCCAGAAAAGGATGCACCAAAGTGCAAAGGCAGAGAGCAAGCAGCCAACGACCAACGACCGAGCGACAGCGACGGCGACGGCGACGCACGACGCAAGCAGAACGAACGTGCGAAGGGGGAAATGGCAAAGCACTCGACGCAGCAGACGACAACGGGTAGGAGGGGGGAGAGGGGGCATCGGTGTGCGAGGTGAGGGCCAGTGCAAGGGCAACGGGCCGCAGCAGGCACAGCGACAGAGGCAGAGGCGGGGGCAGGGGCAGGGGCGGCAACAGTGCTTCAGAAGCGGAAAGCAAAAAGGATTGAACAGCAGCAGCAGAGCACAGGGGCAGGGGGAACAGCAGTCAAAACAGCAGGAGGCAATGGCAACGCACGTGAAGACGCAGCAAAGCACACACACGCACACGCACAAGCCAACACTCTCACACACACACACACACACAATCTGTCTCGCTCTCACACACACGCACACACGACTGAAACAAGAACAAGTGCATTGACACTTTATAGCGATGACGACGTCGCGACGACTGCAAAGGGTGAAACACCAGTGAGCCGACTGCGACGCCGGCTGCGCTGCGTTTTGATAGCAGCGCGCCGTAAATATGCAAAGAAAACGCAAAAAAAAAAGAAAAGAAAAGCAACAACAACAGCAGCAGCAACAGCAAGAGCAAACGCAGAAAGGGATCGACCTCGGACCAGAGACATACACACACACACACACACACACACAGCTGATCAACGACAGCGCGCAGCGAGAGAGCGCAAAGAGAGCGAGAGAGCGCCGCTTGCTGCGCACAGAGTGAGAGAGACTGCGAGTGCAAGTGCGAGAGTGGGCGAGTGAGTGCGGGAGAGCAGGGCGACTGGCTGAGCAGAACTTTAAGCATGCCCAAAAACTGACGAACATTGCACTGTGCAGCAAGCAAAAAGTTTCGCTTCGTTCAGTTTTTTTTTTCGCTGCTGCTGCGCCTGGAGCCGGTAGCTGATTATGAGATTGCGAAACGAGTCGCGCGTCTCTCCCTTCCCCTTCCCTTCGCGCACAGAGTTTATAATGTTTGTTCGACTGACGCCGATGACGATGACGTTGCCAAACAACGAGAAAAAAGTCAAGAATGAAATGCGATCAGCAGCAGCAGCAGCTACAACAACAACAAAGATCACTGTCGACGAGACGCGACGATCAACTGCGACGGCGACGACGACGACGACGACGTTTATAGTTCAACGCACCGTCTGTACGCCTGCCTGCCTGTCCGTCCGTCTGCCCTCGCGGCTGCACGTCCGTCTGCCTGCTGCTGGGATCGTTAGCGGTAGCCATTGGCCAGCGAGTGCCCTGAGACGATTCTTGTCTCACG
This sequence comes from Zaprionus bogoriensis, assembly GCA_035046045.1. Lineage (NCBI taxonomy): Eukaryota > Metazoa > Arthropoda > Insecta > Diptera > Drosophilidae > Zaprionus > Zaprionus bogoriensis. The sequence goes on along the minus strand of JAWNOI010000192.1, from coordinate 1,251,589 downwards.
AGCTCCTGGCAGAGGAAGAAATCACTCACCCGCCGGCTGCAACTTCTGCAATTCCACGCCATTGTCGGTCATTGATCGTGCGTGCTCATAATGAAGCCAACGACTCGTCGTCCATTGATTGCCCGATCTCAGCATGCTCCGATTCCATTATGATGCCAAGACCGGCAGAAAGTCACCCACGCTGCCCTCTCTGCAAATAAACCGAAAACGTAGCGCGCTCTTAGATAAGCTCGGCGTGACAAGCGTCGACTTCTTACGAAATCTGCATCTGTTTATTATTCATATACTTGGCTTAATCAGATGCATTTATCGCATTGACTCACAAGTCGGAAGAAGAGAATATACAGATAAGGCAAACGCAATCCGCAAGCAAGCATAATCAGTCAACAGATCACTCTCAAGATCACTGACTGCTTGAAAAGTGCTCACAGTAGCTGAGATTAGACGCAGCTCGTTATTAAGTAACATAATCATACTACTAGTTGTGATCTCTATTTAGGTGTAGATCAGTGTGTAGTAACATTATAAAGTTACATGATAATTTCTTAATTGTGATTAGTCGCAACTCTGACTGTTTTATCAGTGATCTCCGCTATCTGTGAGCTCTATTTAGAATTGTATCTCTAGCATATATATTTCATAACTATAGTCCATATTTAGATTCGAATCAGTTATAAGTAGCATCATAATACTTGATCACTGATCACTGTGAGCCTCATCAATAATATCAGCTATCTATGATCTCCATTTGGACGCAGATCAGTATTAAAATCGCTTCAGATCACTGACAATTTGATCACGGATGCCTCAGATCAGTATTAGATAACATAGCAATACCCGATCGTTTCACAATTACAATCACAATTCCAGTTGTCCAGCTGTCCAGCTGCTCGGCTTATCAGTGATCTTGGCAAATCTTAATTGGGTGCCAACGATCGAACAAATTAATACAGCGATTAATCTGTCAGATTGCAATTATGCATTAGGCCTGTTGTGATCGCAGCAGTCACAGAGTGCTGGGTGGAGGCAACACCCACGGCAAGATCGAGCAAGATCGTTCGGGCTACCGCCACAGTCTCAGATCATTGATCTTACCTACTTGACGCTGCTAATTCGTATTATTAATTCAATCAATCACGGTCCGATCGCACCCTAACGATCCAATCCAATCGCAGCCGATCGACAGCAGCTGCCCGCGAGCATTGATCTCTCTCACACACACACGGCCTGTGTGTATGACTGTGTGTATGTATGCTTGTGTGTATTTGTGTATATATTTGTAGGTAAGCTTATGGCGCGTCGCGCTCATTCGCCGTCGATTGGCATTTCACAAATGCGCGCGTCGTTCTAGTTTCTCGCTGTCTCTGCGAATTTGGGATTTCTGATGTTGATGTCGATGTCGATGGCTATGGCTATGGCTATGGCGATGGGTGATTCGCATTGCCTCTGCTGGCCTCTTGGCTAATTTAATTGTTTGCTTTTTCATTAAGGCGCTGGGAGCGGTTGGATGAGGGCCTCTATTTAGCTCATGGAAACATTTATAGCACAGACTCGCGTTGCGTTGCGTTGCGTTGCCGCGCGCTCGCGCTCGCCTTGGCTCGTCCACTCGGTCAGCGTTTAATTCGCTAATTGCTAATGCGCCCAGCGCTTATCAAATTGGAGCATCGCGTCGCAAACTTTTATTTTCTTAGTTTTGTCTGTATTTTTTTTTTGTTTTTTTTTTGGCGACTGTCTGATGCCTTAGAACTGCCATTTGGGCGCTCATCGCGCGCCCCTTTGCCGTTGTTTGTTTTAATTTAGCTACACATTTTAGTTCAAATATTTGATAAGCAGACGCCGACGTCGACGTCGACGCTGGCATTTGCGTAACTTTTGGCATTACTCATACGCTCTGTTGGCCGGCCCTCAACTTGTTTACAGTTGGAATTGCTTCCGCTCCTTAAAATGCGAATGCTTCTGCTGTTGCTGCTGGTCGCCTCTCTAGAAAGAACCTTTTCCTCAGCGCAATTCGCCTGACATTTGCTGCATGCCAAATTTTAATCTTTATGGTATATTCACGCATTCCCTGTAAAGCGGGTTCAACGCGCGTTTGATGAGCTGCGGCGACTGCTGCAGCCCGTCGGTAGAGCGAACAATGCACGGATTATTGCGCCAATTCGAGGCATTTTTTAATTGGATAGCAAAGCGGGTGCTCTGCTCGCAGCGATCTCGAGCTCGAGCTCTAACTCGAGATCATATTGTGTATGGATTTGCCAAAGCAGCTTTCAGCCTGTAGCAAATGTAGATTATTCTGTTGTTCAAGCACCTTTTTGAGTTACTTATGCAGGTTGCTAACCGATTTACTTTATTGCTTCCATTAGAAAATTCCCTACTTATCGATCGTAATTCCGCAAAAAGCTCATCTTGTAAGTGAAGGCCTACTTCAAAACTGATATTTGAACTCAAATTTAAATATACTTGAATTGCTCTGTTGAAGTTTTCAGCCTGTAGAAGATAATTCTGTTCTCGGCAACTATTCAAGTCAATAAAAATACTATTTAGTATAAAATATAAAATTAAATATCATATAATATCTGGAACTCAAAGCATGCTTAAAAGGCGCTGTTGAAGCTTAAAGCTTTTAAAAGGAGAAGATTATTCTGTTTTTGGCAACTGCTTAAGTAATTATATACCATAAAATATGAAATTAAATTCCATATAATATATAGTATTTTTTATATAACCAATATTTAATATTTTGTGTCATATTTATACTTATCCAATGTAGTTATGCCGTACACTCCCCTACATTTTAAAAGCTAGATCATCTAATGCAGTTCTCTAGTTCTTGAAAAGTGGAGCACACGGATAAGTGAAGGGCCTTGCAGTTGTCGGTATAAAATCTGAAGATCTTCATTATCTCCAGCACTGATATTTACACTCGTAAACGCTGCCCTAATCAAATGCCAGCGAAGTTGGCCTCCTTTGGCGTCTCTATGCAGCATTTCTGTTTGGACAGCTTCGGGCACACACACACACACACACACACACTGACAGCATTAAGTAGGACACACACAATCTAATGTAGCCGACAAACGTAGCTAACTCACTTTCCAGCTGGCACAGCACTCAACACACTCGCTCTCATGCTCGACTCCCGCTCGCAGGCCCCTCTGCCTCTGCGCCTCTCTTCCGCTCGCTGTGCACCCGCACCCATACCCGTTTAGTGGCAACGCCTCCGCATTGGGGCAAAGTGACTGCAACTTTTAACACCTCCCATGGGGCAACAGCAACGGCAACGGCGACGGCAACGGCAACGGCGACGGCGACGTCAGCCAACTGTATTTTTTATCTAATTAGGTAGTCAAAATATAAAAAGAGAACGCGCTGCGCTACGCCGCTGTCTGTGTGTGCACTCACTCCATATATGCATGTGTGTGTGTGTGTACATCTGTGTGTGTGTGTAATCTAAACTGTGTCACTAAACAAAAATCTGGCAGAGGCAGTGGTAGGGGGCAGTGGCAGCAGCCGCTCAACTTTGCGCTACTCTGCCCAGAAAATTGTGTCAAACAGATAAAAGCGTTGATGGCTTGAAGCTGGAGCGAGCGGGCGTTGCGAGGGTATAGGCCACTCCTTTGCAGCGGGAGGGGGGAGGGGTGTAGCTCGCGTCAGTTATGATTATAACCTCAATTCGCTGCACGCGGAGAAAACTGGCCCGAAAATTGTGGAGCATTTGAATAAATTTTCGAGAATGCAGCACACACACACAAGAACGTAATAACAACAACAAAAAAATGTAGAAAATAATGACGCAGACGATGAAGATGTAGATGAAGATGAAGATGAAGATGAAGAGAGGCAGAGGCAGAGGCGCAGATAGAAGCGGCTAAAAAGCCACTGTTCAAAGTAGGCGGCGGCAGCGTTGATTTAAATGGCACCCAAAAAGTCAGTCATGGAACGAGAAGACAAACACACACACACACACACACACGCACAGATACACAGATACACGGCGCAGAGAGACGGGCAGATGGATGGATGGACAACTATTCAAATTGAGGTCATTCATCCCGCTTCGTTGAACGCGCTTAAGTGAATTATATGTACGTAGCTATGCGCCTCTCTCTGTATGTGTGTGTGTATGTATATGTGCTTGTGTGTCTGTGTGTGTGCTGGTATCTCACAGCTACATGCCAGTATCCACGAGTATCTGTGTAATAGTTATGTCGCCACAGCAGAACTATTTTTGTCATAGCAGTCAGTCAGCAGAGGGGCAGAGCGTGGTGCGAGGGCGGTGCAGCGGGTCAGAGATCTGTGCCAGCAGCATTTACACCTCTTCAGCCAAGCGAGCGCGCACTCAACCCATTTGGGGAAAGCCTTTCTCCCGCGGGGCCGTCGCTAAGCCGCTTAACATTTTCGATCCAGCCTCAGCTTCAGCTTCAGCTTCAACTCTAACTCCCAGTCGAGCTCGAATAATGAACACGTTAATTGCCGACAATGCGCCGTTTAGCTACAGCCACATTTTTGACTGATTGAGACACACACAAACACACACACACACACACACACACACGCGCGCACACACTCATGGCTAGATCGAAAGATATAGCTAAACGATCACTCAGAGACCGTTCAACGCCCCCGGTTGATATCATCATCATCATCATCGTCGTCGTCGTCGTCGTCATCAGCGCACGCACTTTACATAAATATCTGCATATTCTGTCAGTGTATTGTGAGTGTGTGTGTGTGCGTGTGTGTGTCTATAACTCTTTTGGGGCGTCTCTTTGGCTTGCTGTTTCGTGCGTGTGTTTCATTTGCTTTTCATATGGGAGTAGGTCAGTTCAAAATTTGCATATGCCTTGACTGATTTTGATTTCTTGCTGGTTTCTTATTCATATTCTCCCCTCCCCTCCCCCCGCTCAGCCACCAGCCAACGTCTGCGACCCCCTCCCCTGTGACTGCTGGCCCCGCCCAGTTGCATTTATTGACTGATTTAGTCACAAATTCCAACGATTGCCCTGTTTCTTTCGCTTTGCTTTGCTTTGCAGCGGACAGCGGACCACACGTGGCAAGGGAGAAGGGGGAAGGCGTAGCGGGGGTACCCTAAGGCGATTAGACGCAGACTCCGGCAATTTGTTAGACTTTCGAGCCGGCTTTGCCCCGTTGCGACGTTGCCAAATTTTTGCATTTGGGTTGCGCGCACTGCGCGCTTCGATTCAGTGCGTGGGACTTGCCACTCGACTACACTTAAGGCCGTAGCACGATATGCCAAGAAAAGGTCGCCAGATCACGCAATTAACTTTGAGTGGTGTGACCTCAGCTGCTGAAAGGGTTAAGGCGGCACTAAGTAGACATTACTTAGTAGATTAGGTGCACCCTTAGCAAATTTGAAGGCAATCATTAGCCTAGATGCAGACAATGAACTTTGACTGAGGTGAACTCAGCTGTGGCTTCAGGAGCCCTAAACAGTATGCAAGCCTAAGCTTTGGCCTATCGCACATTACTTGACTTATTCTCACATTTTTAATAGCTTTATAATTAATTTTTAAAACTCGAATATGCTAAAAATATATTTAAGAAAAATGTGCAATTAATAATTCCATGTCTCTATATACACACAACACTTTGGCTTACCATAGATTAAATAAGCTCCATCAACTAATAGATACACCAGACTTATCGACATACCCACTCAGCTTTTGCGCATTTTATATTACAGCTAAGATACCTTAGCTATAGAACTCCACCCTATTCTGTCCATCCATTAATATCTATGGGATCATCTCCGCGCACTGCAAATATCAACTATATCAACTGATAAATCACGTCAACTATTTGAGCTATTTATCAAGTTGAGTTCTCCCCCGTCTGGCGCACCAGGTCAACAGCTAAACCAACAGATACTTATCGCAGCTCTATATCTGTGAATGCACTATGCATTGTCTATTGATTAACGTCTATCGCAATCGTATAAAACGCCTTAGACCCCCATTGCAGTGACATCAGTTGCTATTCCTTTACTGCGTAGAACGGAACTAAACATAACTTCAATGGAGCTCGGTAAAGTGCCCAAAGCGTTGCGAAGAGTCAAGCGTCCATTACCTTAGTTTCCTTCGACAGTTCTCAGGCTTTGCCTGCTGCTGACTGCTGGGCTTGTAGCTCAGGCACGGCTAGCCTGCAGCGTGTATGGCATTTGCTTCTGCAAGGATCAACCGCCGGGTGCCTTGGTAGCGGACTGTGAGGATTGCACCAGCTACTACAAGTGCGGAGTGAACAGCATTGAGCGTGTGACCTGCTCGATCGGACAGGTCTACGACATTGAGTTGCAGGCCTGTGTGCCGGGCACATGTCCACGCATCGATGGCGAGTGCGCGGCCACAACTCCCACACCCACACCGCCGACTCCTTCTACTCCGACACCTTCTCCTCCGACGCCCTGTCCTCCGACACCTTCTACTCCGACACCTTCTACTCCTACACCCTCTCCTCCGACACCTTCTTCTCCACCTTCTGACTGCGAGCACAACGAAGTGCAGTGCGGCTTCCATGGCCAGATCATTCCGCACGCCGAGCACTGCCAACTCTACTGGACCTGCGTGGAGCAGTGTCCCATGCTGGGCTTTTGCGAGCGCGGCATGTGGTTCGAACGCGAGAAGTTCGTCTGCGATTTCCCCAAGAATGTGCACAATTGTCCGGCTGGCAGGGATTAGGGTGCCGGCCCGAGCAGCTCAGCCGTTGCATCATGCCAGCGGGCAAAAGACGCTGTTAACTGCAATTGGCTGCATGAATGGGCAACAACAACAGCAACAGCAACAACAACAACAAACATCGCTGCGATAATATACGCAAATTGCTTGACACAATTTTTTTCTTCTACTATTTTTTCGCCGCTTACGGACTGGGCGGGTGGGCGTTGTTTGTCAGTCTGTGTGTGTGCGCGTGTGTGCGCGTGTGTGTGTGTGTATGTTTGATGTTGTTGCAAGCAGCAAATTTAGCACGCAACTAACAATTTTAGCTGCTCCAGATACGAACTACCAACGGCTCACGCACACCGCTGCAAGCGCCAACACTTGCACATCGACACACCTTTGCTGCAAACAAAAGCAAACAAATTCGTGCAAAGAAAATTGCGCAAGCCGCCAGCTAGACGAATGTTGCATACGCTAGCGGAATTATATAATAAGCTCGACTAATAGTGTGCTATGGAGCTGCATAACTATTACAGACTTTTTAAAGAGCTTCGTCAAAAATATGATATTTTCCTTAAAAATCTTTTAGCCCGTAACAAAAAGTTTTCATTGAAATACTATTTTTCTTACTTAGTTAAAACTCTAAATTCGCTTGATAAATTAACAGAAGTATATATCGCTTGCATTTCCAACTGAAAGATTTTTATACAAAGTGCCGCAAGCTGCTGAAACTAACTGAAACTAGCTGAAACTTTCTGCTTCAGCGGCTTTCGTCTCTTTTCTCGTATTTCGCATTTCCATTTAAAACTTTCGCTCAACTTCTGCAGCACGTTACAAACTGCCTGACATAGTTGACATGCTCCCAGTTATAAAAGTTGCCGCTGTCGAGTTGTTTATTCTTTTTGGCAGCAGCAGCGGCAGCGGCAGCGGCGGCAGCGGTACAAACAAAAACAAACTTTCACCCAAGTAAGCCGCAGCATTTTGGACAATTTCGTAACTGGGTAAACACACGCACACCACATAAACACACATGTGTGCATGCAAATGTGGAGTGCATAAACTGCAGCACGGCGACAGCTACAGAAATTACAACAACAACAACAGCAGCAGCAGCAGTGGCGGCGACGGCGACGGCAGCGACAGGTGAATGAACGACCTCAAACGAGGTCAGCTGCGACTACGGGCCAAATTATGCCGGTGCCAGTGGGGCAGGGGACGGAACCGGGCCGGGCCGGGCCCGGGCATGGGCCCATTCATGCGCACAATAAAGCCGAAATCCAAAAAAAAAAAATCAACTACTGTGTGTGTGTGTGTGTGAGTGTGTGTGCATGCGCCATGATTATGCTTTGTCGTTGTTGTCGCTCGTGTTGCTGCTGCTGCTGCTGCTGCTGCTGTTGTTGCTGTTGTTGTTGGCTGGTAGTTGATGTCTGGCCGACTGGCAGTTGGTAGTTGGCTTCAGCTTGGCATGCTAATAGCGGGGCCCGCTCCGGTCAAAAGTGGGCAACATTTGGGCCACTTTACGGGCGGCCGCTTCACGTTTCGCTGACCCAAATCCAAATCCTTGCCTGGCACCGAAGCGGATGGATGGCTGCCTGGCCGGACGGATGAGTGGATGCTGCAAACAAGTTTTCCCCCTATCATTGCGCTCTCTCTTCCTCTTCCACTCACTCTCCCCTCTCTCTCTCTCTTTTTTTCTCTTGCTCTCTCTCTGGCCCAGTTGGGTCATTGGGCATTGGAGCCATTTGGTTGCACTAAATCACTTAAGATGCTTTTAGCAGGAAAAAGAAGTTTAGGCTTAGTCTTATTTATGTGACTCTGAGTCTGACTCTGCTGTCCGTGCTCGGCTTTCGGCCTGTGCACACTGTGACTGTGTGTGTATAATGGATGATGTTGACCTGCTGTGCCTGGGATTGGGATTGGGATTGGGATTGGCAGTGGGAGTGGAAGTGGAAGTGGGTGAGCGCATGGAAATGAAAATGGAATGGAATGGCTTGTGGGTGGCACTTGCCAGTTGGCAGCTGGCAGTTGGCAGTTGGCAGTTGGCAGGTGCCGTCTGCTGGACTGCGGGCGGGCTGCGGCGTGCTGCAGGTGACGGGCAAAAATGTGGAGCAGTGCTCGACTAAGCTGGCACGATTGAATAGCTAATGTCGTAGATTATGGGCAGCAGAAAAAAAAATAAAGCAGATAAAACAGATATGGGCCGCAGTGAGTTGTGACAAATGCGAGTGCTGTGCTGCTATGCTAACTATATATATACTATATATGCTATCTAGTTTTTTTCTAGTTTCGTTCAGTTCATTGAAATAATTGTTTAGCTTGAAAATCTATAGGTATTTAAGCTAATGCTGAAATAGTTTTTAGCTTGAAAATCTATAGATATTTAAGCTAGTGCTGAAGTGGAAAAGAAAATGTTTAATAAATAAAATTTAAATTAAAACTTTCGGAAATATAAAGCAGCTGAAGCACAAGACCAACAGCTTGTTGACCTCTTTACCAGTTAATTTCTCCAGCTTTTCGCATAGCCTGACCTTCACTTTGTACGCGCCTTAATCTGTATCTTTGGCTCTGGCGCTGGCAGCTGTTTAAATTTCTCAAGCGAACCTTTTGAAACAATCTGTGTGGCAACCTTCAACTCGCCCGCATTCGATTCGCATCAATCGAACTATTCATTTCGCAAATCGAATCGCTTTAAATTGCGCGCACACACACAATGATCTGCTCCATTGATCTGCTCCACTTCTTGACAACTCGAGTCGAGGCGCCCTTGGGCCATGGGCAAACAGAGGCACGATGATAAATCTGCACAAAAGCTGAAGTCAGAGCCAAAGCCAAAACGCAAACGCAGATAAGTAAACAAATCGTGCGTCTGCCGGCATCGCAATGAGCTGCTAATTAAAACCACCTTAGAGTAAACAGAGCAGAGCAGAGCAGAGCAAGGCGCCCGCCACAAACAATTAACAGAGTTGAAGGTGGAGCATGTATCTGTCTGTGTGTGTGTGTGTGTGTGTGTGTGTGTGTGTGTGTGTGTGTAGTTATTATGTCATAATTAATTTACGAGCTGTGACAATTAACGAGATGCGCAGCTGATGCAAAGCGTGACTGCAGCCGCGACAAGGCCTGCGTTTTATGCGCGACAAAGTGGCCAACAAATGTGGGTCAATGTGTTGGCCAACTTAACGAGCTGCGATCATCATGCGATGCCCTGCGCTGGCACACACACTCGCACAGCTTCCCACGCAGTCGGCGAGTTTTCCGGGCGAACGCTGCGTATGCGCGATCTCTTTCACTTTAAGCCTGCTTTGCACAATCCTCAAAAGCCGCACGCTTTTGCTGTGATTACGAGTGCGAATATATGTGTATCTTTCGGACTGCCTGCTGTTGCTGAAACCACAACAAGACAAAGCGGCCAAAGAAAACGCACACAACAACAGCAGCAACAACTACAAAAGCTGCGGCAGCAGCAGCTAAATCAGTTGCCGACAGTTTTTTATATTGAGCACAGTGGGTCAATGTCCCACTGATAAAGTGAGCGTGGAGCGACGTCGCCGTCGCCGTCGCCATCGCCATCGCCATCGCCAGTTGAAAGCCAGCAGCAACTGGAGCAGCAGCTGCGGCGACGCTGTCTGTCTGACCGTCCGCCTGTCTGCCAGTCTGCCTGGCAGCCAAAAGGCAAATGCGATTTTAATTAATAAAATATGCTGTGTATTCGCTTGCACAAAAGAAATTTCACGTTTACATTTTCGCAATTTGTTTCGCCGCGCTCTGGTGAAAACTAAACAGCCAGGCTAATGAACATTTCACAACAAATTTCAAATTTCAAATTTCAAATTTCGAATTTCGCATTTCGAATTTTGAATTTTGAAAAATAAAACCTTTAGTTTTTGCTGTAGTACAGCATTTTCTAGTTGAGATATCGCCAGAATTCTGTTTCCCATTTGCTTCAAAGCAGCCAAAGTACGTGTATTTGTATTTGTCTGTGTGTGTGTGTGTGTGTGTGTGTGTGCTTAAGATTTATGCGTGTGCCAGTTTTATTGTGCGGCATTTTGCTTGCGCTTTAAATTTAAATTGCTTTTAGAAACTAATAAATTGGTTCGTTTTTGACGCAGATTTCTCGTGTTAATGCCCGAAAAAACAATTTGTAAAACATGTTGCCAACTTGGAGAACAGCAGCAGTAACAATAACAACAAATAGCCGGCACAAGGCTTTCAATTATTGACTTAGTTAAGGTATTCGTTCATACATTCTGTTGGGGGCCATAAATAACAACAATGCCGAACGCACTGCGCTTAAGAGTATGCAGTATGAAAATGTGCGGAGTACTTGCAGTTTTTGTAGCATACTTTCGGGCGGCACTTGCAAATGGCGGTGTAAGCCTCTGCTGCATACGTTGATACTATTAATAATATTTAAAAATATATAAAAAATATTTAAAAAACAATTTGCTGTATAAATATATAACATTTATTATTTTATTTATTATTTTAAATTAATATATTATTATATTTATTCCTCTCTCTCTCTCTCTCTCTTTATCTCTTGCAGCTGTGCGTTATGGTCGCGTACCCAAGCGTTCACGTGAGCTGAACGGTGCAGCAGTAGCCGCTGCATCCACAGCAGCATCCAGTGCGCCCCTGTCTGTGGATGATACCAGTGCCAATAATTTGCATACAAATCTAATACAACAGCAGCAGCAACAGCAGCAGCAGCAGCAGCAGCAACAGCAACAGCAACAGCAGCAACAACAGCAGCAACAGCAACAGCCGCATGCGAGCAGCGTGCGCGTGAACACACCGAGTACACCACAAACGCCACAAATGTGTTCGATAGCCTCGTCGCCATCGGAGCTGGGCGGATGCAATAGTGCCAACAACAACAACAACAGCAGCAGCAACAACAACGGGGGCAGCAACAGCAGCAATGCAGCGGCTGTAGTTGTCGGCAGCCATCATCAGCAACTGGTCGGCATGGGCAGCAGCAGCGACCTGGCCATGACCCAAGTGGCCATGTGCCACGCCCACGATGCACATCACGACGGCCTGGCCGGCACGGCCAACGAGCTGACCGTCTACGATGTGATCATGTGCGTCTCGCAGGCGCATCGCCTCAACTGCTCCTACACGGAGGAGCTGACGCGCGAGCTGATGCGACGCCCGGTCACAGTGCCCCAGAATGGCGTAAGTAACGAGCAGGTGGAGCAGCTGGAGCAGGCTCTAATCGATTTCTCGCTCGCTTCTGTTCACAGATTGTCACCACGGTGGCGGAGAGCCTGGAGTTCCAGAAGATCTGGCTGTGGCAGCAGTTCTCGGCACGCGTCACGCCCGGCGTGCAGCGCATCGTGGAGTTCGCGAAGCGTGTGCCCGGCTTCTGTGACTTCACGCAGGACGATCAACTGATACTCATCAAGCTGGGCTTCTTCGAGGTCTGGCTGACGCACGTGGCGCGCCTGATCAACGATACGACGCTGACGCTGGACGATGGCGCCTATCTGACGCGCCAGCAGCTAGAGATACTCTACGATGTGAGTGCATAGACTCCATAGAGAGTATCTGCTGCTCATACTGATCTCCCTCCCCCTCTTTCTCTCTCTCTCTGTCTCTGTAGTCGGATTTCGTGAACGCCCTGCTGAACTTTGCCAACACATTGAACGCCTACGGATTGAGCGACACGGAGATCGGCCTCTTCTCTGCCATGGTGCTGCTGGCCTCGGACCGGGCGGGCCTCAGCGAGCCGAAGGTCATTGCACGCGCCCGCGAACTTGTGGCCGAGGCGCTGCGCGTGCAGATACTGCGCTCGCGCGCGGGCTCGACGCAGGCGCTGCAGCTGATGCCGGCACTGGAGGCTAAGATACCGGAGCTGCGCTCGCTGGGCGCCAAGCACTTCTCACATCTAGACTGGCTGCGAATGAACTGGACCAAGCTGCGCCTGCCGCCGCTCTTCGCCGAGATCTTCGACATACCCAAGGCGGATGACGAGCTGTAGATGCAGTCGGAGTCGGAGTCGGAGTCGGAGTCGGAGTCGGAGTCGGAGCGGGAATCGGAGCCGGAATCGGAGCCAGCGCAAGCACACACTGTTCTACGACTTGTTGGAGTACGTTTAAGTAACTAGCATTAGGCAGAGACAGACATCATCGGGCGACAAGCAGAACAACTACTCAAGCATTAACCATTTTACCAGATACAAGCTACCAGATACAAGATACATCGTACACAGATACAAGCATAGTTAACTACGACTACGACTACAACTGCAACTAAACTACAACTACGACTAAAGTAATGCATTAAATATTTAGCAGTGTTAAAGGCAAACATTTTAACAACACACACAGACACACAGAGACACCGACACATACACAGACACACACACACACTCACCTATGATTATAGACTTCGAGATACTCTCAACTGCGAAATGTTTTGTAATTTTAGCTCATTCGAAAACGCGAGTTCAAGCACAAGCCGAACATATCCCATGCGCGACATAACATTTATTTATTTCATTCTCAAACTCATCAAGTCCCAAGTCCCAGGCTCCCCACCTACTTGTATACCCGGCAGTTCCCTCATCCCATTTTTCAAAAATCAAAAACAAATGAAAAAACTCGACTGAAGTGCGAGCGTTCAAGTTCGAAAAATACTGGTTTTTTTAATACTTATTGTACGATTAAAGAACTACTTATAAATATATCAAATATACATAAATACATAAATACATATATATATATATATATACTATAATACTATATGCTACATACTTGTGTAAACCTAGAGTTATTCTAGCGTAGTTCAAGCAAAAAGACCCAATTTTCTTTGCTCGTTTATTGTATCTGCGTGTAAATAAATTTAAATTAATTTTAAACATTTCAAGAAAGCATCGCTACGGCCTGATTATTATTATTATTATTATTATTATTGTTTCCTTAAGTTGCACTACGATGCCCGCCCCTCCCTCCTCCTCCACCTCCACCACTCCTGCTCCTGGCCAGCCCCAAAGCGTAGCCTAAGGACGGCTCGAGCCGTCGCTTCCATTCGAAACGTGTTCATATTCGTTGAAATATCGCATAATTTTAAGTGCTTAATTTGTATAACTTGGAACAATCAAATAGTTTGATGAATTTTTGAATAGATTGGTGCTAAATTCTGTGTATTACGTGTTACGTTTATAATACATGCAAGCATAATATACAAACAAACATACATGCATACATACATATATCTTGGTAACTCTACAGCTCTTCATTGATTGTTGAATTTATATAGAAGATTTTGTAAATTTTATTAGAGAAGCAAACGAAATATAAATATACATATATATATAAATATACCTATATAGAGAGGGTGCTACGCGCAGACACCTAACATAAGCTCTAGCGTTGGCGTAGTGACCGTTTTATGCTCCATGTGTACCTTTCGCTTATTGAACTAGAATATACTAAATATCTATATATCTATGCTATATGCATATATAGAATTACTTATACATACACTTAATACAATTCGCAATACAGTAGTGGACACTCAGCCCATGTTCTAGCTACGGATCGAGAGATATCCGAAAAACAAAAGCTTAGAACTCCAACCCCAACCAGCCCCGCCCAGCATCCCAGAGCAGATCCGAGCTGAAAATGAGTTTTGTAAACCAGTGCGCATAATGGAACCTTGTGAATGTAGCGTTAATATACCATACTTTATATATTTTATGGCATTACGTACTACAATTACACACACACACACACAAACACATACATATGGTAATTATCAAAGACATAGATACAATTTTTTACCTACAGTAGCTTTGATTACATTTTTCAATGATGTGTCAAATTTTAAAACGGTATTTACTACGATTAGTACATGCATACGAAATACGAAATACTCTCTACCAACTACCAGCAAAAGATATAGTAAAAATCAGCAAGAACAAAACGATAAACATAAAGCTAAAGCTAAAGCTAAACGATAAACTTCCTAGCAAACCAAGCTCGAAGCAAGCTACAATTACAGCAATCTATTAAAAATATATATATATATATATATATATATATATATTCATGTGCAGCTCTACTGCAATTCGATTTGCTATAAACTAAACTCGGGCACAGGCGAACTGCAGTGGGAACTACGGCCTAATGCTGTGCGCTTCAGCCAAGTTGCCACGCCCCCCATTCGTAGTACTCAAAGTAGTTGGAAAACTTTCAGATCTATATGTGTTTGCTTATCGTCTGGCCGCTCCCTAGGCATACCTATTAGATTTGCAATCGCGCGAATTTCATAAGGGAAGGCTGCGGTAGGCGCTAGAAGGCCACAGCTTATCTGTCTGCACTATCAACTAAAAAACTCATACTAACAGAAAAATACTAAAAACAAATAATAATTACAACACTATGCATAACAATAAGCTACAGAGGTACAGATAAGAACCAGAACGAAAGCAATTGAAATGCAAAACAAGCGCCGCAGATTGTAATGAAATTACAGATAAAAAAGTACTTGAAACGTCTCTGAATAAACTGATGGAAACTACTACAATGCCAGTAGTTACTTAAATATATATATATATAAATATATATACGAGTATGTGTATGACGAACATGACTCGCCTTTTATTTCGAACAGAACAATGGAGCTTCCATCTAGGTACTTGGCTAACAATCAAATGCTCTTCTTTGGCGCAGTCGTAACTTATGGCTTCAGATACAGATACAGATACAGTTATAGCTACTGCTGCCTAATCATCGCGCGGCTGGGGGTAGAACTGCGTCAGCAGCTTGGCTATTGACTGGGCCAGCTCGGGGGTCGCTGCGGCGAGCACGCGCCGCGACATGATGTCAAAGTCACCGCCTGCAGGATCGATGACAACGCCGCCAGCTTCGCGCACGATCAGGTCGCCGGCACAGACGTCCCAGGCGTGTATACCAAACTCGTAGTTGGCATCGGCAGCGCCCAGTGCCACCATGGCCATGTTGAGCGCAGCGGAGCCCAAAACGCGCAGGCTAAGCAGTAGAAAAGGAAGCAGCAGTTAGCAATTAATTCAATGCAATACTTGAGCCTGCACCTACCCGTGCGCCTGGCTGGCCATTTTGGCAAAGTTCTCGTTGACCACCTTCATCTTCTGGAGGTCGCGCGTGGTGCCAAACTCGCTGGTGACCAGCGCCTTGTTCAGCTCACGCTGCCCGCTAGCCTGGATGCGGCGGCCATTGTAGTAGGCGCCCTGGCCACGGCGCGCCGTGAAGCGCTGCTCCAGCATCGGATTGTAGATGATGCCAATCTCGGTGACCTTGTTCACCTTGAGGCCCACGGAAATGCAGGAGTGCGGGAATGCGTGTACGAAGTTCATGGTGCCATCGACCGGATCGATTATCCAGGTGGGCGCATCCGTCAGCTTGTTGACGCCGGCGCCCGTGCTGCTCTCCTCCTCGCCAATGAACCTGCAGAAGCAGAAGCAGAAGTCACTCTATCTCTCTCTCTCTCTCTCTCACACACTATCAATGCTTTGCCTACTTGTGATCCGGAAAGTGTTGGCGTATGCCGTTCATGATCAGCTTCTCCACGTCCTGATCCGTCTGCGTGACCAGATCGATGTCCCCGGACTTGCAGACGAACTCCTGCCGCGTCTCATTGTTGCGTGCGATCAGCTGTTGGCAAAAGGCTTTTGGTGTTATGGCAAGTGCTGCTGCACGGTGCACTCTGCTGCGCCACTTACTCGACCGGCCTCGGAGGTCAGGTTATTGATGATTTCGAAGCACTTGCCCAGATCCACATTGTCGCCCATGATGCGTCACGCGGTGTTTTTCCACGTCCAGTCGGAACACAAATGCGTGTGTATAATTGAATTAAGTTCCCTTTCGATGCATAGTTTTTCGCTCTGATTCGCCACAACAGCTGATTGACCAGGGCTGGCAAATTTCGCAGTATACAAGCAGCAGTGTTGCCAGGTGTTGAGTTTAGATTCTGTATGAAAACAAGCAAAAATGGCTAAAAATTGAAATTAAATATAAGACATAATATAATTAAATTTAATTTTATTTAATTTAATTTGATTAATAATACAAATTGTAAACAAGAACATACGAATAACAAAAAATTAATTAATTTTATTTAATTTAATTTAATTAATAAAAAAAACATACGTTTGCTATTGATTCAGTAAAACAATATATTTATTAATGTTCAAAACACATTCACCTAATTCCTACAAGTTATCATGTATGTTTCAATTCCATAAAACGAGTATGGTATGTTATTACTACTCTGCTAATGTTAGCTACAAATATGCTGTATGGATTTATTTGACAGTTGTTTATCAATTTTAAAATCCATCAAAAAGGCTAGATCTAGCTTACAAAAGTCTATGCTGACAACACTGGGAGCTTGCAAAAATGCAGCTGAGGTTGCGGTGCGGCGAATACTCGAAACTGCTGCACTAACATTTTAATGTTATGACTAAGCCAAAATATCGATAAATAAATGCCTAAATGCTCTGCTGACAATGAGTATTCACAGCGAATTCGCTACGCAAATCGAATACCACCTTTGCGCGCAATCGAAACTTGTCTATCAAATTTGAAAATGTATGAAAAATGATTTATTTTGAAAACAATGAACTTTGAATTTCAAATGCAATCAATGTCTAGGACTAATCGACGTTCTTCGAACCATTGGGCTTGCTGCTCCTGTGAATGCTGCGCTCCGAGGAGGTCAGCGACACACTGGAGTCGGTGAACTCGGTCTGCGCATTGAAATCTCTCTTGTTGCTTTCATCCTTAGGCTCCTCCTGATTTCTAGGTTCGTCGTCGCGCGGCTTGGGATAGTTTTGCGACAGCTCCGTGGAGAGCTGATAGGCGAGCGTCTCCGTGGCCGCGGCAAGCACGCGCCGCGACATAATATCCACATCGACGCCAGCGGGATCAATAACGGTGCCGCCAGCCTCGGTGACCAGCAAGTTGCCTGCGGCCATGTCCCAGACGTGCAGGCCAAAGAAATAGAAGGCATCCGCCAAGCCAGCGGCAACCAATGCCAGGCCCATGGCCGAGGACCCAATCGAACGCAGACTGCAATCACAAGGGAAATTAACTCCATTATATCCACACACACACACAGTGAACTTACGCATGTGTCCGTTTGATCAACCGATTAGCATTGTCCATGGCGACGGCAGTGCGCCGATCGTCCATGCCGGAGCTGTACTCCTGCAGCACCATGGCGCTCGCCAGACTGTCCTGCCCGCTGGTGCGCAGCTTCTTATCGTTGAGGTAGGCACCACTGTCCTTGCGCGCCGTGTACATCTCGTCCTGCGGCGGATTATAGACGATGCCGAACTTGGCTTCCTTGTCCATGTAGAAGGCCACCGAGATGCAGTAGTAGGGAAAGTGATGCACGAAGTTCATGGTGCCGTCGATGGGATCGATGATCCACGTGTGCTCATCCGTCAGCGTCACTTGGCCCGTCTGTGAGCGCGATACCTCCTCCTCGGCGATGATTCTGCGGGAGATGCACGCCAGGCGATTAGGTGGAGCAGACAGGAATTATAGCGATTTGCAGATTGATAGGCATACTTGTGACTGGGATAACGATCGAGAATGGCCGTGACTAGCATCTGCTCCACCTCATTGTCAGTGGTTGTGTTCAGATCGTGTTCATGCTCCTTCGTGACATATGGAAGCCGCTGCTTCGCCCTGTTGCTCGCGAGTGCGAAGACACCCGCCTTTCGCACCAGATACACGGCAAACTCGTAGCAATCGTCCAGGTCAAAGGGTCCTGGCGGCAGTGGCTTCGGCCCCGATGACTTTCGCTCTTGTGTTGGCTCTCGTGTCGGCGGTGGTACTGGTGTTGGTACCGGCATTGGGACGTCGTCGTAGAGGCTTCCCGAGGTGTTTGTCGTCTTCGTGGCAAACATTTTGTTCGGCGGAAAGCTGACGTCCGTGTTGTTCGATTGGTCCACGCCGCCCATCTTGGAGGTGTTCGATTGTGTATGGTCCTTGTTCTGATCCCTGTTGCCACGAGCCTCGGTAAAGCCTCGAGAATTCGGAAAGACCTTGATGTTATAGGCAGCTGCCGGTTGGGGTAGAGGTGGCTGTACGGGAACTACCGGTATCCTTTCCAGGCAGGGCGGAACCGGCCGATCCACCTTTGGTGGTTTCTCGATCTTTACCTTCTGCACTGGTACTGTGGGCGGGGGCAGCAAGCGAGAAGTCCTTTCTTTGAAGGCCTTGGAGGATTTACGCTTGCGTTCCTCTGGACCTTCGTCCGCCGCAACATTCACCGGTACTGGTGCCGGTGCTGGTGCCTGTTCCTGTGCCTGTGCCGGTTCTGGTGTTGGTGAAGGGGGTTCTGGTGTTGGTGAAGGGGCCTCTGGAGCTGCAGCAGCAACTGGTGCAGTCGGTTCAACTGACTTTACTTTAGGCGACGTCTGTTGTAGACTCGTTGGTTCCACCACTGAGCTTATTCTCCTATCAGTGTTTCGCTTCGAAGTGCTCAGTAACGCAACGGACTTGCTCAGGTGCACAGAATCAGCGCGGCGTAGGTTGCTTACTCGCGGATCCTCCTGGTTGGCCTCATGTTCCTCCAGGCCATAGGTTGTCGCTACGTTCTGTGATGGGGCTCTGCTCTGCTGTTGCTCCTCAGTTTTTTGTTCTTTAGACATGGTCGATTGGTTGCAAGGATGTGTGCTGTGTAATGCTACCTACCTACCAACTGCCGCCGAGAAATTGCATGCTCCCGAATAAGTCCCAGGAAACGGGCCGAAAATTTGATTTTAATTCTGTTTTACTAAAAGAAGCTATATTTTCCTAACAATCATTTTGGCAGCTAGCGCAAAGCTTAGTTCAGAATCCAACCGGGAAATAAATAAATCAATTTGAATTTTCTACTCTGAGGGCTCGTAGTCGTCCCTCCTATGGTAAATCTGCATATCGCCCAACAGCTGCACCATTTGGCAACCCAATTGAGGCGTGGCAGCGGCTAGCACACGTCGAGCCATGAGATCGAATTCCCCGCCAGCCGGATCAATGACCACGCCCCCCGCCTCGCGCACCAGCAGCACCCCAGCAGCAGTGTCCCAGCAGTGCGGATAGAACTCGTAGTAGCCATCGGCAGCGCCCATAGCGACCAGACTCAGATCCATGGCAGCTGAACCCGTGGTACGCAGTCTAGGATAGTATATATAATATACCGTATATAATAAAAGAGCAAGCTCCACTTACGCATGGGCTCGATGCAGCATCTTCTTGGCGTTTCCCATCTGTATGTCATTGAGTCTGGGCTCCAGATTCGCGGAGTGAAGCTCATGCAAGATCAGGGCCTGCTGCAATTGGACTTGCCCACTTACTCGTATCGCAGTTCCGTTCAAATAGGCGCCATGATTGCGACGAGCCGTGAACTTCAACTCCAAGCAGGGATTATAGCAAACGGAAAGCTCTGGACGTTTGTTCAGCCAGAAACCCACCGATATGCAAGTGTATGGAAATGCATGTACAAAGTTCGTTGTGCCGTCGATGGGATCGATGATCCAGGTGGGCCTGTCGGTCAGCTTTTGACCCGTCGACGTAGCACCGATACCTTCCTCGCCTATATGAACATGATCGGGATATTGCTTCTGCAATCCCTCGATCAACATCTTCTCAATCTGTCGATCTGTCTCCGTAACCAAATCCGCACTGCTTTTCTTGGTATCGAATATGCGGGCCTTCTTGCCGGCTGCCTTCATAAGCTACCACAGAAGAGCTGAGGGTATTGGGACGAAAAGACAGTTGCGAGACGTATAACTCTTACCTTGGCAGCCTCATCCACAAGGCAGCAGATGGTTGCGCCGCATTTTTCGACATCCACAGTGCGATTGGCTGTTAAACCCATCCGGTTGGCAACGCGATGCGATCGCGGTTTCAGTAGTCGTTGACGTGCAAATCGTAACATTTTCCCGCTGCTATAAATTGAATAGTTGTATTTCTAAAATATATCTTAATAACATTTTGGTTTGAGTGTTTAAACTTAGAGGCCAAAATCTGTACCTTGACCCGGTAGTGATGGATCGCTGGAGTCAGCCTTTATTTGATTCTTGCTCAGCGCAAAGCGCTTATGTATGTCCGAAAATCGGGCTGCATCAGTTCTCCTCGGGCTCAAGCCATTCATGAGTATTCTGGATTCATCAACCTCATCATAATACTGCATGAAATTGTGGACAGAGGCCTCATCCTTGTCATGACCGGGCAGCTTTTCCTCCTCATCGTTACTCCCGACACGATCATCTCTTGGCCAAGGGTACGCCTGCACCAGCACATCGGCAAGCTCCTGGGCCAACTCTGGCGTGGCAGCACAGAGCACACGGCGCGACATTATGTCCAAAGGTTCCATCGAGGGATCTACAACCACACCGCCAGCTTCCCTGACAATCAGCGTTGCGGCAGCAATGTCCCATGCATGGCAGCCAAATTCACAGAAGGCATCTGCAAATCCCTGTGCCACCAAGCACATGTTCAACGAAGTACTGCCCATACAGCGAACACTGAAAGGTTCATAGGTTAGATGCTGAAAACAAACAAACGCAACGAGCCAGCCGCACTACCCCTGAGCAACTTTAGCAATGCTGTCGATATTGGTAAGTTTCTCGGCACGGTTATCTGGATATGTGCCCAAGTCCTGCAGAACCAAGGCATCCGAAAGCTTCTTCTGGTTGCTTACACCTATCTCCGCGACGTTCATGAAGGCGCCACAACCAGCGCGCGCTGTGAAGCACTGATCGAGAATCGGATTCCAGATGATGCCGAATTGTGGCTCCTGGTTCACCCAAAAGGCCAAGCTAACGGTCATAAATGGTAGGCCATGCACAAAGTTTGTAGTCCCATCAATGGGATCGATAAACCAGGTGGGCCTGTTCGTTAGCACCGCAGCGCCCGGCTTACCCAAGTGCAGTTTGTCCTCGATTATGAACCTGTGTGTGGGAGCGTCACATTAGCTTTCTGGCCTCAGAGATAGTACTGCAGAAATTCTCGACTTACGCGTGCCCGGGGTAGACTTTGCCAATCTCGTGCACCATCATTTCCCCAATTTGAATGTCCCATTTGGTTAGTAAGTCCAATCTGTGTGATGCGGACTTGAACTTTCGCTCCCCTTGCAGTGCCTTCATCAGTTCGGTAGTCGCTTTTTGCACGCAATCGTAGCCCAACTCAAAGCACTCCTTCATATCGAGGAACAAGCCGTCCTTGGGCTTCGCTGGTGGCCCCTTGGCCAGCAGGTTAGCAAGGGAGTTACTCTTCAGAGGCCCGCGACCCATAATGCTTCTGAATATGTTCTGCATTCTTAAAAATGTTTCAACTTAAAATTTGAACGGGTTAAAGTCCCCCACATAAACAATAACGAAAACAATTAGGCAAAGCATGCTTCGGAATCGATCTTTCTCCGGCTATGCCGACTTCTCTTCCGAGGGAAATAGCTGGGTGAGAAGAGGCACGATTTGCTCGGTAAGTTCGCACGTTGCAGCCGAGAGCATGCGGCGAGAATGTATATCGAATTCCCCGCCACAGGGATCAATAACCACGCCTCCTGCCTCCTGCACCATTAGTACACCGGCTGCCAAATCCCAAACGTGTGGATCAAACTGAATATAGGCATCGCATGCCCCGCTAGCAACCTGAGCCAGGTTTAGTGCCGTCGATCCCAGGGAGCGCACCCTAAAGCAACGGAGTTCACTCTCTGCGAACCAAAGAACGCAACTTACCCATGAACTAAGGGCAACAGTTTCTGGAAGTTCTCAACAGACGCATGGACTGTATTCTCATCGAGCTTGGAGGGCCACTCGACGTAGATAAGAGACTTCTTCAGATCACACTGCCCACTCGCCCGTGCCGGCTGCCCGTTGAAATAGAACCCTTTGCCAGGTTGCACGGCATAGGTCTGCCTCAACATGGGATTGTAAATCCAACCGAGGACTCCCTTCTTTCTCACGTACAACGCTATCGAAATGCAGAAGTGTGGAAAGCCATGCACAAAGTTCATGGTACCATCGATTGGATCGATGATCCATGTAGGTGCATCATCATTAATTTCCCTGCACTTTGAAACTCCTTCAGTGCCTTCCTCTGCAATAATTCTGTGATCTGGAAACTGTTTCTTTATGCCCCCAATGAGCATACGTTCCACAGCCTTGTCCGTGTCCGTTAAAAGATCTCGAACATGTTCCTTGGTCTTGTACTCTGGCCTCTGCGCCAGGGACTTCATTATAATCTGCAAGAGTTCAGCTTATTCAAAGGCACTTGTAATGCTAATACGTCTACTTCGCCAGCTTTGAGAGTCAGCTGTGATACGAGTTGGCAAGCCTGTTCGCCATCCTTTGTGGAGAATTGCCTACAAAGACCTTGCGAAAGAGTTCCCAAAAGTCTAAGCATTATGACAGCAGTTGCTCAGCTTTATAATACACAATTTTGTACAAAGCTCAATTTGAAGACTATGTGTGAGTTGTCAATATTATGGGTTATCTTAAGCTAATTTGATTAGCGCGAGGGTTTCCTTTAATAAACCTGCAAATAAAATAAAATAGGCAAATACATTCCTATTTTACTTGTTTTCGTTTAGTAAATTTTCCAGATGACCAAACTCGGATTCAGATTCAAACACAAACTTTATTTTACACATATATATGATTCGATAAAATATAGATATATATCTCGCGTAATGTACATGTATGTATATAAGTATATATTTCCAACTATACTCAGGCTAAATATCTGTTCGTAATCTCTTCGTCTCGCCAATCTAAAGCTAACCAACTTTTTACAATCAGACAGGGGCGCGTACGTTCATCAGATGCGCCCTTTCCCTTAGGATAAAGAAGCACTACGTTTCCATTCAACCTTTCTCTCAACAACTTCGATAAGTAACAACAAATAGGGTTTGGTCTGCTTAGACAAGTTCGATAAAACTATAGCAGACAATGATATGTACGAGATCTCATACAATAAGTATTTGAGTGTTGCAGCAGTAACTTTTCAATGATATGTTTACGTTGCAGAGTCTTTAAGCTACATACATATATATCAAATACCATATATATATATATATATCCTATAGGATATCGGTATATCAAACTAGTGTTTAGGAATGTCGATAAGCATTTTATGCAACATTGATATGTATCGTTCCAGAACTTACGGGCTAAACAAACTTTCAATCCATCATTAAATCCATTCAGATCTTGTAAATGTTGTAGGTGAAACCACGTTAACAGTTTCGCATGTCGTATGTATCGTTTGATCTACCTGTGTATTCCGGACTTACGTGTTCCACAAATGTCCTCAGCTGGAGCTAGAAATGAGTAGAAACAGAAAAAAACTACAACAGATAAACGAAAATCTGAATCAAACTCAAAATATAGTGAGATGTGTGTTCTTGGTGGAATATTTTACTCAAATTGTGTATATATTTTGTTTGTTTTTTATCAAATCTACTAAAAATACATACATAATGAATATTCAATATAATTTAAATTTGTACCACAACGAATTTAGCAACTTAAGCTAATACTACAACAAAGAAACAAAGGAACGTGAAAATTTGCGTGCTCATCCGATGTTATATACGCATATGTATATATATATATATATATCTACATATATACGATCGATACAGAATCAATTGAAAATTCAAATTCAATTACACACATTGCAAAATATCAATAACAAAAAATCGGGTGCAATTTCTCTAATTAATGATCATTACTTACGCACACGCTGCTTAATAACTAAGTTTAATCTGTTGTAAGCCCGGAATGGGGGCCAACTATTAGTGTTAAATATACGGTATATGTAGGGTAGGTAATTGGTATGTGTAGGGGAGATTTACAAGATTCACGTTGGTTTTAAAACTGGTTAAGTGCCAGCCTAAATGCGACTGCAATAAACTATGGCTAAGTGGGGATTGCAGAGCTGGGGAACTCCTCAAGCTACAAGCTAGTAATCCAAGCAAATCGGAATATGACTATCTACTTGGCCTCGACAGGGCGGTTGGCAAACAACTGCTCCACAATGTGCTCATCGGCGAGGGTGGAGGTGTCGCCCACATTCCTATCGTTCACGGCAATCTTGCGCAGCACACGTCGCATGATCTTGCCCGAACGTGTCTTGGGCAATCCCGGAGCATTCTGTATGACATCGGGCATGGCAAAAGGGCCAATGCGCTCGCGAACCATCTTCTTGAGATCGGCAATTAGCTTTTGATCGAACGACTCGTTCTCATTGGGTGTGATGAAGCAGTACAGGCATTCGCCCTTCACCGGATGCGGACGGGAAACGACAGCGGATTCGGCAACGCGCGGATGCTCAGTGAGCACAGACTCCACTTCGGCGGTTGACATCAGATGACCCGACACGTTCAACATGTCATCCACGCGGCCAGTGATCCACAGATATCCATCGGCATCACGACGAGCGCCTAATTAAAGAATGAAATAAGTATCTACTGCTTCACACTAATTCACAGCTTTAACTCACCATCTCCAGTGCAATAGTAGCCGGGGAACTTGGAAAAATAGGTGTCCTCAAAGCGCTCATGATTGTTGTACAAGGTGCGCATCATACCCGGCCAGGGCTGCGAGAATACCAAGTATCCCTCGCCTTCGCCCTTGATCTCTATGCCGCACTCGTCCAGCAACGTAGGCTTCACACCAAAGAAGGGGAATGACTACAGACGAAACAGATAGGAATACAAGAGTAAAACTTAATTCACACGCATCACTTCATCTTGCTTACAGCAGAGCCCGGTTTCATGGGCGTGGCACCTGGTAGAGGCGTGATAACATGACCACCAGTTTCCGTTTGCCAGAATGTGTCCACAATGGAGCACTGCTCCTTGCCAATGTAGCGATAGTACCATAGCCAAGCCTCGGGATTGATGGGCTCACCAACGCTGCCAAGAACCCTAGGGGAAAAACACGCATATGTTAGACAAGTTTAGAAAGAGGAATAAGACTGGACTTACTTGAGACCGCTCAGGTTGTGATTGAGCACGGGACCCTCGCCGAACTTCATGAGTGACCGAATGGCCGTTGGCGCCGTGTAGAACTGGGTGACCTTGTACTTGTCAATGACGCTCCAGTACCTATCGTTGCCGGGAAAGAAGGGAGTTCCCTCGAACTGCGAGCAAAATAAAAGCAGCGATAAGATACTTTGAAGAGTAATTACGGCAGACTTGAATATTTACAATAACCGAGGTGGCGCCATTAGCCAGCGGTCCATACACCACGTAGGTATGTCCAGTGATCCAGCCCACGTCGGCGGTGCACCAGTAGATGTCGCCCGGCTTGTAGTCAAAGACAATCTTGAATGTGGTTGCCGCATAGAGCAGGTAACCGGCCGTGGTGTGGAGCACACCCTTGGGCTTGCCCGTGGAGCCGCTCGTGTAGAGCATGAACAGCGGATCCTCGGCATCCATCCATTCCGGATAGCAGGCCGGTTCCTTGTCCTCCATCTCCTCGTGCCACCAGTAATCACGATCATCGGTCCAGGGTATGTCCTGCTCGACATGATTGTCCTGGCACGGCGTGACGCGCTTCAAATGCGACACCACAATGCACTTCTCCACCGAATGGCCCATCTCTTCGACCTTCTCCAGGGCGGTGTCGCACAGCGCCTTCAGGTACAGCGGTTTCTCGCCACGCCAAGCTCCATCGGCCGTGATCAACAGCTTGGCCTTGCAATCGAACATGCGCTCCGCGAGAGAATCGGGCGAGAAGCCGGCGAATACAATGGAATGTACAGCTCCGATGCGGGAGCAGGCCAGCATGGCAATGGGCAGTTCCAAAATCATGGGCATGTAGATGGACACACGATCGCCCTTCTTAATGCCATGATCCTTCAGAACGTTGGCAAAGCGGCAAACCTCCTCGAGCAATTTCCGATAGGTGAGACCTCGCGAATAGTCATCGGGGTGGTTGCCCTCCCTGCAATACATAAACGATACAAACATATAGTATAAGCCGGCTGGCAGTGTGCCCATTACAATGCAGGGTGCATACAGGGTGCCCCACTCCGAAGTAAGCTGCTTAAGCAGCACTTAACGCCCATGCCGTCCGCCGCCTCAATTGGATCCATTACAGCAATTTGAGGCTTCCTAATTGTCGCGGGCGACTTAATTTAAATTTGCGGCATAATTTGCCGATTTGATACGCGAATTCCAACCTGCACCTGCCCGGCTGGCGCCTGTCTCTGTTCGCTCTACCCAACTTGGCAACAGAAGCCAATTGCCGGAACAAAAGCAGCAAAAGTCAACAGCTGCGCGTCGATACTATAATTGCTGCTATTCTCACAATGAGCGCCGTAAGTATGCGCACTGCTTAACTCATTGACGTAGAGAGACTGGCAGAACGAGTTTTAGTATGTGCATATGAATAATTCTATCGCTCAGTGTATCATTTGTATAATTCAACGCGCCCGAATTCGAATTTGAATTCAAATCGAAATGCAGTATGTAAAGTGTAGAGTGTATGATGTATGGTGTAGCTTGTAAAGTGAATGCACGCACACGCAGACAAGTGGAAATCGTGACGCGGAAAATCAAACAATGATCGGGGATTTATTGAAGGACAGTTGCCATAGAGAAAGTCCCAACCTCATTTAGGCCTTGGTCTAGGTCACAGCAAATGCAAAAATAGAAAGAGCCAAACAAAAATTTCGCATGTCTAGACAAAACGATACGCTGCTCGCTGCGAATCTAAAGTTTAATAACGGTAGCTGTAAATCATTGACTAACTGTTAGTACGGGCAGTACTCGCAATGGTGTGTCATATGGCGTGATAAGACCCGCCCGCCATAAATGGTTCGAGGTTTGGTTTATTCCAGGGCCCAAAAGAAAATCAGGAAAGCAGTGCACGCCGCAGCACAGCAGTTCCCAAAGTGTGACGTATTCGCAGTTATTTCAGCACACATGAACCATACGACGGGTGCGAAGTACACGGAGCTTTTTTTGTTTTTTTATTTTTTTCGAATTTTGGTGATGAATAACCCGGCCGAGTCGGACCGAGCCGAGCCGAACGTCCGGGCGATAGCTGCGCAGTGCTCCCTAATACGAAAAATTTGTCAGTTCATACGAAATTCCTGTTTTACAAATTAGTAAGATGTTAAAAATAAAACGAAGCAACTTGAGTGCTTGATTAAATCAAGATGTTTGCAGTTAACAGCCTGTTTACAGTTTACAGTCTGTTTGAAGTTTACAGTCTGCTTACAGTTTACAGTCTGCTGTTAGTGCCACTGCAAGTGCTGTTAGCCGGCGAACAGCTACAGCTACGGCCGAATTCAAGGCCAAGCCATACAGTTTTATGTTCACTGGCCGCAATTACTATCACCACATAGCGCTAGCCAAACTGTAATGAGTAACCACATAAGAGCTTTATTGGCGCGACATTTTCCCAGCAATCGATCCGAAGTCGATAAAGTGCTTTTAATTGTGCTCGCCAGGCAGTCAGGCACTTGAGTATTGAGACGCGCCGCTTATCTCTGCCCCAAAAGCCAGACATGAAAATTTCCATGCTGCGAGCACACCTCATGATCTTGACCGCCGTTGGCAGCAGGCAGCAGGCAGACGCGTGGCGCGTCGCGACGCGTCGCGTCTGCAGTGCGCTTATCAGAAATCAAAAATATCACTAAATTGACCGCGACTTCGACAACATTGAGAAGGCGTGCTGAGAAAACGCGTGAGCAGCTCACACGCACACACACACACATGTGCATACATACATAAATCATGTGAGGTAGAGAGTAAGCAGCAACCGGGAACAAAGAAGCACGACTGCAACAACAACAACACGCCAAACTTATCTCGGCAAAAACAGCTGTTTGCTCGCGTGTTCAATGCTTAAGACAACAACAGCAACAACAACGACACCAACAACAACAACAGCAACAGTTCGACTGTTTTCGTTTGTTGCTGTTGCTTGCCGTAGATTGCGGGCGATCAGAAGCTTTTCGAAAGCGCCGTTGTGTCTGGAGCCAGCCCTACAGTTTGACAGTCACAGCCATAACATCGTATGATTTTCGGCTAGACGTCGCCCATGATTTTATAGCAAACATGCTTTGCTTTGCATTTGCATAGCCTGATTGAAACTGTGTAAAGCCATAAACGAAATGAGAAGAGCTATAATAGAGCCGTAGTCGGAGTCGGGTGGCCTATTAAAGCCTAGTTTACAAAACGATTTCAATTGTAAAATGCTTATTCCCGTGTTGAGTTGCAAAATTGACAAGGGCAACACAGCACAAATACAAACAAAAATACCTTGATAATCGCCCACTCTGTGTTGTTGTTGTTGTTGTCGCCTGTTCTTTCCCTCGAACTTGAGGTGTGTCAGCATTAATGTTATTTTCGTTACTTAACACACACACACACACACACACACACACACACACAAACACACGCACGCCTGCGATACACGAACTCTTAGCCGAATCGTCGTGTGGCTGTGTGCGTGTGTGAGGAAATGCTCTCCAATTGGCTGTGAGTAATCAGATGATATGATCGCGTGATTTTGCGTGCTTGCCACAGTGCTGCCCAAACTGTGAAGCTGCGCTTGAGCGTAAAAGACTACTGTAAAGCCAGCAGCGCTCTGCACCTGCCGCTGTTAAGTCGCTGTGTGGTTGTGTGTGTGTGTTGCAGACAAACGCGTTGACACAAATAAAAGCGCGAAAACATTTAACTTAATTTTGTGCGATCGCACACACACATCGAAATCGATTTGAATAAACAATTTGCACGCTTGCTTCCAGCCGCCTCTTTACATAATCGCTTTCTAGAGCCAAATACATGTGCACCTATATGTGCGTGTATAAGTAGGTACCATGTATATACATATGTGTGTGTGTGTGTGTATGTGTGCGTATTGCGTTCGCTTTATTATTCCAGTAAAGTTCGAAATAAAGATTTGGTTTCCTTTGCTTTAATCGAGTTAATTGCTGCGACTGCCTGCCTGCCTGCCCGCCTGCCTGCCTGCCTGCCTGCCTGCGTATTATCTGTTTTTTTTTTGCAGCGCGTCGTGTTAATTATTGCTCATTACGTGCGGATTGCAGTGGGCTACGCGTTTTATCTTATCTCCCTGCCGGGATGTATTTCGTTAAAAAATTTCACGGGAGCGAGAGCAGTTACTCTTACAGTCCGAGTCCGAGTCGAGTCGAGTCTGAGTCCGCGCTTGACCTTGCCATTGCCTTTCGTTCTCACCTGGTCTTTGTATTCCCATCCCTTGGCATTGCTATTGCTATTGCTATTTTCTATTATTGGTTTCCATCCCTATTCTGTTTTCAATAACATTTGCATGTCTTTTCGCACGCGTCCATAGTTGAACCGCAGTGATAACCCGCGGTGATAAGCGAATTAACATTTGTTTAACATAACAGTCAGATGCTTGACCATGATTTGAACTTCGCGAAGAGTGGAAGAGGAAGAAGCAGCAGTACACAGTACTCGCTTGCAGTACAGTGGGTGCTCGATAGTACGGGAAGGAAGTTAAGGGCTGTCTATGAACTCATATATATATTGGACTAATGGATTATAAATTCTACACTTATACGTCTAAAAGATAATTGTTTGGTTTAAAAACTTCAAAAATTTAATATTTTGATTCGAAAAATAATAAATAATTATATTATTATGTGAATATTGTATAGAGGAGTTTTCAAAGAAATATCAATATTTAATATCTGTTCGAAACCATGAAAAATGGTTCTATTTTCTATGAGCATCACTCAAAATTTCAAATTTAGAACCTTTTTTGTAATGTGAAAAAGAAAATATGTTTTATCTTGACATTTGTAATGAAGGCAAGGACAAAAAGCAATTCTACTACATAAAGAGCACGTTTCGTGCGGATTTTAAGGACTACAGTGAAAATGATTTAGTTGCTCTTATTACCGAATGTTCGAGATAACGAGAAGTTACTGTACATTATGAGGCGCATTACTGGCAATCTGCAGGCGTGTGCGAGTTTTGAAGTGCACTCGAATTGGCTGCACTTACTGAGAGCGAGCACCTGCTTTTTATTACAGCTTGAAAAGACGTAAATTCTGATTACGCTTTTAATTTATTGGCAAACAAAAACAAGTCTGGGAAAGTTTCGCTGTATATTTTACTAAACTCAATTTATAGTTTCGAAGTGTGACTATTTCCAACACACATTATACACACTCATGCACGATTCGACTCGTGTACACAGTAGAGTCGCGGCCTATTTGATTTCGAGCGAGGGCGCGTCTCAAGTATTTGGACAGAGAGTCTACCATATAGAGAGAGTCTAGCGAATTGGCAAATTAAAAGAAAAAAAACGCTATAACATTTGCACTCTTAGAACTTTGAGCTGAGCGCGCAGGCAATTGAGAAGCAAACGCTTAAATATATACCCGAATTTGCATACATATAAACAGTTGACCTGGTCACGACCTGCTGACATTGACCTCACAATTTAGGCAAAACAAAGGCGAACTGCAGTGTGGCCGCGCTTAACAGCGATTAATTAACAGTCAGCTGTCAGCTTATGAGTAATGCATGCAGTCACAAGAAGCGCATGTCCTTGAAAGAGAGATAGAGAGAGAGAGAGATAGAGAGAGAGCGCGAGAGTAATGTTAGGTTAACAGTGAACATATGTTCTGTTATGCTGTGTGCCTGCGCACTGTTAACCTACAGACAGGCAGGCAAAGTAGGACGGGGTGGTGCCTACGTCACGAGCGCGTTTCGTAATACCAACGTAAGGAGAAAATCGATACGTTGTTATCCTTGCTAACTTGTGTGTATGTGTGTATGTGTGTGTGTGTGTGTGTGTGTGTGTGTGTGTGTGTGTGTGAATGTGTACGTGGGCGTGCTTGTGTGAGTTACTTTTGTTTTCATGCGACCTACGCAACTGTAAATTATTGCTGCTTGTATTATTGTTATTGTTATTATTATTGGTGGTGCTGCTGCTGCCACTTACCAGTAGTAGGCTATTTGGTCGCCCAGTCCGTTACGCACATTTCGATCCAGCAGATTGTAGCAAATGTTGGTCGAGGCGCCCTCCATCCACTTGATGGAGATGGGACCCTTTGAGATGTTGAAGTTGTACTGCAAGAACTTGGATGGATCCGCGGGCGTTTCCCAGTGGAATTGCTTCGCCACGCGCGACCAGAACTCGGTCGGATTGTCCAGGGACTCCTGGTAGAACTTCGTGTACTCCTCGAAGCTGGATATGTACGCGTTGCGGCTAATCGCCGGATTCGGGCTGTATATTGATTTTTCCGCTGGCATTTTGCGTCTGGCTATCTGTGGTTCTCTATATTTTCGATTTTTTCCCCCCTTTCAATTATTCGTGTTTATTCACGTCGCCTGCGATTATCCTTTGCGTCGTTCTCACTAGGTTTGTTTGGCTATTGAGCGAGTGCGAGTGTAAGTGAGTCAGTGTGTACGTGTGTGTGTGTGTGTGTCAGCGTATCTCTGGCTGCGTTTGTGTGCGTGTGTGTGTGTGAGTTCAGCAATGCTTTCGTTTTGGGTTGTTCTAATTCCCGCAGCGCACGGTCTTCGCACCGCACGACTTGAGTTCTATTTGAGCACTGAGCAAAGCGCTCGTGCGCTCCCAAACTTTTGGCATTCCGTGCGAGCTTTTTTCGCAGCGCCGAGCAAGAGCTTTTTGCTCGCACACGAGAACGCGGCGCGCTCGCTGCCCGCGCCGCCGTCAAGTTCAAACGTGTACACTTATCAGCATCACGATGGGCTGACAGCAGCGATTCCGCGGCAGACATTCGATTGGCCCATCAATGGCTTATCAGAGAAAGACATACACATACACACATACACACACACACACACACACACATACATACGGATGTTTGTGTACGTATCAAAGAACTGCAACGAGCTGAATTTTCTGTTTAATTTACAATATATGTATCTGATAATAAGTAAATTATATAAAGGGGGTATTTACAGTAAATTTTACATATAGGGGAAGAGGGTATTTACAGGGAAGTAGTCACCACTCACTGGACGGCCTGAAAGGCTAGAGTAGATCAGTACTATGTCGGAAAAAATGTTTTGTTATTTCTCTACTTTTCTTATTATTCAATTAACACGATTTATGGGGGCGGTGGGCGTGGCATCCAAAATTTGAAAATCCACACTCTGCGTAATGTTACCGGGCACCCTACTACCAAATTTGGTGCTTCTAGCTTTTCTAGTGTTCTTTAAAATTATAAAAATATGTTTTATAGAGGCGGTGGGCGTGGCATACAAAAGCTGAAAATACAAATTCTGCATAATGCTGCAAGACACCCTCCTACCAAATTTGGTGCGTTTATCTCTTTTCGTTATTAAATTATTTGCAAAAAAATCTAAAAACGCATTTATCGATTTACAGAGGCGATGGGCGTGGCACATCAAGTTTGAAATAAACTCTGCGTATTCAATACACGCACACTCCCACCAAGTCTTGTACTTCTAGCTCTTTTAATAGCTGAGATCTGTGCGTTCATACAGACGGACAGACAGACGGACATAACCAAATCGACTCGGCTATTGATGCTGATGAAGAATATATATACTTTGTATGGTCTGCCACGCCTCCTTCTGCCTGTTACATACATTTTCACAAAGTGACGTGGGAAGTACTTGATTTGAATCGAACTCATTGTGTCTAATACTTATACTAGATTTGATTGACATTTGCTGACGAGTGTTCGCTCATACTTAATCATACTCGTTGCAGTTCTTTGGTACGTATCTACAGACAAAAGGGCGTTTGAAATTTTCCTAATCGAGTGCGTTAACGGCACGCTAATCAGGTGATACGCGCGCAGCCTCAGCAACAGTTTTGTTGCTCGTTTTTGCTGCTAGGCAGACATTTCCGCTGTGGGCCAGCGGCACGCTCCACAATGCTGATCCAGCAGACAGCATTGAGTCGTTTTTTGAGTGACTTGACGGAACTCACTCAATGGCTCTACGACTCTCGCATGCTCGCGCTCTCACTCTCGCTCTCTCTCTGTGTTGCTCTCAGGCGTTCTCCTGGCAACTGTGTCGTGTTATCGCGATGCCGTGGGGGAGCGGCGACTGCGACGGCACCCGCAGGTCAATACGAGCAGCGATTACGGCTAAGTGTAATATTTGGCTTTTCAGTTTATTCTTAAAGCGTAACGAAATCCAAATGCGACAACAACGTGCTTAAAACTGTTTCGATGGGATGCATGGCATGCGTGTGTGTGTGTGTGTGTGTGTGTGTGGTGTGTGTGTAAATGGTGTATGAGTGTGTTTCCTTAGTAAACATCGT
Source organism: Zaprionus bogoriensis (assembly GCA_035046045.1). Taxonomy (NCBI): domain Eukaryota; kingdom Metazoa; phylum Arthropoda; class Insecta; order Diptera; family Drosophilidae; genus Zaprionus; species Zaprionus bogoriensis. The sequence continues at coordinate 1,217,665 of JAWNOI010000192.1, read as the reverse complement.
CTGTAGTTTGTATAGTGTAATGATAAATTGCAAATGGCAAAGTTCTACGAGTTCGACTGCCTTCTACGTCTCTAGTGGTCGTCAGCGCTGCTGCTCAGAAAAGATTTGTACTGTTCCTCAGTCATGAGTTTCTTGTATTCCTCGGGATTCTTCAGCTCCACCTTGAAGAGCCAGCCTGCATAGGTTGGACAGAGACAGATATAGTTATGTAGTTAGATCCTTAGTTTGAAAAGCACTAGCTGTCTCTCTCTTGCGCTTACCCTTCTCGTAGCAGCTGCTGTTGACCAGCGCCGGCGTGTCCTCCACTTGCGCATTCTTCTCTGTCACTTTGCCGCTCACCGGCGAGTAGACCTCGCTGGCCGCCTTTACGCTCTCCAGGGCGCCGCACTCGTCGTCCTGCTTGAGGTCGGTGCCAGGCTCTGGCAGCTGTGCGAACACCACGTCGCCCAGCGATTCCTGTGCGTAGCTGGAGATGCCGACGACAGCCTTGTTGGCTTCCAGCAGCTCCACCCACTCGTGCTTGTCTGTGTAGCGTCGCTCTGTAAGTGCATTTGTAGTAGTAGTTGTTGTTGTTGTTGCGTTGTTGTAGAGCAACCTGTTGCAGTTTGAGACGCGCCAGCAGTGGCTCTGCAACTGTAGTTGCATAAATGCCTCTTACCTTCGAGCATGTGGCTCACGTGTATGGTACGCCACTGTGCTGCCACAAGGGGCGTGGCTCGCAGCTGACGAGCCGCCTGTAATCCAACACGTGCGAATTTTGTTATGAAAACCATTTTCCGTTGCAATTTGTTTTCCTCCGAGTTGTGCGAGTGTGCGTGTGTGTGCCTGGAGTGCCTACGATCTTCGCAGGGGTGTTTTGCTCGAGAGCACGTCTCAAATTGAAGTGAGCAAAATAAGAACAGGCGCACGTCGTTTTACGCCAGGCTATAGTGTCTGACGAAACGAAATCTGTTGTCAAATACGGACCGGCTTATCAATATTATGAATGTTTTTATTGAACTTTTGCTTGACCTACGTGCTGTGGCAGTGCTCCGAGTGCACACCGTAAACGCAAAGAGAGCAGCATAAACGCAAAATGCTCAGCGCAAGTACGGTATTTTTACCATACGCGCTGTGGCAGTGCTCAACAGTGCGCAGCGTAGACGCAGCAAGAGCAGCATAGGCGCAAAATGCTCAGCACACGTGCGGTATTTTTAGTATCTTTGCAACGCTGCAAGCAACTGAGTCTCTTACGCTTTGGCGCCACACGGTCAAGTTCAAACGTGTGCATTATCTCATGTGACGCCGCACATTCGCCAATGACACAGATGACAAATAGCATTCGCATTCGTATCTTCGCTGGGGGCATTATTTAATGAACACCGCAGCAAGCACCCGGCACCTTATCAGCCCCGTCGAATTAATAGAAAAAATGAGCAGTCAATTATCTGTTTGTGCACAGAACTATAAATATATTTATTATGTATTTACAGTTGCAGTAGCATGTTCTTTATAACGTTAATAACACGTAAATAAATAAAAATAATACGCTCTGATAGACACTACGATGGGAGGGGGAGCAGCTGGAGCAGGAGGTGGGGTGGAGGTATTAAACGCAGCTTAGCTTTCGCTGCTGCTGTACTTGTGTTTTCTGGCTGAACTGGAGGCGGGAATTATTTGAGAATTATGCGGATAATTATTATTAGGTTGGCACAAAAGCAGCCGGGGGCACCACTTTCACTTCTAGTACTGCTGGTGACGCAAAATGCCATTGGGGTTGGGACTAAGCTGGGGCGAGTAGTCCGGCATGGGGAAACCCGCGGTGGCGACGACCACAGTCTCCTGCACGGGTGCTTGCGATGACTGGCGTATGGGACGCGAGGCCTGAGGATTGGGTGCCGGGTACTGCTGGAAAGCGTCGATGCTGCGGAAGCGGCGATCCATGAGGTTGGCATCGCGCGACATATGCGCTGCTCGCACAATGGCATCCTCGTTCACCTCGATGGTCTCGGCCGTGGAGCGCGTGTCCGGCAAGAAGGCATCATTGTTGTAAGCTTGCACCTCGATTCTGCACGAGATTAGACAGGTTAATAGTGTGTAATGCGGAAAGGCTGCAACTGTACTCACTTCTCTTCTTCGTATGCACGAATTGGCGCCCTGGTGGTCAGTATGTCGTTGGAGTCCTTGCGTGGCATGAACAGCGTGTCCTGGGCATCGTGTGAATGAGGCACAAGATTAATATCGCAGGCGAAAAGTTATAAAACAATGAACTCTTATACTATATATTCGCGTGCAGCTCGCAATCATAGAAAATTAATTAAAATTCAACAATAATGCAGGGTATTTACTGTAGGGTTGCTTAGCTGGTTTACAAGATTAGCTAAGGGGTTAAATTGAGTTGGCTTTGTAGGAAAATTTGTGCCAGTTAGTATTAAAATAATTATTATTTTATAATTTCGTTATTTAAAATTATTTTAATAAATCTGCCCCGCAGGCTATAAATATTTATACAGAAAGAAATCTGTAGAATCAGCCAGAATAATACGAAAAAGCATCTAAATCTTGACTTTTTCAATTACAATTTGAAACTCGAAATTTCTAAAGTCAGACTTAAAATTAAAATGCAATTACTGATTAAAAAGATAAATTTTTAAGCCTTAATTAAATAATAAAGTTTTATTTTTAGTTTTGATCCTAAATGTAACAGTCTAAAATAGAGTCTAAAATACTAAAAAACTTGATTTGATCAGACCAAAATGGAGCATAAATACTTGATAAATAAATACTACTACTACTAAATACTATCTTCTTTTTTTTTGTGTACTTGCTAATCATTACAGGGTATGCTGCAAGCTGTGCACAGCGAAACTATTTAAAGTTTGAACAACGCAACCGAAAATTCCGCAGCGCTTATCAGTGCCTGAGGTAAGCCAAATTATCGCCTGCTGGACGCGCTCCACCTTATCAGTTCCACCACCTCCCGCTCCCCTCCTCCTCAACGAATTACTGTCAATGCTCTAGCAGCGCTAACTATAGACATGCCGTAGTCGCAGTCATAGCCGTAGGCTACGTCTTCGTCTACTTGGCGCCAATTTGGTAACGCTTACCACACACAAGTCGCGAGTCGCGAGTCGCGAGTCGAGAGAGTCGGGAATTCGTATTTTTGGAACCTACTCATTGATCTTTGTCGTGCTGTCGCTGGCGGAATTTATACTACCCTCCGGCAATTACATGATGTCACCCGAATACCAGAGTAATTGCCTCCCCTGTCCCCGTTGTCGTCGCTACTTACCGCCCTGTCTTTATCTGTGGAAATGCGCGCAGCGCGATGAAGCAAATACGAGAGAGTTGCCAGGTTGATGAACCACAGGATGAAGCCCTTGAACGAGATGATCATCATGGCCATCGCCGCAACACCGCCGGCGATCAATTGGGCTGCATTCGGGTCGACCTCGCCGGCATTCATGCTGTTCGCATTGTACTTGGATGCCTCGTGGTGGAAGCGGCCGAAGTCCACGCCGAAGATGACGCCCGCCACGAGATCCATGATGCAGATGGATGTCACGAAGAAGGCCCAGCTGTAGATGGCGCCGAGTGTCTGCTGCACGTTGTCCTTTCGCACACCTGCAAGGGCAGAGGGGGGCGCAGAGTATAATATATCAGCGACAGACACTAGTCATGGGGTAGAGCCAATCTATCTATCAGGCTGACACGGGCATTAGGCCGCTCGCCTCGGCTGATGGATGATAGAAAGTGCTTGACATTGGGCCGATCGAATCGCAGTACTTTGAACTGAATGGTCTTCTTGGCCAGGAAATTGCTCAGATGGCAAATCATCGTTGTATTGTATACATTACACAATACAAGGCACCACACCATACCATCAGGGCAAACAAACTAATCGCCGTCGCTTTCCTGATATGCCCATGCGTTGTTCACTTCTACTATTCTATCGCCTCGTCGTCGTGTTCATTATAGTAGCTCTTGAAATATGGGGCTTTTGATTTTATCTATTGCCTTAGCCTTAGGCTTGATGGCGTAAATGCTATTGTAATACCGTCAGATAAAAGCACAACATTCCAACTTATTCTAGACGAAAATGCGTGAGTCATAAAAGCGACCCGCAGCGACCCAGTTACGCATGCATTTCTCACTTTCCATGATCGATCGGACTACTAGCATTATAAACTAATGCGTTCTCTGAAAAAAGTACCCGCTAAAGGGTTTGATTTGTTGTCCAAGCTCGGAAACAATTTTGACATGGGCTTTCCCCAGGGGAAGCCTAAGAAAAACAATAAAATATCTTCAATTTGAAGGTTTTGACTTGAAGATCAGCCAAGAATGCCTTATAGACTTCTCTTCTGAAGTCTTTAAAGCTCCATATACTTCCAAAAGTATTGAAATCCTTTGGAAAGTCATATATGACTGCCAAGTTTGTCATAGTAGGTTTTTAGTTGAACTCTTGTAAGCTTAGAGTTCTTTGATCAAAGATCAACAGAGATTTGCTCATATTCTTAAAATTGTATAACAGTTTTACATAGCTAAGATAGCATTAAAGTCATTAAAAATATGTAATCAGAAGGTACTACTCTAGATCATCTGAGATCATCATTCAATACAACATTTTCGAAATATTTCCAAAAGTTGTCCATACTTACAGGTCAGCAGCACGATGGAGACAATGAACCAGCCCACCAGAACGCCCAGATAGACACAATCCCAGACCAGCAGTTGGGTAGGATCAAAGACTCGATGCACCTCATCGAGTATGGTCGAGTTGTAGTTCTGATAGGCCGCAGTGGACATTTTGCAATTGCCATGGAAGTAGACATCGAAGAAGACTACCTTCACCAGCGAGCCATAAGTCATGTCAGTCGTAATATAGATATGACATGTGTATGCAATAATGGCCGTTATCGTCAGACCCAGCCAGATGACGCTTTGCACCTGCAATGACAAGCGATCATAAAAGTCGGTAGTCATTATAGTAAATAATAGTATTTTCTAAGAGCGTCAACTTTCTATGCAGTTTTTAATTATGCTTATTGGTAGGTACAGCGTTCTTATCACAGCACATATTGACCTAGTTCGCTAGGGGTCTGAGGTTGTTTTCTATGTAAAATTAATGATTGAACATGATTGAAGTTGAATTGAATTGCATTGAAGTTGAGTTCTGTTTCTATACAAATTTTTAATTCATTTACTTGTGTTAATTTAATTAATGTATTTATTGCTTAAGGTTTTAAGAGTTTTTTGCAAGAGTTTTTAACAAAATTGAAACACAAATTGAATTGAATTGAATTAAAATTGTTTCTACAAAAAATATTCCATAATTTTCTATGCAAAATGATAAGTGTTTTCATTGGTTTCATTGAGTTTTAGATAGTTTTCCATGTCTTATCTGGAATCTTGAACAAAATAGATACGGAAATTAAATTGAAATTGAATTGAAATCGATTTCTTCTTCTTTTCAGCATATTAGATAATTTTCTGCAAGCAAATGTTGATTTTTTCCTGATGTTTCTAAGAGTTTTACATAGTTTTGCATGTTTATAAAAGAAACAAAAATTGAAATTGAATAAAAATTGAATTGAAACTGACTACGGCTTGTGCTAAACATACTTGATAATTTACTGCAAGAACGTTCGACTGTTTTCTGCTGTTCCATTCAGTTTTAGATGGTTTCCATGTATAATCTATTTATTATTATTTTTAACAGAACTGATATGGAAATTGAATTGAAATTGACTATACTACTATATACTATATTAATATAAATTTCTGCAGGAAATTTCGACTGCTTTTGGCGCTGCTGTCTCTTCGCTAGGTGAGTCAACTGCCGACTTGGGGCTCGATAAGAGCTGTGTGATTGATTAGCTCCACAGCTGATCACTTGGCAGCGACCGGATGTGCAGCTGGGCGCGCTGCCGCGATTCGCAGTGCAACAACGCAGTGCGAATCTGCCGCTACAATCGGCAGATGGCCAACAGACGCGCTCTTATCGAACGGGGCCAAGCGCCACGACAAGTAACAGGTGGCAGGAGGGGGAGGGTACAGGGTACACGCTTACTCACCAGTCCCAGTGCTCCGGCCCAGTTCGATGCTGATTTCAGGGAATCAAAGTTCTTGATGCCCCCCGCCGAATGTCCGTACATTTTGTCGCTTTGTGTCGCTTAATGCAATCTGCGAATGGGCGCAATTATTCTCATGCCACGCCCTCGAGCGGTGCGCTGTTCTGGTTGAGTGGGCGGCAGCGGTACTGCCGGTACTACAGGTACGTATTGAGTGCGCGACGTGCGTTCAGCAACTAACCGAGTCGAACCGGACACGGCGAATGGAATTGGGAGTCGGAATGGGAATGCGAATGAGAACGTTAGCGTAACATGCGCCAATTAATTCAATTCGCTTCTTTTTTTTTTTTTTGCTACTTTTCTATTTTCAATTTGCTTTTGTAAGTTAGTTTATTTTTCGATAACCGCGCGATAATGGCACGCTTTGAATAAGACACCGTGGAACCGGGCGAGCCACTGGATTCCTGCCTATTTCGACTTTACGCTGCAAATGCGTTCGCTTTTCGTATCGTTTGCCAACTGAAGAACGAAAAACGGCCCCATTTGGGCCGTGAGCTGCGTTACCAAATAAATACTATTATATTATCGGCGAAGCAACGTTCGCTTGCTGATAAGCGAGTCTCCTCAATATTGCCAAACGATTCGCCTCGTCGCGCATCCCACCCACTGCTGCGGGGGCCATTGGTTTTTATTGTGGTTTGGACGTGCAATATCGAATAGTCTAACTGGTGTGTTGGGAAATCTTATCGGCTTATTATAGCCACATTAGTGGTGTATATGTCCTTATCTGCTGTCAAGTAATTGTATTTGTAACATAGCTCGAGTGTGTTGTGTTTTTGTTGATCGTTTTGAATATTGCGCGCACTTAGCGCCACCTTTGGCTAGTTGGCGGTACTACAATGATAGGCTGTACCAAGCGCCAGTCGTACGACAATGCAAATGTATGATGCAACTATTTACTACAATTTGTGAATTTTGAATTAAAATGCATTTATTTTTATGAATATTTAAGCTGTTTAATTTATTAATTGACTGCTGGTCTTAGTAAACACTTAGTAAACTCGTAAAATAATGAATTTCCAAGTGAACAGTCGCCTGATTGTGAAGTTTGAACGTGTGTGCGCTCCCAAATCGGCCGCCATTTCCGCAGCGCGCAAGCGAGATGGCAGATGTTCCTCAAAGCAAATATCAATCCCAATGCGCATGCTAGAGCGAGACAACAGCACAGTGTTTTGGCAGAACACACGCATTTAACCCTAAAAAATACAGCACTCTCGATAGACTTTAGTACAGTCGAAGTGACGCCGCGGCATACGAACGTGTATTAAAATCTAGCAAATTGTTGTTGCTCGCCGAATAATTGAGAAGAAAAAAAAGAGAGAGAAACGGAAAATAAAACAAAATACGGCCTGCACAATATACAATAATTCAGCTGCAGCCTGCTTATCAACATCAATTGTGGTAGTAAATGCAAGTGTATCGAAAATAATCGTAAAAACGAAAACATATACTAGTATAAAATAGTTAACGAAATCGAAACACACTCGCCGCGCACACACACCACGAACCATGAACAATCAACTCAACCCGGCCACCTACCGCAAATTCAATAATTTGGTCACTAGCGGCGCTGTTACCGTCACCGGTCCCGGCCAGCCGCGCATTCTAAAGACAACTCGTCTCGCAACACCCGGTGGCGGTGGCGGCGGCGGCAGCGTCGGCGGCGGCGCAGCATCGAACATAAGCGCCGCCGCCGCTCAGCAGCAGCAGAGTATCATGGACTCGGATGCGGGCACACACTGTTACATCTGCGACGAGCTGCTGCTGGCAAGTCAGACGCAGACGTCGCTGACGGATATGTGCACCACGCACACGTCCACAAAGTTCCCCAATAAGCTGGCACAGCTGGTGGGCGAGGGCTTTCTGGTGATCGTGTGCAACGAGGATTTCGTGTGCTCGCGCTGCACGAATCTGGTGAACTACTACGATCGCCTGGAGAACGATGTGGAGCGCGTCAAGTCGAACTTGCTCAATTTGCTGAATAAAAAGTACGGCATCAACGAGGACAGCGGCGGCAGCAATGCGGACGCGGGCAGTCCCCCGCTCAAAATGCAGAAATTGACTGGGAACGCGGTGAATCGTACACAGGAGGAGGCCGTTGGCGGGGATGTGCTGCGCACACGCAAGCTTGTGCAGCAGACAACGCCAGGTGAGTGATCAATCATCGAAATAGTCTAGCTGGTGGTCAAAATCATTCAAGAGTTTCCTGCCCTCCCCAAACAGTCTCGCAACAGATGAAGCTAGCGTCGCCACAGGCCGGCGTCGTTGCGGGCACACAGACGCAAGTGCAGCGCAAGGCAACCAAGATCTACAAGTGCACGTCGTGCGATTACAAGACCTCCGACATGCGTCTGTTCAATACGCACTACGAGACGTGCAAACAGCAAACCTTCCAGTGCAAAACTTGCCGCAAGATCTTCCCACATTTCGGTGCGATGAAGCAGCACATGGTCAGGGATCACAATACGGCCATGGACAACACCTGTGCCATGTGCCACATCAATTTCGTGAACGAGTCCAGCCTGCGCAAGCACATGGAAATGAACCACGCCACAAATGTCCTGGTCACCAGCACCACAACAATTCCCGCTGCCGCTGCGCCGGTTACAGCTGCTGCAGCGGCTGCTGCCGCCGCCGCCGGCGTCACCGAGTCAATAGGCGTCTCGGGCTCGGCTCTATACACTTGCAATCACTGTCAGTTCAAGTCCACGGACAAAGGCGTCTTCGATGAGCATATGCGCAAGCATGTCAGCGGCAAACCGAAGCCCTTCAAGTGCCGACTGTGCTCGCAGCGTTTCGAGACGCGCGATGCGGCCACGGTGCACGCCAAGCAGCACCAGGCCAACTTCTCGAACTTCAAGTGCGGCCAATGCTCGATGAGTTTCCCCAAGCGTGAGCTGCTCGTAAAGCATGCCGAGCTGCATCAATCGGAAAAGCTGGCCAGTGCCGGCGGCGGATCGCAGAACTTGAACACACAGAAGCTGCTGCAGGAGACCATTGACGAGGCGCTCAGCGACAGTGTGCCGGCCCAGGCAGGCGCAACGGTTGTGGCCACGGGCGGTGAGGCCGAGAACAACATACGCTTCTTCTCGTGCAGCATCTGCTCGCTGACGTTCATACAGGAGACGTATTACAATCACCACATGGAGACGCACAGGCGCGACAAGAAGAACGCAACCGCCGGCGGCGGCGGTGGTGGCGGCACCACAGCCCTCAACTCGGCGGCCACAGCGCTGCTCAGCGACGAGCCGGGAGACTCGGGCGCCGGGGCCAAGGAGGAGTCGAACGAGCAGAGCGCCGAGGCGGACATTGAGAGTCTCTTTGAGAAGCTGCATTCGGAGAAGAACGACAGCGAGAAGAGCAACAACAAAAATGAAATGGTTATCACCTCGCAGGAAGGTAGCGGCGGCTTGACCTTCAGCATAACCATACCACAAGTGGATGCCACGGGCGAGCAGGCCGAGAAGAACTCGCCCAATTCGCAGGCGCCCGTTTCGGTGAGCATCGACATGCCCGTGCTAGATCAGGCCGAGGAGGAGGAATCCCAATCGCAGAGCAGCAGCGACAACAAGGCAACTGAAGCCAGGGACAGCAAATCGAATGCGGCGCCGGTGTCCATGCCCAGTTTGGATGATGACAACGAGGCTGCTGCAGGCAACGCTGCGGCAGACTCAACCGATGGCAATGTGAGCAGCAGCAAGGCAACCGAGAAGCGTGCTGAAGCCGCTAAAACAGAGCAGACAGCAGCCAAGGAGAAGGCCAAGGAAACCGCCGAAGAGGCAGCAGGCGAAGCTGAAGGCGAGGCTGAGAAAGGCGACGCCACGGAGACGCCCACTGCTGAGCAGGCAACTGAATCTGCAGCTGCAGCCAGTGAAGCAGCCGAGGCCGAAGCAGCCGCCAGTGCCGAGGGTGAAGCTGGTGAAGCAGCCGGCGGGGAGCAGCAGGTGGCCATGGAACTGGACGAGGCCACCATGCAGGCGCAAGTCGATGGCGGCCAAATCAAGTTCATTGTCAACGAGAACGGGCATCTGCTGCAACTGGACAATCATATTCTAACCGACGCCGAGGGCAATCAGATAATCGTGCAAGATCCCGAGCAAATACAGCAGCTGCTGCAGAGCGTCGGTGTGCTGCAATCGGGCGAGGGACTGGAGGGCGAGACCCTGCAAATGATGACCGATGGCAGTGGCCAGATGGTGCTCGTGCATGGCGATAACAATGAGCAGCAGCTTATCGACGCCTCGCTGCTGAACTCCGAGGGTCAAATCATCATACAGCAGGGCCAGGATGGTGAGGAGGGACCACATGTCATCAGCGAGGACGGCACCCGCATACCAGTCTCCGTCTCCTACACCGAGGACGGCCAGCCCATTGTGCAAGTGCAGCAGCAGGTGCTGGAGGCGGCGCAAGCGGGTGCCGAGGAGAAGGAGGCCTCAGCCGCTGCCGCCGAAGAGGCGGGCGAGGCAACACAGACCAGCGAAGCTGCCGCCGTAACGACCGCTGCGGCCAGCACCGCAGTGACCACCAGCACGGCCAGCAGTAGCAGCGGCGGCACAGCGGGATTCTTTGCGCTCGAGGAATTCGCCGAGACGAAAACGGACTAGGACTGGCTCTAGGGGCAGAGCCGCGAACATTACACAATACTAGCATATGAGGAGGACTGGTGAGTGGACGGTCACGTGCGATTAGTGCAATCAGCAGCAACATCTCTTAACATATTGCGTCTCCTCCGCAGGTTTTAACAGACTTAGACCAAACAGTAGCTACTGACAGCTCCAACAAACTCTGCACAACATCCACAACACACACACACACACAAACAAAGCGACACACACGCATCCGCATTTTGTATACACAAACAGACACAGCTACACACAGACAAAATGAAAAAAAAGAAGATGATACATACGTTTAGTACATGTATTAACACTCCAGTTGACAACAGATTCGTATCCGCGATCGAACCACTTAACAATTGCTGCCAAAGATTATGTTTTGGCCAGGCGTCTGGATTGGCGATTGTTGAGTTAGTGTGTTTCCATAGAGCGGCACTTGGACTTGGCAGATGTGTTAGGCTTAGTTTTAGCATAGGTAAAGTTAAAAATGTATAAAAAGCAACAAAAAAAGTTCATAGATGATTACCGATTACAACAGATGCTTGGATAAATATACAAATTACCAACACGATTATAAACTTAACACTAAATAATAAAATGAAACGAGAAAAACAAACAAACAAAAACAAAGAAACAAAAAAAGGTAAACATAAATTCGTAATTATAGCTTCCTTATGAATGCCCCCCCTCCCAACCCACACAACAACACACACAATCCGACAGATTCGTAATTCAGATCATCATTTGAGCTAAAGCCAAGCTGAATTCAATGCTTAACTGAATAATGAATGGATAAACTGTGCGCCACTTATCCGTACACACACATACACATACACACACACACACACTGATTCGAATTGTATTGTATGGCAAATGTAAAGATATGCGATTGTGCGAAAAACGAAAACAACAAAAAGCAAAAAAAAAAAAAAAAATTTAACAAATCTTGTTTTATATTTTTGCATTCGGTGTGTTCGGAATTTAATTTGCATGTAGATGCAGATAAGGAGACAGTGCAGGGTACAACGATGTGGATTACATGAATCGGCAGACATCTGCTCGTATCTCGAGAGGCGCTGCAATTAAAAGCGGTTAGTAAACCCTTTCGTAAATTATGCGTATGTGCGCTGCAAACACTTAATAAATATCACTGAGGTATCACAAGTGATAGCAGTATCGATTGCATTTAATACCTGACTGTAGGCCGTTGGTTTAAGTCGAAATACCGTATTCGAAAGAGGCAATAACCTTCAGCGCTGTCAATTAATTTGAAATCTGAGAGCGTTGATTTCTGTCACTATACTATACGTTGTTATAAATAGTAGCAGTGTGCTATAAAAATAAAAAAAATTGATACACAAAACAAATAAAAGGAGTATTGGTAGAATAAGATTAGGCGTGCTGGGTTAAGATATCTGCAAAAAATAACAAAAATAGGTCTATAAGTTCTATGGCAACTATAGTATTTATGTGTAGGTCTGATCTGGCATATTCAAATTGATTGACAGTGTGCAGTAGTGTGCGTTGAACCAAACGGACAGACAAACGGACATAGCTAGTTGTACTCAGCTGTTGATTTTCCTCAATAATACAGAATAATATGATAGACCAAAGGGGTATACAAATGAGACCTCTGATAGTAGTTTGATACTTTGTTCTGGTATTTTATCGCCCCCAAGGAGCGAGCTGAATGATAAACTGTGGAGTGATCGTCAAGCAAGGCGATTCTGGCTGTCACAACATTACGTTGCGAAGCGAAGCAATGATAATCAGCAGAGAAGCTCGATAAATAATTCATAGATCTATTTATAACTTGTTAATTATCGAATTGAATAACGGGCTTTTGGCCGTCTCGTGTTATCTGCAGTTGGCAACGCCTTCGTGGGGAGTCAGAACCCCAATTGGGACTACTCGCAGTTTACTCGAGCTGCTTAGAGTTTCGAGTAAACCCCAAGTCAAGGGCGACTCTAAGTGGGGGATTACTCGATTCGGTTGCACCAACGAGTCGCTCGATGTGTCGGCGGTGGCATTAAAAGCCAAATCTGACGGTTGTTTGGTTTATTAGTCTGGTTACATAATCTCCAGCTCGAAGACTCGGTCAATATTATGCAACGGCCTCAATTAGGCGATCCACATGCAAATGAGTGGCATCAATTTCGAGCAGCTCGTCGAGCATTCCGCTCGAAAGTCGTTCTAAAGCGCGGCAAGGTTGACGCTGCCATTTCTGATGGATCCGAGGGGAAAAGTAAAGATGTAAAATACATATTAAATTGCAGTCAATTTGCAGATGAATGATAAATGCCAGCTATTAGCGGCTCTATCATTTGCATACGTACCCATCCAAATGTGTGTTTGTGTGTGTGTGTTATAAAGCATGATCCGCGCTAATGGCTAACACGTCGGAGATAACGCCCACCATACGTATATTTCGACTACTTTAAAGTCGAAGACAAAGAGAATGGCCACCGTTTATGAGGTGAAATAAAAAATAATTGGGGATTCATGGGAGTCCAACGTCTGTTTAATTAAGCGCGGTAATAAACGATGCGCCGGACTCGTCGAGAATCGAGGAGCGCCAGCATTGCGATATTAATTGCAAATCTTTTTGCGACAAAACGCGGAAGACGAAGAAGACATAAAGAAGATGCATAGAAGAAGTCGACTTATGGGTATCATAGATGATAATTGAAATGTCCACAAATTGAATAGATTTGAGACAAAAAGTCTGCCGATGTTTTGTAGCATATTATTATTATGACTATTATTATTTTCTACAATTATTATTATTTTAATTATTATGATTTTTATTATTATTATTACTACTATTATTTTTATTATTTCATAATTCAAGCTTTGATACTCCTCTGTGATAACTGAAAATAAAGTTATATATTTTCATACTAAAAACATTTTAGTCTTAAATTTTCCCAAAATGTAGATTTTGGTATACCAAGTTTTCCAATCAGTTCGGAAACTCGTATACTTCTAAATGGCATAATCCCTTTAAGATCGTTGTTTTGTGCAATATCATTATTTGAAATCTCGTGGCGCAAGCGACGAGCCTTCGTCGCAAACAATTAGAGCCGATCGACTCGAGCATACGATAAATTGTCTCTTAATTTGACTGTAATTACTGTTATTCAATGCACATACATAGTATGTCAAGAATGTTCTGGCTTCCAAAAAAAAAAAAAAGCTGTTCGTGATCTCGTATTGGTGTTTCGTTAGCTTTCGATATTGTGAGGTGTCTTGTGAGATCCGAGATCGGTTGTCTGGCGTGTGCTTCAGCATTGTTTGAGAGCCCCTAAGAGAGCTGCATAAGCTGCTTTATGACAGGTTTTCGTATTTAGTCGCTTTAGTCAAGCGGTGATAATAGCGAATAAAAGCACAAAAGAGTTCAAACTAATGGATATATACATACATATACCATATATGCGGCTACAGATGTCTGTATGTACATACATATATATTTTTAGACGGAGTTTTTCGCTCGATTCTGGCCTCCGTTGGCATTTGATAGAATTAATAATGCATTCAATTCGGTTTCAATTTTATTTATAATGTTGCTATATTTTGGTACACGATCAAAGCGGGCCTGTGGCAGGCAGGCAGCTTTTGCTGTAGTTCTTCTTCTTCTTATTGTTGTTGTTGTTGTTGTTGTTGTTGTTTCTGGCGTTGTTTAGGTTAGATTTGTATCGCATTTGCATTCGAAATCAATAAAAATAAACGATAAATACAAAATTCAGGTGCATTATTGTAACAATAATGAGACGCGACTTCTTATCGCACAGCCACTGGCCCTGTCACCGTCGCAGTCACAGTCTGACACCTCTAGTTAACGACATTATAGCTAGATATGCACTAAGTAGTATATTACCAGGTAGTACCCCAAATTCAGTTCGGCGAGCGCATCGTTACCAACGACGCGATCTCGGCTCATCCACCGGCTTGTGCGTGCGTATGTACTCCAGTTGGCGCGGCAGATGCTTCGATATGTAATCCCCGCTGGGCTGATAGCCGTTCGCATCGGCCACATAGGTGAAGGTCACCGGCAGCCCCTCACGCGACACATACTGCACGACACCGACGGCGCCGTGCTCGTTGCCCGCCGCCTTCGTGGTGATGCCATTGGTGGTCTGGAACTCGAACCTGTAGTGTCCGGCGGCATTCGGCGGCTGATTGCGATAGTAGATCGTGCGTGCAGCTGACGGGCGCGAGGTTAGCGCTCGCCCGACGCAAGCAGGCACCAGCAGCCCGAGCAGCAGCAGCAGCAACAGTTGTCCGTGGTAATGCTGGGCGGAATGTGTGCGTGTGTGGGTGTGTGTGTGTGTGATTAACGGCGAACAGTGGATCAGAAATCGACGCACAAACCTTGACAAGCAGCCGTTGCTGGCGTCGACGCGAACTCATTGTGGGGAATCCAACGTTCTATATACCATATATTTCTATATCTGTCTCTGTTTCTCGTGTATATAGTACAGGTTTATCGGCTCGCTCGGATATAAAGTCGGTGCGGTAACTCGGCTCGTCGGGCGTTGATCTGAAGCGCTTGGGCGGCAGCTGCAACGAATGCGACGCGATCCGTTGGGCTTGAAAGTTTGTTTGGAACTGCCAAAAAAAGCATTTGGCAAATGCAAAAATAAGCTTTCAAGATCACGATCGCAATCACAATCGGGCGATTCTCTCGCTCTCTCACTCGCAGCTCTCGTGGAGCTTACCGGAACTCGCCACAAGACTGCGACGTCGGGCGGTTCTAGAAATTAGAAACTCTCCGTAGCGCATCACATCGATATCGAACTGCGAGCGGTGAGGTAAACAAAGCCAGAAGTCAGACCAATAATATGCATAATGTCTGCATAAATTGAGCATAGCATCATCGTGTATCGCGTCGCATAGCATCGCATCGCATCGCATCGTAACGAAACGACTGCAGCAACTTGTTTTAAGCTCGATCTGTTGATTTATGTCGCAGTTTTGTTAATGTCGCACGGTAACCAAAGCTAGACCTGTCTATTATGTCAAACAATGGAGTGGTTTTGATTTTCGGCCCGCTTTGGAGTAGGTGCGCCTGCAACGCAGAGCGCACAGTGGTTCAATGCCTGATGAAATGCGCACAAAATGCAGAAGATGAATAATGATCTCTAGCGCGACTTCAATCGAGCCGCATCTGGTGGACTTGACTTTGAAATTGATATTAACATATTATAATGTTTTAGCATATTGCCGAAAAGTTCATGGCCGATGAACCATGTAATTACGGTGCATTATACCATAATGTGATAATTTCGCATGCAAACAAGACAGCCGAGGTGAGCTTTCTGAAATTTTACCGTATTACGGAATGAATTCCGGAATTTCAGAATATGTACGCGAAATACTAAAGGCTTATTTTTATTATATCTGTCAGGGCGATTTATTATAATGCATTTGAGAGTATACGATTACTGGCTAGCAATATAATTATGCCGTCTTGCTGAACACACAGAATGTGTCACTGGCTAATGAAGCTAAATTATTACCAAGCAAATACAAATCGAGTGTGCACCGCGTCCCAAGCGATTCAATTGATATACGGCAATTAAACAGGTTCCGATATCTATAACAATACACAAATTGATGGGTATCCATAAGCGGCGCTCACTTCTCTCCCCCACATTCTATTGCAGTTCGAGTTGAGTCTTTTTTTGAGAATGCTTGCACCACTGTGCCATCGCGATGTGGCATGCAGACCTAGACCTTGCACGACTTGACCACACCCGCAGAAGTGATCCACATGCATGGCCGAAAAGAAGCAGCAGAAGAAGTAAGAGAAGTTAATAAAGAAGAAGAAGAAGAAGTAGCGGCTCACTCTCAAGGCGTTGAGCCGTAAAAATCAATCAGCGAAACGCAGAATCCATCAATAATTTATGGACGAGCTGTGACATTTGCATTGTTGATTTCAGACATTAAAATCGTAATGAAAGCGACTATCCAGCGCACACGACTATCAAACACCTCGCTCACAACTGAGAGGCAAACAGAAATACATGCACGATACAAAGATACAGAGTAGATAGACAAGTGCAGGACAGGGAAAGAGAAATACAGTAGACAGCGGGGTAGACAAAAAGACAGACCGAGAGACAATAAATAGAGAAAGACGAGCAGAAAAATTAATAGAGAGACAGAGAGAGAGAGAGATGAGAAGTGCAATAGGCAGAATGACAGATCAAGAAAGAAAGAGAGACAGATAGGGAAGCAGACAACTGACAGACTGACAAATAGTCCGTTGACACTATTACACATATGTGTATCTATATGACCTGCCGCACCTGCTACTGCTTGTTATCTAGAATACCCCTTGTTACGCATTTTCAATGGGTGCAGCTCATAATTAAATTAAATTTAGCAATTTTTAAAATTCTGCCAGAGTGCCAAAAATCACGCAAGGGCAAACATACATGAAAACGTGTTAACACCAAAAAACAAAAAAAAAAAACCACAACATTTATGCGTTAATTTTTTAATACTCTCCCAAAGCACTCGCCTGTCGGTCACTTGAGCTTAACACCTCAGTCTCAAAGACTGTCAGAAGTTTCCTCACGGGCAACATTATTAATATGATTAGTTTAATAACAGCTTAGCCTCAGAATCTGTTGATTGCCAAGTTGCGAAATGTAAACACGAAAAACCCGAAATATAGTTATACATATGGTATAGTCTGAGTCTGAAGCATCGCTCCGGTGCGTGTGTGAACTATTAGTAACACGCTCGGGGCCAGCTGCTCTTTCCATGTGAACACCTCGCTGAGAACTGAGCACACCCAGTCGAATGAAATAAGAGCTACGTATGTAAATTGGACCGTTTGGTAGACGATAAGACTAAATAAACATGTACATAATATTTATATAGAGTAGCTTTCGATTTCGGTTCTTGGCCAAATTAGCATAACTGGCAGCG